>JAOTON010000337.1:0-600000 GCA_034440635.1 Lepas anatifera
CCACCAAAGCCTAAGTAGTATAGTTTGACCCCCGTCAAAGGGACAAGAAATTTTTGGCCGTTTTTCCATAAAAATACCATGTTTTCTAGCGTTTTTATTTGGCCCACTTCCCAAAACGTTGGTTTGCCCCTGCAAAAGTTGGTCCTGGATCGGTCAATGAGTATTGGTCTGTTTATGGATCTGCGCACGTGCCACCTTGACTGGACTTGTCTTAATGTTCAGTCCCTCTGAGAGAACGTCTCTGTATGCAGATCCTCCCGTGTCTGCTCCTCCTGCTGAGCCCCAGCTCCGGTTCCGGTAGGTTGTGAATGATAAGGTCACCCCTTACGCTTTTCGCGCTCAATTACCACTACATTTGCACTTCCTCCTTTTTCTTCCCTGTTGTTTCCATTCATTGAAAGCCCCCCTTGTTGATTTTTACCTCCAATGTTTTCATCATTCCAGAATATGAGACTGATTTCTCGGGAATAGTTTTCTTGACAGCATCCGCTAAAGTTTTTTCTCCCTTGTCTTTGACCATGGTCTGCACCAAAGTACTTTGCATTGGTTTTAAAACCAATAGAAATGACCATCAGAAACCATTAGGCCACCAGAAACCGTCAGACCAGAAACCATCAGAAACCATCAGGAGATTAGTTTCAATTTCCCACAAAAACCATCAGACCATCCAGACCGTATGGTTTACCAAGGGCTAGTATTGCAGGGCCATATGTCAGCAAAACATTTTCCGTGTCCAAAATACTCAACAGGCTACAGATCCTACGACCTGCATTTTGCTATTCTCATCAATTCCGCAACCTAATGCTGTAACTTGAAATAGTTTTTGTGTAATTAGATATAGTCATCATTGTTCTTGAATTGGCAATTGGCCTATTTGATCTGGTTGGTGTATGATGAATATTCATGGGTGTTTTTTTTTGATTCTCCCAATTACAGGAAAAAATGCTGGGAGAGATAAGGTGGCTATCATATCCAAAGCATTGGGAGAATACCCTGATTTTTTCCCAAGAAGGGCATACTATTTTGTGAGTATGAGCAGGTGGGCTTATGGATTGGCTAACTCGCATTCCACAGTTCAAAGTTTACTCCAGATTACGTTCCCAGCTGCCACTAAAGCCTTCGCCGTATTATCAAGAAGGCATCAACAACTGTGGCTTTGTGGTTCCTTGTAGTTTTTTATTCTGGAATACAGGGTTAAGGTGACAGATAGTTATAGTGGTTACCAATTTCTCAGTCCTAATTTGTGATTCCAAATAGACTGTGTGGTCCTTGGTCTGACAGTTCTGAAACGTGACATAGGCACTGCCTTTACAAAATTTCTTAGGGACAATTCATCTGCCCCAAGCTTTACCTGCCACCTACAGCCAAACAGCAACAGACAGACTGTCCGTGACGTCACCATCGTCCTGCTCTCTCCCGCAGTGACGTTTTCGGCGTACTGCGCAGAGCCGGCGGCAGCGGCGGCGCTGCGCGACGTGCTGGTGGCGCACGCGCGGCAGGTGGCGCCCCCTCCGGACGTGGTGGTGGCGCTGGAGCGCGCGGGTTCCTGTTCGGCCCGCTGCCTGGCGCGTGGAGCTGGGCGTGCCCTTCGTGCCCATCCGAAAGCGCGGGAAACTGCCCGGCGCTTGCAGAAGTGTGACCTACAAACTGGAGTACGGCCAGGTGGGTTATTGTCGGAGGTGTCAGTGTCCCAAATTTGGTTTTGTGCTAGTGAGTGGAGTGTAAAACTCGTATTGGAAAAACATATAGCTGGCGGGTGGAAAATACAAGTTTCAATATTTTAAGGTCAATGGAATCATTTATTTAATCACTATTTAAAGTTTAAGGAATAGTATTTTCGTCGAAATTCCTCCCTCCCATGTCTTAGCGGGTTCATATACGCTAGGATTATTAAATTCTGCTAAAAAACTCGCCTGAAAGCGAGTGGAAAATTCAGTAGAAATAACACAGAAATGAGTAGACATTTAAGCTTGCCTGAGGTGTCGCTCACCATCCGGTGCCCTGGGTTTAGCAACACTGAGTTTAGATTAAAAAGGAACGATATATTCAGACACAGCAGCTTTCGGATACAAGAGCGAAATCGGGAAACATATTGTTTTAAAGCAAGACTGCTTTAAAACATCGGTTGACGTTTTGTTGTGCCTTGTTGCACAGTATCTCCGATTTCCGTAGGGGAGTAGTTTGAAAAAGAAAAGGGTGCTATACTTTTTCATGGACCCAATTAGTTTTATATTCCTTTTGATGAGTTTGTGAAGTGCTGTTGGAGCTGACTCGCCAGTATACCTACTTTTGTCTACCTGAAAGTCCATTTGGCGCGTTGTTTCGCAGTTGTTTCGCGTTGTTTCGCGTTGTTTCGTGAGGATATTATTTTGATCCGGTATCGAGCCTAGTGCGAAGGATGGCTGATAAGACATTCGTAGTGTCGCATTGTTGCCTAATTCAAAAGCAACGATTCTGACCGAGATCACAGTTTTGCGTAGTCACGAGGTAAGATACCTTGTCTATTGCATTTTAACATATGTACTGAGATGATGGGTAATGGTTGACGAAACTGGTACCGAGGATGAACACTGTTACTTTTCCCTGGACGTGTGGAGCCCTGCCGAGGATGTGTGTGCGATTGGTGCGCTGTATTTTCTGCCAGGTATGGCCCTCAGTGTGCAGGTGGCGTGGGATGGCGGCACGCTTTGTGTAGTTTTGCATAGGTGGCACTAGTATCGGTCCTTTTTGCCCTTACAGGACACGTTTGAGGTGCAAGATGGGAGCATTGGCGCTTCACAACGTGTGCTGATCGTGGATGACCTGCTGGCCACTGGAGGTAAGTGGAAAATGGCGATGCGGTTCATTGACTTTGATGCTCTCTTTCGCCGTGTGTCTAACCTGAGGTCAACTCCTAGTCTGGGCAGTTTCGAATTATATACATCGTAGGAGCTAGAGGAATCCATTTGTTTGCAGCAGGCAAACGGAATTCCACTAGATCGGCGAGGCGAGGTTCTAGATAAAAGGCGACCAGCTCGACTTTTACAAAACGATCACATGTCCGGCGTGGGCTACGTTGTTCGGCCGAGAGTTATAGTACTGGACGCTAAATGAATTAAATGATTGGGAAGGAGTGAAGCGGCGCAGAGGTGTGAACGTGTGTGTGTGTGGGGGGCGTGGGGGGACTCCATTGGGCCATATAGCTTTTGACCTTGAGCCGTGCGTTCAGCCGTAGTTCTAGGGTATCTACAATATGTGATTAAATCTACAATGCCATTAAATGTGTGAACAGTGGATATAGGTTTCCATTGCTAGATTGGTCACCTCACTAAAAATGCCGTCGTGTTGCTGTTGGACCTGTCCCTATTTTATTGCCGACAGCTTTGGTTATAGGGAATTTGGCACCTTCATAACGTGATTATAACTGAGATAGCCAAGTTGTGAAGCAGGTCGGAAAACCCAATGCTCAATATATCATTTGTCTTGGAACTCGAGATTTCCGTAGAAAAAGCTAAAACCATCCTGAAATGTACCCTTCCATGTACCCTTAGCAGAAGGCCGCAGTTGTCATGGCTGTTGGTATGACGACATATGCTGACGTCACGGTGAGTATCAGCCAATCGAAGCCCTTGAATCGTATTGAATATGGCAGTGGTTGCCAGATCATGACATCATCCACAGGCGGGATATTTATTTCTTTCTCTAGAGGAACACTTTAAAAATTGAAATATCGGGCTTATTGTACATTTTTCAGAGAAAACATGGACGCCTCCTTGATTTTCGGCTAAAAGTTCCCCTAATTATACTAAATTCCAGGATTCGTCCAAGGTGCCACATTCCCTTTAACTATATGTGCTATTTTTTTTCCAGAAAGAGGTAATTTACAGTTTTCAAACGAATTGATTACTAATCAATGATAAGTTGTTTCCTTCCTTCGGTCTATATAATTTAATGTGGTAATAATGTATTGCCCTTTTGCTTTATGCCGTTCAGCGTCTTCCCGTTTCCTTATTCTTGTAGTCGGGCTGTGGTTTCGGCTGTCGACTCCGGGTAATTTGTATACCTGAGTACACTGCTAGTGTGGAGTGGGTCTGTTAACTCCGGAGTCCACTCCGGGTAATTTGTATACCTGAGTACACTGCTGGTGTGGAGTGGGCTGTTAACTCCGGAGTCCACTCCGGGTAATTTGTATACCTGAGTACACTGGTGATGTAGATGGGCTGTCGACTCCTGAGTCCACTCCGGGTAATTTGTTCACCTGAGTACCCTGGTAGTTTGGAGTCGGCTGTCGACTCCGGAGTCCACTCCAGGTAATTTGCATACCTGAGTACACTGGTGATGTAGATGGGCTGTCGACACCGGAGTCCACTCCGGGTAATTTGTATACCTGAGTACACTGGTGATGTAGATGGGCTGTCGACTCCGGAGTCCACTCCGGGTAATTTGTACACCTGAGTACACTGGTGATGTAGATGGGCTGTCGACACCGGAGTCCACTGTGGGTAATTTGTATACCTGAGGACACTGGTGGTGTGGAGTGGGCTGTCGACTCCGGAGTCCACTCCGGGTAATTTGTACACCTGAGTACACTGGTAGTGTGGAGTGGGCTGTCGACTCCGGAGTCCACTGTGGGTAATTTGTATACCTGAGGACACTGGTGGTGTGGAGTGGGCTGTCGACTCCGAGTCCACTCCGGGTAGTTTGTATGCATGAATACAGTGGTGGTGTGGAGTGGGTTGTTGACTCCGGACAGGGGCGGACGCAGACTCGAATTGGGGGGCAAACCCATGTCTGCCTCTTCTCCTGGGGTGGCGAAGATTTTTTGCTCTACAGACCTAGTGTAAACACCTTTTTCAGTGCTCGACAGACCTAGTACAAGCTACCTCTCCAAGCACATGACCGCTCTCCGGGGGGGAGCGAATATTTTTTGCTCTACAGACCTAGTGTAAACACCTTTTTCAAAAATTTCTGCGGCGTTTGGGGGGCAAAAGATGGTTTGCCCCCCTCCAGCGCTTTGGGGGCCATGGCCGGAATGCCCCCTGCGTCCGCCAATGACTCCGGAGTCCACTCCGGGTAATTTGTATACCTGAATACACTTGTGGTGTGGAGTGGGTTGTTAACTTTGAAATACACTCCGGGTAATTCTTATACGTAAATACCCTGGTGGTGTTATTTTGTTTCTCTCTGTCTGTAGAAAGTTGGCAGAATACCCTGAAGAGCTTGGATGTGTTCTGGAGGGATAAATCACTGAAACTAAGCCGGAAGTCGGAGTCGACTGTTAAAGGGAATGTGGCACCTTTATAAAGTGATTTTAATTGAGATTGCCAAGTTGTAAAGCGTGCCGGAAAACCCGGTACTTAAAATATCATTTGTCTTGAAACTCAAAATTTCCGTGGAGAAAAGCTAAAAACCTACCTGAAATGTATCCCAGCGAAGTGGCGACAGTTGTTGGCTGTTGGTGTGACGACAGCGCTGACGTCACGGTGAGTAAGCAGCCAATTGATGCCCTTGAAGCCTTTTGACTTTGGTAGTAGTTGTCAGATCATGACGTCATCCACAGGCAGAGGCTTATTTTTCACCCTAGGGGAGCTTTTTAAAAATCTAAATATTCAGCTTATTGTACTTTTTCAGAGAAATAATGTACGTTTCATGATTTTCGGCTAAAAATACCCCCAAATTACACTAAATTCCTGGATTCGACCAATGTGCCACATTCCCTTTAATGCCGATATCGACTTCGGGCAGTATAAATGCTGGAAAACTACGGAGGCACCACATTACCGGACTCTTACTTGCAATGTTAGATCGGTTTCTTCAACAATTTTAGCTATATAGAATATGTTAGATATTTTATTTCCCGGAGTCTCTTCAGTGCAGTGGCGGATCTAGGCGGTAGGTTTGGTGGTCAAGCCAAAGTCGATAAACAAAAACAAAAACGAAACGTCACGCGGTGAAAGTATGTTACAGTTAAACTAAACGGTAGGTTTTGGGGTAGGCCCAAGAGTCGATAAGCAAAAAAAAGCAAATACAACGTCGCGCGGTGAAAAATGCGGTCAAAGCATGGGTTTTCCTATTCAATGTCCAATGTTTACACGGAAGTTGACTGGTTCTGCTTGAAGTTGAAACTTCAAGCGCCAAAACCTTGGTTATAAACTAAAAAAGAGTTTGGGCAAAAAGGTCATCAGCTTTGGGGGAGGGGCAAAACATGGTTTTTGTCCGGAGCGTTTTTGTTTGGGGGAAATGCCTTTTTGCCCCGTGTCCGCCACTGCCGCAGTGCTGTTAGTTGACGTTGCAACCCTGTTTGTAATGTTTCGGCTGATATGTTAATGTATATTGGCGCTGGCGTCTACTATGGCCATTACAATGGTTCGATAGTGTTTCACCTGAGGGTGTGTTTTACCCATTTCTGGCCATCACAACTGTTTGCTATATATTTTGTCATATTTTAGCTGATTTTTATTATAATAATTATTATTCTCACATATATTTTCATGGCATCCCATCGCCGCTATTCCTAAAATCGCTATACTCAATTTCTGTCATGTTTTTGTGGCGCACTAATGCTGCTTCTGGTATCAGTCTACACTCTGCAAAGCATTGGACATTATGGCATATGTCCGACACTGTGTAGTGAATTTTAGGCGCTTTTCCCGGACCCATTTGCCCCATAAAGTAGACGGACTCACCCTGCCATATTTCTAGCGCTGTTTCTTGTGTTGATGTCGCTAGCAGTCGTAGCTGTCACTGCCTGCGGCGGTGATTTATTGTTTCCATATATCACCATTAGCGGTGCCTAGGGCGCTGGTGTTCCTAGCTGTGTCAGTGTTGAGTTGGTACTGGCGGCCGCCATGACTTGTGGCGACTAAAACACCTAGGTTAGAACAATCGACCGGTCTGCTAGTATAAACTGAGTAGCACATGCACAGCTGCACTGGACTCCCAGTTCGCTGGTTCAGGGAACTAAGCATGATTATCGCTAGTTTAACCTGTTTTTCGTTTGTTATCTGGTCCTTTTTTCGTTCATTTGTTGCCTCGTTATTTTTCGTTTATTTCTCATTTGTAAATTGTACTTGTTTGCATCTGTTCTCACGCAAGATTATCCGTTTTTGATTTTGTGTTACATTTGTTTATTTGCTTGTTTGTTTGTATTCATTATTCATCAACAGGGTCATATATGTAGGTCCCATTCACAGATGAAGTCAAGCGATAAAATGTCAGCTAACATTTCCAGTTTAGAAAGTACACACACAAGTGGAAAAATAAAAGTGATCAGCTTTTTATCGTAGGCCCGTAGTCACATTGCGTCACAACATTTAAAAGGCCAAGCACATGTCGAAAAAATAAAATGTTTTTTAATTAAGTTAATATAAAATGTCATATAGCATAAATAATGCCTCGCAGGCTCAACATGATTGGATAGTAGTGCAAGGATACGAAATACATGTTAACAGAACTGATCTGTAGAACGACGCCAAATATCTGCCAGCGGGCATGCATTGTTAAAAGAATTGTTAACCCTTGGGATCCAAGCAAACATCTTGATATTACAGTGGTTACCCTGACATAATGCATGTAAAATACCACATGGTTCGAATGCATGTAAAATACCACATGGTTCGGTAACGTTGGGGATGGGACAGCCAATGGAAAGATTCTAGGACTTGGGACGAGTTAATTTTGTGGTTACACATATTTTTAATCAATAGGAGATGGAATCGCAGCCTTCTTCCCGTCAGTAGACGAATAAGAAAGTTGGAAAGCTAGACCGAAGTGGCGAAGTTATCTCGTATAGTCAATAGACACGTTTGTAACGTGGCATCGTCTGCAAATCCAAATAAGGAATTTGCGCTGAATTGTTGAATGATTTCGAAGTGAATGTTGGCGGCTCGTATCCCTGGAGCAGGGCATTTGCGTCGCTACGCCGCTTCAATCGTGCTCCCGTATTACACGGTGTAATTTAAACCATGGTTCGGAGAGTTGAAGATTGACTTTTTAAATAGTTTTGCGTTCCCGACCTGGGGAAGTTTTTGCACATTGCATCACACACATAAACTATGTATACGGCAGTGTTTTCACTTTATCGGCACCCTTGCGGGACCATAGGCGGGGGGGGCATTCCAGCCATGCCCCCAAGCGCTGGAAGGGGGCCCAACTATCTTTTGGCTCCCCACCTCCAAAGGCCGGATACATTTTTGAAAACGGTGTTTACGATAGGGGGCCTGTTCGATCTGTCAGCACAGCTTTGTCAGCAGGACTTCTAACCTCTCCTCCAGAAAAGAAACATCAGCGCCATAATCGCCTCTAGTTTGTGCTAAGTAAAGGAAACTTAAACCTTTATGCCATTAAAAAATATTAGGCTGCCACTTCGTACACTTACTATTTTTCATCAGCACAACAGCAGGCCGTCAGCCCGTAAAACCTCTAGAACTAGTTCCCGGGAAGAGGCTACAGTCCTGTGACGTAGGCGCAACGCAGCCCGCTGATTGGTGCTGACAAAACTGTGCTGACAGATCGAACAGGCCCTAGGTCTGTCGAGCAATTAAATCTTCGCTCCCACCCCCCTCCCCCTCCCCTGAGGAGAGCGATCATGTACAGCCGGTTTCATACTGATGATAGGTATTAGGCCACGGTCGTTTTTGCGAAATGTCTCGTAAAGGGAATGTGGCACCTCGGTCGAATCCTGGAATTTAGTGAAATTAGACGTACTTTTTAGCCAAAAATAATGAAACCACTCATGATTTCACTGAAAAATGTTCAATAAGCTCAATATTTTGTTTGTGAAAATACTCCTCTTGGAAAATAAATAAATATCTGCCTGTTGATGATGTCATGATCTGGCAACCACCACCATCCTTGAAATGCTTCAAGGGGTTCGATTGGCTGATGCTCATCGTGACGTCAGCATATGCCGTCACACCAGCAGCTCACAACAATGGCCGCCCGGCTAGGGGTTGATGAGGGGTTGGTGTCAGGTAGGTTTTAGCTTTTTTCTACGGAAATATGGAGTTCCAAGACAAATGGCATGTGGAGTACCGGGTTTTCCGATTTGCTTTACAACTTGGCTATCTCCAGTTAAAATCACGTTTTGAAGGTGCCACTTTCCCTTTAAGTGATGTTTCCTGCCGACACCATTGTTGCCTCACCTGCTAGGTTTTAATTGGATGCATTAACTGATGTGCAAGAATACTTCATCGGGTCCAAAAGTCGGACATAATTTAGAAAAGACATAAAAAATCATCGGTATTAGCCAAAACAGTTCTTTGTCTATAATTTTCAAAATTGAGGTCTCATCCAGTACGCAGGGGCCCATATTTAAAGAGCTAGTCAAAATACATTACTAGAGACGCAGCTTTTTGTGAGAAGTGTAATTATTTTTAAGATATTTCTTAAAACAACTCGCACTTATACCTACCAATCAGTGTGGAACCGGCTTTACTTGTAGAGGTAGCTTATACTAGGTCTGTTGAACACACAATCGCACGTCCCACCTCTCCCCTCAGGAGAGACAGACATGGGTTTGCCCCCCCTCAAACTCGAGTCTGCTTCCGCCCCTGTGTGGGACAGTCATATCAGTACGCTTCCTTTCACATGCCCCACGATATCAGACGGCGGAGCCATCCCGATTTCTCCGGCTGGGCGAGACAGGGACCTCCGGTAACACGTGACGAAGCTGTGCCCTCAGACTGTGCCACCGAACCGTTGGATCATTTTAAAGCCTGGTTGAGCCCGTGCTACCAGCAACGGGGGCGCTGGTTGGTCAGCGTAACTTCTGCGTGTTAAGCCTCGCCCCGAAGTCAGCTCCGATTCTTTCCTCCGGTTCCGCTGGTACAGATCCTAGGCGATGACGCACTCGTAGACATTGGAAAAGTTTTATCTTACCTGAGAGAAGAAGATTTTGACGTAGTATACACACCCGTTAGAGATTCTTAGATTTCACAAGTTCTGTATAGCCCACTTAAGCTAATAAGGACAATCTTAGGATAATGTAATAAAACACTGACGGGCACGTATAGCCTCTGCAGCTGCAGTGCCCTAAAACTCCAATCATCATCGTGGGGGATGTTTAACCACCACCCTCGGGCTGTTTTTCCGACGGGAGGAGAAACGGCGGCGCGAAGCGCCGCCGTACTTGGCACACCTTATCCTTTATTGATTCCGCAACTTTCCCCAAAATTTTAGGGTTGGGTCATCTCAGGTTAGGTCACCAGTGAAGGCCAAGTGACCTCACCTCAAAAAATGTTTAGGGTGGCATAAGTAAGAAATGAGTGAATCTATCGGATTTAAACTTATACCACATAATGGGCCCACCAAGTTCTACAAATATATATTCTGGGATTTTTCATATCGATTACTTAAGGTAAGTACGGACCATGACCTCTCCATTGGAAATACATGGGGAAAACAGAAATTGGGTTGTATTTGTGTAGATACAGCAGAGAATATCTTCATATTCTCCAAATCGTAGTATACTGAGCTCCTTTCCAGGTTCATGTTGCAGTTTTTCACCTTTGACCTCTGAGAGGTCATCTGGGACTATTTAAGCAGTTTTCAGACTTAGGTCAATAACTTTGCATGAAATGATGATACAGCTTGTATTTTGATATCACTGCGTCCAGATTGCTATTGCGAGTCGATTGATATGCATATTGACTATGCTAGGTTAAAAAGTGGTCTTGACCTGACCTGAGGGGTCATTTTTTTGTTTTGACCTAGTATGGTTATATTATACATCATTCGATTCGCCGTGACGAAGGAGGAAGAAGAACACGAGAGGACTGATATAGTTCCTTCATAAATGTGTATGAGCTATCCACCAGCCTTTGCTTTTTTCGCTATCCCGCATAGGGGCCGATTTCGGAGAGGTGTGTTCAAACATCCCCCCCCCCACCTGGCCGAAGGTGGCTCGGAGGCTCACCGGGGCGCGGATTAAATGCCAACTCCCGTGTGTTAAATTCCAATGCCCAGTTCACTGCCATTACCTGGGTAGGAGGCGGTCGGAGAAAAGGCTGCCAGGGATACAGAGGAGCACAGGGGTACTTTGATACAGAGACCTCGCTCGTACAACGGTGACGCCCTAATTAACCCTCGCCCCACTGGGGGGCCATCGATGGCCCCCCTAAGGTTTTTCCGAGATAGCAGAAAAACGACGAGGCGCAGCATCGCGGTTGAGGGCTCTACCTCTCACTGCATCATTTTCCCATCATCCCTGAAATTTTTTTACGCCGGGTCACCCAAGGTCAGGTCACCAGACGAGGTCAACCAAGGTCACCTTACTTCAACTTTAGAGCTCTGTAAGAGCTACATTTCCAAGTCGATCGATTTGAAACTTCCTACACTTCATGACCCCTCCAGGGTCTACAAGGTGTATATCCGGGATTTTTCGATTTCGTGCCCTGAGGTCAGGTGACGAGGCGACCTCTCCCATTGGAAAAGCATGGGGAAAAGCTGTTTCATGATATAAAAGTCACAAAAATGATTGCAAATACTCAGACTGCTCAGAACAGCGTTTTTGGACACCCTTTCACGGATCCCAGGGGTCATATTTGCCCTTTGACTTTTCCAAGGTCATCCAAGGTCACCAGAGTTCAAAAACAGTATTTTGACAATAACTTTTGACCTAATTAAGCTAGAGCGATGAAACAAACACCATCGTGTTTGTCTTGTCACTGGCTTTCATTTGATATACGGCAAGGTCACTTTTTGACCTTTTGTGACCTCAGGTCATATTAGGTCACGAGGTGACCTCTGGAGGTCAAACCACTGGCGGGAGGTCTTTACGTTCCACATAGCGGAAAAAGTACTGGCAATTTGCTATCAAATGTACTTTACCAGGCCTCAATAGCTCTAATGACATAAGAGTTATGCCCAGTTGGCTTAATCATTGCATATTTGAGTGAAAATAGCCGATCTTGACCTAATTTGACCTCTGGAGGTCAAACCATTGACCTGAGCACTAAAACATGTGAAGTAATTTCTTACTGAATTCACGCGAGCTTTCTATTGCAGTTTGCAGATTTGCGCTAACGCCCATATTTTCGGAGTTAGAGGGGGGGCCATCGATGGCCCCCCGGTGGGGCGAATGTGGCGCCGGACCCCCGGTGGGGCGCGGGCTAACTGCTCCTCCACGATGGAAACATATGATTTGTTTTATAAATTTTGTCCAAATTGCTCTCAGTTTGACTGTTGGAGTCTCACTAAAGTCATCAAGGGACTTGTCACGGAGACCTCAACCCCACCACCCGAACGAGCAGCTCCCACAATGAAGGGTTGATTTAGAAGTCAAAGTTTAACCCACAAAGCACAGGGACGGCCGCCCCGCCCAGGTCACCCTCTCGCCAGTCAGTTGCCAGCCGACCTGTACGTCGGGTAAACTATTGAGCGCCGGAGCGTCTCAGGGGAACCGATCCCAAGCCTGAACATGCACTGCCACTGCATGCTTCTTAGCAGCGGGCCGGAGCCCAACGCTCTACCAACTGAGCTACTGGGGCGGATTAACCTGGTTCTGGGTTTCGTAACGTTCATTCTGATATACCTGGTTCATGGAAGTTTCAGTGTAATCAACCTTGGAAATTCTTAAAAAGACATGGTGTAGAGTTCGATGTTCGTATATGGTCGTTTGTACTTTCTCCACAAAGTGTTTTTGGGGTCGGAGCTTTCGTTCCGTATTTACAGAGCTTCACTTTCGCTGACGAAGCTCCGTAAATACAGAAGGAAAGCTCCGACCCCAAAAACACTTTGTGGAATAAGTCTGAACGACCGTATACGAACAACCTTGGAAATAGTGAAATGCTGGTGCTGTAGTCAAAAAGCGTCCGGATAGGGTGTTGGCTGCTCGTATGAAACCGCTCTCCTGATGATGATTATTATTACTGGAGTTTTAGGGCACTGCAGCTACAAAGGCTACTGGAATGTCGTCCTGTGTAGTCCGGTGTTCGCTGTGTGTTGTCGCATTGTTCACGTTCGCTGTGCGTTGTCGTATTGTTCACGTTCTCTGTGCTTTGTTACATTGCTAACGTTCGGTGTGCGTTGTCGCATTGTTCACGTTCGCTGTGCGTTGTCGCATTGCTGACCTGCGTGATACGTTGTCGCATCGTTGGCGTCTGTTGTGTGATTTCACATGTCTTACACACCAGCTGTGTGAATGCGATTTTGACGCGTTCGATGTCTTGTTACGTTTCCGACATGCTTAGCTCGCTGTTTCGTTTCTGACGCGTGCAGCTTGTCGCGTATTTCTTACTCACACGGTTTGTTGCGTCTCTCTGACGGGTGCGGTTTGGTGCGAATTTCTGACGCGTGCGGTTTGTTGCGTATTTCTGACACGTGCGGCTCGTTGTATTCCTGACACATGCGGTTTTACTCTTCGAATGTTGCCGTGAAGGGGAATAGCCAGTTATTTCACGTGGAAAATTACGATACATGTGTGGTTATTGTTTTGTCTGTTTCTTTGTTTGTTTTGGCGACCGTATTATTTCCTGCTCTGGTGATTTCCTGTCGCATTTACGGTCGAACTGCGGTCCGTCGTCGATTATCTAACGCTGATTGATCGACTTTTGGGTTCGACAACGTTCCAAACTGTAGGGGCATCAGCGCCCACTTCATTGCTTTATATTGTCGAATCTGCAATAAGAGTTACGGCCACTGAGGGGAATATTATCCGGCTTTCAGAGAAAATCTGTCCTTTCTATGAAGAATACGTTTTATAGTCTGAGCTCACTCTTGGTCCTGAATGATCGTGAAGTGGATGGCACAAATAAACACGAAGGCTTGTTCAATTATTGAAAGTCCTATCTAGCTAACTCTGAAATGTGAATCCCTCGTTAGGAAGTCGCACGGTATTGTTCACGGTCCCTAGCATAACTGGGATATGTCGCCTGTAGCGTTATGCCTTGTCATGTTTCCGGCATGCCTGACGCCTTGCGGCATTTCCAACATGTGAGGTGGGTTGTCACATTGCTAGCTTGCGCAATGCATACATCGTTGTCGCAGACACGAGTATGTGACGTGTGGTTAGTTGTGTCTCGGACATGTTTGGTTCGTTGTTGCGTCTCGGACATGCCTGGTTCATTGTTGCGTCTCTGACATGTGTGGTCCGTTATTGCATCTCTGAAAAATGTGGTTCGTTGTTGCGTTTCTGACGTGTGTGGTTCGTTGTTGCGTCTCGGACATGCGTGATTCCGTTGTTTCGTCTCTGACATGTGTGGTTAGTTGTTGCGTCTCTGATATGCGTGGTTCGTTGTTGCGTCTCTGACATGTATGGTTCGTTGTTGCGTCTCTGAAATTTGTGGTTCGCTGCTTTGTCTCTGACATGTGTTGTTCGTTGTTGCGACTCTGACGTGTGTGGTTCGTTTTTGCGTCTCTGAAATTTGTGGTTCGTTGCTGCGTCTCTGACGTATGTGGTTCGTTGCTGCGTCTCTGACATGTGTTGTTCGTTGTTGCGTCTCTGACGCATGTGGTTCGTTGATGCGTCTCTGACGTATGTGGTTTGTTGTTGCGTCTCTGACGTATGTGGTTCGTTGTTGCGTCTCTGTTTGCGTTGTTCGCCGTCACATTTCTGACGCGTGCTGCGGCGTTTGTGACGTGCGCGGTGCGCTGTCGCAGGCACGATGTCAGCCGCCTGTCAGCTGGTCCGTCAGCTGGACGCCGTCGTGGCCCAGTGTCTGGTGGTGATCGAGCTGACGGCGCTGGACGGCCGCAGTCGCGTCGACGCACCGGTGAAAGCTCTGCTTCAGCGCTAGCTGGTATTCGAGCCCTGGCATGTCCTCACTGACGCTACATTGTCATACTGACCTCCGCCGACGTTGATGCTAGCACTGGTTCTTCCACCGATACCACTGGTGACAGAAGGGTGGATTTGGCCCCTTTTCAACAACCTCACCGTATTCCAAACATGTATGACCCCTCTTTCTTGATCCTCTCTGGTCACCGTTGCAACTGCACATTCCGTATTTAAGTTCGACAATGAAGACTTGACACTGCGAATATTTTGCGTAAAAGAGTTTGTATATCTTGTTAAGTGCCTCAGAGGCAGAACCTGAAGGTTCTGGTGAATGAAGGTGATGCGACCTCTGTGGAATGTACCTGGGACTAGGTTATGTGCATTAATCTGTAGTGGAGTTCCCAGCACTCAGTATCAGTGTTAAATGTGCATTACTTATTGCGCTCAAAGTCCAGTGGCGAATCTGGGATATCAATAGGGGACGGTGTGTACCACCTGAGGAGACCTTCCTGGCATTCCGAGTGACGCCCTCTGGATGCTTTTTCATGTGTGAATGGGGGTATTGCTACAGTTACCGGATAATAGCGGAGAAAATTTGACCAGAGGGACGCAGAAAGGAGCAGAGGAGAGAATGAATTAGGAGATCGGGGCCCAAATAGTCAAACGGACATCCGCGACGGGGACGGGTAGTGGACGGACGACAATAAGAGACGTCAGATAACCGAGAGACATCTGACGTCATGGCCAATAAGTCATTGTAAAATAATAGAAGATGTAGTGTAGTGTAATAATAGAAGATATCAAAAGGAAATGCGGCACCTTGTTTGGCTTTGGGCCAGCTCAATTACTGGGATATCCTGCCTTGAATGTGCAATAGGTGGTCGGAACGTAGTTTGCCACTATGGAGCTTCCCCACCGCTGTCTTTGGTGAGAACTGAGTTCATCTGTCACAGCTGTGAGGTGACAGGTTTCGCTTGCCAGGCTGCATTGCCAGTGTCCGACATGTTGTGGTGTGATATTCCACTTGGGGCATTTTTTTAGGTTGTTGGCAAGGGTTGCCTTGTCGTCAGAGGCTGGATCGTATGAAGGCCTGTTGTGTAGCGTGCATTTGTACCCCATTGTCTAAATTTCCAGGGAGGATTATTGAGATGCCATAGATGCCCATGGTATGCGAGCGTTCATTCTAGGAAATAGATGACGATCGGTGCGTTCACTCTGGGAAATGGATGATGATCGGTGCGTTCACTCTGGGAAATGGACGGTGATCGGTGTGTTCATTGTGGGAAATGGATGAGGATCGGTGCGTTCATCCTGGGAAATGGATTATGATCGATGTGTTCACTCTGGCAAATGGATGATGATCAGCAAGGGAAACGTATACAAAACCGGTTGATTGCTAGGAAGCGAACGGATTCTGGTCTTACTGGTCATTGATTAACATGGTCAGGCCCAGAAGTGGTTTGAAATAGGGGCTTTGGCACTGTGAAACACGTGCCCAGGGGCGAGTAGAAGGGGTATGGAGTGTGTCACAAGCCCGCGTGGCAAGACTCAGTTTTGTTCAGGTTCTGATGACGGTAGGTCATTTACATGACCCCAGCTGTGATTCATGCTGCCTTTTCGTATCGTAGACATTCGTACAGATGCTGTTGCCACGCCACATAATTCGCAGCTGGACATAGGCTCTGGGATTTTTATTGGATGCATATCGATTGTTCCGCATTATCAAGAGTGCTACCTGATTCCTGGTATTATCATTCCAAACCGTATTGTAGTCGAAAACTACGTTCCAGTGCATGGGGTTAGGATGCATGGATGAAGGAAGATAAAGGAGAGGTATTTTTATGAATGTATTGCTGCAGGATGATGGTGAAAATATATCTAACAATGTGAATGGACTCTGACATCAGCTCCTGGTATTGCTACATCCGATCAATGCAAACGACATTCCGGCTGGCGTGCCGGGGCTCGCGTCTCAGTCGCCCCGCTGCAGGTCCGGGGGAGGAGAAGGTGCGGTGGGCCGTCCCCTCGGAGGGTCTTCAGACTACCAGCAGGTGCCCTTGCCAGCGGCGCCGCCGCGCAATCCTCCCAAACGTAAAATCACATTTGAACACATAAAACGGTGCTGGAATTGCCACTGGATTACGTGGTCGAGCTGCCGACACGGTCTGGGAAGGCTGGTTCTCATTTGTGAACGTCTCGTAAATCAGGCGGACGCCGCCGGAAGGAGGCGCCTCTCAACCGTCGGCGTGCAGACTGATACTGCCATCTGTTGAAAGAATGTCGCAACAGGTTGGAGGGTCGCCGCGAAAATCGGCCCCGTGGATTGCTCGAAGGGAGCTGAAAAGCCGCGTTTGTATGTTGGATGTGGAGTGGGATAAAGTACGAAATGGGCTTGCCAAAGTGGTGTGGGATATATTTTTTGCTTTTGGCAGGCATATGTTCGTGACTGGCTTGCTCCATTCCTGGTCCCGAACCGTGGTTATTTTGGTATCGAGCTGGTGGCCGCTTGAAAAGTTCTGCTTATTTATGTTTACATTTGCACATTTATCGGAACATAGCTTCCTTACTTTAGGTATGTTGTTTCTTTTCTGCGCAATATGTGTCCTAAATAAGATGACAATTTTCACTTACCGTAATGACCTCAGTTTTCCAATAGGCATCGTCGACGAATTTACGAGGGCGATTCCTCGTTTAACCGCATACTAGTTGCCTCATTCCCCTCGATTTTTTTAGGTTTAGTAGACGGATGGTACCATTCAAGTCCTCCGCGTTATCCGTCCGGTGTTTCGCCTCGGGTGACGTTTGGGGGTGTTTATTCTAGAGGTCACGAAAGGTCAACACATTTTCCGAACATTGCCGAAGTTAAATGTCAATATTTAAGTACTAACGATGGAAATTATGAAATTAGGTTTATCGAATGTGCAATCATCTAGCCTAACTAGATTAGATCGCTTAAATCCGATCCGGTGACTTAAATCTAACCCTTGATCCTGCGAAGTCAAATCGATAAATTTGACAGGTCAATGTTCTCTATCTTGATGATAACTGGAGTTTTAGGGCACTGCGGCAGCAGAGGCTATATATTCCGGATGTTCTGTGCCTTGGAATTTCGTTTAGCTCACAGGAACTGTTGCTGCATTTGGATCCAAAGTTAGAGAACAAATAGGATGGGCACTGTAACTTTTGGAAATATGCGAAAGTAAATTAAGCCAAAGTGAAATTATCAGGGGCTCCGCCACGGTTTTCAGGTTGGGGGAGGGAGACACTCAATAGGGGGCCCCACATGAGGGGGTCTCCTATTCTTGGGGTGCCTCTGAAGGCAGTAGGGTAATTACCGATCTCTTGTATCCTACGAAGCAGCCGTTGTTGAAATTTCCGAGTAGCTGTGGTCCTGGGTTGTAGTTGGGCGGGGGGGGTGTTGCGTGGGCCCCCGCTTGAAAGAGTTTTCTGTCTTTTAAGGAACCTCCTTCTCCAGTGATGGATTTAGGTTTGAAGTTTTGGGGCTAACTTTTTAGTTTAGAACTTCCTTGTAGATTTCAATAGCCTGCTTTCCTAACCTGTGGACATAGCACGTTCTGCTTTGTACAAAAGCTAAGGGAGGCACGTGAGGACTGCTGAATCTCGTTCCCTAGCCCATCAGCTACATCTGGCCAATGTTTTATTATATTTGACTGGCAAACTTTTCGCTCATCCTGCTTTAAATTTCAGCTCAAATTTTGAGTCACTGATATTGCCGTTTTTGGGGCCTCCTGCACCAGTTAGTTGGGCTCCTTATAGAATAGAAGCCCTCTTTGGTCCTCTTACGACAGCTTTAAGGCCCTCAGGGCCTCCTTTATGCGTCCTGTCGCAAGGACTTCTACTTCTGTTACAGGGGTCTTCAATTAAAGTTTGTGGGGACTGTCTCCCTTTGCCAGTGGGGAGACGTATCCCCTGTCCCCCCTGTGGCGAGCCCCTGGTCATGCTCATTAATGCATGAACCCTTAGGATATTTGGAACACAGCAAACAATTTTGGGCGCATTATTTATCCGATTAACCTTGTTCCTGTCAGAGGAGGGAGGGGCGCATTCTGGCCACCTCCCGTTTTTTTCGGGATATCTCTAAAACGGTTCGCGATAGACTTTTAATAGCCTTTTGGCGTTTCATTAATCGCAAGTGGACAGATCTGCCATTTTTTTAGCAAATATAGTTACGAGGAGGGGAGCCATAGCTCGGCATTGGGAGGGGGTGGTGAGACGGGAATAGTTGTGTTTGAGGCTCTGTATCTCATCTGTTTTTAATGTGACGGTGGCGTAATTTCGTCTGAAGCTCCGTGAAAATGATTTGTCCCTGCTCTCAAACACTTTGTACTCAGTATCTGTTCCTTGGAGTAATAACATTTGACCTACAATGCTGCTGCAAGCCCATTCTGCCTCTATAAGTGGGGTGAGAACTGGTTTTGCATGTGGTATACATTATGTGATGAATTTTTCCTAAAAAAACGTAGCTTTGTTGAGCGCAAATGAGATTTGAAACATTTTATGGTGCATTGTTTCGATCAAAGCCCCCAAAAGGCAATTATTTTGTTTGATTTTACGCATTTTTGTCGTTGGAACTTAACTAAGTATTGCTTTTAACCCTTAAGCGGCCAAGTGGTAGTCTCTGATACAGATTGTTTTTAATAATGTTAAACCAACAACGATCACGATCGTGGTTTTTAAGGTGGTGTGAGTTTTAAATCCGTGCCCGCCTTGCCCCACATAACCATATTTAAAAAAAGATATGTTTCACTATCACTGTGTTCAGATAATATAGTGTAATATATATAATATAATATGATGATATAATAAGCTTCTATAATATCATACATTTGAATACCCGCTAAGCAGATACTGAAAATAAAGCCTTGGAAACAGAACCAGAGGCTGACAGAGCGCTGGAAGCAAAGTTCTTTGTGTAAGAGAGGGAACAACAAATATCGCTTTTGTAAATTTTGTAAATTGTTTCAGCTAATGTATAAGAAATTGAGTAAGCCAACTAGCTCGGTATTTTATTTGTGTCCAATACAGTTTCATGCGTAGATTCTGCAAACATATGAAGTCCGCATTATCCTTGTTTTGCGCCGTTTTCGGCTATCAGAGGTTTTCTATTATGCTGTTTGTTTTACCTTGGCAAACATCCAGAGCCCATTTTTTCACACTTTTTTGTTGCATGAAATTTGACACCCTCCGAAAGAGCTTTTTGCGAAAAATGAGATTCTGTCATCTGATAAACTCTGGAACGGTCGCAGTACCCGAAATTCGAGCGGCGAACTTTGCAAGAATATACGCTTTCAGTCGGTAACGGGGACATCAGTCCGAAAAAGAGCCCTCTTCGTGAAACCTTGAACACCACATGACAATCAGGGGCATAGCCAGGGTTTCGCTCAGGGGGGGCGCCCAGAAAAGGGCCCGTGCGACAGCGCCAAAAGGGCCCTGATGGGTAAAAAAGGTCCTGCTTGTTACAGAATAGAGTGCTGAAGAGGGCTTAATACGGGCCTGATAACACAAATAACAAAATAATTTCGGAAGCTGATTGTTGAACGTCTTGAGCTAGCAACGAAACACCTATTGATAACTAATGATAATGATAAACAAACTAGGAATGCGATGTCACCCGCAAGATTAATAGCAGTACATTGCAGCACACACCACTTTTTAGGCCTACGCATAGAAAGTCGGACAACCATGGTTAGGCGGCCGTACACAGTGGCTTCTGGCTTCCTGGGGACCGGATGGGAGTGGTATCGAAAGAATGTGACAGGGAATGGCCAATGGTAAAGAAATAAAGAGATGTTCATGTCATACATATACATATATATATACCTACTCAGCTAACTGCCTCATGCATCCTGTGATTTGCCTTGAAACCTCCTTGCTCACACGGTCAGAACTATTTATCCCTCCGCCTTGAAAATAATCATTCTGAAGTTCTAGTGTTGATACGCTTGAAAGTCAGCCGGCGGGTATCTTACACGTCCATTGTGTGTTGTATTTCCAATAAGGATGTGTCAATTTGAAGAAAAAAATATTGAACATCTTCATGCACCCTGATGTCAAAAATAAACCGGACTCGAAATGAGCGTATTCAATTTTTCCCGTCAAGAATATTTACGTACCAAACTCATTTAACAAAATCATGTCTTACCAGTGCTATCGACATCGCACAATGTATGTACAAACACCTCCCCCATACATCCACCCACGTAGAATGTCTCTTCTGTCTTCCCCTCAGTCCAACAGCAGGCACAACCACCAACATTCTCAACACCACGCAGGTAGGTTTTATAATCTGCCACGCGCCCCTCCCCACCGAGGCTTGAACTCGGCGCCAGCATTGCCTAGCGTGACCTCTTTACCCCCTATGCCCGCAGGCAAGCGGCCACCAACGGATGGCGGCCGCTGATTGGTGGAGGCGCGTTCACTTGTATTGCGAGAAACTGAGCGGAAATTTATCCTTGAAAATGATAGAGCATAAAGCCATGAATCACGAGATGCCTTATTGACATATCTTTCAAATATTCCTAGCTCTCTTTACTTTGTATTGGCCCTGATTATCCGCTCCACCATCCGAGGCTGCTCTTCGGTACAGGCGAGACGGCGCGGCGGCGGAGTCAGCACAGGCTAGCCGGCGGCCGAGTTAGCTGAAGACAGGAGTGTCGCGATAGTTTTCTGCTGAGTGGAGATGAGTGGGGTCCGGCCCGAAGGTAACCGGGGGAAGGAAGGGAGCGCACATAGAAACTTAACTGTGGAACGAGTTATAGAGATTGGGGACTAAAAGAGGGCGCTGCTGAGATGGAACCAGATTATATACCGGGGAGGGAAGCACGTGCTGCTTTGCTCTATTTTGGATGGCGCAAAAATACAAAACTTCAGTCGCGACTCAAGACGTTGTCGATTTTAAGCGCACTTTTTCACTTCTGACACCATGCCATGGAAAGTAAGACAGAATGGCGAAACACAGCTTCATAGGCGACGTAACGTTTTCTTCTTCTAAGGAGGGTGCTCTCACGTGGATCTATCATACTAACGTGGATTTTCGAAAACCATTAGGGGCATCCAAATCCAAAAGCTGTCAATTACAACCGTGTTAGGAGAACCATCGCATTCTGAAGACTGATTCAAAACACCGCAGTACCCTTAAAAACACTGAACATTAGACCCGTTACTGCCAATATTAAAACATACTGGGTGACTAGGCACTGTATGTGCATCCAGAGATAGAAATCAATACCTCATCCCCGAAGGCAACTTCAAAGTTTCATTAGCGGTGTAGCATTTAGCTTGGCACTGAACAATATACCCAGGAAACATTTTTAATGCATTATTTTGTGAGCGATTGCCGCCCCGGTAGCTCAGTTGGTAGAGCGTCGGGCTCCGGCCTGCTGCTCAGAAGCATGCAGTGGCAGTGCATGTCTAGGCTTGGGATCGGTTGCCCTGAGACGCTCCGGCGCTCTATGTTTAGCCGGCGTAGGTCGGCTGGCAACTGACTGGTGAGGGGTGAACTGAGCGGGGGCGGCCGTCCCTGTGCTTTGTGGGACGTTAAACTCTGGTTTCTAAATAAACCCTTGCTCGCGGGAGTCGTTCGTTTTGATTGTGGGGGTTTGGGTGTCCGAGCCAAGTACCTTGATGACTTTAGGGTGGCTCCGACTCCAAGAACCAAACTTCGAACAACTTGGGCAGATGTTTATAAAAAACTGACCCCATACCATAAATCAAGTACGTTTCGGCTTGAAACGCTTAAGAACCCGCTCTTCAACTACCCTGAGCCTGAGCAGTTCTCACTCAATAGAATTTGATTCCATGGCAGCTGATTCTTTGTCCCTGTCCTTTTCAGAAATCATCGGAAAAAGTCAGAAAAAGTAAAAAAAGCTAGACTCCTGCCCCCTTTGGTCGCTGACGTCATATGTGAACAGCCCTTAAAGGGAATGTGGCACCTTGGTCAAATCCTGGAATTGAGTGTAATTAGGGGAACTTTTAACCGAAAATCAAGAAGGCGTCCATAATTTCTATAAAATATGTATAATAAGTTCACTATTTTTATTTTTAAAATGTTCCTCTAGAGAGAGAAATGAATATCTGCCTGTGGATGACGTCATGCTCTGGCAACCACTACCATATTCAATACGCATCAAGGGCTTCGATTGGCTGATACCGTGACGTCAGCATATGTCGTCACAACAACAGCCATGATAACTGTGGCCTGCTGCTAAGGGTACATGAGGGATACATTGCAGGTAAGTCTTAGCTTTTTCTGCGGAAATCTCGAGTTCCAAGAAAAATGATACATTGATTACCGGGTTTTCCGACTTGTTTTGCAACTTGGCTATCTCAGTTAAAATCACGTTATGAAGGTGCCACCTTCCCTTTAACCCCCGCCCCGGTGGGCATCCGAGCCGCCTTCGCCCTGGTGGGAGGCTTTCTAACACCTCCCTCAAACTTGGCTCCTATGCGGAATAGTAACAAAAAAACGCGAAGGCTGTTGTATAGCTCATACAAAGTCATGAAGAAATTACGTTGGTCACTTTCTAGCTCAGGTCATTATTGAGGTCATGACAGGTCAAAGAAGGTGGCATGTTAGGGTAGTGTTTTTGGGCTCTAGCGTCTGTCAGAGTTGAGTTAGAACCATTTGTGTATGTACCATTCGCTTCCTCTCGTCACGTTGAATCGAATGATGTATAATATGACAATGTTATAACATGACCTTTCAACCTAGCATAGTAAATATGCCTATCAATCGACTCGCAATAGCAATCCAGATGTAATAGTATCAAAATTTAAGTTGTTTCACCATTTCCTGCAGTTATTGACCCAATTCTGAAAACTGCCTAAATAGCCCAGATGACCTCTCAGAGGTCACAGGTTAAAAATTGCAACATGAACCTGGAAAGTGGACCCAGGATACTATGATCTGGAGAATATGAAGGTATTCTCAGCTGTATCTACACAAATACAGTCCAATTCCTGTTTTCCACATACATTTCCAATGGAGAGGTAATGATCCGCACCTTACCCTAGGTTATCGATAGGTATGAAAAATTCCGGAATATATGTTGTAGCACTCGGTGGGCCCATTATGTGGTAAAAGTTTCAATGCGATAGATTAACACATTTTTTATTTATCCCACCTTAATCATTTTTTGAGGTGAGTTCACTTGACCTACACTGGTGATCTGACTCTGAGATGACCCAACCTTAAAATGTTGGGGAAAGTTGCGAATTGATCAATTATAAGGTGTGCCAAGTACAGCGGCGCGAAGCGCCGCCGTTTTTTCGTACCGCCAGAAAAATTGAGTCGGGGTGTTACATACATACACACATACATTTATTTCGGTTATCAACAAGTACAATGACAGTTCTGATTTCTATCGATTGGCGCAAAAGCGTCTGGCGCTTGACTCTTGGCGCCTCTCGACAACATTGGCGAATTTAAGTGCCACGGTCGCACCACCCTTGGCCCATGGCCGCTCACCCGACAGTCACACACAGGATACCCACAACGGCGTCGGCGTCCTTTGCATAAATTGTTCAAGAGTTCAATGTGAGAATCTTTTGGTGTTTGATATGAATTTCAGGGTTTCTTTCGCTATCGCTCGATTTGTGTCATCGTTTCATTTCCTCCATGCAGCAGCATCTTAAGTTTTTGTTGTTGATAAATTTGAAAATTCTGTGGCGATTATGGTCGATATATTTCGGTGGAGGAAATTTCTCTGCAATGTATAATTTACGCAATGAATAAGAAAATGTTTCGTATTTTCGTTTTGATGACCACAGCTGCAGAATGGGGTTTCGGCTCCGAGGATTTGATAAGTGTGGCCATTTAATTTGGACATGTCAACTCTGAGTTGTGTCAAAAGGAGTTCAAATTTTTGTTGCCGTACGAGTAGTATTTTAGAGGTTGTTGAACAGAGAAATATTCGACTACATGGTTTTTAAATGATTTGTGCAATTGAATGGTTCTTATTGGTTCTGGAAGCTCATTATATTGTTGTATTGCGCTTGGCAAGAAGGAGTTACTGAAGTTACACGTTCTAGTCAATAGTTCCGTTCTTTGGTTTCGGTTACGTAATTCTCTGTTAGCCGTTGCGTTGCGTATATTAGGAAGAGTGGTTTTGATGTATTGGGGAATATCGTCATTTAGTAGTTTTCGTAAGAAGTGAAGTTTGTGGATTTACGTAGATTTTTTAGGCTATTCCAACCTAGATCTAATCTTAATTTTTCTGTAGAGGTTCTAGGTAGTGTTTTAGTAACGAGTCTTGCCGCCCTGTTTTGTAATCTTTCAAGCCTCAGACCATCTGCTGCCGTTATGATTCCGTCGTAAATTATATCGCAATAATCAAAATGAGGCATGATATAAGTGCTATAAATATAGTTAAGGATTGATCGAGATAAATATGGGGCGATTGGGTAAAGAGGACCTAGAGTGATATTAACTTTTCTGACAATGTTGTCTACATGTGAGTGAAATCTTAGGTCTTTTGAGAAATTCATGCCTAAATGTTTGTGCTCGTTAACATCCGGGATGATTTTGCCGTCAAAAATTAATTGTGGGGGTTCTGCATTCCTTCTGTAGGAAAAGGTTTGTTGAATAGTTTTTGAGGCATTGAAAGTAATGAGCCAATTCTTACCATACTCTTGAATTTGAGAGAGATCATTTTGGAGGGATGCTTGAACCTCTTGAACATTTTCAGGTTTGTGTCGAGCAAATAGGCAAGTATCGTCAGCAAACAACAGAATTTCGTTCCTAACTTTAGTAGAAAGGTCGTTTAGATATAGAAGGGCAAGCAGGGGCCCAATAACGGAACCCTGCGGGCATCCTGCATTCAGTGTCAATAAAGAAGACGAAGTGTCGTCGACAATGACCCTCTGCTGTCTGTCTGTCAGATATGAGCGTAACCAGTTGATGATGTTAGTCAGTCCAAATTCATGTTCACATTTGTGAGAAGTCCTTTGTGCCAAATTTTGTCGAAGTAGCGACTGATATCCAGGTATAGGACTGTGGCGTCTTTTTCTTTGTCTAAGGATTCGTAAAGGGCGTGCGTCAGGTAAAACAGTTGAAGTTGTGTCCCATGTCCTGGTCTGTCTCCACTTTGTCTTTCAGTAAGGAGGTGATTGTCAGTAAGATGCTGGTAGATTTTTCTGCAAACAATTTTTTCGAACACTTTCGACACACAAGACAGAAGACTTATTGGTCGATAATTGGCAACGTCGGCTGTACTACCTTTATTTTTATAAATGGGCTTAACATTGGCTACCTTCAAGACTCTGGGAATATACCTAAATGAAGTGATTTATTGAAAAGCCTCGAGAGAGGTTCTGATATATTATTGATATTATTATTATTGATATTTATTGTTGAAACACCTCCCACCAGGGCGAGGGTTAAAAAATTGGCATCCACCTGTCTTTAAACACCTTCAGGGCACACCTGCCACGTGAAGCTAAACAAATTGTAATTTGTGTAGACAAACAGACTGAGGGGCAGAGGTTGAGCGAGCACTGAGCTGACGGGCCCGTCACAGCTGCTGGTCAGCTGACAGCCCCGTCAGCCAAGGCCGAACCGCAGCGAACGCCGCCGCCGCCGCCGCCGCCGGGTGGGGGCGGGGCTTGGCTCGGAGGGGGCGGGGTCATACCCGCCGCTGCCGCCGCGATCACAATGCCCGCCGACAGTGGAAACCGCTGGCGGCGCCTCAGATGTGGAGCGGCCGCTGGGATGACCAAGACCCTTAAACTGCGCTGACGTGTCACTCTAACCTTCGGGTGAGCGCTGACGCGTTGCGGCGACAGCGCCCTGTATCCACGGACCCGGCGCTTGCGACAGACCGTGTCCCCGGGGGTGTGAGGGACAGCCCTCATGTAATAACTCCACGGAAATGGAATACCAATGCCAATGGTTTCGGACTACATTCCTACGCGGGGTTAGGTTTAGGGGCCGAATTAATTTTTCCGCAGTCCAGTTTTCAGCTCGGTTGGATCTTCCGCTACCGAATTATAGCCCCGAGCAGTTTTGTCAGATTGTTTTACAGAGATTGTTTGCCTGTAACCCTAGTCTCATGCTATCGAAGTGTATGTCTATTTTATATATTTTGAGAAATGAATTGGTTATGTGGTCACTTCCCTAGGCCCAGGTCGTGTTTCCGCGCGGTGATGGAGGGGCATAATTGAACACCCCCTACCACTCAAACGGCGGTAGACATCGGTGGTGCGGGGCGCCGCCGTATTTGGCACGTTTTATCCTCAATTAATTTCACACCTTCCCAAAGCTTTAGGCGTTGGTTAGCTCAGGTCATATCACCAGGCCTGGTCAAGTTACTCCAGCTTCCAAAGTATCTCAAGCTGCACCAGTAAGAATATATTTGATATAATTACCTGATATTTCTATCACTTAATATTCACTCCATGTGACGCAATATTGGGCAATAGGATTGTTTTATATCGATGACTTAGGTTCAGGTATGAGTGGAAAATGCATGGAAAAAACGTGAAATGACCGAATAACTTCCTATGTTCAATAAAGACTACAACTTTCTATTCTCAAAATTGTTGGATCTTTGTTCACTCCCGAGGGTCATGTTGTAAGTTACGATCCTTGACCTTTGAGAGGTCATCTTAGACTGCTTAAGCAGGTTTTCAGGCTTGGGTTAATAACTTCGCAGAAAATGATGATAGTGCTTTCATTCTGATACGATTAGTTAAGATTGACACTGCAAGTCGATTTTAATGCATGCTCACTACATGACGTCAGATGGTGAACTTGACATGACCTCAGGTCAGGTCATTATTGTATTTTGAACTGGTATATTCACGTTATACATCATTCGATTTACCATAATGTGAGAAATCGAATGATACCTCAAAATTTACTCTAAACTAACCCAGTCAGACGTCAGAGCTATAAGCATCCTGCAACCTGTTGTCTCCTTTAACTTGTCGTCACCTGAATATTCATCTGAGAAAAATAATTAAGAATATAGTTTTATAATCAAATGTTTTGGATTATCTCCCACTGTTCTTCTCTCTGTCCCGCATAGGAGGCGCGATCGAGAGGGTTATCGAGCCCCCCTACACCTCTACTGGGTCGAGGGTGGAGAGGAGGCCCATCTAGGTGTGGCTAAATTGTATGAGCTTTTTTATAGTTAGTAACCATATCCGACCAAAAATACGGCAGCACTGGGCGTAGTTACTTTAAAGCTTCAGTACGCTGGACCTAAGTGGACCCAGACCTTCTTTTCTAGCCCTCGCTCATGACCATTATAAGTTTTCAGAAGAAAAAAACGTCAGGGTCCGGTGCCGACTTGAATAGGATATATAATACCCACTAACGTTTTTTCTTAGCTTTCTGTAGATATTAAAAGCTTTAACCCTTGCCCCGGTGGCGGGTACGAGCCACCTTCGCCCTGGTGGGGGGGCAAAAAAGACCCCCACGATCTCAAAAACTAAGAGAGCTAGAAAAAAGCGCAAAACGGCAATCGAAAGCTCTTCGAAAATGATACCGAAAATACTTCGGTCATTTTTCTTTTCAGGTCAATATCAAGGTCACCAGAGGTCAAAACAGGTCAAAATCACTAATATGAGGTGTACTAAGAAAACCTCATATATCTCAGAAACTATGATAGCTAGAAACATTTTTTAACACCATTCGAAAGCTCTTGAAATGCGCTTTCATTAAAGTGGCATTCATTTTCGTGTCAGGTCAAAGCCGAGGGAGTTACAGGTCACTAAATATTGGGCATATTCTTGGGAATGTCCATAGCCACCCATGCATAAGGGCGTTTACTTTTTCGCTAATAGCTTCCAAACCAAACAAGATATAGCCATAGTTTATGCACCATTGCAATCCTCTCGTCAATACAAATCGAATGATATATGATATTGCTATGCCAGGTCAAATTTAACAATTTGACCTGACCCAGGTCAACGGTCTGACCCAACTTGACCTGGTATAGTCATGATGTATATCATTTGACTTCCAGTGACTATACAAACACTTTGGTGACAAAATAAAAGCTCTATCTTAGTTTATTCAAAATTTATAGAGAAAAACACCAAAAAATGTTTATTTGACCTAAGGTGACCTTTTAAAGGTCACAAGTAAACAATTTTAGCATGAGCTTCAGAAATTGGCTAAGAACAAGTCGCAAACGATGTTTGAAGTTGATTCCATCCATACTTACTGAGAAAAGCTCATTTCGGGATTTTCCCCATGTATTGACAATGGGGAGGTCATGCTCTGCACATGACCTTAGGTCACCAATATCAAAAATCCCGGAAAAAATGTTGTAGCTCCTGGTGGGCCCAATATGTGGTATGAGTTTCAACTTGATCGATTAACTCTTCTTTTAGTTGTGCGGTCCTAAGTATTTTTGAGGTGATGTCACTTCACCTGGCCTGGTGACCTGACCTGATATGACCTTGAGCCAAAATTTTCAGGGAAAATGTAAAAATGATGAAGGAACACCTAGACCATGTTTGGCGGCGCTGCGCGCCGCCGTTTTTTTGTCACTTCGAAAAACCCGAGGAAGGGGGTCTAAAAAGACCCCCCACCCGGGCGAAGGTTAACATGTCAGGTTAATATCTGCCGCCAATTCATTTGTCTTAACGTACACCAGAAACGGATCCAAGCGGGCGAAGGGGGTCCCCTTAGGACCGAAGGGCCGCCCGCGCCGATTTCGGGCACTGTAGGCGTCCGAAATCGGCGACACCTTGGGTGCGAACAGTGAATGCTAGACCAAAACACAAATAAAGTTATTTGAAGCTGATTTTTCACTGTGAGCCAACCCAAGTTTTGAATCACCTTTCCTCGGTATTCCTTTGGGTGCCCCACTTGATCTTGGACCACCTTTATCGATTTTTGGACGCCCCCTACTTTGTGGTTGGGTGCCTACATTTCATGATTGGCTGTTCTTTTCAGCTCTGGAGCGCCTCAATACAACATGGACCAACCTCATCTACTTTTGGCCACCCTATTTGGCATGATTGCTCGCTTTCTCTGCACTATTAACTGCTCTTTTGCAGCCCTAGGGCTAGCTATCCCGAATTGGGGCGCCATCACACACCTCCGGCTGCCCTTTTCCCGCCCCAGTCCGCCCCACGGCAACATGGATCGCCCTCGTCTGCTTTAGCCGCCCTCTTCTGCATGATTGTTCGCCCCCTTTCCACTATTGGCCGGCCTTTTGCAGCCCTAGGACTCTCCACTTTGAGGTGGACTGCCTTTACTCACCTCCGGTCATCCCGTATTTTGTGGTTTGGCGCCCCCTCTTTTAGGATTGGCCACCCTTTTTCAGCCCTTGGGTGAGGCACTGCAACGTGGACCGCTCTCTAGTGCATGACTGTGCGCCTTTTCTCCACCCTTCACCACTATTTTATAGCCTCAAGGTACCCCACCTCAACATGGACCGCCCTCATTTTCCTCCGGGTGCCGTCAACTTTGTGTTTGAGCGCTCAGTTTTGATGATCTTCCGCCCCGTTTCAGTCCTTGGGTACTCTGCAACATGGACCGCACCCATCCACTTTATACCGCCCTCTTCTGCATGATTACGCGCATCCTCTCCACCATTGGTCGCTCTTGTGCAGCCTAAGGACATCCCGCTTCGACGTGGACTGCCCTCATTGACCTACGCCGCCCTCTGCTTTGTGGTTGAGCGCAACTATTTCAAGATTAATCACCTATTTACAGCCCTAGAGTGGCCCGCTGCAAAATGTATCGCTCTCATCCATCCACTTTTGATCGCCCCCTTGTGCATAATTGCGCACACCTTTTCCACCGTTGTCAGGGAATGTGTGGCTGAGTTGATAGCGTACTTGCACGCTGAACCGCGGGTCCAAGGTTAACGTCCCGGCAGAGCCTCTTAGTTTATCTGGTTTATCTCGCGTTAAATACCTCGCAACAGGGTGAGTTGGCGACGATGTATAACCCTGTTAGTTGTTGCGTCGTTAAACCCGAATGATTGCTATTATTCTACCATTTTCTGCTCTTTTGCAGCCTTGGTGCGCCTCACTTTTACGTGTAACGCCCAGATTCATATCCGGGCATCCTCTACTTTGTGGTTGGGTGCCCCTATTCCACGATTAGCCGCCCTTTTAGCCTTAGATCGCCCCACTGCAACATGGGCCACCCTCAGCTTTCAGCGGTAAAAGTTGTCCCGGGTTCATTAAAGTGTATGCTTTGGATATCGATCGGTGCCATATTTTGCTCAGCAACCACTCAGGATCCCTCAAAGCGCACTCCTAACATTCCTAACAAAACACTCCAGGATCTCCCAAACCTTAGCGTTTGTTTTATTAATATTGTTATTTCGAATAATTATACATATATAGGTAATTCACCATATAGTTATGGCCCTGGAACAGGGGTGTGTAGTTTTATCTCTTTGGGAGTGTCTCGGCAACCCCAATGATGTGCTGAGCACCCCCACCAAAAGGTGAAGCACAGTCCTTATAAAGCATGTAAATAGAGGAAGTCATCGACAAACACCTGTTTCACAGCATTATAGTGGCAATCTGCATCTGACCTACAACTTAACACGCGCATTGACGGGGGTCTGAGTCACCTTCGCTTCGACGGCGGGGCGGATACCTGCCCCCGCCCTCTAAGATCTCGAGAATCACGCTAGGTAGCGAAAAAAACAGTAAACGGTGTTGGGTAGCCCATCCACTTCTCTATGTATTATATGACTGTATATAATTATGATGTATAATATGACCTTGTTAGGTCCAATTAGGTCAATTATGGCACTTGACCTAACCTGAGGTCAGGTCAAGGTAAAATTAAGTCAAGAGGCATATCATTAGAACTGCAAAGACAAGGCCAATCTAATCAATTGAAAATAAACGCTCTATCACCATCCGTTACTAAGTTATTTAATAGGTCATGGCTCGCCCCTCACCTTACGCCATCGATATAAAAAATACCGGAACATATTTTAGAAAACTCGGTAGGCCCATTATGTGCTATGAGTTTCAATCGGATAAATTCGCCCTATTCTGACTATCTATGTGTAATAGGGTGTTTCATTGCTCCAAAATGCAAAATTTTGACGCATATCGATGTTCCCCTCAAACCTCATCTGCTTACAAGCTTCTGTGCGAAATTTCCATGTATTTCGATGATATTTAGAGGTCGCGCACTTTTGCAGTTTTTTTATCAAATGTATTCAAATGTACCTACACATTAGGGTAGGAACGTCCAGAATATTGGGGAGGCAAAGGTGCATTTGGAAGTCATTTCTTTCCAGTCAACACCATAGGGTTAAGGGTTAAGAATCAAGAATATTAGGGGGCATGGCCCCCCTGCCCCCTGTTCCTACGCCTATGAATGTACACATTTCCGCACTGATACTGGCGCTGGTTTTCTTTTGCTTGGTTTTCTTTTTCACACCTGAAATATTCTTAAAATTATGTAAAACATTTATTACTGCACAATGAATAGCCTGAGCAAAAAACCCGACCGATTTCGGGAGCATCCCGCCCCCGTTTTCAAGGGAGATGAAGATAACACTATAACATGAACCTAACTAAGCGAAAAACACGAATACAGGGTACACTTTGAAAGAACAATCTTAGCTATGAACATGATGGATCATTTTAAAATTATTTGCTTTAAACACGTGTTATTTTTCAATTCAATCTCTTGTTTGGCTGGCGTTTTAAGAGGTCCAAAAATCCAGAGAAGATGGTAACTTTGCCGATATTTCTATTCATTTTTGGTTTCGTGGTGGTTTGAATGTAGATTGCCTCTTTTATTTCCCGCTGTTTTTGTATTGAGTCGAAAGTTAAAGTCGTTGTGGCGTCCCATTTGATATAATGATCCTTCTTGAATGAATGTTCCGCTGTGGCCTCCGCTGCTCTCTCGTCAATTGACCCTCGGATTAGTTTTTGTCGAGATTTTCGGTGTTCGTTTTGTCGGACTTCCATCATGCTTTTGCTTTCTCCAATGTATATTTTTGGACAGTCATTACATTGCATCTTGTATACTGGGCCTGGTTTTTCCGGTTGTCTATCCTGTCATTTGGTTTGACCAGTAATTGTTTGATCGTTTGATGTGGCTTATAGTATGTTATTACGTTGAATTTAGAATATATGCGTCGAATCTGTTGCGATACTCCTTCTACATATGGGAAGGATTATTATATCAAATGGGACGCCACAACAACTTTAGCTTTTAACTCAAGACAAAAACAGCTGAAAAGAGAGATCACCCTCATCAAGAGGTTCAACGGATTCGTCAAGGACCAGAAGCAGAAGCAGTACCTGCTCCGGGTGGTGGAACTCCATCTGAGGGCTCTACCCAAGCGCACCAAGAAAGAATGTGCCTCTTTCAAGTGTAATGGTTTTTGGTGATAAAAGGTGCGCGACCTCTAAATGTCTTTTTCATTTTGCTTTTAAGGGTGTCAATCGATTTAGTTTTACGTATAGAGCTGGGGGAAAGTCGATATGACTTCGTTCCATACAAACAAAATTTTACTATAGTGGGCTGAAACACCCTAATGTGTATACTATCTACACATAGCCCGGCTATCTTAAACTTTTTGAAGTTAGGTCACTTTATCTGTACTGGTGACCTGACCCATACGCGTCGGAAAAGGGGGGCCAGGGGGCAGGCCCCCCACTTTGGCCGAAAATTTCCTGATCTCAGTCAAAATAAGAGAAAGCCGGACATTCTTATATCCAGCCGCTGCGGAAGGCAAAGAGGAGCCCAAATTCGAACAGTTTTTGGTACTGATGTTGAAAATTTTTGTCAGCATCAGGTTGAAGTTTGGCTGGCCCCCACTTTTTGCTGGTGGCGACACTTATGACCTGACCTGAGATGACCTAACCCTAAAATTTTATCAAAAGTTTTGAAATGATCAGAGAAAAGGTATGCCAAGTACGGCGGCGCTACGCGCCTACGTTTTTATGCTATCTCCAAAAAAACCGAGGGAGACGGGTACCCAACCCCGTCAATGCGCCTGTTTATTTTCTATCAAACGACGGAAAGCTATAGAAATGATGAGCGTCGATGATGTTTCGAGTTCTGATTTAAATTTTGTGTCTTGTCACCATCCAGCACGCAGCAAAGCAGCACCTGTTTCTCTCTTCTGGTGAACTATCTGGTTGTACTTCGGCAGCGCATCCTATTAGTCCTCACTCTCTATAACTCGTCCGACGATTAAGTTTGGGATTCATGAACGTCTCTCTCCTCCTTCCGTCGGTTACCTTGGGACTGGGCCCCAATTCCTCTCCACTTAGCAGAAACCCATCGCGACACTCCCGACTTCAGCGAAATCGGCCGCCGACTAACCTGTGCTGACTGCCGCCGTCTCACTTGTACCGAAGAGCAGCTTCGGATGATGTGGCAAATAATCAAGCTAATAGTGAGCAAGGTATGACTAGAAATGCTTGAGAAATGTATGTGTTATGGGTCATGGTTTTAAGCTCTATCATTTTCATGTATAAATTTCCGTTTAATTTCTCGCGATGCAAGTGAACGCGCCTCCACCAATCAGCGGCCGTCATCCGCCGGCAGCCGCGATCGCCTGCGGGCACAGAGGTTACAGAGGTCACGCTGGGCGCCGCTGCTGCCAAGTTCAAGCCTCGGTGGGGAGGGGTCGCGAGTGTATTGTGATGCCTACATGTGTGATGTTGAAAATGGTGGTTGTTGTGCCTTGTGTCAGACTGAGGGGGAGGGACCGGTGTGGGGGACATTCTGTGCACGTGGGTGGATGTAAGGGTTAGGTGTTAGTGCGATGTGCAGTGCCGATAACACTGGAAAAATATGAGTGCGAGTTCATTAAATGAGTTCCGTATATGAGCATGCTTGGCGGACAAAATTATAGGCAGCGATGTCGAATTCATAGTATTTTTTGGTATCAGGGTAAATGATGCAGCTTTTCAAAACTTTTTTAATTGCCTCACTTAGTAGTAATATAACACACACAGTGTATGTGACATACATGCCTCTCTGACGTTTCATGCGTATGGAACACTAGAAATTAAAATGCTAAAATGACAATTTGAGGCGGAGAGGTAAGCGGCTCTTATCGTGTAAACAAGGAGGCTCCAAGATAGAGCACAAGATGGCCGAGGGAATTAACTGATAAGTATGTATATTTTGATTGCATGAACATCACTGTATTCCTTTAGCACGCGCCATTCCCCTACCAGTTACCACATCCTTTGGATATCGCCGCCACTCGGCCTTCAGGTAGCATGAAGCCACTGGCACGGCCGTCTAACCGTCATTGTCCGACCCTCTATCTTAACCCTATTTCCGTCAGGCTCCCGGCTACCCCCTATTTCCGGCAGGGGGGGCAATATCGGCCCCCCTAAGATCTTGTAATCTAACCGGCCGATTTTGAAAATACAAAGTGCTATAGATTCCCCTGACGCTAAACTTTATTTTGAAAAAAGAAAATTTCAAAATTTTGATTTTTAAGGAGAAAGTCGTGCAAAATATACAATTTTTGTGTATTTTTTAGATTTTCCATAACCCTTGTCTCTGTTGTACGATTTTCACAAAACTAGTTCAGATTTACAAATAATTGACCCAAAATTGTCATATACTCGAGTTACGCAAAAATTCGAAATTCAATGGCAGTTCCAGGACCAGGACTATGAGGGGAAATATATACAACCTAAAAGTTTTTGTTACGCGGATTAGAAGCCGTGATATACTGCTTGGCATCTTTGACACATAAATAAATGAAAAAAAAGTGAAAAACTCATCAGGGGCGGATGCAGTAAGGTAAAACAGTGGGGTAAAATACATCCCAACAATATGCGAGTGGTATGCATGAGTATATTAGTCCCTCGACTAGTTTAAATTTATTTCTGATAATTTTTACCCTCCCATGGCAGCTCTGGGAAAGGGGGTGACATAGGCGGATCAAGGACTCTCGTCGTGGGGGGGGCGGGTGGGGGTGATTGGAAACACATTTTTAATATACAACGATATTGAGTCGCGGCGGTGATACTGGCTGGGAATATGCATTTTGAAAATGTGTAGTGACTGGACACGCCTCTGGCAATCTAGAATTTGGTTATAAATATTTTGAATTTTCATATACCCAATTGTATTCGCCCTGGCACGGCTGTAAGCAGTCTTCTCACTTACTAACGTTTAGTCCTTCTTGATAACATTCCCCCCCATTTTGAACTGCTGTAACCGCCCCTGATGAATACAAATAGTGACAATTGTGAATGCACTATCATCTCACATAAAAAATGATATAATAAAACCATATAACTGGTATCAGGATCAGCAGAGACGGCTTCCTTTTACAAAGAACCCATCGCATACGATAATACTTGGTTTGTGGATAGAACCTCCCCAAAAACCCAGCCATACCTCCGCCCCTGGTAAATATATAATATTGACAATTTCAGAAAACCTGCCTGTACTAGTTTTAGGAAAAGTCAGGAAGTTTCAAAGTTCTATCGCAAGCCGTTTCGGAGATATTCTTGAAAAACCTTAGGGGGGCAATATTAGTCCCCCTGCCGGAAATAGGGTTAAGGCATATAAAAATCGGTTTTTGGCTATTATACTCCGCTGTTAATCTCCCGGGTTACGTCACCGTCCCTAGTTAGTTATTGCTTATTATTATCATTAGTTGTGAAAAGTTATGTACCATTTTTTTATCAAGACGTTCAACTCTCAACATGATTGGTAGACGCTGGTTTTTTTCAGGGCAAAATTTCCGTACTGACCGAAATAATACAGCTTACAACAATTTTGATATCAGGATGGGAGAGGACACTAATGGAACATCTAGCAACGTTAATTAATTTTTTTCGAGCGGCGACACTTTTTTAACGGCTGTTTTTTTAGTATATCCAATGTGTTTGAAATATAAGTGTGAAATATTTATAGCACGACACATGTCAGTGGAAACGGTAGCTGAGCGGTCTCTAAATAAACCAGCAGTAGGCTGCTGCATGAATTTTAATGAGCGGTACCATGCAGGGCTGTAGAACTATATCTCTTTGGGGCTGTCCGGGCAACCGGGACGAAATATTGAGTTAGTGTTAAAATACAGTTTAATTTTTATTGTTTATCATTTTCAGGATTCAAAAGGACTGCGTGGATGACAAAAACGCAAATAATATTATACTATCTCCTTTCATATGGGGGTCATCAAAATTTTCCTTCCTCGACTTGGGCACCCCCAATGATGTTTGCAAATCCCCACCCCTGCCGTGGAACTACCATAGAATTGTCAATTTTCACATACCTGTTGGTATGTGAATTACAAATTGGTCTCTGAAAGGTATTATAGCTTTGCATCAACTTTCTGTCAATGAGTAATAGTTTTGTGAAAATCAAACGATAGTTCAAAACAAAATTCAGAGCACTGATTGAATGTGAGGCATTTGGTTTTGGTGCCGCAATTTAAGGTTAGCCCCTAATTTCATTTTGAATGACTGTGAACTTTGTAACTGTGTTTTTGCCGCCTGCCGTCGCTCTTATTCTCAAAATCGATTCAGAAAGGTTCGGAGAATGAAATTCCATCAAATTGTCATGTAATAAGTGTTTTTTCTATTAATTGTGTTACTTTGAAGCATTGTGAGGAGGCCAAAAGAAAACTTAATGCTTCTTTAAAACAAAATGCCTCACATTCAATCAGTGCTCAAACAATTAAAACTCTGAAAACCAAACAGTGGCCAACGAACAGCAATGGTAGAAATTTTAAGAAGACCAATGAGTATGGCAATGATAGTCATCCGTTTGAATTTCCTTCTTTGGTGCCACACTAGATTATTCGGTACATTCATTTTGAATGACTGAATTTTCTAACTGTGCTATTGCTGGCTGTCATCGTTTTTAGTCGCAATATCGATCTGAAGACGTTTCGAGAACGATAACACCGAATTGTCTTCTAATAAGTGTTTGTTTTATTAAAATTGTTATTTCGAAGTATTGTGAGAAGACCAAAACACAGCCGATCCGGGTTCAAGGCCCGACGGCTTCCCTGAACAAGGAGCAAGCTGACTCCCGAGAAACCCTTCCAACAGGGAAAGAGTTGGCGACGCCATATGACCCTGGCAGTTGGTGCGTCGATAAACCCCAAAAATTATAAGGTCAAAAACACTAAGTACATCTTTAGAATGGGGCAAAAAACTATGCAGTGTCTAAAAGGCAGTTTGAAATGCATACTCGAGCGTCCCTGCTTGCAATTTTAAAATTGTAAAATTGTTTCATTTTAAATGGTGGTTATGGTGAGACAGCTTTATTCCACTTTTAAACTTTTGGAATTGGGTTGCTAAATTTTGAGATCTTTGGAGGAACCCGCCCTGCATCTCCCTTCCTCTCCCCCGGATAGCAGCCATCCAAGTGCTTCTCGTACCCTGTCTGTGAAATGATTCTGCAATATTATACCCTGATTTTGAGCGGGTTTCTTTAAATGGAGAGCGTTACCATGTCTTATTAATTTTGCCTGAACAAGAGCAAAACGGGAAATATGTGGACATGATTAGAAACGTGGATTAATTGTTGCCTGTTTCTGTTATTCAATCATGCCTACTTCAGTTCAAGTCCCATGGTTCGTCAATGTCTTCATTACAAGACCTCCAGACTGGATATCACGGATAGACCTGGCCCCTGGTGAGGAACCTCATCCCGCGAACCGGCTGACCCATGCTCTAACAAGCCCTCGCACTTTTCTGTTTTTTTTGTGTGCAGATTTTGACCTTGCGATCCCTCACTTGTGATTGGCTCCTAATTGACGTAGAGCTTTGCGGTCAAAACCCGCGTGTTGCTCGTTACGGCTTATCGTTATTTACATCAGTTTAGATGACCTTAGGCCATCACAGGGGCCAAAAAAGAGTTTTCTGTGTGTCACCATTGAAAATGTCAAACCATATATGTGTCACCAGCCCAGGCTCCAAAATGTGGCGTGTTTTGCGTTAGTAGGATACCAATGGATATTCCTGGACCATTCTAGTTCTTGGAAAACGTTGCGATTTCAACTTACAGGGCAAAATTTCGGCGATTTTGTTCCGTTGTTGATCTGGAGGAAACATGTCGGCTTATTTTTGTCACCTTGCCCACCTTGGGCTGTCACCATTTAGAATGCCAAAATGGTAACTTTTTCGACCTCTGGGCCATCAGATCACCTTTCAGATCAGGTCGAAGACCTGATTTTGCCTTTCACAGCACATTTTTTCGCTCTGGTTGCTATTGGTCATGATTTTGGGTAAACACCCCATTATTATATGAAAGTGATTAAGGAACATTTTCCTTTTATTCATATCCTGCAGACCCTTGTGTAGGGGTGCGGATTTCCGAACATCATTGGGGTGCCCGAATTTGAAAAAAGATAAATGGCCACCACACGAAAGAAGATAACATATAATTGTCTTTGTTTTAGCCATCACAGAGTCCTTTTGAAACATGAAAATGATGAAAAATAAAACTTTAAGGGCATTTTTTGTGTGTTTTGTTGTACCGGTATTTTACCATGACTTACTCGATATTTGATCACGGATGCCCGGAGAGCCTCAAATACATGAGTTACACCACGTGCGAAGTACCACGCAATAATCCACCACTGCTCTAGGCCGTTCAGCCTCCGTTTCCACTGTCATGAGCCGAAATATTTTAAAATCAAAATTAAAATATTTTGAAGATACTAAAGAAGTACAGCTGTTTAAAAACTATCGCCGCTCGAAATTTTTAATGTTGCTTGATGTTTCATTGGTGATCTCTCCCACCGACAGTATCAAAATTTTAGTACGCTGTATTGCTTCGGTCAGTACGGATATTTTGGCCTAAAAAGATTCAGCATAAAAAGTATTTGTTTTGCTAAAATTCACCATTTTTAATGTTTGACACGATGTGTGCGGTCAACCACTGCCTCAGACCCACTAAGTGTGATATAATTCGAAAGCTAAGTCTTGAAAATCTTGATCTAACAACTGAACATAACTTTTTTTTAACTAATAAAAATAATAAGCAATAACTGGGAACGCAAGGTGGCCCGAATATTAACAGCGAAGTATTGTAGCATACAAACCTAATTTCATAGGCCTAAAAATAGAAAGTCGGACAATCACGGTTATACGGCCGTGCACCGTGGCTTCTGGTTACTTGGAGGCCGGGTGGCGGCGGTATAGGAAGCACTGGCGGACACAGAGGGTGGGCCAAGGATCCATGATCCCCCCAAATGGGGACACTATGGCCGATTTTCTTTAAAAAAACTATGTTTTTACGTTTTCTCCCGCCCGAGTTCCCACCAAACGGCATTTCTGCGTCCACCCCTGATAGGAAGGATGTGGTAGGAGAATGACCCATGCTAAAGGAATACAGAGAGAGAGAGAAAGAGAGATAAAGGTATATTAATACATAAAACATCACAATTCAATCATTCCGTGGTAGCCAATGGCTAAAAGCAGGAATGCTACAAATCATACATAAAAGACTACACTGAGAACACCAATGCACCATTGACGTGCACAAGAACCAAGGGCCAATCATGACGGTGGTGGCGTGTACGTACATATTCCTTTGTTGAAGAGCTCTAGCATCTGGATTCGGCTGATTTTCTATAACGTTCTGTTTTTGCTAGAACGGGATAAGGGGCTCTCCGTCTCAATGAGGGGCCTGCTGAAGGGCGGGAGGCAGGAGGGAAGTGTAAGTGTCTAGTTAGAGCATTTTGATGACATTTGACAGTGAAGGCTTCGAACAATTTAGCTCTACGGTTTTTGAGAGTTTCCATGTAAGCAACGCTGAGGGCGTTCCGGTAAGTTACGTAATTCCAGCCAAGTATGATACGGAAGGCTCGTTTTTGGACTCTTTCAATAGATTTTGACTCTGAAGAAGGATGTATAGCTATTAATTATGTATTAGCTATAGCTGTACAAGGATGTATAGTATTAATTATGTATTAGCTATAGCTGTACAAGGATGTATAGCTATTAAAATATGCATGCTTACCCAGCTAATTGCCTTGTGCAGCCTGCGATTTCCCTTACGCCCTCCGTGTTTACACGGTCAGAACTAGTTATCCCTTCGCTTCAAATAACCACTTTAGCATCTTAAACTTCTAGCGTTGCATGTAAATGAAATGTCAGCTAATCATGTATGTCACATACTGTGTGTGCCATATTGCCAATAAGTGTGTGTCAATCTAATAAGTCTTGAAAAGCTGTAACATCTACCCTGATGCCGAAAAATACTAAGGACTTCAAATCCGGGCTTGCAATTTTTCCCGCCAAGCATACTCACATACCGAACTCATTTGATGAACTCGCACTCTTGTTTTTCCACTGTTATCGGCGCTGCACATTACACAAACGCCTAACCCTTACATCCACCCACGTGCACAGAATGTCCTCCACACCGGTCCCCCCCAGTCTGACACCAGGCACAACGGCCACCCTTTTCAACACCACACATGTAGGCATTACAATCAGCCCACAACCTCTCCCCACCGAGCCTTGAACTTGCCGTCAGCGGCGCCCAGCGTGACCTCTGTAACCTCTGTGCCCGCAGGCAATCGCGGTAGCCGGCGGATGACGGCCGCTGATTGGTGGAGGTGCGTTCACTTGTTAGGCAAGAAATTCAAAGGAAATTTCTCAAAGAAAATGATGGAGCTTTAAACCATTAGCCACGGGATGTATTGACATTAGGTTGTTCAAAATTCCTAGCCATACTTTTCCTTATATTAGCTTGATTGTTTGCTCCAAGTAAAGTAATCTTGGTTTGCTCCACCATCCGAGGCTGTTCTTAGGTACTGTGGCAGAGTCAGCGTGAGCTAGCCGATGGTCGAGTTCACTGAAGCCGGGAGTGTCCCCGGTCCGAAGGTAACTGAGAGAAGGAGGGGAGAGATACGTTTATAAAACCAGAACTTAACCATCGGACGGCTTATAGAGAGTGAGGACTAATAGGGAGCGCTGCTCAAGTACAACCAGATTATACGCAACAAGAGAGAAGCAATGCTGCTTTGCTCCGTGCTCATGGGCGCCGAAAGCGGGGGGACGGGGGGGACGCGTCCCCCCCTGATGGCCAACCAGGGGGGACGTCCCCCCAAATTTTTGGGTTAATGGTCATTAATGCTGTCAGGTACCGAATATGCTCAAAATTCGCCTCGCCCGGTCAGCATCAGCCCGGGTCCGTCCCCCCTGCGAAAATTCTTTGGCGGCGCCCCTGTCCGTGCTGGATGGTGAAAAGGCGCTAAACCTAATTCGGGACTCAAAGCGTCGTCGATTTTTATCGTCCATTATCTCTGAGGATTTCAGTCGTTCGGTAAAATATTAACCCTCACCCCGGTGGTGGGTGGTTGAACACCTCCCCCTCGGTTTTTTCGGCGGCACGAAAACAACGGCGGCTCAAAGTGACGCCGTACTTGGCACTTCTTGCTGGGCTAGGCAATCCTTATCCTTGATCAATTCTGCAACTTTACCCAAAATTTTTAGGTTGGGTCATCTCAAGTTAAGTCACCAGTGCAGGTCAAGTGACTTCACCTCCACAGAATATTTAAGGGGCGTAAGTAAGAAAATAATAAATCTGAAGAATTCAATCTGAGACCACATAACGGCCCTACCGAGTAATACCAAATATATTCCGGGATTTTTCATATCGATGACCCAGGGTCAGGTACAAATCATGACCTCTCCACGTTGGAAATGCATGGGGAAAACGGAAATTGGCCGAAAAATTGTTCTGTTTCTGTAGATACCGCTTGGAATACCTTCGTAATCCCCAGGTCATAGTATCCTAGGCCCTTTTATAGGTTCGTTTATATTACAAGATTGAACATGTGACCTCTGAGAGGTCAAACTTAGGTCTTAAGGTCATAGTTTCTTTCATCTTTCATATCATATTTCTTTCACGTTTCTTTTATAGGTTAGTTAACCCTATTTGTCAGGCTCCCGGCTACCCCTATTTCCGGCAGGGGGCAATATCGGCCCCTAAGATCTCGTAATCTAACCGGCCGATTTTGAAAATTCAAGTGCCATGATTCCTCTGCTGCTAAACTTTATTTTGAAAAAGAAAATTTCAAAATTTTTATTTTTTAGGAGAAGGTCGTACAAAATATACAATTTTTGTGTATTTTTAGATTTTCAAAACCCTTGTCTCTGTTGTACGATTTTCACAAACTAGTTCGATTAACAAATAATTGACCAAAATTTTCTATACTCGAGTTACACAAAATTCGAAATTCAATGGCGTTCCGGGCCAGGACTATGAGGGGAAATATATACAACCTAAAAGTTTTTGTTACGCGGATTGAAGCCGTCATATACTGCTTGGCATCTTTGCACATAAATAAATGAGAAAAAGTGAAAACTCATCGGGCGGATGCGTGGTAAACAGTGGGGTAAAATACATACCAACAATATGCGAATGGTATGCATGAGTATATTAGTCCCTGACTAGTTGAAATTTAATTTCTGATAATTTTTACCTCCCATGGCAGCTCTGGGAAAGGGGGTGACATAGGCGGATCAGGACTCGTCGTGGGGGGTGGGGTGATTGAGACATTTTCAATATACAACGATATTGGTCGCGGCGGTGATACTGGCTGGGAATATACATTTTGAAAATGTGTAGTGACTGGACACGCCTCTGGTAATCTAGAATTGGGTTATAACTATTTTCATTTTCATATACCCATTGTATTCGCCCTGGCACGGTGTAAGCAGTCTTTCACTTACTAACGTTTACTCCTTCTTGATAACATTCCCCATTTTGAACTGCTGTAACCGCCCCTGATGAATACAAATAGTGACAATTGTGAATGCACTATCATCTCCATAAAAATGATATAATAAAACCATATAACTGGCATCGGATCGCGAGACGGCTTCCTTTACAAAACCATCGCATACGATAATACTTGGTTTGTGGATAGAACCTCCCCAAAACCCAGCCATGCTCCGCCCCTGGTAAATATATAATCTTGAAATTTCAGAAAACCTGCCTGTATTAGTTTTGGAAAAGTCAGGAAGTTTAGTTCTATCGCAAGCCGTTTTGGAGATATTCTCGAAAACCTAAGGGGGCATTGCCCCTGCCTGTTAATATTGCACGTTTGAACATGTGACCTCTGAGAGGTCATACTTAGGTGGTAAGGTCATACTAGGTCATACTTACTAAGAAAAGTTAATGCTACAACCTAAGAGAGCTGCAGCAAACTACGATAAAAAACTCACAATATAGAAGGCTTATCACTAGGTGGGAGCAGTAGAACAGAAATATGGGAAAAATTGAGATTTATGTTATTCTAGGGAAATTTGAGATTCGGAGGGCAAAACCATGAATGAACTGCATTGCAGCCACCAGGTGGCACCCCAAGCTATTGCCCAGAATGCGTAATGTATGTTTTGCAGGTAATTTGGGACCGACACAATCGAATGTAATTACAAGTGAGCTCAGTTCCGAAGTTATTCAGTTTTCCCAAGAAAAGAAAACTCGTCAAAACGAACGAAATTATAATATTTTTCCTGCTAGGTGGCATCCAAAAATAATGTCCAGAATGCATTTAATTGGCCATGTGGGCGCTTTGGAACCAGTGCAGCACTTTTAATCAAAATTAGATACTAATCTGAGAGAGCCGATTTCTATATAAAAGGAAAACCTCGCCAAATATGATCAGAACTCTACATTTTGGCCGCTCGGTGGCACTCTTAGCACATCGTCGATTTTCAAAATATTTTGAATATTAGCTTTTTGTGTCTGATGGAACAGAATGTGACTACAAGGTACCCGTAAAGAAAATATGTGTTTGCTGCACTGTATTGTAGCTGGTAGCCAACCATATGGAATGTCTTTGGCCTCCAGATACCTCAATATTCGTCTGGCCTTGAAGTATTTCCATATCTTTTTTCCTCTAAGGTTTTGTGTATTGTCTTTTTTGAGGTGGCTGGACAGCGAATTAAACCGCCTCCTCGGTGTCCGACCGTGGGTGGGGCTCTTTTGTACTAATGAATGCTGTAAGACCTGCTAGATGGGTGTTTAAAGTACCGGTATGGCACCTCCCCGATGGGTACTCCCCAACTACCCACCACAGGGCATCTGTTAATGGCCCTGTTTTATCTTGCATTGATTTTAATATTTGGCATGGTTGTACAGAAATATTGCAGGATTCTTATACTCCAACGGTCATCAGAATAAAATATATCTTGCTGAGGTAATGCACTCTGTCCTAATAGCAGTCACTAACCAACACTGCTGCTGTGTCCAGCTACCTTTCAGTGCGGCAACCGGAATAACCTTACAGCCACCTCCATTTCCCCTTCCCATTAGCAGGTTCAGTAGGGCAAACGGGTCATGACCCTCAAAAAACTAGAATATTGTATTTTGGCTCCCTCTCTCAAACGGTGACAACAAAACAAACAAATAAAAACAAACAGATTCCGAAAAAAGTGAGAAAGGACGCAGCTTTTCAATACATAGACTGGTAAGGTCCACTACCCACTTCATCCCCCCACTCACCGGCATTTTAGTGTCTCGCTCTCCACCCCCTCCCCAGCCCCACTCACCAAAATCTGCGACCAGCTGCGCCCCGCCTCCAAACTCGAGCTCTGGATCCACCAGTGCCCCTCCTTTTGCTCAATATGCCTTTTCCTTCAGAGAAGCAGACATCCTGATGCTTTCCCATAATCGCTTAAATGATTGGTTCAGTCCAGAGATGTTTCTGTAATAGAAGGTGGTGATGACCTTCACCTTCCCTTTCACTGCACTGCACGGGGTGAATGTCCAATGCGTAAATTATAAAAAGATTGCCTGACAAAGAATAGTCTCCTGCATGCCTTGTGTTGTTCGGTTTAAACACGAGAAATAATTTCGTCAGAACATTTTGCTACTGCTCTAAGAATTTCACGAAATAGATTATTAAATGTTTTTTCTCAGCTTTGCACTTATGGCCGCTTCTGACCAGCCAGCGCAGACCAGAAATGATGATCAGATGAGGGTGAGCGACCCCCTCAGGTCGTATCCCACCTTTAGTTACCCTCATCCATCCTAATCCTTACCGTCTCTCTCCATAGTTTTCATCACCTCACGTCCATTAGACGGCACTTATAAGCCATCGTATATGTGGAAGTGTTCGTAACAAATACAGAATGATCATATGGATAGATGATGTGATTTTGGAGAACAATTTGATTTTCTGGATTCTTATTTATGACACGCATGAACATCATAAGTTCAAGGACGTGCAAAATCACCACTGCAGTTGAAGCACCATAAAATCCCAAATATGATGACTTGTTTAATTATATCCCATCAGCCTTGTAGGAGCATTACAACACTTCAGCAGTGGCGAGTCAAACCGTAGGTATGCACATACCTATCCACTCAACACTTCTGACCTCATGATATAAATGAATATTTTTGTTGCAAAGCGGCGTTTTACTGGGACGCGCTGACATTTACCTACGTCGGGCTGTCACTCCAACCCCATTTCAGAGTCATTATCCCAGCAGGCGACTGCCTCCAACTCAGCGCAATCAAAAATGGTTCAACCGTTCCCGGGAGAGCCATTACGTGGCAGTTCCAGTCTCATTATGTGCAACGCGACGGCGAGGCTGGAGCAGCCAAAAGATGGCCGGTATAACAGCTAAACGACGGTAAGCACATCAGGCTACAGATGCGCCTCAGAACAGCTCCGCTGCCGCCGCTTTTCTGCCCGGCCCAGTATTGCAAACGCACCGCCTACTCTTGCAGAGGACCTCTCTGCAACGCCCTGCAGCGCGGCCATTCCGTGCAACGGACGACTATTGCATGTCACGTCGTGTCCACCAACTTTTCTGCCGTTATTATTCCCAGGGAGCATCGTGTGCCACTTGCATCGTAAACTGTTTATTTCAGACTTTACAGCGCAACTTGTAATTACATATTTGCTACGGTGAAACTCGAAATAATTGAATGTCATTCTGGTGAAATATATTCACGCGAAAATTGAAGCAATAAAAGCGCATTATGTTGTCGTAAATTATATTTTTATATGTGGCGGTGCTGGGCGGCGACAATGGCGAGGCTGTCGCGACGATCGTGGCGCCGCCGCCGCCGCTGCAGCCGGCTCAAACTTAATTACGGCGCATTTGACGAGCGGAGGCGCGGCCGCGCCAGCCGGCGGCACTAATGACGCTCCAGAGACAAACTCTAGCTGCAGAAATGGGTAAAACTGGCGACTAACGGTGTCGTTACAGTGATTCTCACGCCGCGACTGAGACACAACTCGGCGCTCCGTGGCCTCTCTCTGCCCTTGTGGAATGCTGCCCCGCTGCTTAATGCCGGCAATTGTTTCTGGTTTGTTAAACTGAACATCCTTTGGAGAATGTAGAGAGACGAGAAATAAATAGTATCATTGTCGGTATTTCGAAATATTTCCAACTAATATAGAGCTAATATCGTCACCCGCCAGCCGAGCCTAGAAATTAGCATACATGCAGCACGTTTCACAGATGCATCCGCGACTTTCGGAACTTTGAGAAATGAACTTCGCTAAATTTGGTGAATGCCGAAGTTAAAAGTTGTGTGTATCATCAATGATCAAGAGAGCTCACAAGCTTCTTTATTGACAGCCGAATTCAGTGCTAAAACTCGTCACGGACCGCGCCAAAGATAATATGCCGCGAGGACGTTTTAACCAGACTGGTACTTACACCTCGGGCTCGAAGCTGCTTACCGTGCACAACGAGGGTCTGGGTAAGTGATGGTGTGCTGGCTTACACGCTCACTTTCCACGCAGCGGACCCGGGTTCAAGGCCCGGTGAACTCCCTGAACAAGGAACAAATATGGCTCCCAAGAAGCTCTTCCAACAGGGAAAGAGTTAGCGAGGCCATATGGCCCTGGCAGTCGGTGTGTCGATCAGCACCGACGAAAAATTATTGAAGGACGCACCGTACATGCACGATAATGCTTGGTTTGCGAATAAACCCTCTCTAAATATCGAGCCATAGCTCCACCCCTGGCAAAGATGTCACCTCAAAACATTCTGGGTATCTGCTTGAGTCAGTTTGCTGAAAATTCAGAAGGTTTCAAATGCCTATCTCAAACCGTTTTGAAGATATTCTGGAAAAGATGAGGATAGACAGATTCCACCCTCTCTAACAGGAATAGGGTTGATGATGCGGACCATGATGGCGCGGGTCTTTGTGGGGCTAATGGCTTTCACGATAGGCATGCCGAATCCCGAGTGCAGGGATGTGGCCGTCATGAGGCCCTCGTCCTGGAAGAGGTCGCTGAACCTTGTCTCAAGGCCGTTTTTGTGCACAAAACCGTCTAGTAGGACATCTTTGAGGTTGTAGGCGTAGGCTAAAAAGATATGAAGTTTGTTGTTGCTATATATCCATTTTAACCATTTTTCTATCAGGTTCTTACCTACCCCCTTTCTGTCAGGGGATTCGGTTCCCCAGATCTCGAAATCTGTCCCTTTGATTAAAAATATTTAAGTGATATCAGCTTTTGTCATGCTCAACGTCTTAAAAAGCAGAAGTTTCAAACTCGTAGGCAGGAACGCTTAAATTATACAGCTTACTTTGTTTCTAGTTGCCCATAACTCTTGTTCCTGCTGTTTTACTTTTCCAAACTAGTGTGTATTGACATATTGACTGGCACGCGCCCCACTGGGGGAAAATTCACCCCCTCTTGGTTTTCCCCAAATAACGCAGAAACAAAGAGATGCAGAATAACGTAACTTACAGTACCTTATCCCTGATCGATTTCACGCATGTAAAAATGGTTTAGGTTATTTCATGTCAGCTCAGGGAGCTATTCAGCGTTAAGCGTCCCAACTTCAAAACCAAAAATTACGAGTTTGAAGCGGCGCCTAAAGAAAATGTATCAACCGATCAGTTTCAAACTTTTAAAATATGATTAGGTCATTAGAGCCTACAAATTTCCTATCTCGGAATTGTCATACTGTTAACCCAAGATGGGGTCAATTTTTTCGTCACCCCATTATTAGTATATGTTGAAAAATGAAAACGGCTCGTTTTCAGTAAATATTGAATAGATCAAGTTGAAAATCCTCAAACCGCGTATTCTTACCACAATTTGGACCATAAAGTTTATTTTTTCATCTTCTGTCCTTGCAAAGGTCATGTGAGGTCACATGAACATACAGTGATTATTCTGCAATAACTTTGCACTGAATTGAGATGTAGCTTCAATTCTGCTTGAATTGTGCTTATCTTGTCACAAGGAGTCCATTGATTTGCAAGGTGACCAATCCAGGTCACCCTATGACCCTGACCTAGCTCGATGTCGGGTAATTTTTGTCATGTGACCTGGCAAGGTCATACTATATATCTTTCGATTTGCACCACGATAAGAGAAATCAAATGATACAGGAATATTTTCTCTAGCTCCACTGAGTAGAAATCTATAGGGGGAAGCTTACACTGCAGCCTGCTGCAAGCTCTGCTGCAAGCCTATGGAACCTTCCTTGACCTATGCTGACCTGAATATTGACCTGAAATAAGAATAGTTTGTATAATTTATTTTTGTCTCTTCAAGAGCTTTCAAACGCCGTCCGTAATTTTTTTGGCTTTCATGGGAAATTAGATAATGAGGTTGGAGGGAAAAATACGCCCCCCAGCGAGGTGTGCCTTGGCAGGGACCCAGTCATTATTATATTTGGGGCTTAAGGGCGCTCCAACAACATAAGTCATACGGTTGGCAGGAACCCCAACGGGGTGCTTGTTATTGAAGGCGTTTCATATCTTTCAGCTATGCAAACAGTTATAAAGTTCAATGCCGGTTTTAGGGCCAGATCTATATGCTGAAGCAAGGGTGTGGACTTCCAAAAATCATTGGGGTGCCCAAATTTGAAGAAAAAAGTAAATCGCCGTCATATGAAAGGAGAGAGCATTCTTTTATTTTTTGTTTCAGCCACCACACAACCCTTTTTATTTCTGATTAACAATTCAATTGAAAGAGTATTTTAACACTAAATGAATATTTCATTTCAGGTACCCGGGCATTCTCAAAGGGATATAAATTCACACCCTCATATGGTACAGCTCATTAAACCGGCACCGCCCGGGCTCTTTCTACACACCACCGCCTGGGGTGTGATGGGACCCCCTACGATCTCGAGAACCGGAGGTGATGTGGACAAATTAAAATGGCGCTAAAAGCGCCTTTCCCTCTTCTACTCTGGATCCCAGTTTGACGTGTATCCGTGGACCCATGGCGTTACAGTGGGTCAAAATTGGGTCAAATTTAGACCCATTTAGAAAATCTCTTACACTTCGGGAACCAGAGGCCTAGAATAAAATGTTCGCCTTGACCCCAGGATTGAAATGCTATGCGGCATGACGTAAGATCACATTATGACATTGACTTTAGTTCAAGGTTAAATAATAGCTTTTCAAAGGCATTCTACATAGCATTTGAACCCGTGGGTCATGCTCACTATTATGATACCAAATTTAGGTCTGTATCTTGTTTGGTTCAAAAGTTATAGACGCAAGCAACTTCACAAACCGTGACCTTTGTATTGACCTTGGTTTGGACCTTGGCCACCTCTGCCGACCTTGGTATTGATCTGGCCTGAAAATTGATGATAGTATGCAGGTTTTATCAAGAGCTTTCGAACGATGCTTAGAAACTTTATCTAACTTTTTTAGAAGCCGAGTTACGCCTTGGTTTTGTCAGCCTCATTTTAGAAGAACGGAAGCGCCTTACACGGGCCTAGCAATGACGTCGTAACTCGTTGAACTTACCTACCTGATGCCAATTGTTGGTCATAAGTTGCCGAATTGATCTCCCTAGAGGCCTGCAAAGCGACGCAGGTCTTATCTGAATCGGTTCCGAATCACTTGCGAATTCCCGAGGCGGGGGGGGGCCAGATCGAACCCCTGAGGTGGTGATGGGTTAAGGTCCAAGCAACAACCCAGCACTATTCGAAATAGTTCAGCTATCCCACTGACATGTGCCGCACTAACAAGATTTCACGATGAAACTTTAAACATTTCGAGCAAATAAACATATCGACATAACATATTGAATACCTAGCCGTTCAGAAGCTGCCGCCGCTTGAAATACTTTATCTAAAATTGCTTGATGTTCATAAGTGTCCTCTCCCATCCTCGTATGAAAATTTCCGTGAGCTTTACTGTTTCAGTCAATACAGAATTTCTGTAAAGAAAAATCCAAAGATCCCCCAAAAACATGTTCTGTTAAGATTAACCATTTGCAATACTTCACATGTCTTGTGAGGTCACTCACTGCCCTTGTTCCGACAAATTAGGTATATTTCGAAAGCTGAGTGCTGAATGTTTTAATCTGCTAATGGTGTAACAATAAAAATTAACCCATTAATTAATGAATTAATTCATTAATGAGAATTAATTTATTAATTTTTATTAATAAACTACAGCTAACTAGGAACGCGACCTCATCTTGGATATAAGCAGCGCAGTATTGTAGCATACAAACTAATTTGTGTGCCTCAAAATAGAAATTCGGACAATCATGGTTAGGCGGCAGTGCACAATGACTTCTGGCGGCCTGTAGGCCGGGTGGTGGCGGCATCGAAAGAATGTGATAGAGGAATGGCCTTTGCTTAAAGAATGCAGTGATGTTAATGTCATTAAAAAAATATATATATATATATTTATAATAAAAATATATATATATATATATACTGCCAGTTCCCTCGTGCATCCTGTGTTCTACCTTGGACCCTCCTTGTTTGCACAGACAGAGCTATTTATCCCTCCGCCTCAAATAACCATTCTATCAGCTTAAACTTCTTGTGATGCACTCACATGAAAAGTTAGCTAGTGTGTGTCACACGTACCGTGTGTATTACATTGTCAATTAGGGTTTGTCAAAAAAAAATGAAAAGCTGCAACATTTGCCCTGAAGCCCCAAAAAATACTAAGGATTCAAAATTCGGACCTGTAATTTTACCTGCCGAGCGTATTCATATACCGAACTCATGTAATGAACTCATACGCATGTTTTAAGTGATATCAATACCGTGCATGGCACACACACCTAGCCCATACATTCACCCCTGTGCACAGAATGTCTCCTATGTCTGTTCTCCTCCCTCAGTCCAACAGCAGGTAGAACGACCACCATTCTCAACACTTGTATAACAGTGGTTGACAGATATTAACACTTAAACCAACACAGCAGGCAGATGAACGCGTTTCGACAAAATTGTCTTCTTCAGCATCTAGGGTAGGAGGGATAAGGAACCCGTCATCAAGACCTTCAGCAGATTCATCGTTTGGATTTTGTGCAAAATTATCGTGCGATAGAAATATAAAGGCACCGTTTTTGAGGATATTCCAATAATGCTTCTTGAATTATTCTAAAATGTATACAAGCAAGCTTCGATATGAGACAATCTAGCCTTATCACTGTTTTAAATAATGTTCTATTTTTATCATCATTATTGTTTTTGTTATTATTATATAAAACTTTTTCTCTCTCTTTGTTAACCAACTCCGAGATTTTGCCCATTTCATGTCTGGCCTAAGATTAAAGTATCATTTTAGCTATATGTGCTGCTTCGTAGCTTTCCTATTATCTTTGTTTTACAAATGCTATAATTTTAGCTCTATCCCAGTTTGGTAGATGATTTGTTTCATGGAATGTATGACAAATGCACTGAATTCTGAGTTTTTCAGGGTCTCTTCTATGTTCTTTTAATCTTGTTTTAGACCCCGTCCTGTTTCACCTATGTACGATTTCGTACACGACCCGCACGGCACCTGGTACACTACATTCTTTGATCTAGTCATCTGATCTTTCTTTTCGCTAAGATGCTACTAGTTTTACCGGAACAAAATGCTACTTTGCAACCCGTTTCTTCAGTTTGTTTGCAATAATTTCAGCTGGTTTGGAGTAAGGTATCGTAACACATCGTATCTGCTCTTTTGGATTTCGCGATCGTTTTCTTATATCTATAGCTTTCTTTTCATATTTATCAGAAATCCTCTCGGATATTTTAGCTTCGTGAACGAGGTCATAATATTCTATCTCTTCTGCAGGTATTCATCACTACAAATACGGAAGGCCCTAAGAAAAATCCTAGTACTACTCCTCGCTTCATCCTATCACTGTGACCTGAGTAATAATGTACATAGCATTCCTTGTTCGTTGGCTTTCGATATACTTTGAATTTAACTTCGGCACTCCTAACAATCTCTGTGTCAGGAAAGCTAGAGTTCTCTGATGTTCTTTTCAATGGTGAACTGGATTTTCGATCAACTGAGTTTAGTTGATTGAGTTTAGTTTCTAAGTCCATATCATTGGGGACTACAACTAATATGTCATCGACATATCGAGCCAGATCACATTTGACCCCATTATCTCTAGGTAATGATGTTTTCAAGCCATTCCATGTATAGGCATGCAGCAACTGGGCTTAGCGGTGAACCCATCGCAAGACCACTGTGTTGAAAGTATCATCCGAGTTGAAAGTGAAACCACCAAAATTCATGCACATTTTTAGCAATTTTAAATAGTCTTGTTTTGGTAAGGGCAGTTGGTCAGTTCATGTTCTTTGTTACGGATTCGATAGTTTCATTGCCCCTCTACTGAAACGTTCGTAAATAATGATTTAACATCAAAACTGGCTAGAAACTTATCTGAGAAGTCGATGTCCTTAATTTTCATCATGAGGTCATCAGTATTCTGGAGGTGTGCGTCGCTAACGAGCTTGATAGGGTCTTGCTAATACTTTGGCGATACGATGAGGAGCACTGCCAATCCCTGAGTATTAGAAAGTATTAGCAGTGAGTATCGCCAAAGTATTAGCAAGACCCCTATCAAGCTCGTTGGGTGCCGTCAGCGACGCACACCTCCAGAATACTGATGACCTCATGATGAAAATTAAGGACATCGACTTCTCAGATAAGTTTCTAGCCAGTTTTGATGTTAAATCATTATTTACGAACGTTTCAGTAGAGGGGGCAATGAAAGCTATCGAATCCGTAACAAAGAACATGAACCCTGACCAACTGCCCTTACAAAACAAGACTATTTAAAATTGCTAAAAATGTGCATGAATTTTGGTGGTTTCACTTTCAACTCGGATGAGTACTTTCAACACAGTGGTCTTGCGATGGGTTCACCGCTAAGCCCAGTTGCTGCATGCCTATACATGGAATGGCTGGAAAACATCATTACCTAGAGATAATGGGGTCAAATGTGATCTGGGCTCGATATGTCGATGACATATTAGTTGTAGTCCCAATGATATGGACTTAGAAACTAAACTCAATCAACTAAACTCAGTTGATCCGAAAATCCAGTTCACCATTGAAAAAGAACATCAGAGAACTCTAGCTTTCCTTGACACAGAGATTGTTAGGAGTGCCAAGTTAAATTCAAGTATATCGAAGCCAACGAACAAGGAATGCTATGTACATTATTACTCAGGTCACAGTGATAGGGTGAAGCGAGATAGTACTGGATTTTTCTTAGGGCCTTCCGTATTTGTAGTGATGAATACCTGCAAGAAGAGATAGAACATATTATGACCTCGTTCACAAGCTAAAATATCCGAGAGGATTTCTGATAAATATGAAAAGAAAGCTATAGATATAAGAAAACGATCCGCGAAATCCAACAAAAAGGAACAGATACGATGTGTTACGATACCTTACTCCAAACCAGCTGAAATTATTGCAAACAAACTTGAAGAAACGGGTTGCAAAGTAGCATTTTGTTCCGGTAAAAACTTAGTAGCATCTTAGCGAAAAAGAAAGATCAGATGACTTAGATCAAAGAAGTGTAGTGTACCAGGTGCCGTGCGGTCGTGTACGAAATCGTACATAGTGAAACAGGACGGGTCTAAAACAAGATTAAAAGAACATAGAAGAGACCTTCGAAACAACTCAGAATTCATGCATTTGTCATACATTCCATGAAAACAAATCATCTACCAACTGGGATAGAGCTAAAATTATGCAGTTTGTAAAACAAAGATAATAGAAAGCTAAGAAGCAACATATAGCTAAAAATGATACTTTTAATCTTAGGCCAGGCTTCATGAAATGGGCAAAATCTGGAGTTGGTTAAGAAAGGAGAGAGAAAAGTTTTATATAAGAATAACAAAAACAATAATGATGATAAAAATAGAACATTATTTAAAACAGTGATAAGGCTAGATTGTCTCATATCGAAGCTTGCTTGTATACATTTTAGAATAATTCAAAAGCATTATTGGAATATCCTAAAAAACGGTGCCTTTATATTTCTATCGCACGATAATTTTGCACAAAAATCCAAACGATGAATCTGCTGAAGGTCTTGATGACGGGTTCTTTATCCTCCTACCCTAGATGCTGAAGAAGACAATTTTGTCGAAACGCGTTCATCTGCCTGCTTGTTGGTTTAATGTTAATTCTCAACACTACTTGTGTACGTTTTGTAATCCGCCACGCGACCCCTCTCCAACGAGCCTTGAACTCGGCGTCAGCGCCACCCAGCGTGCGTGACCTCTCTAACCTCTGTGCCCCGCGGGCAATCGGAATCCAGCGTATGGGGGCTGCTGATTGGTGTAGGCGCGTTCACTTGTATAGCAAGAAATTCAGCGGAAATTTATCCATAAGAATGTTAAAGCTTAAACCATAAACCAGGAGATGTATTAACATAATTTTTTCAGTATTGCTACCCATATTTTGCCTCACATTGGCTTGATTGGATTTTAATTTACTCTATCTTGTAAGTAGGCGTCTTTTGCGGGCAACACTCACCGGTTTCAGCACCAGATGTTCTATTTTTGGTCCCGGCTTCCCGGAGCCGGAGCCGGATGCTGGGCACGGCCGGGACTTTGCCGGGATCAACTGGGTCTGTACTGGGACGGGACCTCTGAGGGTTGGAGAGCGTAATAGTCTTAGCTAGGACCTGTATTCCTTGGGCCCATATCAGATTGAGATGAGTTCATTTTGAACCAATTAAGTTAGTTTTTCCTTGGCATTTGACGAATAAATAACCCAATATGGCTCAATACGCACACATTATTGTCCTACTGAAACCTACAAGGAGATATTCATAAATGACGTCACGGGGGAGGTGTCGAGCCGAAAAGTGACATACCATGGCCAGGGCTGGAGATCTCTTCTCGATCTAGGGGTTTTTGGGTGGGTTAACGCTAGCAGGGCAATACAAATCCTATACAGAGTCTATAAGAGGCCAAAAATCCAGGGGATCTGGCTCCCAAGCCCAAAGGATCTCTATCGATGATCATAGCATGTGTTAGGACTTTTCTGGCAGCCGTTTTCTTACTGTGAGCTCTTCTTGAGCTCGTCAGAAAATATGGAACTGTCTAGAATTCAGAGTGAGACCGGAATTCTTGAAGAAAGTGGCGAAACGAGGGAAGGAGGGAGCTAGAAACTCCTACGAAGAGTGACTTTTTATGAACAGCAACAAAAATCGAAGTCACTGGTTTGAAACATTTAAGACAAGGCTCAAATTGTTTCCTATTAACCCTATTTTGTTGCCGAAATCAATGACGGGACCATATTGGGTCTTACCGGGACCAGTCGAGGCCTGCCGGCGCCGGGACTGGCGCCGGGGCCAAGAATCTAGAAAGTAGATCCTCTAGTCAGCACAATAAGCCCTCTCATACCGTGACACTCTACCACTTCTATGTCGCACACAAGTGTATACACCAACACCGACAGCAGAAAACTGGCGTCCGAAACGAATTAGCCACCTTGAAGCCATGCCTAATCTTCATTCTTCATTTGACACTCAGGCGCTCAAGTACCAATGCCATGCAAACTGTGGAGGACGTGCTCCCAGCTTCATTAACTGCGCACTGGACATCTCATACCTCTCGGGTGTCACAAAGGCACTGACGCACAAACCGGGGTGGAGACCGCACAACTGCGGCCAGGGTTCATCCGTGTTTGATAAGATGTCGTTTTAACACGCAAAACAGACCAAGCCTGCACAAATGCACAAGTCTCTTCATTTTCAAAATCAAAATGTATAACTCAACGCTACAATCGATGTTATTGACAACGTTAAGATATGGTGAGTCGTTTCACCCTTTTGTTGAACACCTGTTTTTCTGCATTTGTTTCCCACTTGTAATCATGAAATCATGACTGGAAGAGTTAAATTGCAATTTCAAGAGTTCATACGTTCCCGAGTCAATCAACTGTCCGTGCCCAGCCCACGCACCAGCGGCCGCGTTAACGATGGCCGGGCGCGCCGGGAGACCGATTTTTGCGCGCATGGCGTCATTCTATGGCTGATTACACATTGATTAAGTCTAGAACGCAAATACTTGTTGACGTCGCTAAGCAGAGGAGATATGGGCGCAAATTTTCGCTATCGATGCCTTTAACGTGAATTACTGACCACACCTTAAAAAAATCGTTGGAAAAATGGCCAAAACATCTCTAAAAAATTTTGAAAGTTCTAGATAAAAAACAAGATGGTCCAACACTGGTTGTTACATGCTCAATCTAACCCCTTATCATTTGAAGCTAAGAAATGGAAGTCAAGGCCGAAAATAATCGTATATTATCATGTTTTTTACGAAATCGGCGATTTTCACCATTTACTGTACGTCTGAGGAAAGAAATAATGCCAGGTCAGGATTCCACGCTCCTAACAACCCAATGGACGAAATTGGAACGAATATCGAGACTATGCTATGTAGGGACCTGGTCGATCTGTGCTGGAACGCCCCAGTGATAAAAGTACTCGAAAACATCAGTGCCCCAAAAATTCAACATCGTGCCACAGTATTCCAGAGGTGCAGACAGTATGCTGGCTGTCACAAACTCAATGAGACATATGCCTGCTCTGTCACACGGAGCTGGAAATTGTAACTGTATGCTCGTATGGTGTTTCCAACTTGCTGAATGTCCTTTACTCGTCTCTTCCTTTTCGCGGCAGACATGGTTCAAGCACCATGCCATTACAGCATGAAAGTAGTTATGCATGTTTTAATTTTGGAAGGTGCTTTCATTTTTGGAAGGAGCATTTCCAATGATGGGTCATTGTTCCCAGTTTTAGGATCAAAACCATTACTGGCAAATTTTGTCACAGTTTTTCCAACTGATATGCATTTCTCTTTTTGGAGAAGTCTCCATTTTTGGAGGGATTGTTTCCATTCATGGTTTATTTTCCCATGATTGGAAATGTAGCAATGATTAGGTACATGTCGCCACCGACAAAAAGTGGGGGGCCGCCAAACTTCAACCTGATGCTGACACAAACTTTCAACGTCAGGACCAAAACTGTTCGAATTTGGGCTCTTCGTTGCCTCCGCAGCGGCTGGATATAAGAATGTCCAGTTTTCTTTTGACTGAGATCAGAAATTTTTGGCAGAGGGGCCAGCCCCTCCCCTTTTCGACGCGTATGATTAGGTAAATAACTATTATGGGGAACGTACCTATTAATGGGAGCGTAGGTACAATTAGGAACCCTGATCACAGCTTCCGCCACTAACCTACTATCTCACTTATCGACAAAAGGGGATAAAACTGTCAACGTCAACGTAGGATTTGGACCTACGTAAATGTGTTCGTAAATTGCACCTTAGGTAGCCTTTTCATCGAAAGACCAAAAGCTCAAAATTCGCTTCCCATCCCTGATTATCACCTGCCTGAGGCTGTTTCTCCTTCCAGTAACAATTCCGAGGCAACTACCCGGCATAGAAGAAAAATTATGTCCATAAGCCTAATTGGTACAAAGCTATTGGGATTCTCGTACCAAAGAAAGGTCTAGCGTAGTCACATAATCCTGAAATCCTGTTCTAACTCCATGCAGTTCAGGCTCGCTTCTGTGTGTTGCATACTACGCTTCCTGGGCTGTTCCTCGGATATTAAGACTTAACTCAAGTCACTTAATTCTTAATTTTCATTTTTGCACAGCATGCGTGTACACAACCCTTCAGTTTGGTTGCATAATATTCAGTAAATTACGTTATTGAGCCAGGACCATATTTGAGTTGGAGTTCCTTCAAATTTGGAATGCAACGACTCTGACCCAAACATATGTTTGGCTCTGCAGCATAATTGACTTAACGTAACCAAAGACAGCTTTGGGGTGACTTGGAAAAACCATACTAAATATCTGGAACCACTGGTTTTCTTACTTTTTTCTGACCCAATTGAGCCATCGATCCAGAGTTTGTAATTTTCAGATTGAGTCAGCCTTAAGTCACCAACAGGTATGTTTCCAACTCAGTAGCTACATGTGTACCAAAGCTCTTCAAAATTAATTCCGATATTGCGTAAGTACATGCTTCCTAATGGGCCTTGCAGGCCCTGCAGAAAACATCTGTCGATGGATTTCAATAGGCTTTACAGCATGACCCCAGACTACCATAAAATTTAAGCATAAATCTACGTACGAATATCATCATCATCATTGGTGTTTAAGGGCGCGCCGACAACAAGGGTCATGTAGCGCCCATACGTACGAATATGATGAGATTACAAAGTAAAGCAGCTTGCAGGGGAAGTGAATTAAAAGGGGAGCTCTGGCAGTCCACTGAAATGGCAGGTGTGTAAAATTGTATACTTTTAGGGGTGCGCGAGCACCATTAAAAGTTAGAGAAGCATGCCTAAGCCTTTCAAGCCATACCCCAGCCCGGCCCACCGCAGTGAGCCATGCCAATACACTGGGATCAGTCACAGCAAAAAAGACAAGGTGTTTAGTCAGTAACCGTTAGAGGAATGGGTGCCTGAAAAAATTTCCAGTCTCATGGTCATCATTGCACTTTTCAACCCTCACCAACTCCCTCCCTCCCCCTATTTCATCAGTCAGTCCAAAAAGCACCCTTAAACATGTTCACAATGCTGCTCAAATTCCATGCTCCTGCCGGGCACCAGTCTGCGATAATGCCTGATGCCTATCAGTATCAAAGTGACAATGCTCCAATGGCATCTGCGCAATGAAATACTTTTTTGGTCAGCTTCCAGGCACCTGAATTTCCCGGAAAACATGTACATACATAGAAAAAGATGATTACCGGTATTTGCATTAATTCAAAATATTGCTTCAAAATACGGTTTTATCCTCCATTAACACATGGCGTCAATTAAATGACACAAAAACACAACACAAAGTTGTTGCTGATGCTGCAGAAGTGTTTCCGAGTCACTTGCTTGTACATAAATGTTTCTTTGAGCATGTCTCCCATAATAATCAATATATATGTTACAGACAGAGTGAAGAACCAGGCATTCTGCAGATTGCCCAGTCAGTTTGGCATTCTGCAGAATGCCTAGGCAATCTGCAAATGCCTAGGCAATCTACGGATTGCCGAAGCGTCTGGGCATTTTGCAGAATGCCTAGGCAATCTCAAAAATTCCTAGGCAATCTACAGATTGCCAAAGCGTCTGAGCATTTTGCAGATTGCCTAGGCATTCTGCAGAATGCCAAACTGGCTGGGAAATCTGCAGAATGCCTAGGCATTCTGCAGAATGCCTGGTTCTTCACCCTGCCTGTAACATATATATTGTATCAGGTGCAACATTTCAAGCAGAAAAACCGTCTAGATGGCTGGGGTCTGTTCTTTATAATTATTGTAAGCAAGTTTAGTAAAATTACATAAAATATATTGTTTGTATTTTGCACACTCATTTTAACACATGTGACATATTCCCAGGCATTCTGCAAGCAGCGTCTTATAGTAAGTCTCTCCGAGGTTTGTTAGACCAGTAGCGCCCGCTAGTAGTCGCAGCGCTGAGGATTTCTTACACCAAATATTCCTGATGACGCCATAAAACTTGAAAATGGGTCTATAGGCCATTAATCAGACCGTATGTCTATAAAAAAAATTTTAGGAACACGGTCCTCTATGTTGCCTAAAAAATGAAGGAAATGACAAAAAGTGTACGTTTTTAAGACCTTTGACTTTATGACGTCACTGACTTAACCCTCGCCCCACCGGCCATCAGCCCCTAGGTTTTTCCGGGATAGCAAAACGACGGCGCAGCACCGCGGTTGCTCACCCCACTGCATCATTTTCCATCATCCTGAAATTTTTACCCGGGTCCCCGTCAGTCACCACGAGTCAACCAAGGTCACCTCTTCACTTTAGAGCTCTGTAAGAGCTACATTTCAAGTCGATCAATTTGAAACTTCCTACACTTCATAACCCCTCCGTCTAAGTTATATCCGATTTTCGATTTCGTGCCCTGAGGTCGGTCACGACCTTCCCATTAAAAGCATGGGAAAAGTTGTTTTGATATAAAGCCACAAAAATGATTGCAATACTCAGACTGCTCGAACAACGTTTTTGGACACCCTTTCACGATCCCAGGATCATATTTGCCCTTTGACTTTTCCAGTCATCGTCACCGGGTAAAACAGTATTGACAATAACTTTTCCTAATTAAGCTAGAGCTGAAACAAACACATCGTGTTTTCTTGTCACTGGTTTCATTTGATATAGCAAAGTCACTTTGACTTTCGTGACCTCGGTCATATTAGGTCCAGGTGACCTCTATCAACCACTGCGAGTCTTTACTTCCACATAGCGAAAGTACTGGCAATTTATAAATGTACTTACGCTTCAATAGTTAATGACAATATGCGTTGTTAATCATTGTATTTGTGAAATAGCATCTTGACTAATTTACCTCTAGTCAACCATTGACCTGCACTAAACATGGTAATCTACTAATTCACGGCTATTGCACTTTGCAGATTTCGCTGACGCCTATGTGGGGCCTCCGGTTAATGAGATGAATGATTTCTGTATAGCTGCCTTTAAAGGGGGATACGCGAAAAAAATTTATTGGCTATATCAAAAGGTTACAAAAGTTGTTTCAGAAGTCCTATTCTCATTTTTGCGAATTCGGCCTACAAATGCCTTAAAATTGCTCTCAAAGTCAACATTTCTAGACGACTTTACCGGTACACCTCATATCAATGTATATGACGTACAAACGGCTAAGGCTATCAATTTCTCTAAGAATTAGGTCATATCTATCCTAAACAGTGATGTAGAACTTTTGACTACTACAGAAAAAATTACTTTAGAAAAACAACTTACAAACACTCTTTTGAAACAGAAAGATAGGGCTTAAAAGAAATCACAATTAACCAATCAGAAGCCTGGGAATTCTCAAACCGGGGTCACGTGACCTATCTGACGCAAAAGTTTTGTCACCCTGGGGTGGAAGCAGAAAATGGCTCAAGACCAGAGGTTCGAAACCGCTGAAGACTTGAGTAATTATGTTTTATCCGTTTCTAGGGCAAACTAATTCATTTTGTAGTTTTTATAAACTTTTTAAAATTAATTCAAATACAAATACAGGAGCGCAAACATTTGTATTATAAAAAAGCATTACTTTTCAACTTTAAATAGTTTTCGAAAAGTAAGTGATGGGTATGAGCATGGGTAAGTGATGGGCATTTTATCGAAACTGTTAACCGATTTCGATAATAAGTGAGTGGCCTCCCAAAATTTTGCCGAAGATACAAAAATAATTGATAGTTTTGTTATCAGGATTTTTCAAATAGCAAGAAACCACAATAATAATTTTTCGCGTATCTCCCTTTAAGTACGAAGCAATCATTTCCTGACAAGGACTAAAAGTTTCTCTTCTTTGCCCATAACAGCTAAGGCGATACGCTCAAAAGTGTGAAGGGGGAGGGGGCTAAAACGCCTCTTGTGCCAGGCACTGGTTAATCTAGATCAAGTGTGGTAGTGACTCGCTTTTAACTTTGACTTTGAATGATGATCGTGCCCGAAAAAATTAATGAATATGTAAAGAGGCGCTAGGCAACTATTTTCTAGATTACCTATTTATAATCTAGTTATGGAACTGTACTGGATCTGTAGAAAAATTATTTGGCCTATTTTCTGAAATCATTTATGATACAAAGTTAGACAGCTTGCATTCTGGAAGTTTCCATTCATCGGTGTCTTGCATCAGTATACCCTTGCAAATGGCACCGGCGGCATCACGTAAATAACTGACACCTGAAGACAACCACTCATTTTGGCACCCTCACCATCTTCTTTTCAGCAAGCACGACACAAATTTACAGCTATCATTAAGCGTCAGTGGCTAATTTATAAATCAGTTTTTGTTTGCGTCAGCCTTTGCTGCGCCGCTGGCCAGTCCGGATACACCAGTCGTAAAGCTGAGCCCCCATCACGACTGTGAGCGCTGCACGCGAGCGCACAGCGGGCGCCATTTTCCAGGTGATAATTAAGTAACAGGTTCGTTAGATGCAGGCCGGACAGGCTTGCGCATGCGCGGACAGCCGAGCGGTGCCCACTGGCCGGGGCCCGCGCCCGCACTGCTCGGTCGTGAGTCCCCGCTGCAGTCTGGTGCCCCCTCTCTTTGAGTCGGGCGGCACAGCTGGCTGCACTATCACAAGAAACCTGAGCGGAAAACACAGCAAGTGAAGTGGAAAAATAGTTGAATTCCCACCCCCGAGGCTGCCAAAAGAAGGATCCAACATTTAGGATGTAGCACAGGTAAGCTGCCACGTACTCTGCCCGACCCGTGGCCGTGGTATTTTATTTACTTCTCATAGGTTTTCGTTGCCTCTTATAAGCCACTGTTTATGGTTATGAGCACGCCGACGGGTGAGACCGTAACAACATAACAATAACACATTGTTTTCAAGTTTCAAAGTCAGTTGCTTGTTTAATTGTATTCGATTCCATAGACATATAATTTCCAAAATACTATCGTATCCCATTGCCTTACACTTTCAGGTAACTCCATCAAACTTACATCATCTATAAGGTTTTTAGCGGGATTTAGTTTCTGGTAAGGTATATAAAGAAGTTACTATCACCTCTTAAAAGGCGTGTCCAAAATCGGACATTTCCGATGAATAATTGTTGATAATGAAACTGTTAATGTAATGAAAAAAATCGCTTTATTTCCTGGTATTTCATTATGAGTTGGAACTTAGATTAATATATAATGAACGCATTGACCAGGAAAAAATGCATTTATACTTTTTACTAAAAAGTATAAATTCTTTTTTTCCTGGTCAATGCGTTAATAATGTATTAATTTAAGTTCTAACCCTCGATAATGAAACTTACACGGATATATCGTTTGCTTGGTACACTTTTTTATAAGAATGAAAAATATACGAAAAAATATTTGAGGCAGACTCACAAAATGCTTGCACATCATGCTTATTTGCAAGAGTCACTGCATCTATAAGACATTGCTTGCAGAATGCCCGGGGATGTATCACATGTCTTAAAAGGAGTGTCCGAAACACAATTAAGATATTTTATGCAATTTTACTACCCTTACTCACAATGATTCTAACGAACAGACCCTAGCCATTCATATTATCCTTCTGCTTGAAATGTTGCACCTGATGAAACATTCATTGATTCTTATGAGAGAAATGCGCAAAGAAAGATTTCTGTAGTAGCAAGTGGCTCACAACACTTCTGCAGCACCAGCAGCAACTTTGTGTTGTCTTTTTCTGTCATGCCATTAGGGCATTGCTACTTTGATACTGATTGGCACCAGGCATTATCCCAGACTGGTGCCAGGCAGGGGCATGACATATGTGCTGATGATGATTTGATGATGATTTGGGCTTAAGGGCGCGCCAACCTAAAGGTCTATAGGCCCATGTCACTGCCGTAAAACACAACGTAAAATATCATCCGCTGAACACTCCTTGTTACCCTTATTCCTTGCAGTTAGTTGTGTCTGTAAGCAAAATAGTAAGAGGTTCCGTCGTCAATCGGTCCTCGAGAGTGGTAACAAAGGGGATTTCCAAAGCTTAACCAACACAGTTCGTAGAAAAACTCACATTCACATTGTCACTCCTATCAAGCACAAGTCCTCGCCCGGGTCGAATACAATCACGAAATCGGCTGCTCTTAGATAATCTAGCACTTTTCAATCATGTCCGAGTCCGGGCCAATCAGATGGACAGTGTGGAAGACGTGACCCAAAATGTGAAGCCTCGATTATCATACTCCGCAGACACCAGGACGTGCCGACCGACAAGGGGTCGCGCATCGCCAACAATAAGGCCTGGGCTCGCCACATAGCAGATATCGGTGGTGGCCAGACAATGGCCGTTCGCAACGGCGAGAGCCACCTCCTCACGGCGATGGGAGCGCATAGAGGACAGCCACTCACCAATGTTGGGTTTTATTACCTGAGCTTGTTTTTGTCTGCTCCTGCCATTCCCGTTGCCATACATTGCGAGGTGGACAGATATGTGGGAAAGATCTCGAGCAGGATCGACTGTCTTTTTTACAGGGTCTCTGGCAGCTCGCCGGGCTGCGCATCAGCCGCTTCTTCGTCGGATACCGCGTGACTCGGCCATAACGAGGGTTTATCCTTACCCTGTCCGGCGAGTCGGCTGGTGGGAGCAATCTTTACACGGCCGTCGCTTGGATTAAAGCCTTAAAGCCTGGACACTACTAAGACTGTCGGTGAAAATTACATTTCTGGTGTCGTCACTGGCTTCTTGAACGGAGCTTTGTCTAATGCAGTAGTTCCGAGGTAAAGACGATGAAAAGGTGACAGTGAAATTTGTAGTCACTGAGTCAGTAAGCACATCCCGCCGAACTCGTTTTTGATCCATCGGTGAAAACTGGACATAATCTGCTTTTTGTGATGTGTTTGAGGGCTAAATATTTAGTTCCGAGGAGCCGTGTCCGATTTGGTCCTGCCAGAGAGTCGTGTCAGCCTTTGGTGGTATTAGTTCCCTGGTGGGATATCCGAGAGCTCGCTGCGACTTATGATACGGCGTTGGATCCACATTCGCCCGGAGGCGATGCACACGCACACCTGGGAAGTCTTTCGCTGTTCAACAAACGCAGCATGTCATGCGAGAAAACGGCGTTGTACGTGGGATGGGGCGGAGACTGGGCCGTTTGTCGCATGCGCTGTCCCGCATGCGTCGTTCTTGAGAGGGGTGGTTCGTTAGCCTCCACCGCAGGCTGGCGCGTGGTGTGGTCTAAATGCTCCTGTAGCTACTCGGTGCGCTTGATGGATCGTTCCGCATCGTTTGGCTGATTTCGATGCGAGTCGTAGACGAAACGGCGTAGTCCATCTTGGAACGGACAAGGGACCGATATAAGTGGAAGTGTTTTCCTGTCAGCTCCGTACGATGACGGATGCACATTTTAGGACATTTAGGATTTGAAACACTTGTCACGGAATTCCTAATGTGTGTGCTGTAGTTAGCCGTTTATCAAATGTCACCCCGAAATTTTGCCGTGGTTGAAAGGGATGTTTTGCCGCAACGATACCGTTGGTTCCGCGGCCCTGCGCCTGCGACAAAATGGACACCCGCGGATGACATATGTGCTGCATTGTGAAAATGTTTAAGGGTGCTTTTTTGGACTGGCTAAAGAAATAGTGGGGAGGGGGCTGGTTGGGGTGGAAAAGTATAATAATGCCCATGAGACTGGAAATATTTTTCAGGCAGTCATTCTTCTCATGGTTACTGACTAAATACCTTGTTGTTTTCTGTGACTGATCCCAGTGCTTTGGCATGGCTCGCTGCAGTCGTCAGGGCTGGGATATGGCTTAAAAGCTTTAGGCAGTGACAGCGGAATGTTCGAATTTAAGGGGAGCACCATGGGCTTTTCAACCCATTTCCTTCCAGTCAACACCATAGGGTTAGGGTTAAAGTTTCGTATTGAAGGGGGATGGTGCCCCAGTGCCCCCCCCAGTTCCATCGGCAGTGGCTTTAGGGGTGCCTTCTAACGTTTAGGCATGTTTCTCTAACTTTTAATGGTGCTCACGCACCCCTAAAAGTATGAAAGTCTACACACTTGCCCATTTCAGTTGACTGCCAGAGCTCCTCGTTCAATTCACTTCCCTTGCAAACTGCTTTACTTAGTAATCTAATCCTATCTGTGCATGGATTTACGCTGAAATGTTGTGGTAGTTAGGAGTCATACTGTAAAGCCTATTGAAATCCATCGACAGATATTTTCTGCAGGGCCAGCAAGGCCCATTAGGAAGCATGTACTTACGCAATAGCGACATTAATTTCGAAGAGCCTTAGTGAGTTAAGGCAAATGTAGTTATGTACTGAGTTGGAAACAGACCTTTTGGCGACTCAAGACTGACAATCTGAAAATGGTAAACTCTGGCTTAATGACCCCATTGGGCCAGGAAAAGTACGAAAACCAGTGTTTGCCGATATTTAGTATGGTTTTTCCAAGCCATCCCAAAGTTACCTTGTGCTGCGTTCAGTAAATTATGCTGCAAAGCCAGACAGATATTTGGGTCAGAGTCGATGCCTTCCCAAATCTCAAGGAGCTTCAACTCAAATATGGTTTTGGCTCGATAACATAATGTACCGAATATCATGCAACCAAACTGAAAGCTTATGTATATGCATGACGTGCAAAAAATTAAGGTACTTGATTTAGACTCACCCAATTGAGTCAGGGATCGAGTTTTCTCTTATTCAGACTGAGTTTTCTCTTAATCTCTATTCAGACATTTATTCACCAATAAGTCTGATTGGAAGGTCTACAGGTTTCAGGAATTTTTTTTAAGTTTTGCTCAGGAAGAATATTACCGTGAGGCTTTTACGTCTCAGATTTCTAACTTTATCACAACTTGTTTCGCGCAATTGGAGCAAAGGAATCTCTGACAAGGAAGCAAGGAACTTCAATGTTTTTATCTGTTCACTTATCTATAATATTATACCCCGGTGAGCAAAATGGCTCTTGTCACAAAACTGAGAGGGCGAAAACCCGCAAACGTTTCCAAATCAAGCATTTAGCCTCTCAGCACTAATATACCCCCCCGCCTCTCCCCGCTAGAGCAGTGGTGGGGTTTTGGGGTTTTTAGGGCGCACCGACAACGTAGGTCATACGGCCTTCGGAGGGATTGATATTGGGCGTCGGAACAATGACAGCTCGGCCTTGAATATCCACAAAATATTTGGTCTATTATTTGCTCTTATTTTGTTAACATGCGATTTTCTTAACCGCACTAAGAGGTTGAAAGTTTAGGTCAACAGATTTTGATTAAAGCCGGCTAATAAATGGCACAGCGGCCGCAATGGAAGCCAATTTTGAATTAAAATTACGGAAATTAGATATCACTATGTACATGATATCATACCTAGGTGTGCCTCAGTTAAGCCAAGTGTTTCATTGCAACTTAGCTATGCAAAGTTTCTTGCCTTAGTGGCAAGGCAACAAACCAGTTTCTAGATACAATATTCGACTTTAGATTTATTGAAAGGCATTGGATTTGAGTACTGAATATGAAAGTCCCGTCTACCAAAAATGCCTTACCTATACCGTTACCTGTAGGTACTTTGCATAGTGCCGAAGTCATTAACTTTTTCATGAGGAAATTTGCAAAGAAACAAAACGTAGTACACTGGAAGGAAAATGTGAGTGTGCCTCAGGCGCTTCATAAGGCCTATTTGGATGGATTCTGCTGAATTCAGTTTTCGTTTCCATTTCTCCCAGCTGAAGGGTTTAGTATATTTTCCATCCCTTCCCCTTCCCATGTCTTCCCCTTGTGTATTTAATCAAGAATAAACAGAAAATACCTATTTCGCGCGATTACTTTCTTTTTCTTTGGTATGTTGCAGGGGACAAACTACTCAGGAAAAAGGCACCCAGGATATGTATTGTTTTGATTCATTTTATTATATTGTAATATTTTGTGCGTATGCGATTCTTTACTTAGCACACCGATTGACGGGGGCTGATACCTGCCCCCTCAGGTTTTTTGGAGATAGAATAACATCGGTGGTGCGTAGCGCCACCGTACTTGATACACCTTTCTCTGATCATTTGTACAACTTAAGGAAAAATTTAGGTAACTTTCATAAAATTTTTGGTCATCTCAGGTCAAGTCGCCAGTGCAGGTCAATGACCTCACCTAAAAAAATTAAGGTAGCATAAGTCAGAACAGGGTGAATCTATGCGATTAAAAATCATATCATGTAATGGGCCCACCGAGTTCTTCACAATTGGACTCCGTTATTTTTATATCGATGATCTAAGGTCAGGTACCAGCCATGACCTCTCCATTGGAAATACACGGGAACAATGGTTTAAACTGAATAATCTAGTAATGGATAGCGGTAGAGAATTCATTTTAACGCTATTAGGTTTTCCTTATCTTTGCAGTTCTAATGATATGCATTTTGACCTAATTTAACCTTGACCTGACTTCCAGTCAGATCAAATTCTATATTTGACCTGATTAAACCTAATAAGGTCTCATTATGTATCCTTCGATTCGGTTTACTGCAGGGATGGAAATAGTTTAGATTTGTTTGCTCTATTTTTATTAGTTCAAATGTAATGGCTGAAAGCCTTCATCTACATATTATCCCCATGGTGGAATGCCTTGACCACTAGTGACCTTAAATGTGACCTGAAAAGAATTGTTCAAATTTTTATATAGAGGATTGGATGGTTTATCCACCACCATTTACTGTTTTACGCTATCTATCGTGGTTCTCGAGATATTGGGGGAAGGGGGCGGATAGCCGCCCCTCGTCAAAGTGAAGTTGGCTCAGACCCCCGTCAATGTGCCTGTTAAAACTACGTTCGTCTGATTTCCTATGCTGGTAACTTTATTTTTCGACATTTATGCATTTATTGGGGATGGAATTTATCAAATTTAGAATCGCCCTGAGCTGGCAAAGATTCTGTTTGATTTGCTCTTGTTGTTCCCCGAAAACTCCCCGAACCGAACTGGGGACATTTGTGTTTATTTGCACCAGAAATACACACCCAGTCTCACTATGTTATACGACAGGTATTTTCATTTATTGGGACCTATGCGGGACAGTGGTGTCCGCACGCTGCCTTTCACTTACCCCAACGTATGATACAGCGAGGCTATCCCGATTTCTCGGGCCTGTCGTAACAGAGGACCGCTCCTGTGACATACGGCGAGGTCGTGCCCTCGGGGGGAGCCACGGATCAGTGGATCTATTTTAAGGCTGATAGGCCCGTGATTTCAATAACAAGGGCACTGGTTTGTCAGCAAAACTCCCGTGTCAAGGCAATCACCACCCAGTTTCCTGCCCTCTCCTGGTTAGGAGGCGGCCAAGGAAAGGGCTGCTAGAAGTCTGCTTTGATCCAGGGACCTTCCACATACAAGTTTCACGTCTTAACCAACTGCACCACCACTGCGGTAATCCAAATCATATTAATATGTGTCTTTCCTTTGATACTGCTGTCCGATTAGCATATTTTACTTTGTTTTTATTTTGATTTGTAAACTATCACAGGCATCCCATCATCCAAGCATTGTCAGAGCCGCATGACGAAATCCATGGAGCGAAGCGCATTGAGATTTCTCAAGCGGCTCTATTCTGGCCGCTCAGACGGGTCTCGTCGTGGTCTGTCAGAGCCGCATGACGAAATCCATGGAGCGAAGCGCATTGAGATTTCTCAAGCGGCTCTATTCTGGCCGCTCAGACGGGTCTCGTCGTGGTCTGTTGTTGTTGTCAGAAGCCGGTGACGAACGAAGTAAGAAACGGCTTCTATTCTGACAGTTTTTCCGGTCTCGTCGTCGTTGTCTGTCAGAAGCCGGTGACGAACGAAGTAATTGTTGTTGTTGTTGTTGTTGTTGTTGTCTGTTCTGAGCGCTGGTATCAGAGACCTAAAACTTTTGTGGATAGAAGGCACTTCCAAATGAATAAGCACCACGGTTGTCAATTTTCAAAATTTTCAAAATTTTGCCCAGAATTTTGCATTATGTGATTTTTAACTTTTATTTTTTCTATTTTTTGCTAATTCTTCTAGACTCTTCGAACTTTCACCCTTTTACATCAGGGAAATTTGTAGTTCACACAAAAAGTTGGAAAGAAAAAGCTTTAAATTTAGGGCTCTAAATTAGCTTTTAAACTTTGCACCCTAAATTTGGCATAAAACTCATGGTCTAAACTACAGGCTCGAAATATCTGAAGCTACAGCAGTTCAGGTTCTGAGTCAAATATCAACTTAAAGGCCGGTTTGTGCAGTACTGCACAAACACAGAAACAAAACAAAAACGGAAATTTAAGGGTCCTTTTTGGCCCATTCCGTGAAGGTCTGCATTTCCCAAAATATCATTCAAACCCTTATATCTTCCGATCTAATTGATAAAAATTAGTTCCCATTTCAGATAATAAGAGAGAATAGCCTCCTTTATTATATATTCAGAGATAAAAACTTTCAGACTGAAACTTTTTTATTTTATAGGCAAAAATAAAATATACGTTTTTAAAATTTTTATTCTCAGCCCCTGGTTTCCAGACCATGATAGCTACGGTATTGAACTTAACACGGCTGGATAGAAAACTTCGTTGCCGTCATTTTTCTCACTGATACCCCCCACTTATCTCTTACGGCTTCCGCGCTATAAGCCGTAAAATGCATTTCAAAGTGGTAATTTTATCAGTTCATTTTTGCTTCACACCGGGGTTTAGGGTGGTTAGAGTCATTGGAGGGAAATGAAATTTTGCATGCAGCTAGGTAAGAGACATATGTCGACATTCCATCTGCATATATATCAATGAAACACCAAGTTACCTTTACTAACATGCCGTTTCTCCACGCATCGTTGTAGCAAATCACCACGCGTCACCCCTGCGTCCACGTCGCGGCAACGCCGGCGATCGGCGCGGCCGTTTCTGTTTATTTATGGTCTGGTAAAAAGTACCCAACACTACCCATAATTCATCACAAGTAATTAGAGTACCGTAAAAGTCTGAGTTTACAATAAGAGTATTATGTTTCTGTTTTTGGACCATGGGTGGATCCAGGGAATAAGTAGGCTAGGTGCCCCCCACCCTTCTCCCCCATCCCCTCCCCCAACCCCCAATCGACCATCGGCGCCCTCTGAAATTGTAAAGACACGCCTCTCAAGGTCGATGACGCTCCCTGAAATGTCGCTTCCCATACGCGGATCCAGGATTGCCTATCGGGGGCGAGGTGGAAGGGGAAACTTCCTGGTGGGCGCTATCTACACCAGGGACGCCACTTTTGGCCGGAAAAACCTATCAAGTAGGCGCTAAAACCTATCAGTAGACCCCGATACCTGCATCTCGGGGAAAACGACATTTCAGGGGGTGCCATCGAACTTTCCAGTGGTTTCCGGGACAATTTCAGGGGGCGCTAAGATTCTATGGGGGGCACCTGTCCCCTTTCCCCTTGGATCCGCCTATGTCGCTTCGGGGGCGGGGGGCACGGAGTTGGGGCGTTACTGGTGTGGGCGTAAGGAGATCGAGCATAAGCGGATCCAGGACATCAGCATGGGGGTAAGGGCTAAAGAGTTCGAGCATAGGCGGACCCAGGACATCAGTACGAGGGTGGGGCTAGGGAGTTAGAGCATAGGCGGATCCAGGCCATCGGTACGAGGGTCGGGCTAGGGAGTTAGAGCATAGGCGTATCCAGGACATTAGTACGGGGATGGGGCTAACAGCTGAGCATTAGCGGAATCAGGATATCAGTACGGGGTGAGACTCGGGAGTTCCAGAATAGGCGGATCCAGGACATCAGTAGGGGGTAGGGGCTACGGAGTTCGAGCATAGGCGGATCCAGGATATTAGTACGGGGATGGGGCTAAAGAGCTCGAGCAGAGGCGGATCTAGGACATCAGTACGGCGGTGGGGCTAAGAAGCTCGAGCATAAGCGGATTCAGCTGATGGGGTGGGGCTCGGGAGCTCGATTGTTGTTGTTGTTGGCGTCTGTCAGTCCTGAGAATTGATGTCAGAGCTCTGGAATTTTGTAGGGTGATAGCCCTTCTGCTCCAGACACCCAAACTGAAGGCCCGAGTCGAAATCCAAAATAGTTTTTGAGAAATTTTGGCTCAAACTTTTTCTGTTTTATATTTTTCTAATTTTTACTTCTTACGCTACGAACTTGAAATTTATGTCCTTTTCAAAGGATAACAAGGGCCAGCTAGGGGAAAGAATTGAGCTGATCCGACAATATTTATTGCGTGAAAACGCGGCATTTCTCACGCGAGCAAAAAACCTGCTAAAAGTTGATGGCCGACTTGTGCGCTCGAAATGTCAGAAGACAGGCCTCAGTTAGCTGAAAGACAGTTACCTAGGGGTAGCTAGGAAAATTTTGTAGTGCTTAGGCATAGTTTAGAGTGCAAAACGCAAAATTTTGACCTACTTTTTACAGTTCTTCCGGAAGACTGAATTTTGGTTCATTTCATTTCAACGTTAATATCTCACAATCTAATTGACCGATTTAAGTTTTCATTTCAAATAATGAAAGAACATTGCTTCCGCCTGATAATATTTGGAGATGGAAATTTTGAATGTGAAATTCTTTGTTCTATAGGCATAAATAGAAATGGAGTCAAAAAACTTTTTATTTGCATCTTCCTGGTTCCAAGCTCATGTCACTCACAAACTCAGAACTGACATGGCTGAATAGGGAAGTTACGTGCGATCATTTCGCTCACTTATACTACCCATCTATCTCTAATGGCTTTCGAGTAATTAGTCCAAAATGTATTACAAGATGCTAAATTTATCGGACCACCTTTGCTTCTCACCATGGTTTCAAGTCCTTAAAATGGATGGAAGTGGAAGATATTTGGCATGGAGCTAGCTTAGGATCCTAGCTCGACGATACAAATAATTTCAGCCCAAAAGACTGCTTGGTTCGTCTTCTATAAGCACCTTTATATCGTGCCTTTTCGGGACAAGCACAGCACCCGGCGCCAGCGGCCCGGCATATTCGGCGGAGTTGTACCAGCCAGTGACCTCCTGACGGGTCACAGCTGTTCAGCTAGTGGGAGGGTGAGTAGTGTGGCACGGTGGTCTAGTGGTTAGAGGCCCGGTCTATTGATCAGGTAGGTCCGGGTCGAATCCGGGGATGGCCACGTACTCTTTATTGGTTATTTCAAAGAAAAGAATGATAAAACGGACTTACAGGCTTATGAAGAGATACATTAAGAACGAAATATGGTTTGCTTTCGGCACATTGTCATGCGGCTCTCCTGCGCCGGTGGGGCGTTAGCCCAGGCCGCAGGCCGAGGTTGTTGTTGGCGTCTGTCCGTCCTGAGAATTGATGTCAAAGCTCTGGAATTTTGTAGGGTGATAGCCCTTCTGCTCCAGACACCCAAACTGAAGCCCCGAGTCGAAATCCAAAATAGTTTTTGAGAAATTTTGGCTCAAACTTTTTCTGTTTTTATATTTTTCTAATTTTTACTTCTTAACCTACGAACTTGAAACTTATGTCCTTTTCGAAAGATAACAAGGGCCAGCTAGGGAAAACGAATTGAGCTGATCCGACAATATTTATTGCGCGAAAACGCGGCTTTTCTCATGCGAGCAAAAAACCTGCTAAAAGTTGATGGCCGACTTGTGCGCTCGAAATGTCAGAAGACAGGCCTCAGTTAGCTGAAAGGCAGTTACCTAGGGGTAGCTAGGAAAATTTTGTAGTGCTTAGGCATAGTTTTGAGTGCAAAACGCAAAATTTTGACCTACTTTTTACAGTTCTTCCGGAAGACTGAATTTTGGTTCATTTCATTTCAACGTTAATATCTCACAATCTAATTGACCGATTTGAGTTTTCATTTCAAATAATGAAAGAACATTGCTTCCGCCTGATAATATTTGGAGATGGAAGTTGTGAATGTGAAATTCTTTGTTTTATAGGCATAAATAGAAATTGAGTCAAAAAACTTTTTATTTGCATCTTCCTGGTTCCAAGCTCATGTCACTCACAAACTCAGAACTGACATGGCTGAAGAGGAAAGTTACTTGCGGTCATTTCGCTCACTTATACTACCCACCTATCTCTAATGGCTTTCGAGTAATTAGTCCAAAATATATTACAAGATGCTAAAGTTCTCGGACCACCTTTGCTTCTCACCATGGTTTCAAGTCCTTAAAATGGATGGAAGTGGAAGTAATTTGGCATGAAGCTAGCTTACGATCCTAGCTCGACGATACAACTAATTTCAGCCCAAAAGAATGTTTGGTTCGTCTTCTAGAAGCACCTTTATATCGTGCCTTTTCGGGACAAGCACAGCACCCGGCGCCAGCGGCCCGGCATATTCGGCGGAGTTGTACTAGCCAGTGACCTCCTGACGGGTCACAGCTGTTCAGCTAGTGGGAGGATGAGTAGTGTGGCACGGTGGTCTAGTGGTTAGAGGCCCTGTCTCTTGATCAGGTAGGTCCGGTTCGAATCCGGTGGTGACCACGTACTCTTTATTGGTTATTTCAAAGAAAAGAATGATAAAACTGACTTGCAGGCTTATGAAGAGATACATTAAGAACGAAATATGGTTTGCTTTCGGCACATTGTCATGCGGCTCTCCTGCGCCGGTGGGGCGTTAGCCCAGGCCGCAGGCCGAGGTTTAACTTTGGATCTTCTCGGTTTTCGTTTGATTATATTAAAGGGAGATACGCGAAAAACATTTATTGGCTAGATCAAAAGGTCACAAAAAGGTGTTTCTGAAGTCCTATTCTCATTTTAGTGAATTCGGCCTGCAAATGCCTTAAAATTGCTCTTAAAGGGAATGTGGCACTTTGGTCGAATCCTGGAATTTAGTGTTATTAGGCGTACTTTTAATCAAAAATAATGAAACCACTCACGATTTCTCTGAAAAATGTACAATAAGCTCAATATTTGGTTTTTAAAAATACTCCTCTAGAAAAAGAAATCAATATCAACCTGTGGATGATGTCACGATCTGGCAACCACTACCATACTTGAAACGCTTCAAGGGCTTCGATTGGCTGATGCTCATCGTGACGTCAGCATATTTCGTCACACCAGTAGCTCACAACAATGGCCGCCGGCGACGGGGGGCTGAGGGGGGCTGGTGTCAGGTAGGTTTTAGCTTTTTTTCTACGGAAATATCGAGTTCCAAGACAAATGATATATGGAGTACCGGGTTTTCCGACCTGCTTTACAACGTGGCTATCTCAGTTAAAATCTCGTTGTGAAGGTGCCACATTCCCTTTAAAATCAACATTTCTAGACGACTTTACCGGTACACCTCTTATCGATGTAAATGACTTACCCCCGGCTAAGGCTATCCAATTCTCTAAAAAAAACCGGTCCTATTTTTCTTAAGAAGTGATTTGAAAGTTTAAAACTATTAAATAGAAAGTTATTTAAAAAAAGCTACAGCCAAAAATAATGTCAAAACAAAAGTATAGGACGTTTAAGAAATCACAATTGACCAATCAGAACGTACAGCCACCTAATAGGGGTTCACGTGACCTTTCTGACGCAAAAGCTTTGTCATCCTGGGGCTGAAGCAGAAGACGACTCAAGACCCGAGTACGAAACGCCTGAAGACTTGAGTAATGGTGTTGTTTCCGTTTCTAGGACAAACTAATTCATTTCGTATTGTTTAAAGGCTTTGTAAAATTAATTCAAATACAAATACAGTAGAACAAACATTTTTATTACAAAAACATTACTTTTCAACTTTTAATAGTTTTCGAAAAGTAAGTGATGGGTGAAGGTTTCAGCATTTTATCGGAACTGTTAACCTATATCGATAATAAGTGAGTGGCCTCCAAAAATTTTGCCGAAGGTACGAAAATAATTGACAGTTTCGTAATCAGGATTTTTCAAATAGCAAGAAACCACAATCATATTTTTTCGCGTATGTTCCTTTAAAACGAATTCCAAGAAACGAAGACGAAAACGAAGCCCAATAGAATTGATATGGGAGTGTGCTCCAGACCCCATATGATACCCTGAGTTGTGCGACTCACAAGTCAGAGCCGGATTTTAACTCAAATTCCGACTCATTCGACTCTGAGTTGAGTTGAGGTGAGTTGAGTCGAAAAATTAGACAAGTGAGTTGAGTTGAGCTGAGTCTGTTCACAACAAGTCAATGAGTTGAGATGAGTTGTTAGACAGCGAGTCAAATGAGTTGACGAAAAAAGTTAGTTCAACAGGTAAACATAATGTCTAGTAAAAGTGCTTGAAGTTGCCTACATTTCGCAAATCTCTTTTAACCTCCTTTAAACACCTTTTCCCTCCAGCGTTTCAATTGTTGAAATCAAAGTTTCAATTTGTTTCAATATATCAATAATTATATGGTTCAATTGCTTATTTTACAAGCCCATCCAGTCTGAGGAAATCCCTAGTCACAAATAATACATATACTCGAGAAATTAAACAGGTTCCTATCACTGTCCTTGTCTTAAACATTTGAAATGGTGGAACGCACTACAAAATATCTTTCAAATCCCTCAAAAACTTCTCATCTTCAATATTCAACATTACTTCTTTACTCCAGACACTCCAACAACACGAGTCATCGTTGTCACTGATTGTTGTCGTCAGTGGTCGTCGAATAGTGTGGGCCATTCATTTCTTTGAAGAACAAATTTAAGTACGTATAGGTTCAAGGTTAATTATCCTCAAGTCAAATAGTGTAAACATCACGTGGTAATTCATAAAGCCATACTAATATTTGTATACCTACATTCCATATTGTTTCTTTTGTCCTAAATGCGCCGTCTGCCGCTGCTCTTTTCATTTTGCCTATTAAAAGCAGATACTGCTATTAGCATAAAAAAGTTGGACACTCCATTGGACAGAAATTTTGAGAGGCCTTGATAGCAAGAATCAGAGGAATTATTTCATGTTACTGGTTTTGTCTGATCAGAGACCCTCCCTTCGCGTCCGTGTTTTATTTGGAAAGCTATACATTAGCAATTTTCTATGAAATCATGCTCCAAATCCAATTTTGAAGACCGATAGGTATGTACTGTATTGGAGGTTCCCAAGCTTAAAATTGGATTGGGCTTAGAATATGAATATATCTAAATCCAACTCATTAATGGAATTTCCATTTCTTTTGTCCTTTGTCATATATGGTATACTTTTTCTTAGGGTTTGCTGTAGTTCTGTTGCAATTGCAACTAGGTAGTAGGTACTCTAGTAATTATTGCTTACGTTTTGATTAAACTCATGGCATAGTAATATTTCAATATTTCATCTAGAAAAATAACCTGCATCGTTCCTTATCAGAAAAAAGCAATACCTATACCGTCCCTACAAATTCAGTTTATATCATGCTTTTAGCTTGAACCTTTTTTGACAGTATGGAGGCTCAATTTGTGCCTGTGTTGGTGTAACCTTAGCCCTTTTAGGTTCCTTTCCATTCCATTTACATAGTTTAATATGCAATGCTCCTTTTAGAAATAATTGCAACATGTTGTGGTCTGTTTTTTGGGCAGGGACAGTCTGGAAGACTTAAAAAGTTTGCCATAGTTGCTGGTTAATTGTTAACCAATGTTTGAATGCCAATTAATTTTACTTCTATTAATATTCTGTTTTGTGTCAGACTTTCTGAATAGCTTGTTTTTTGCTGGTTTATTGATTTATTTCTTATTTTTAATATTATTCATATCTTTATCATTTATTTATTTTATTTTGAAAATGAGTCAAAGTTTGAGTTGAGTTGAGTCGTGAGTTGAGTCAGAGTTGAGTCGGATAAATTTAGCCTTGAGTTGGAGTTGAGTTGACTCACTGAACTCTTGATCATGAGTTGAGTCGGAGTTGAGTCAACCGCTCTCAGCACTTGAGTTGAGTTGAGTCGACTCAAGAAAATTCCGAAACGCACAACTCTAATGATACCTTTACCTATTCCCATATAATACCTGATGCCCATGGTCCTACTCATGCAACCGTTCACTTACCGTTCCCTAGCACTTTAGAAGGGTCCGAAACCACCACTTGGGGAAACCTCGAAAGCAGCACTCGTCCAGAAATCAATATTTTGATCCCCCCGAAACCAGGGACCCTGAGATCGTCTCCTGGAACCTCCTGGAACTTACATCCGGAAGATCCTGAGACTAACTCTCGGGAGGGATGGGGGCTGAGACTTACTCTGGGAGGCCACCTGATCTAAACTCTAGGGGGCCTAAGACTAACTCCCAGCCGCCCTTAGACAGACACTCGTGTGACTCCCTGAGACTGAATCGCGGGATGTCCCTTAGACCAGCATTAGGGGAACTTCTGAAGCTAACCATCGGAGCTCCTGAGATTAATTCTCGAGGGTGGGAATTTGAGACGATCAGACGATCACCCGGCTGTACCCCTAAGACATACTCTCTGAAGGCCGCTGAGGCCGATTCTCGTGGGCTGTCTGATAAGATAATGATATTCCGCGTATAATATGGGCCAACTGGGGAGAGTTTTCGGACCCCAAGGACCACCCCTTGCTACGTCACTGCTCAAGATTACTTGAAAAAGAAGTAGCCATCAACATGCATGTAATGTGATTAGGGTCGCATTTTATGAGCGTTGGATCTCTTAATAATAATTGTTGGGGTTTAACAACACACCAACTGCCAGGGTCATACCACGTCACCGAGTGATGGGTCTCAGCTGACGTTTTGGCATGTTCCATTGAATTGATAAGAAGCTGTCACATCCTGGTAATGCGCTGGGAGGGTGCACCTAAGCCGCAAGATGCGAACTTAATTTAACCCCCCCTCCCCCCAATGTGCCTCCGATCCACATTCGCACTGCGGGTGAGGGAGGTGGTTATATAATCCCTCCGATATTGGCTGCTGCGAGAGATTGCAAAACAAGTCTACTGATAATCCTGGATAACTAATCAATAAACTATGTCAGACGCTTTTTGGATCTGGTCAGTTTTGAGGCCATGATAGACCAAAGGAGGTAACATGTTTTTATCTAGCTCCTGACTGGATTGGGTTAGAGCCAATGCTTATGAATCATTATACTCCTCATGTTACGGCCAATTGAATGACGTGATGACTTGGGTCAACATCTAAAAATTACTTGACCTGAGGTCAGGCTACGGTCCCTATTTGATCTTATGCGGTCATTATGCAAGTCTAGTAACTTGCAAGTCCATTGGCCACGTTGCACTGTTCGATGACGAAAAATAAAGTGTAATAAAGTGAAAAAGTCTATCAACTGGTAATGACAGTGCAAACACGACTTCATCAAGCTGGGAGAAGAGAATTTGAATGGGGAGCCATCGACCTTCCAGGTAGTGCCGAGGGTCGACGGGGGATGGGCAAGTGCCCTTTCCCATCGCTTGGATCCGCCCTTGCATGAAAATAAAAGCTCTATTCACATTACTTGTGAGGCTATTGATCGGAGTTTGAAAGCATATTTCAGTAGTCCCTGATAACCCCTTACATGACTCATGTCGGAACATTCAACTTCGTCCTGGCGAAGTCGCCTATGATAAAGCAATTTTGAGAAGAAGAAGTCATTTTAAGCCACCTCTGCAGGGATATAGCCATTTGTGGAAATTTTCAGTTATCATCCGTGCATTTTCATCGGAAAAAGGTTATGAACCGTATCTGTTTTTAGGTCATCAGTATAAATATCCAGCTGCCAAAACGTATATTTTTAATAGCTCTGTGATGAAATTTGAATCTCTCATCAAAACCTTCAGAATTTGTGAAGGGGTCTTGCTGGCGTAGCTGGTTAGTGTGTGTCTCCGGCTTGACCACGTGACCGATCGCAGTGAGTAAAGTGTTGCGGGATCGAGCCCAACTAGTGACAGGATTTGGCGTCATGCCGAAGCCGAAGCCTAAGCCGAAGTCATTCTCGTTCCCTTCGACGCTGCATAATCTAGAAGTTTAATTTGTGTCGGTAATCCATAATCAAATCGGTACTACATCACTCTCGACACTTTCTGTACCTTTTTCCCGTCTCTCTCCCATTGTCACTCTTCTGAGGCTTTCTTTTTCTCGGTCTGTGCTGATAAATGATCTCAGATGTATCGTGTGGCGCCTGCCGCCAGACTTGAACGCGGACGTTTTAATCTCCTGTGGTGTCTTTTTAAACATACTTGTATTGGTATATGTGTGAATAAATGTCATGGCTACAAACGAAAACATTTCTTGAAGTAGAGCTGCTTGACTGGATCTGGTGACCTGACCTGAGTGAACCGAGGCCTGCAATTCCGTTAAAAAAATGCGAACGGTCAGAATAAGGTGTGCCAAGTGCTGTGGCGGTCTGCGCCGCCTTCTATCGTTGGTAATGTCAGAGAAGGGAGAAAAGTGTTTAAATGCCCTCCCCACTGATACGAGGGTTAAAATTGTGAAGAAACATGTTTTAAATGTGGTGATTTCATGAATGATGTTGAATCAGCTCTGACGCGCTGTGGGACGCCCCGCCGCCGCCGTCACCGGCCGGTTTTTCCGATTTGGGACAGGCACTCGGAGTGCACTGGTCTCGTCACCATAGTGATGATTCTTCACCAGTGCCTCTTCTAATCCAAATGAGGGTCTCCTCACTTGTAGTTAATGCATTATTATGTGTTGTTAATAGTTGATTGAATGAAAAGGGAAGTACTTGCATGTTTCGACTTGAGTGAAGCATCCTGGCACGTCAACAGCATTGTATCTCTCCATGCAATTCACGTAGAATGTTTTGTACAGTAGCAATAATAATTTATTATACTAACTTCGAATAATTTTGTGGAGCAATTGCTCAGATAGGGCCTTAAGAAAGACTGGACCTTCTACAAGTATTATTCAACATCTTTAAGAATTGACTTGCCGGAAAAGAGAAGCAATGCATGTTTTGACGGGGCTTACAGAACACACTATTGAATATCGTTTTGGAAACCAAAGGTGGCCATCAGATTTTCACGGTTGTGCTCCGAGTCCTATTGAAACACATACCTATGATTTTTCAAATTGGTTTAATTGCCTGTCTATTACACATGACATGTGTGCCTGTAGCGGAATTAAGTTGCCAAACAAATTAAAATACGCGACGACGATGTTTATGATACAACGTTTTTTCTTTATTTGTGTTTAAAATGATCTTGCAAGTCCGCTTACATTAAAAAATGTGGTACCTTGGTGCAATTTAAAGCTTGATTGGCCTTAGGACCATGTTGTACTGAAAACCATAATTTGGCTCTCCCTCTGCTGAAACACGACTAGTAAGCCCAATGTTCTATATCACTGCATTTTTATTTGCTAGAGGTGACAGGTTTTCACATCAGTGTGATGTGATATTGTGATAATGTTTACTGCTTCCATGAGCCAGCTCATTTGCGTCTGAAATAAATATGAAAAATGAAATAATTTTAACCAAAGGGTTATTACGGAGCGGGCGCGCAATGCCCACAAGGTCTCTCCCTACATATGGATGCAATTTCACATATAAGCGACACGGCCCGGCCCGACAAGTCACGCTAACGAAACTGTATATCTCCGAAAGGGTGCAACATACCTTGACGGGGAATTGGCCATGCTATGGCCTTAGCGATTTAATTACTGACTGTACAGATCAGGGTGGACAGGGTACTAGCGAAGGTCTGGCACTAAAGCAGGGGCATGTCAAATCATCAAGTTTCCGCCAATTATTACGTCATAACTCGGTTTTTGCTGATCTGAATAGGCCCAAACATAGTGTTCAAGGAGCAAACATGCTGTGGGTTAAGAGGCGAAGGTAAATTTCATCCTAAGTCAAAACGCTCGCGCAGGTGCACGAGAATGGATAAAACAGATTTCACCCCCAGATTTAAATTCAGAAATTATGAATCCCATGGTTATGAAACTTATAACATATATTTGAGCTGATCTAAGAACAAGTTTTTGTCTTTAACAGCAAAATTTCTTTATTCCATCAATTTGTCTCTTTTGTTTTTAGGTTACTCACGCACGCACAACATTAAAATCATGTAAACAGGGTTAAATAAAAACATCGTTAAAAAGACAAAGCATACCTCACAAACACCACTCGCTCAGCGTACCTGATCCCGCTCTCCTATTATATAGTTTTCAAGGGCACGGCAAAAAAAGCGGAACTGGTAAAACACTCAGCTCCTCAGGCAACTCATTATAAAGGGAGGCCCCCTGGAGCTGAACCTACGTTGGCCCATTCCAGTACGATACTCAATGAATACTGAATTACGCTGAACATCTAATCTAATGCGCTTCCTTCCTCATATTTCCATATCCGAAACCGCGGCCACATGGCAAAGGTATTCAACCCACCCTTATATAACCATTAAATGTGGACTTTCTCCACTGGCATTTCCAATGGTGAAAATCCCATGGTTACTTACCAGACGCCAGGTTTGAACTGCACGTTAGCAACAACGCGAGCCCCAGGGTCAGAGGTCAGGTGCATCGCGCGGTAAATGCCCCCAGGCTCCCAGTGACTGAGCAGGGGAGCGGGAGGGGAGGGGCAGCTGGCGTGCGCGGAGCATGCGTGGGACAGGCTGCCTGCGGAGTCGCACCTTTCTCGGCCTATCGGCTGTAATCAGTGTTCTATGTAGCAACACCTTAATGCAGATTAACAGCAGGGTGGGCACTGGTGCCAACTCCCCCCCCCCCGCCCGTTGGGTATATATGACTAATTATGTAATACCCGTTTGCCCAAGATCTCACTTTCACCAATTCTTCAGCATGTTTACGGGATGTATTTGTTCTAAAAAATACTTTTTACTATGTGTACCTAGGTATATTTTGTGGATAGAAAATAATCAAATCCATCTATTTCTGAGCCATTGTTTTTCTCCGATGAAACAATTTTTTAGATGCTAGTATCCCACAGGACCTAATTCTCACTTGCATGCATAACCCTACTTTGAGCCTAATACAAGCTCTTTATAAGGGTAATGGCACTGGTCCATTCTTTCTCCGTCAATCTGAGGTTTACAATGGAAACAGGAAATGAGCAAATTGCAAAGTTTGGCTTGCCAACTTTCAGAATATTCGTGGATTAAGTGCTTGTGGTTCATGCCGGGGAGGTTACTGACTTCGGAAAACTTACGATAGTCCTCTTTTATAGCAAAAGTGGCATCCAGACCCTCTGTAATTGAAACATACCGCAAATTACTAGCAGTTTGGTCATATCGAGCTGGAAACTTCTGCACTTGACCACTGTCAGGATGACAGTGGTTAAAAGCTTTAAAACAACCTAGTGATTCCAAGCTAGTGAGGGTCTTATCATTTGTAAACACAATGGCTCCTTCAAAAATTCATAAAATCGACAAAATTCCTCCGGCAGTTCATTGGAAACTCATTACATTTCGGGGTTCGGCACAAAGTTTAGCAGTTGAATTCTAAGGTAAGACTGTAACTGGCTGGATAATGAGTGATGCATTAATAAGAAACCACATAATGTTGACTAGCGGAGATTGAAGGCCTTAAAAGGTAGTTAAATCTGTCAAATTTCTCCTGGTGCTTGGTCGTGAGCTGATAATCGCAGCCTTGGATGCTCGAGTAATCAGGTCTCGAAATCGTGAAAACCGGATTACTGTTGGGAAAATTAAACTAATATGACTAAAATGTCCTCCGACATTGAGGTGCTTGGACAAGTATGAATAAGTATTTGCTCAACAGTCCCCCTTTTTAAAAGAAAATTGATTAATGGGTAGAGATCGTGCGCCTGCACTGTGCATTTCATGTTACGTTCACGATGTATTAGTTTTAGCGCATGAAAACCGTAGGAGTAGTGCAGTTCATACCTATTACCAAGTGCAGTTCATATTACCACTCACGTACCTGCAACAACGCTTCGAGCTTAACATGTTTCACTATCTAAATTCTTACAACGTTTGTGCAATAACACCGGATGCGAGGTTACAACTCGTCGAGAAATCGTAGCTGACTCATATTGTATTGCAAGACCAAATGGCACATTTGGTACAATCTCTGCGACTTAAAAGGCTCAACTCTACCTAATATATCTTCCGAGAGTAAGGCCGTACCCCAGTCATTGGTGGATCCAGGAACAGCTTTTGAAGGGGCCATACACAATTTTGGGGAGCTAAATTGAGAAAAATCGCGAAACCGCACCTTTTTCAAGAATAAAAACACAGCTAAAATTTGGTTCTTTTAGGGGAGCAAATTGATACTGTTTTAGGCTTTGGAGGAGGCCACGGCTCCTTTGGCCCCTCTCCCTTGGATCCGCCAGTGACCCCAGTGGCGGATACAAGGGGAAGGGGCTACGATGGCTCAAGCTTCCCCTGTTAAAATGGGGTTTCTTCTGTATTTTTGTAGCGTAATGATCCGCCAAAATTATTTTTTATCTAAACATATCCGTCTGCACGTTCGCTTGTGAGCGTGCCATCCACTGGGTGCAGGGCCACGGCGGGTACGCCGGCCGCTGATTGGCCCGGCTCGCTTCGCCCGGTGCCGGAGGCGTGGTCACGTGACTCGGCGGAGAGCCAGCTGGGCTGGGTCGGGGCGGCGGGCAGCATTCCCTCTGAATCTCTCACGGCCCGAGGCTTCCCTCCTTTCCGCAGGTGAAAGACGCATGAGCCCTGGAGGCTGAACGTCTAAGGTCACCATCATCATCATCATCGTTGCTCTGAAGCGTTTGGTGGGGAAGGAATGCCCAGTGCAGCCACAGTTTTCTTTACTCTTTCGGTTCTAAAACATATCGCCTCCCGCTTGGGTTGCCTTCGGGTAGGTTTAATCGTACCTCCTCACTCAGCGGGCATCCCAGGCACGGTAGCTAATTCGGGGCTCCGCCCTCCTTCTCTCCCGACGTCAACGTCACAGGCTTGGTATAATCGTGACGAGTCTGCCACGCCGTTAAAGGGAATGTGGAAAATGTACAATAAGCTCAATATTTTTATTTTTAAAATGCTCCTCTAGGGAAAGAAAGAAATATCTGCCTGTGGATGATGTCATGATCTGGCAACCACTACCATATTCATTCGGCTTCAAGGACTTCGATTGGGTGATACTCACCGTGACGTCAGCATATGTCGTCACACCAACAGCCATGGCACCTGTGGCCTGCTGCTAAGGGTACATGTAGGGTAAATCTCAGGTTGTTTTTAGCTTTTCTCTACGGATTTCTCTACGGAGTTTGAAAACAAATGTGGCTTCACCACGTTATAAAGGTCCCAACATTCCCTTTAAAGGGAGTGTCCCACTTTTATCATTAATGGGTTTCGAACTGGGATAGCAATTTTGTAGAGCGTGTCGAAAAGCCACTATTGACATTCAACTTCACGAAATGCTCTCTGTATAAAATTTCTGCAAACTTTTAAAGTTTAAATTAATGGGGGGTTTCTCCCTTCTTTCAAACCGTTAAAGAATCTCTTTCCCATCTGGCAGTGAATGTCAACAAATGTTAAACAAATGCCATATTCACGCCACCTGACATGTTGCAAGCCGCCTCAAGCTACCAGATTCGTCATTTTACGCGATACTTGGGTCAACCCAGTGTAGTAAGACAAGAGTCAATGTATTTGTTTTGAACGAGTTGAGGTGGAAACAAGTTGTAGTTTCCTGAATTTCAGTCTTGATTTGCTAATGAATTTATGTTTTTTAAATTTCGGAAAAAGTGGTCTATTCCCCATTTAAGCTGTGCACACAGCGGCGGCGCGGCAGATACCGTCCAGTTGTGCTCAGGATCGGTTTGGCCGTACGTCTCTGGGCACTCCGTGGCGACGTTGGGGAGGGAGGCGGGGCTGTACCGCACACCACCCAACACAATTCTGGTTCCGGCCTAGGAAAAAGTCCAGGTCCGTCTAACAGTGGATTTCAGTGCATGGTGATGATCGTACTCCATCAACGGTTTGGTATCTGTCAGCTTGTTGATATTGCTGCCTGATTCGAGCCTGGAAGGGGCTCTAGGCCTGTTATAATGTGGTATTTTTCAGAACTTTGGGCGATTGCACTCGGTCGCTTATTTAATATCGTTGATGCCCGTTTGATATCGATGGTGATTATTGGTATGGTTGCATGCTCTATTTACATTATCTTCCCCCTCCCCCGCTCGCATCTGTTTGTCTGTTGACTTTCTTCCCTAAGCACATTCCAATCAAGCGTCAAAAGGAATTATTTGGATTTGTTAGCAAATGTGGCTAAAATCGTAAATATCAGCTGTTAATCATCCTTAAACGAAATAACCCTGAAACCACAGAAGGGACGAATCAGTGTGATTGTTTTGGTCAACCAAAGTACCCGGAGTAGTAATTGGTCCACAAATAAATTCTACTACTAATTACGACTCCAATTCCAGTCCACAGATTACACAGTCCAGTCGAGGATTTTCGACATATCGCGTCCATAATTTTTTGAAAATATTCGTCCTCTGTCTTCTAGGGTCAGATTTTCCTCCTATTATTATCCATATATATATATATATATATATATATATATATATATATATATATATATATATATATATATATATATATATATATATATATATATATATATCTATATATATAGTTGCAATTCGCACCCCCTCCCCATGTCAGAGTGCCTATATGTAGTTAATGCATAGCTGTAGATGTTTCGAGGCAATGGCGGGGAAGGCTCGAGCCCCGCAAGCCCATTTCCGAAATGAAGTCCTGGATCCGCAACTGCCAGCACTTTACTCGAACAACCTCAACACAGATTCGCTAGCAGTGTAGGAGAGATCGCATCACAATTGCAAGCCAAAAGGCTCAAGATATTCTGCGCTCAATAACAGTGGATCATTTCAAATCAAAACGTATGACACCATACCTTTAACACCCGCACTGGAGAGGGTTCTGGCTCTAACGCTCACTGGAGGGGCCTGCTAGCCCACCCCACCCCGAGTTTCGGAAACTAAGAGGCTTAGAAAAATGCCGGTTTGATGCTGGTTGGACGCTGTACTGATCTACATTATAACTAATTTTGATTGATCTAAGTCGATTTCTTTAAATTCAACCGAGGTCATAAAGGTCAAATCCTGGCCATGCTGGGGAATCATCGGGAAAATGCAATGATTAGGCGCAAACAAAGGCTCAGAATATACTAGAACAGACCAAGGTACTAGCGAGAGGAAGGTTAAAAAAGTTCAGTTAGCATTTTGTGGTCAAGGTCATTCAAGGTCATTGGCATATGATATCACAATATCATATATTCCCTATAATTACACTATGACTAACACTATTGCAACCGTTGGGCGGGAAATGAGGATTGACCTTGACCTGTAAATTTGACCTTAAACATTGGGTTATTTCAATTATGACGTCATACGCCTCGCTGGGCATATCATTTGACTGGAAGCACTTTGGACAATGGCATTGAGAATACTGTATGAACTTGAACTGTGACCTTGACCTTCCTTTCTGTGGTGTGACTTTAAATATAATCTCGTTTTGTGGCGTTATCGTCACCGTCGGTCGCCGATACCGACGAACTTGTGTTGTCTAAATATAGGGTTGGCTGTGAAACCTCTAGTAAAACTTCCCACCGATTTTCAAAATTATGTCATTGCTCGACACCCGTTGAATTTCTAATGTAGTTAGCATCTCTCGTTCGTAGACACGGCACAAGCGGACGCTGGGTGGTACTATGATTGTGAAAGTTTTTATCCGGAAACTTAACCCGTTTCCACCTGGGCTCTTTTTACACCACGGCCTGGCGAATGGGGCCGATCACCCTAAGATCGGAACCAATGATACAAAATCGAAACGATGCTAAATGCCCTACCTTTTACTCTGAGCCGAGTTTGAATCGAATCCGTTGACCTGACCCACGTGGCCAAATGACCAATGTGACCTTTAAAATCTGTAACCCGGGAACCCTACACCTAGAACACAACAAAAGACATCAATGTGCCCATCTTGACCCAGGATTCAGGTGATATGGGCGTGATCTTCTAAGTTCATATTATGACATTGGCCTTGGGTTAAGGTCAAATAATGACCTTTCAAGGTCATTTTGCATGTCATTCGAATCCTTGGGTCATGCTTATTACTATGATGCTAAATTTAAGCATGTATCTTGTCTTTGTGAGGATTCGTACACAATGTTTGTGGTCTAAATATGTGTCTTGTTTATTCAAAAGTTGTAGACACCACTTACAAAACCGTGACCTTTAGTGACTCTGGTGACATTGGTATTGAGGTCAACTCACAATGAATGACAGCGTGCTAATTTTCCACTTCAAGAGCTTTCAAATAACATTTCAAAACTTGATCTAACTCTTCTAAGAACTGAGTTACACCCTGGTTTTGTCAGCCTCATTTTAAAAGAACAGAAGTGGTTTAGAAATAAATTGGGCTAAAAATGACGTCATAACTCATTGACATGGCCTGACCTGTTGTCAATTTTTATCATAAATTTTCAAATGGATCACCCAAAAGGTCTGCAAAGCGACGTGCGTCTCAATTGAATCGGCTCAGAATTATCCGCCAAAACCCAAGGAGGGGAGCCCGACTGGGCCCCCAGGCGGTGATGGGTAAATGATTGAGCTTAACAAAAAACGTTTTCTAGGACTATTAAGCGTTTTGAACTCGTACCCTGTTCGGTAAACGGCGTTGGGTAGCCCATCCACTTCTCCATCGAAATTATTTGTACCATTTTTTGTAGGTCATTTAAGGTCACGTGAGGTCAAAACATGCCGTAATAGGGATAACATGTAAATTAAGTTTTCGGCCATTACATCTGAACAAGTAAAGATAGAGAAAAATGACTTAAACAATTTGAATCCTCGCAGCAAGCCGAATCGAATGATGTATAATTTGCCTTGCTAGGTCAATCAATGATTTGACCTGACCTGAGGTCAGGTCAGGGTCAAATTATATAACATGCATATCATTAGAACTGCAAAGCCAGGCAGTCTAATGCAGCTAAAATTAACGCTCTATCACTATCCGTTACTGAGTTATACGGTAAAACCATTTTTTCTGTATTTCAATGGGGTTGCCTGGTACCTAACCTTGGTCGAATAAAATACCGGAACCTATTTTAGAGAACTCGGTGGGCCCATTATGTGATATGAGTTTCAATGGGATAAGCTTACCCTGCTCCGACTTATGCTATCTTAAACTTTTTTTTGAGGTCAGGTCACTTGACCTGTACTGGTGACCTGACCTGAGATGACCTAACCTTAACATTTTTACAGAAGTTGTAAAAAGGATGAGGGAAAAGGTATGCCAAGTACGGCGGCGCTACGCGCCGCCGTTTTACTGCTCTCTCCGAAACCGGGGGCGGTCCCGTCAATGCGCGTGTTAATTGAGCTGTGGTGACTTCAGTCCTGGCGCCTCTCTGAGCAAGAACTAGCCGAGAGCCATTGAGTCTTTCGAACATCTTACGTGGCAAGCGAATACAAGGACGTTGATGTGGATACTGCCAAACCAGGCGGGGGTAAGGCAACCTAAATCTACAGCACCTCGTCACCAATAACCAAACTTTGTCCAAACTTTACAATTTGTTCATTTCGTGCTTCCATTGCAAACCTCAGACTGACGGAAAAAGAATAGACGAGCGTCATTTCACGTATAAAACAGCTTATACCCGGGTAAAATGTCATCTTCTTTATCCTCACCTTTCCTCGTCCTTACCATCTCCTTCCATACCATATTACCATTCTTCCTTCTTAATCTTTAATCCCTTCATACTCATCACGACAATACCTTGAAGGCTACCTCAACAGTGTGGAAGTGTGAGTATTACATGAATGAATTAATAACACCATGGTGTTCCATGGGAGTGTTGGCCCTGAATTAACTTCTTTCTACAACATTTTGAATCATTTTAGCAGGACGGTGGTTACCAGTGGCGAATCTAGATCGGTTCTTGGGGGTGGGAAGGAGGGTCGTGGTAAGTTTTTATCTCATGAATCAGGTTCGGAGAATCCACATTGCCCTCTCTCTTGAATCCACCAGTGATCGTTATGAGCTGGAGTGAAGGTGGCTCCATTCGTTATTGATTTGCCCAAGTCATAACAGAAAGTCTTACCTAAAAATCATCGGCTTAAAAGGAATCTTGATATGCTGGATATGACCTATTGGGTAGCATGGATTGTCGGGTTTAGCTTTTTGTTGTATCAGAAGACGGTACAATGGGAAGGGGAGAGCGAGATCATCTCGTATGCTGCTGAACTGTCAGCAGCGTCGCATCGGTGTGTCAAATGCCGGAAGGTGGAACGGTGTCAGCTCCGTTCTGCGGGGCCAAGCGGATGATGAGGTCACCGGCGCAGTGGAGGAAATGCCACTAGGATTGCGGTGCAGTGCAAAGGGCAAATTGCAGGATAGAAGCGGGCCGGATACGTATTGATGCTTTGTGAACAGTGTAGCTTGGGCCTTATGGGAGGTTTTGCAGTACTGGTGCCCAACACTAGAACGTTATTATTTTAAAGATACATCCGCGCTCTTGCAAATAACTACGCTCTTGTATTTTCCCAATACAAGAACGAAATTATTTGTAGAGTTACATCCGAGTCGTTTCATGCAATGCAGTTTCATCCTGCCCAATTGCCTTATCCAACATATGCTTAGTACAGTTTCTCTGGAGAGTACATATTTACCACCACCATTTCAATGCAATGAATTCCAACTTCTGAACTACGGCACGGAGGTGCAGAGAAACGTGGCAAAGGCAACGGATTGTTTCGCGTTTGTTCCATAAATTCCATTTTTAGCTTCATCATTTAGCACGCGAGGACGCATCGATTGCAGTGGCTATTCTACTTCCATGGTTTATTTGTTTGGTTTCATGTTATTACATGATCCCAGTGCTGTACATACATGATCACTATCAGAACGTAATTTAAAAATTTTGCAGAGCATGTTTGAAGAAGAACGGGACTGTTTCTGTTCAACACAAGACGAGTATTGCAGTGTCCGATCTGCACTGGTGGCGTGTGAGAGAAATAGGACACAAAGGTGAAAAGGCAGTCTTTAAAAAATCCGAGGGCTTTGGAGGGGCAAAATATGTTATTTCCGTACCCATCTACCAGCAAATATTTCGTAAAAGAAACCATCGGAAAACGAGTGTTTTTTTTGTACAGTGTAGGCCAATATGTAGCAGCTTGGTCTATAATTTTGAGTGAAATACCAAAATGTTTTGTTGACACTAAGCAGGTCATCACCATGATGGGAAAATACATCATGCAATGGCCTGCAGCCAGGGGAGTAATTTTCTATCTCTTTGGGGCTGCTTGAGCACCCCCAAAATTTGCCCACCAATCCTGTTTTGAGCACCCCCAATACACGTGTCGTCCCCCGGCTCAGCACGGCTGCCCTGATTCATGCCGTCCCCGTGTTACCAGTGGCCCTGATTCATGCCACCCCATGGGCGCATGACTTCCGCCTCCAATTATCATGCCACCCCCGCTTTATCACTGCCAAACTCACTTGTACCGTCCCAGGCTGGCAGTGTCACCCCCGGCTCATCACTGCCACTCTCGAACTGTCACTTCCATCTTGATGCGGACCGCTCCTGGCTCACTACTTCCGCCCTGGCTCATCACTGCCACCTCCTGCTTATCCCTACCACCCTGGCTCATTACTTCCGCCCTGGCTCATCACTGCCACCTCCTGCTTATCCCTGCCACTCTGGCTCATTACTTCCGCTCTGGCTCATCACTGCCGCCTCCTGCTTATCCCTGCCACCCTGGCTCATTAATTCCACCCTGGCTCATCGTTGCCGCCTCCTGCTTATCACTGCCAGGGGCGTAGCCAAGGAGGGGACGGCTGTCCCTGTCGTCCCCCTGAGGGCCCGAAGGGCCCTCCGAGGACACGGGCCGCGCGAAGCGCGGCTCACCCGCACTATGCTCTGTGGCCAAATTTGAAATCTCTTACCAGACAGAGCCCTCTTAAGCCCTCTTCAGCATTCTTTTCTGTAACAAGCAGGGCCCTTTTACCCATCAGGGCCCTTTTGGTGCTGTCACTGGGGCCCTTTTTGGGACACCCCCTGAGCGAAATCCTGGCTACGCCTCTGATCCCTGCCATCCTGATTTGTGCAAACCTTGACTTATCTCTGCCGCTCAGATTCGAACAGCACCTGGCTCATCCCTACCGCCAGAGTGGCTAACCATTGCTACCCCCGGCCAATCACTGCCACCCTGTTTCATGCCACCCTCAGCTCATCACTACCACCTCGGTAATTCGTAGTCGTTGTAGAAAGCACTGCTGGTCAGGACTGGAACAGTGCTTCGTTACACCTCTTGAGCGAACATTATTGCACCAGAGGTATATTGATACAGTAGTGAGAAGCGCAGGTCAGGACTGGAACAGTGCTTCGTTACACTTCATAGCTGAACAATAAAGCTTCAAAGGTACACCAGGGCAGAGCAGGCTAGCACTGGATGAGTGCTGCGCTGCGTTTCTTTGCTGAACGGAAACGCACCAAAGGTGTTTTATCGCACGGGATGGACTGTAGGCAGACTGGCTACTAGCTCAGGTTACGCGTTTTAGTTAAGTATATGCATGTCCATTTAAAAGATGCGTTTTCCTTCCGCGCTTTCAGTGTGTCTCGTAGCACCAAAGGTGTAAAAAATTTGTACAGTGTACTTTCAAATGTTCTAGCTTTATGTTAAAAAGAACATTACAAAACCGAATTATGTTCACCCCCATAAACTCATAGCCCGTAACAACAAACTCGTGCAATGCTGTTATGTAGACATGTTCAAAGGAATGTATATTGTTAGGCCCAGGGCCGTAGTTTGATTCCATGCAAACGTAAGAGCTTGTAAGATTAACAACTTAAGCACTCTAATTACGTGCTCTTATTGGATGTAAATTAATTTCCAAATGAGATCAGAATGCGTATTATCATTAGCGCCCACTTTCCAGACAAAAATGCTACTTATGCCATTTGATTCTATTTGGTGTATTCAAATTCATCGCCAACAGGTTTACAGCCAACGCGAATTTATAGGTTAAAACATCCAATGGACGTAAAATTTTATAAATGAGCTGGTAAAAACCATAGTGGCTGTCACTTAAACTTAACCCAAAATAGGTACACCATAAAATACTCAAATGCATTGGCTAAAACATGTTATTTTTCACTGCCCATCTAAACCTAGTACATGTACCAGCCTGCTATGCACTTGGGAAGAGAATCAAATGGTAATAAGCATCACTAGTGACCACAGAAAACAAACGAGGTGTAACGGTGGCTTGACTCTGTTCAATAATCCGCTCGCTGGTTCTCGTATTCACCAAAGTCGTATAGCACAGCTTGACACCACAAACTGGCCATCCTGATGAATTTGCTTTGTCATCTGTCTTAATTCCGGCCTCCAGATTGCCGTTTTGTGTCTGCTATATCATGCTAGATACAACTATCATAGCCGTAAATGTTCCTGTATGAAACGCGAATATTCATATAGCATCATTTACAACAGTAGAGGCTATAAAGTGACCAGCGCTACCTGATTGATTGGCCTTCTCATCGTTAATTTCAGTTCTAATTATTGTTGACAGGCGCGGATCCGGGGAGGGGGGCGGGGGACGTCACCCCTTGGGTCAGCAGGGCGCACCGGAAGGGCGTTCCTTGCTGAAGGCACCAGCGCGCGGTTAGTGGGCGCCCCCCCTAACCAAAGGTGCACCTCTGACCGAAATCCTGGATCCGCGCCTAGTTGAACATCTATGTATATGGTGAGCTGGGTGAGCTATTCTACTCGTGTCTGAAACATAATTGATGGGAAGTAAAATTATCGTCGTGTTCTATAGCAGTGATTGTTTCGAAGCAGAAGGCCTAGTATTCGAACCCAGAGTCAGGGCTACCATGAGATATTGTATTGGGTATGTATATTGGTCGTTGGAAGGCACTGTGTGCCCCAATGAGCAAACACTGGCTTCATTTGAAAGCTGCGAATGAGCCAGGGGAGGATCCAAGTTAACACGCGCATTGACGGGGGTCTGAGCCACCTTCGCTTTGACGAGGGGGCGGGTACCCGCCCCCTCTAAGATCTCGAGAACTGCGGTAGGTAGCGAAAAACGGTAGACCGCGTTGGGTAGCCCATCCACTTCTCCATCAAAAATATTTAAACCATTTTTTTGTCAGGTCACATTTAAGGTCACGAGAGGTCAAAACATGCTGTCACAGGGATAACATGTAAATTAAGTTTTTCGGCCATTACATCTGAACAAGTAAAGATAGAGTAAAACAACCTGAACTGTATGAATCCTCGCAGCAAGCCGAATCGAATGATATATAATTTGACCTTGCTAGGTCAAATTAATGATTTCACCTGACCTGAGGTCAGGTCAGGGTCAAATTATATAAAACGCATATCATTAGAACTGCAAAGACAAGGCAAGTCTAATGCATCTAAAATAAACGCTCTATCACCACTCGTAACTGAGTTATTCAGTAAAAACCATTTTTCCCATGTATTTCCAACGGAGAGGTCATGCCTTGTACCTGACCTTAGGTCATCGATATCAAAAATACCGGATCATATTTTAGAGAACTCGGTGGGCCCATTATGTGATATGAGTTTCAATCGGATAAGTTAACTCTGCTCCGACTTATGCTATCTTAAACTTTTTTGAGGTAAGGTCACTTGGCCTGTACTGGTGACCTGACCTGAGATGACCTAGCCTTAAACTTTTCACAGAAGTTGTAAAAATGATGAGGGAAAAGGTATGCCAAGTACGGTGGCGCTACGCGTCGCTGTTTTTCTGCTGCCTCCGAAAAACCCGAGGGGGCGGGTACTCGCACCCCCCCCGTCAATGCGCGTGTTAAATCTCCGCGGAGGGGTTAGAGGCTCTGCCTCCCCTTGTTCATTACCTTCTACAGTCTCTGGCTGTGCAGGTATTATAGGCACTATGACATTTCGCAGGGAGGGCTTAAACTCTCCTATCCCCATTGCAGTGAGCCGATTTCAAATATGTGTATTTTTTGTATGTTCCTTGCAGATTTGGGGATGACTCAATTTTTTCTAGTCGTCCCATCTCTGACTCACAGCTTACTGACTGACTGATTCTGACTCAATTCACCGCGTTCAGCCATGAGTCAACTTTGACTCAGGCAAAATTCGAAAGTGAGTCGACCCAACTCCGACTCAAATAAGCATTCAGAGTCGACTTCGACTCAGTATGCTTAACATTATGGATGCGTAAATTACACATTTCATTCAATAATATGCAAATCACAACGCAATTAACCCTCGCCCCGGTGGAGGGTGTTTGAACACCCCCTCGGGTTTTTCCGGTGGCACGAAAAAACGGTGGCGGAAAGCGCCGCCGTACTTGGCATACATTCTTGATTATCCTTGGAAATATTAAGGTTAAGTCATCTCAGGTCAGGTCACCACTGCAGGTCAGGTGACCTCACCTCAATTTTTTTAGGTGGCTTAAGCAAGAAAACGGATAAATCTATCGGATCGAAACTTATACCACATAATGTGCCCACTGAGTGCTTCAAAACATGTTCCGGGATTTTTCATGTCGATGACCTAAGATCAAGTAATAATAATAATTGTTGGGGCTTATCGACGCACCAACTGCCAGGGTCATATGGCGTCGCCAAATATTTCCCTATTGGAAGGGTTTCTCGGGAGCCAGCTTGCTCCTTGTTCAGGGAAGCTGCCAGGCCTTGAACCCGGGTCGGCTGAATGGAAGCCAGCTGACTGACCTCTCTGCTACCTCGCCCCCACCTAAGATCAAGTACCTCTCCGTTGGAAATACATGGGGAAACAGAAATTGGGCTGTGTTTGTGTAGATACGGCTGTGAATACCTTCATATTTTTCCAAATCGTAGTGTCCTGGGTCCCTTTGCAGGTTCATGTTGCAATTTTTGACCTGTGACCTCTGAAAGGTCATCTTGGGCTATTTAAGCAGTTTCAGACTTAGGTCAGTCACATTGCATGAAATGATGATATAGCTTTTACTTTGATACCATTACGTTTGGATTGCTATTTCGAGTCGATTGATATGCGTATTGACTACGCTAGGTCAAAAGTGACCTTGACCTGACCTGAGGTCAGCTCATTTTTGTGTTTTGATCTAGTATTGTCATATTATACATCATTCGATTAGCCCTGACGACAGGAATCGAATGGTGCTCAAGAATGATTCTAACTCAACTCTGTTCGATGCTAGAGCCCAAAAACTACTCAAAATGCCACCTTCTGTGACCTGTCATGGCCTCAATATTAACCTGAGCCAAAAAGTGGCCAATATAGTTTATTCATGAATTTATATAAGCTATCCACCAGCGTTCACGTTTTTTCGCTATTCCGCATAGGGGCCGATTTCGAGCAGGGGTTGTTCAAACAACCCTCCAACCAGGGTGAAGGTGGCTTGGAGCCCCACCGGGGTGCGGGTTAATCAAGCAGTGTGAGGATATGAAAATAATCGAAGCTTTCACCTCAAATTTTCGGTCATTGACTCTCATCTACCTACCTTTAAAGGGAATGTGGCACATCAGTGCAATTTTAACTTGTAGTCGGTATTCGGGTATTTTGTATTGCTAACGATGAATTCGTTCTTTTCTCTGCTGAACAGTGGCTAACTAGCACAGTAACTTGTATTATTCAATGTTCTTTCGCAAGAGGTGAGAAAACTCTGCATCGGTGTGATGTCATGATATGGTAGCACCTCATGCTGCCATATATAAGAAACTTTTTTGCCTGGCTGGGCCATAAAATCATATGAGTATAAATGGAGTATTTTTAGCTAGAATAGGTTATCATTAGGACGCAAAGTAACATTTAAATCATTTGGTATTTTTCTTTACATATTAAAACATTTTTCAGAATCCGGTGTGCAATCGGTTTGAAAAACTGGAAGATGTAGCCACCAGCTTCTTTCACGGATGTCTGAAAATGCCACTGGGGGGCCTCCGAAAATTCATGGGGTCTTACCTCCATTACCCAAATAGTGGTAACCCTTTCGGCGGTGAAACCCCTCAGTCAATTAGAATAGTGATAACGTGCTACTGCCGTTCGCTGATACTTGATAGCCGCACTGTGTATGATCACTGCGGCACAGTATAACAGTGAATGGTGGTATGCGGGACAGCATTCTTCGCGGGGTGCTCTGTGTCATAGTATCACATAGTGGTGTTATACGGCACAGTATCGCGATCATCCAAGGTATGGCTTGCTTAGGTATAAGTTCCGCTGAATTTGTGTGTATAAATCGTTTTGCAGTGTCAAGCTCACTTCTTGTACATGAAAGGTAAGAAGGTATTTATGAATATCACTGTTGATTGTGAGGCAAGCTTTCAGTCGAATTCAGATTGAGAAGAAAATAATATTTTACTGAAGAGGCATAATACAAGCAACAGGACCTGCTGGCGGCTGCATAACACAGAACAAATATCCACTCCGGTAGCTCAGTTGGTTGAGCATCCGGCTCCAGTCCGCTGATCAGGAGCATGCAATGGCTGTGCGTCTGCAAGCTTAGGTTCGATTCCTCTAAGACGCCCAGCGCTCAATATTCACTCGACGTAGGTCGCCTGGCAACGGACTGTTTGATGATGACCTGAACGGGCGGCCCTTCCAGTGCTTTGTGGACGTTAAACTTTGGCTTCTACATTAGCCCTCATTGTGGGAGCTGCTCGCTCGGATGGTGGGGTCGGGGTCTCCGTGACAAGTCCCTTGATGATTTAAATGAGGCTTTAATTCTTAAAGCCGAACTTTGCAACAACCTGGACGAAATGTTTTAGACATTTCATTAAAATATTAATACATAAATAGTAATATACCTACATGATAAAATATCTGTTTTTATATATCATATAATATTAGATTCCCATTCTGTACAACGAGATCCTTAAACATAAACATGATAAAATCCGTTTTTATAGTCACCGGTAATTGATTGTACTTATATCACGGATGAACACATGATTGAGCTACCTTGTGTCTTCTTCTGTCTCTCCACTGCAATGTTTGCACAGTCAGCTAAGCCACTCTGTACTGATGCCACTGCAGCCTCGACAACCCCTCCCTTAACAATTCCACTCTCCCTCTGCCCTCGCGCTGCCGTTAACGACGCGGCGGCGCGCCACCTTTGACGCGACCGCGCCACCTTATCGCCGCGCCGCGCCGTTATTGAATCGGTTGCTCTGGCGCGCTGTAGTATTGAACTACTGTTTGAATACAGATTTGGCGCGAGAGCCACCGTTTGGCGCGGGAAACGAGTCAAGTTGGCCGGTAAATCTGGCGTCGGCGCGCGCCAACGACCCAAGAGCACCGCCGCGGGACGGATTCCAAATCATAGCGCCACGGGTCGGCTGGGCCGCCGATATCCTCAGGTACCATGTAGCACGCTCATCAACCGAGAGGGTGCGATAAGCTGACAAAAGAGGGACTTCAGCACCAGATGGAGAGCAAATGAACAATAACATAGATTAAATAAGTAACGCTTGACGACGCTGCCCAGCAGCGTAACTACGCTTTAAAAAAAACTGGTCTGATAGACAAACAGGATTACAGTTTCTGTATCTGCATTCTCTCCGTGTTTGTCTAAAGGAGGCGGGAGAGAGTGGGGGAGGGAGGGGGAGGGGGGAGCGAAGTCGCTCCAGTCAGAGCGGCATCCCGCGCTGTGACGACTCCTTTCAGCGCGCACGTGCCAGTTTACTGCCACCGTGTCGTGATAAACCTGCGGCATAAACCGAATTGAAGATGAAGGAAGGGATTTAATCAGACTGCTCGACAGACGGAGGCGCCCTGCCAGACGACCAGCGGGCCGCGGCGCCTGATGGCACGAGTCTTTTACGGCATGAACGGGTCTCGGTAACGGCCTGTTGCGAGCGCCGACTGGCGGCCGTCGGCGCCGCCGCTTTGTTCTATTGTGTTCACGTCTCATGGCTGATTTGGAGGACTGGGTCGTGAATACCGGCCATGCTTCTGGGTAATGCACTGACTCGGAGAGCTAGGGTTCTGTTTGTGCTTGAGTTTTTTATTTAGTGTGAAGTGTTTCAGTGTTAACTACTGGTTTAAGGTTAGGAAACACCTGGGATGCTTCACAAAATCATTGATAAGCATACATGTGTTCCCAGTTGTTTTTCGTACCCAAGTTTGAGACTGTTATACCAGAGTAGGATGCTTATCTTGTTTTAAATCTGTAACAGCTCCATAATGAAATAAGTACTTAGTTCTTGCGTTTAAATATTGTGAAGATAAAAACATGGCAAATGGGAGCTCGAAACAATGAAGGAAATGCACTTCACACAATACCAATGGCATTTAACTGGAAAACCAGAAAAATACAGTCCGTCAAACTCCGTATGACGCCATCTCCTGCCTGGTTGACCGCGTGGTCATCAATGCCATGCCAGAATTTCTCAGCCTGGACCTGACAGACGGCAGTACTGCGTCCCTCTGCATGTTTCCATGGTGATTCACTATTCTGCACGATTTGCACTTACTTAACACAAGCACGTATAGACTGGTCATGGGCGTCAAAGGTAAGGTGGGTTGCAGACCAAAGGACGTAAGGAAGAAGTTCGCATGCCTAAAGTACGTACGCAAAAGTATGTATGGCTAAAGTACGTATAGATAAAGTACGTACGTGTATAATAATGGTAATGGAAAAAGTTCGTATGGAAAAAGTTCGTATGGGTTAAAGTACGTAGGGGTAAAATGTTCGTAATGTAAAAAGTTCGCATAGAAAAAGTTCGTACGGGTTAAAGTACGTAGGGGTAAAGTGTTCGTAATGTAAAAAGTTCGTATGGAAAAAGTTCGCACGGGTTAAAGTACGTAGGGGTAACATGTTCATAGTGTAAAAAGTTCGTACGGGATGAAGTACGTAGAAGGGCAATTCCAGCACCAATCGACCAAGGCCTACACGGTACCTCTCCGATTTTTTTTAAATTGGCATTTAGGGTTGTCATGGGCCCCAAAGCCGAATCTGAGAGTTTCCGCTCAATCGGAGTAAAACTTTAGAAGTTATTGCCTCAGGCATTTTTTTGAAAATCTGCTTACAGTGCATTTTTTAGGTGACCTTACAACCCACAGAGACTGATGAACTATGCATTTAATATACATTTTCCTGTCTGAAATGAACCGAAAAACTCGAATCTGAAGTCCGTTTGACCCTAGGTCACTTTTGAAAAATGTATGATTTGACCTTGACCTAAGGTCATGTCCCAAATTTGCTGGTACACCTTTTTTCAAAATAGAATATCTCAAATTGAAGATTAAACTTTTTCCCGTCCAATAAAATAGGTTAGAACATCCGTTTTTTATATCTACTAGTGTTTTTAACACGCACAGTGGAGGGTGGTCTGGTGTCAACACGTAATGAAGGGGGTCATGAAATGCCTCCCTGATCTCTCGCCAATTAAGAGGGTTAGGAAAACGCATGTTCCGGGATTTGTGAGGCCTGTAAACTGTTTTACTCAATTGTATGGACTTCTATCTATATCTTTAAGGTCAAATCAGGTCATAAATGTCAAATGTATGTACGTCATACCGGATACCTTTAGTGAAGTGCCGGAATTATACGGAAAAAGTCGCAAAACGTTTGAAACATATAACAGTGATATATTGAAACAGTGATATTGAAAAAAATAACAGTACGGTGACAGTGGACACCCTCACGTCAACGGAGCCCTGGAGAGGAGGAGGTTAGGGAGTATTTATACTCTTTTGACTCCGTTCAAATGGCTTCTGAAGATATTACGTTCAAGGAATGGTCAAAATCAGAGAGAGAATCGACGCTTTCGGATTGCGTGGACAATATAGAGCGATTTTTTATTTCCTGAGTGAGAAGGTATGTAGCCTAACCCGTCACCACTACATCTCTATGGCTCAAGAACATTATATAGCAAACTGGAAGGAAAAGGCACCAACGGGGGGAAGCCGTAGTCATCGATGACTCATCGGAAAATAATACATGTACTGCGCAAAATGCTGCTCAGTCGTATCACTGGTCTGCAAAGCAGGTGACTGTACACCTTTTTGTTCCATATTGGATTGAGGATGGAGTCCGGTGCAGTAGAAGTTGTTTTTTTTAAGTGACGACTTAAAGCACTCTCACGTCATGGCTCATACCTTGCAGCACAATCTCGTACCTTGGCTACGCACCCACATGCCAAGTTTGAAGAAAATACATTACGTATCAGACGGGTGCGGTGGCCAATACAAAAACAATTTTCACTTTACCAATGTGTGTTATCATCCAGATAGACTTTCAAATACCATGTGAATGACACTTCTTTGCTACCAGCCACGGGAAGAACGCCTGTGACGGAGTTGGCGGTAAAGTTAGAAGAAGAACAGCCACGGTAAGCTTAAGGAGAGAATAAAAGGATAAGATCTTGGATCCTCTATTGATGTGCTCTTTTCTGACCCAATACTTCGACACCACAATCCATTTCGCGTTTGTCAGTAGAGAGCAGGTCTTTGAAATGTCACAACGACTGATACGGCGGTACAGCTCGGCGTTGAAGATCAAGGGCACCCAACGGTTTCAACGTTTCACACCCGTAAACCTGAACATCATGCAGGTGCGAGAGCTCTCTGAACACATCGACGGAACCAGTGGCAGATCTAGCCGGTTGGTTTGGGAGGAGCAAACCAAAGTCAAAAAGGAAAAAGACAAAAACGTCACGCAGTGAAAAATTGTGCTACAATAATATGATTTGACAGTAGGATTTGGGATATTTGAGCCAAAATGCAAAAAAACGTCACGGGGTGAAAAAGGTATGGGCTCAAGATACTTTTTCCTATCCAAGATCCAATATTTACACTGAACTTCACTGGTTCTGTTTGAAGTTGAGAGTTGAAGCACCAAAATCTTGCTTATAAATTAAAAATGAGTCGGGGCATAAAGGAGGTCGACCGCTTGGGGGAGGGAGCGGGAATATAGTTTTGCCCCTAGCTTTCCATTTGAGGGGACATGCCGTTTTTGCTTCCCCCTGGATCCGCCACTGGACGGAACAGAGCTGCCTACTGTGACAGCGTAAGGTCAGCTCAGCACAAATACGGCTCATGGAGGCGCCATCTCCCGTATTTCGGTGCATTGTTGCAAACCGGTGCCCGGTGTACATACACATACATATTTTTCCACGTGTTGACAAATGCTTGCTTCCTTTAACCCTCGCCCCACCGGGGGACCATCGATGGCCCCCCTAAGGTTTTTCCGGGATAGCAGGAAAACGACGAGGCGCAGCACCGCGGTTGAGGGCTCTACCTCTTACTGCATCATTTTCCCATCATCCCTGAAATTTTTTACCCCGAGTCACCCAAGGTCAGGTCACCAGACGAGGTCAACCAAGGTCACCTCACTTCACCTTTAGAGCTCTGTAAGAGCTACATTTCAAAGTCGATCGATTTGAAACTTCCTACACTTCATGACCCCTCCAGGGTCTACAAGGTGTATATCCGGGATTTTTCGATTTCGTGCCCTGAGGTCAGGTCACGAGGCGACCTCTCCCATTGGAAAAGCACGGGGAAAAGCTATTTCATGATATAAAAGCCACAAAAAGGATTGCAAATACTCAGACTGCTCAGAACAGCGTTTTTGGACACCCTTTCACGGATCCCAGGGGTCATATTTGCCCTTTGACTTTTCCAAGGTCATCCAAGGTCACCAGAGGTCAAAAACAGTATTTTGACAATAACTTTTGACCTAATTGAGTTAGAGCGGTGAAACAAACACCATCGTGTTTGTCTTGTCACTGGCTTTCATTTGATATACAGCAAGGTCACTTTGTGACCTTTCGTGACCTCAGGTCATATTAGGTCACGAGGTGACCTCTGGCGGTCAAACCACTGGCGGGAGGTCTTTACGTTCCACATGGCGGAAAAAGTACTGGCAATTTTCTATCAAATGTACTTTACCAGGCCTCAATAGCTCTAATGACATAAGAGTTATGCCCAGTTTGCTTAATCATTGCATATTTGAGTGAAAATAGCCGACCTTGACCTAATTTGACCTCTGGAGGTCAAACCATTGACCTGAGCACTAAAACATGCGAAGTAATTTCTTACTGAATTCACGCGAGCTTTCTATTGCACTTTGCAGATTTGCGCTAACGCCCATATTTTCGGAGTTAGAGGGGGGCCATCGATGGCCCCTCCGGTGGGGCGAAGGTGGCGCCGGACCCCCGGTGGGGCGCGGGTTAACTTTAAGGAGAGTAAAATCGCGCACAGATATCGTCTAGGAGAGAGTATTGCTATAGTTCTAACTCGCAAGTGGGAAATGCTTGCTTCGGTCCGATGCAGAAAAAAACTTATTTGAATTGACGCGATAGACGAGTTCTATATATGAAACCACGATTGCTTATTTGGCTTTCACCAGACTTCTAGCACTGTTCCTATTGTATCACCATTTCGTCCCACTACATTTCCAATATAGGTACTGTCGAAGCCCCAGCGACGAGTTATTGTCATCCTTTAAAGCACTGTAATGAGCATTAACACGCATTCGGACAGGGCTTAAGCATAATTACCCGAGGTGGCCGGAAACCCTTCGTGGCAGAAAAACAACATCGATGAGCGAGTTCATTTTGGAAAGAACTTTGAAAATCTGTCATCTATGTTTACGCACTGACTGACCTATAGGCTTACAAAATCAGATGTATATTCCTAAATAGCCATAACCTGCGGTCACATAAGCATCGCCACCGGAAAAAGTGGGGGCCAGTCAAACTTCAACCTGATGCTGACAAAAACCTTTCCACGATATGACCAAAAACTGTTCAAATTTGGGCTCCTCGTTGCCTTCCACAGTTACTGTTTACGCAAATTTCAGGTTTTCTCCATTTTGACTGAGATAAGAAAATTTTGGGCCAACAAGTGGGGGGCCAGGTCCCCTCGCCTTCTTTTCCGACGCCTATGTGCGGTCACACCAGTTCAAATGCATTGCAGACCTAGCTGTGCGGTGAAAACGTAGTATCGTCAGAGTTGTATGTTAAGATCATTTCACTAGATCATAGGTTACGGACCAAGGTCATATAAACATTATCGCAATTGTTGATCCCAGAGCTTACGGTCACATGACGTTCCCTGGCAAAACGTGTATGATGTTTTGATGTTACAGCTGAGGTTACAGAATGCTAAGTTCCAGGTCACAGGCCAAAGACCATGGGTCAAGGTCAAACTCATTGATTGCTTAATGGTTGCTTCTTTGCCAGCTTCAACGTATGTGCATCCATTATGGAAATATCTCACGTTGTGGTGCCATTGGTCAATTACCTTGACCGACCTCGACCTTAATATTCCAGAGAACAATTTATATCTTCTCTTCATGAAATTTGCTCGCTCAAAGTGTATTCGTAACTTTGCTTCGCACGATAACGGCATTTCGCTAAGTGTCAGGTACGGCCTACATTTGACCTCTATGACCTCATTTGACCTTGAGGATACTGGTCTAGGTCCATGAAATCTAGCTTAAAAAACACATTCTACAGCCCTCACAAAACCCGCAACACGCATTTTCCTAACCCTCTTAATTGGTGAAATCTCAGGGGAGGCATTTCTGGACCCCTTCATTACGTGTTGACGCCAGGCTACCCTCCACTAAGCGTGTTAAAACACTAATAGATATAAAAAACGGATGTTCTAACCTATTTTAATGTAAGGATAAAACTTCAATCTTTAATTTCAAATATGCCATTTTGAACAAAAAGTGTACCAGTAAATTTTGAATGTGACCTTAGGTCAAGGTCAAATCACAACTTTTTTTTTACAAGTGACCTAGGGTCAAACAGACTTCAGATTCGAGTTTTTCGGCTCATTTCAGACAGGAAAATACATATTTAATGCATAGTTCATCAGTCTCTGTGGGTTGTATGGTCACCACTGTAAGCAGATTTTTAAAAAATGCCGGAGGCAATAACTTCTAAAGTTTTACTCCAATCGAGCTAAAACTGTCAGATTCGTCTTTAGGGCCCATAAGAACCCTATAAAATTATTTTGAAGAAAATCGAAGAGGTACCGTGTAGATTTGCCATGCGCCTGGTCGATTGGTGCTGGAATTGCCCAGAAGCAAAATGTTCGTAGGGATAAAATGTCTCTTAATGACACAAATTCGTGTGAGTAAACATCCTAGACGTAGAATATTCGTCATGAAAAAATCGTACGGAAAATTACACGGCATCAAGTACAGAGGTAATCAATCACCCGCCCGCATCTCGCCGGACTTCCAAATAGCTTGCGCGCAGTGGCGGATATCTATGACCACTGACCAGGGGCGTCGCCACCGGGGGTCCTGGGGAACCGGGCCCTCCCGCTCTCGGAAAGTGGAGGGGCGGGGCCAGCCCCCGCTTTTGGATGGAAGTACTATTGAAAATGCCACGTTTGAGTGGACATAGGGCTTCATCACGAGCCCCAGCCCCCCCCTAGTGCCGGCCCTCCCATCCGAAAATCTGTGGCGACGCCCCTGTCTATGAACACATTTCAGGGGGCCTAGAGGGGTTGAGCCCCCCCCACAATTACCTGCCTTGAACATATCCCAGCTTATGCATTTATTTTGTGGTCCAGGGCCAATTGGGGGGGAGGGGGAGTTTGAGCCCCTAAGCCTTTCGGATCCGCCGCTGCTAACGCACCGATTTCCGCGGAAACCAGCGCAGGCGTAATAAAAGTCCGGGCCTTGCACGGGTTTGAGGGCTGGGGCTGGTGATGAAACTCCATGTCGACTTAGCTTTGACATATTTAATGACATTTCTAGACAAAGGTAGAGGGTGGGGCAGGGGTGGCCACCCTTTTGCAAGAGATTTCCGGTCCGGAAGCGCTCGTGGAGACGAATCGTGGGAATTGGGAGCCAGCATGGTTAAGCAGGGGCGGACGCAGGCCCGAGTTTTGGGGGGCAAACCCATGTCTGCCTCTCCTCCTGGGGAGGGGGGGTGGGACGTGCGATTTGGGTGCTCCACAGACCTAGTAGAATCTTCCCCTCCAAGTAAATGATCGATCTCCTGGGGGGTGGGGGGGAGCGAAGATGTTTTGCTCGACAGACCTAGTGTAAACGCCTTTTTCAAAAATATATCCAGCCTTTGGGGGGCCGAAATAGTTTGCCCCCTCCAGCACTTGGGGGGGTCATGACCGGAATGCCCTCCTCCCCCTGCGTCCACCAATGAGGTTGAGCAAAAGTGACAACTTCTTCAAAATTGAGATACGTACTTTTGAAATACAAACTTTGTACCCTACGTACATACATTTGCTTACGTACTTTTGCTTACTTACTTTTGGCATACGAGTTTTATACCCTACGTAGGTACATCTGCTTACGTATTTTTGCGTACGTAGTTTAGCTTATGTTATTTTGGCATAAGAGTTTTATACCTTACGTACATTTCCTTACGTATTTTTGCATTCGTACTTTTACGTACGTACTTTTGGCATACGAGTTTTATACCCTACGTAAATTTGCTTACGAACTTTTGCGTACGCACTTTTGGCATACGAGTTTTACACCCTACATACATTCGCTTACGAACTTTTGCGTACGTATTTTTGCGTACGTACTTTTGGCATACGAGTTTTATACCCTACGTACATTTGCTTACGAACTTTTGCGTACGTACTTTTGCGTGCGTACTTTTGGCATACGAGTTTTATACCCTACGTACATTTGCTTACGAACTTTTGCGTACGTACTTTTGCGTACGTACTTTTGTCATACGAGTTTTATACCCTACGTACATTTGCTTACGAACTTTTGCGTACGAATTTTATCTATACGTACTTTAGTCATACGAACGTACTTTAGTCATACGAACTACAGAAGTGATACGAACAATTAAAACGATGCTGGAAGTGCCCCACCGTCTTCTACTCTAGAGTCGAGTTTGAATCGAATCCGTTGACCTGTGACGTCACAGTGGGCCAAAATGACCCAATGACTTAGACCCATTTACAAATCCACTGTAACCCGGGAACCCTACACCTAGAACACAACAAAAGACAAAATGTGTCCATCTTGACCCAGGATTCAGGTGATATGGGCGTGATCTTTTAACCCGCGCCCCACCGGGGGGTCCAGCGCCACCTTCGCCCCACCGGGGGCCATCGATGGCCCCCTCTAACTCCGAAAATATGGGCGTTAGCGCAAATCTGCAAAGTGCAATAGAAAGCTCGCATAAATTCAGTAAGAAATTACTTCACATGTTTTAGTGCTCAGGTCAATGGTTTGACCTCCAGAGGTCAAGAAATGTCACGATAGGCTATTTTCACTCAAATATGCAATGCTTAAGCAAACTAGGCATAACTCTTATGCCATTAGAGCTATTGAGGTCTGGTAAAGTAAATTTGATAGGAAATTGTCAGTACTTTTTCCGCCATGTGAAACGTAAAGACCTCCCGCCAGTGGTTTGACCCCCAGAGGTCACCTCGTGACCTAAGATGACCTGAGGTCACGAAAGGTCAGAAAGTGACCTTGTTGTATATTAAAGGAAAGCCAATGACGAGACAAATACGATGGTGTTTGTTTCAGCGCTCTAGCTCATACAGGTCAAAAGTTATTGTCAAAATACTGTTTTTGACCCCTGGTGACCTTGGATGACCTTGGTGAGGTGAAAGGGCAAATATGGCCCCTGGAATCCGTGAAAGGGTGTCCAAGAACGCTTTTCTGATCAAGCTGAGCATTTTCAACCGCTTTTGTGACTTTTAGATCATAAGACAGTTTTTCCCCATGCTTTTTCAATGGGAGAGATCACCTCGTGACCTGACCTCAGGGCACGAAATCGAAAAATCCCGGATATGCACCTTTTAGACCCTGGAGGGGCCATAAAGTGTGGGAAGTTTCAAATCGATCGACTTCAAAATGCGGCTCTTACAGAGCTCTAAATTTGAAGTGAGGTGACCTTGGTTGACCTCGTCTGGTGACCTGACCTTGGGTGACCCGGGGTAAAAAATTTCAGGGATGATGGCAAAATGATGCAGTGAGAGGTAGAGCCCTCAACCGCGGCGCTGCGCCTCTTCGTTTTCTGATATCCTGGAAAAACCTTAGGGGGGCCATCGATGGTCCCCGGTGGGGCGAGGGTTAAGTTCATATTATGACATTGACCTTGGGTTAAGGCCAAATAATGACCTTTCAAGGCCATTTTGCATGTCATTCGAATCCTTGGGCCATGCTTATTACTATTATGCTAAATTTAAGCACGTATCTTGTCTTTTGTGAGGATTCGTGCAATATGGTTGTGGTCTAAATATGTGTCTTGTTTATTCAAAAGTTGTAGACACCACTTACAAAACCGTGACCTTTAGTGACTCTGGTGACATTGGTATTGAGGTCAACTCACGATGAATGACAGCGTGCGGATTTTCCACTTCAACAGCCTTCAAATAACATTTCAAAACTTGATCTAACTCTTCTAAAAACTGAGTTACACCCTGGTTTTGTCAGCCTCATTTTAAAAGAACAGAAGTGGTTTAGAAATAAATTGGGCTAAAAATGACGTCATAACTCATTGACATGGCCTGACCTGTTGTCAATTTTTATCATAAGTTTTCAAATGGATCACCCAAAAGGTCTGCTAAGCGACGTGCGTCTCAATTGAATCGGCTCAGAATTATCCGCGAAAACCCAAGGAGGGGAGCCGGACTGGGCCCCCAGGCGGTGATGGGTAAATGATTGAGCTTAACAAAAACGTTTCTAGGACTATTAACACGCGCATTGACGGGGGTCTGAGCCACCTTCGCATTGACGGGGGGGGGGTACCCGCCCTCCCTAAGATCTCGAGAACCACGGTAGGTAGCGAAACACGGTAAACGGTGTTGGGCTGCCCATCCACTTTTCCATCGAAAACATTTGAACCATTTTTTTGTCAGGTCACATTTAAGGTCATGAGAGGTCAAAACATGCCCGTCATAGAGATAACATGTAAAATTCAGTTTTTCGGGCATTACATCTGAACAAGTAAAGATAGAGCAAAACGACTTGAACTATATGAATCCTCTTAGCAAGCCGAATCGAATGATATATAATTTGACCTTGCTAGGTCAAATCAAGGATTTGACCTGACCTGAGGTCAGGTCAGGGTCAAATTATATAAAATGCATATCATTAGAACCGCAAAGCCCAGGCGAGTCTAATGCAGCTAAAATAAATGCTCTATCACCATCCGTTACTGAGTTATTCCGTAAAAACCATTTTTCCCATGTATTTCCAATGGAGAGGTCATGCCTCGTACCTGACCTTAGGTCATCGATATCAAAAATACCGGAACATATGTTAGGGAACTCGGTGAGTCCATTATGTGATATGAGTTTCAATCGGATAAGTTCACTCTGCTCCAACTTATGCTATCTTAAACTTTTTTTGAGGTTGGGTCACTTGACCTGTACTGGTGACCTGACCTGAGATGACCTAACCTTAAAATTTTCACAGAAGTTGTAAAAATGATGAGGGAAAAGGTATATCAAGTACGGCGGCGCGTAGCGCCGCCGTTTTTCTACTGTCTCCGAAAAACCCGAGGGGGGCGGGTACCCGCCCCCGTCAATGCGCGTGTTAAGCGTTATGAACTCGTACCCTGTTCGGTAAACGGCGTTGGGTAGCCCATCCACTTCTCCATTGAAATTATTTGTACCATTTTTTGTCAGGTCACATTTAAGGTCACGAGAGGTCAAAACATGCCGTAATAGGGATAACATGTAAATTAAGTTTTCGGCCATTACATCTGAACAAGTAAAGATAGAGAAAAATAACTTAAACTATTTGAATCCTCGCAGCAAGCCGAATCGAATGATGTATAATTTGACCTTGCTAGGTCAAATCAATGATTTGACCTGACCTGAGGTCAGGTCAGGGTCAAATTATATAACATGCATATCATTAGAACTGCAAAGCCAAGGCAAGTCTAATGCAGCTAAGATTAACGCTCTATCACTATCCGTTACTGAGTTATACGGTAAAAACCATTTTTTCATGTATTTCCAATGGAGAGGTCATGCCTGGTACCTAACCTTAGGTCATCGATATCAAAAATACCGGAGCCTATTTTAGAGAACTCGGTGGGCCCATTATGTGATATGAGTTTCAATCGGATAAGCTCACCCTGCTCCGACTTATGCTATCTTAAACTTTTTTAAAGGTCAGGTCACTTGACCTGTACTGGTGACCTGACCTGAGATGACCTAACCTTAACATTTTCACAGAAGTTGTAAAAAGGATGAGGGAAAAGGTATGCCAAGTACGGCGGCGCTACGCGCCGCCGTTTTACTGCTCTCTCCGAAAAACCCGAGGGGGGCGGGTACCCGCCCCCTGTCAATGCGCGTGTTAATTGAACTGCGGTGACTTCAGTCCTGGCGCCTCTCTGAGCAAGAACTAGCCGAGAGCCATTGAGTCTTTTGAACATGTTAAGTGGTAAGCGAATGCAAGGACGTTGATGAGGATGCTGCCAAACCAGGCGGGGGTATGCCAACCTAAATCTACAGCACCTCGTCACCAATAACCAAACTTTGACCAAACTTTACAATTTGTTCATTTCGTGCTTCCATTGCAAACCTCAGACTGACGGAAAAAGAATAGACGAGCGTCATTTCACGTATAAAACAGCTTATACCCGGGTAAAGTGTCATCTTCTTTATCCTCACCTTTCCCCGTCCTTACCATCTCCTTCCATACTATATTACCATTCTTCCTTCTTAATCTTTAATCCCTTCATACTCATCACGACAATACCTTGAAGGCTACCTCAACAGTGTGGAAGTGTGAGTATTACATGAATGAATTAATAACACCATGGTGTTCCATGGCAGTGTTGGATCTGAATTAATTCTTTCTACAACATTTTGAATCATTTTAGCAGAACGGTGGTTACCAGTGGCGAATCTAGATCGGTTCTTGAGGGTGGGAAGGAGGATCGTGGTAAGTTTTTATCTCATGAATCAGGTTCGGAGAATCCACATTACCCTCTCTCTTGAATCCACCAGTGATCGTTATGAGCTGGAGTGAAGGTGGCTCCATTCGTTATCGATTTACCCAAGTCATAACAGAAAGTCTTACCTAAAAATCATCGGCTTAAAAGGAATCTTGATATGCTGGATATGACCTATTGGGTAGCATGGATTGTCGGGTTTAGCTTTTTTGTTGTATCAGAAGACGGTACAATGGGAAGGGGAGAGCGAGATCATCTCGTATGCTGCTGAACTGTCAGCAGCGTCGTATCGGTATGTCAAATGCCGGAAGGTGGAACGGTGTCAGCTCCATCCTGCGGGGCCAAGCGGATGATGAGGTCACCGGCGCAGTGGAGGAAATGCCACTAGGATTGCGGTGCAGTGCAAAGGGCAAATTGCAGGATAGAAACGGGCCGGATACGTATTGATGCTTTGTAAACAGTGTAGCTTGGGCCTTATGGGAGGTTTTGCAGTACTGGTGCCCAACACTAGAACGTTATTGTTTTACACAGATACATCCGCGCTCTTGCAAATAACTACGCTCTTGTATTTTCCCAATACAAGAACGTAATTTTTGCAGAGTTACATCCGAGTCGTTTCATGCAATGCAGTTTCATCGTGCCCAATTGCCTTATCCAACATATGCTTAGTACAGTTTCTCTGGAGAGTACATATTTACCACCACCATTTCAATGCAATGAATTCCAACTTCTGAACTACGGCATGGAGGTGCAGAGAAACGTGACAAAGCATCGGGTTGTTTCGCGTTCGTTCCATAAATTCCATTTTTAGCTTCATCATTTAGCACGCGAGGACGCATCGATTGCAGTGGCTATTCTACTTCCATGGTTTATTTGTTTCATTTATTGGTTTCATGTTATTACATGATCCCAGTGCTGTACATACATGATCACTATCAGAACGTAATTTAAAAATTTTGCAGAGCATGTTTGAAGAAGAACGGGACTGTTTCTGTTCAACACAAGACGAGTATTGCAGTGTCCGATCTGCACTGGTGGCGTGTGAGAGAAATAGGACACAAAGGTGAAAAGGCAGTCTTTAAAAAATCGAGGGCTTTGGAGGGGCAAAATATGTTATTTCCGTACCCATCTACCAGCAAATATTTCGTAAAAAAAAACATCGGAAAACGAGTGTTTTTTTGTACAGTGTAGGCCAATATGTAGCAGCTTGGTCTATAATTTTGAGTGAAATACCAAAATGTTTTGTTGACACTAAGCAGGTCATCACCATGATGGGAAAATACATCATGCAATGGCCTGCAGCCAGGGGAGTAATTTTCTATCTCTTTGGAGCTGCTTGAGCACCCCCAATCCTGTTTTGAGCACCCCCAATACACGTGTCGTCCCCCGGCTCAGCACGGCTGCCCTGATTCATGCCGTCCCCGTGTTACCAGTGGCCCTGATTCATGCCACCCCGGCGCATCACTTCCGCCTCAATTCATGCCACCCCCGCTTTATCACTGCCAAACTCACTTGTACCGTCCCAGGCTGGCAGTGTCACCCCCGGCTCATCACTGCCACTCTCGAACTGTCACTTCCATCTTGATGCGGACCGCTCCTGGCTCACTACTTCCGCCCTGGCTCATCACTGCCACCTCCTGCTTATCCCTACCACCCTGGCTCATTACTTCCGCCCTGGCTCATCACTGCCACCTCCTGCTTATCCCTGCCACTCTGGCTCATTACTTCCGCTCTGGCTCATCACTGCCGCCTCCTGCTTATCCCTGCCACCCTGGCTCATTAATTCCACCCTGGCTCATCGTTGCCGCCTCCTGCTTATCACTGCCAGGGGCGTAGCCAAGGGGGACGGCTGTCCCTGTCGTCCCCCCTGAGGGGCCCGAAGGGCCCTCCGAGGACACGGGCCGCGCGAAGCGCGGCTCACCCGCACTATGCTCTGTGGCCAAATTTGAAATCTCTTACCAGACAGAGCCCTCTTAAGCCCTCTTCAGCATTCTTTTCTGTAACAAGCAGGGCCCTTTTACCCATCAGGGCCCTTTTGGTGCTGTCACGGGGGCCCTTTTTGGGACACCCCCCTGAGCGAAATCCTGGCTACGCCTCTGATCCCTGCCATCCTGATTTGTGCAAACCTTGACTTATCTCTGCCGCTCAGATTCGAACAACACCTGGCTCATCCCTACCGCCAGAGTGGCTAACCATTGCTACCCCCGGCCAATCACTGCCACCCTGTTTCATGCCACCCTCAGCTCATCACTACCACCTCGGTAATTCGTAGTCGTTGTAGAAAGCACTGCTGGTCAGGACTGGAACAGTGCTTCGTTGCACCTCTTGAGCGAACATTATTGCACCAGAGGTATATTGATACAGTAGTGAGAAGCGCAGGTCAGGACTGGAACAGTGCTTCGTTACACTTCATAGCTGAACAATAAAGCTTCAAAGGTACACCAGAGAGCAGAGCACTGGATGAGTGCTGCGCTGCGTTTCTTTGCTGAACGGAAACGCACCAAAGGTGTTTTGTCGCACGGGATGGACTGTAGGCAGACTGGCTACTAGCTCAGGTTACGCGTTTTAGTTAAGTACATGCATGTCCATTTAAAAGATGCGTTTTCCTTCCGCGCTTTCAGTGTGTCATGTTGCACCAAAGGTGTAAAAAATTTGTACAGTGTACTTTCAAATGTTCTAGCTTTATGTTAAAAAGAACATTACAAAACCGAATTATGTTCACCCCCATAAACTCACAGCCCGTAACAACAAACTCGTGCAATGCTGTTATGTAGACATGTTCAAAGGAATGTATATTGTCAGGCCCAGGGCCGTAGTTTGATTCCATGCAAACGTAAGAGCTTGTAAGATTAACAACTTAAGCACTCTAATTACGTGCTCTGATGGGATGTAAATTAATTTCCAAATGAGATCAGAATGCGTATTATCATTAGCGCCCACTTTCCAGACAAAAATGCTACTTATGCCATTTGATTCTATTTGGTGTATTCAAATTCATCGCCAACAGGTTTACAGCCAACGCGAATTTAAGGTTAAAACATCCAATGGACGTAAAATATTATAAATGAGCTGGTAAAAACCATAGTGGCTGTCACTTAAACTTAACCCAAAATAGGTACACCATAAAATACTCAAATGCATTGGCTAAAACATGTTATTTTTCACTGCCCATCTAAACCTAGTACATGTACCAGCCTGCTATGCACTTGGGAAGAGAATCAAATGGTAGTAAGCATCACTAGTGACCACAGAAAACAAACGAGGTGTAACGGTGGCTTGACTCTGTTCAATAATCCGCTCGCTGGTTCTCGTATTCACCAAAGTCGTATAGCACAGCTTGACACCACAAACTGGCCATCCTGATGAATTTGCTTTGTCATCTGTCTTAATTCCGGCCTCCAGATTGCCGTTTTGTGTCTGCTATATCATGCTAGATACAACTATCATAGCCGTAAATGTTCCTGTATGAAACGCGAATATTCATATAGCATCATTTACAACAGTAGAGGCTATAAAGTGACCAGCGCTAGCTGATTGATTGGCCTTCTCATCGTTAATTTCAGTTCTAATTATTGTTGACAGGCGCGGATCCGGGGAGGGGGGCGGGGGACGTCACCCCTTGGGTCAGCAGGGCGCACCGGAAGGGCGTTCCTTGCTGAAGGCACCAGCGCGCGGTTAGTGGGCGCCCCCCTAACCAAAGGTGCACCTCTGACCGAAATCCTGGATCCGCGCCTAGTTGAACATCTATGTATATGGTGAGCTGGGTGAGCTATTCTACTCGTGTCTGAAACATAATTGATGGGAAGTAAAATTATCGTCGTGTTCTATAGCAGTGATTGTTTCGAAGCAGAAGGCCTATATTCGAACCCAGAGTCAGGGCTACCATGAGATATTGTATTGGGTATGTATACTGGTCGTTGGAAGGCACTGTGTGCCCCAATGAGCAAACACTGGCTTCATTTGAAAGCTGCGAATGAGCCAGGGGAGGATCCAAGTTAACACGCGCATTGACGGGGGGTCTGAGCCACCTTCGCTTTGACGAGGGGGCGGGTACCCGCCCCCCCTCTAAGATCTCGAGAACTGCGGTAGGTAGCGAAAAACGGTAGACCGCGTTGGGTAGCCCATCCACTTCTCCATCAAAAATATTTAAACCATTTTTTTGTCAGGTCACATTTAAGGTCACGAGAGGTCAAAACATGCTGTCACAGGGATAACATGTAAATTAAGTTTTTCGGCCATTACATCTGAACAAGTAAAGATAGAGTAAAACAACCTGAACTGTATGAATCCTCGCAGCAAGCCGAATCGAATGATATATAATTCGACCTTGCTAGGTCAAATTAATGATTTCACCTGACCTGAGGTCAGGTCAGGGTCAAATTATATAAAACGCATATCATTAGAACTGCAAAGACAAGGCAAGTCTAATGCATCTAAAATAAACGCTCTATCACCACTCGTAACTGAGTTATTCAGTAAAAACCATTTTTCCCATGTATTTCCAACGGAGAGGTCATGCCTTGTACCTGACCTTAGGTCATCGATATCAAAAATATCGGATCATATTTTAGAGAACTCGGTGGGCCCATTATGTGATATGAGTTTCAATCGGATAAGTTAACTCTGCTCCGACTTATGCTATCTTAAACTTTTTTGAGGTAAGGTCACTTGGCCTGTACTGGTGACCTGACCTGAGATGACCTAGCCTTAAACTTTTCACAGAAGTTGTAAAAATGATGAGGGAAAAGGTATGCCAAGTACGGTGGCGCTACGCGTCGCTGTTTTTCTGCTGCCTCCGAAAAACCCGAGGGGGGGGCGGGTACTCGCACCCCCGTCAATGCGCGTGTTAAATCTCCGCGGAGGGGTTAGAGGCTCTGCCTCCCCTTGTTCATTACCTTCTACAGTCTCTGGCTGTGCAGGTATTATAGGCACTATGACATTTCGCAGGGAGGGCTTAAACTCCCCTATCCCCATTGCAGTGAGCCGATTTCAAATATGTGTATTTTTTGTATGTTCCTTGCAGATTTGGTGATGACTCAATTTTTTCTAGTCGTCCCATCTCTGACTCACAGCTTACCGACTGACTGATTCTGACTCAATTCACCGCGTTCAGCCATGAGTCAACTTTGACTCAGGCAAAATTCGAAAGTGAGTCGACCCAACTCCGACTCAAATAAGCATTCAGAGTCGACTTCGACTCAGTATGCTTAACATTATGGATGCGTAAATTACACATTTCATTCAATAATATGCAAATCACAACGCAATTAACCCTCGCCCCGGTGGAGGGTGTTTGAACACCCCCTCGGGTTTTTCCGGTGGCACGAAAAAACGGTGGCGGAAAGCGCCGCCGTACTTGGCATACATTCTTGATTATCCTTGGAAATATTAAGGTTAAGTCATCTCAGGTCAGGTCACCACTGCAGGTCAGGTGACCTCACCTCAATTTTTTTAGGTGGCTTAAGCAAGAAAACGGATAAATCTATCGGATCGAAACTTATACCACATAATGTGCCCACTGAGTGCTTCAAAACATGTTCCGGGATTTTTCATGTCGATGACCTAAGATCAAGTAATAATAATAATTGTTGGGGCTTATCGACGCACCAACTGCCAGGGTCATATGGCGTCGCCAAATATTTCCCTATTGGAAGGGTTTCTCGGGAGCCAGCTTGCTCCTTGTTCAGGGAAGCTGCCAGGCCTTGAACCCGGGTCGGCTGAATGGAAGCCAGCTGACTGACCTCTCTGCTACCTCGCCCCCACCTAAGATCAAGTACCTCTCCGTTGGAAATACATGGGGAAACAGAAATTGGGCTGTGTTTGTGTAGATACGGCTGTGAATACCTTCATATTTTTCCAAATCGTAGTGTCCTGGGTCCCTTTGCAGGTTCATGTTGCAATTTTTGACCTGTGACCTCTGAAAGGTCATCTTGGGCTATTTAAGCAGTTTCAGACTTATGTCAGTCACATTGCATGAAATGATGATATAGCTTTTACTTTGATACCATTACGTTTGGATTGCTATTTCGAGTCGATTGATATGCGTATTGACTACGCTAGGTCAAAAGTGACCTTGACCTGACCTGAGGTCAGCTCATTTTTGTGTTTTGATCTAGTATTGTCATATTATACATCATTCGATTAGCCCTGACGACAGGAATCGAATGGTGCTCAAGAATGATTCTAACTCAACTCTGTTCGATGCTAGAGCCCAAAAACTACTCAAAATGCCACCTTCTGTGACCTGTCAAAGCCTCAATATTAACATGAGCCAAAAAGTGGCCAATATAGTTTATTCATGAATTTATATAAGCTATCCACCAGCGTTCACGTTTTTTCGCTATTCCGCATAGGGGCCGATTTCGAGCAGGGGTTGTTCAAACAACCCTCCAACCAGGGTGAAGGTGGCTTGGAGCCCCACCGGGGTGCGGGTTAATCAAGCAGTGTGAGGATATGAAAATAATCGAAGCTTTCACCTCAAATTTTCGGTCATTGACTCTCATCTACCTACCCTTAAAGGGAATGTGGCACATCAGTGCAATTTTAACTTGTAGTCGGTATTCGGGTATTTTTGTATTGCTAACGATGAATTCGTTCTTTTCTCTGCTGAACAGTGGCTAACTAGCACAGTAACTTGTATTATTCAATGTTCTTTCGCAAGAGGTGAGAAAACTCTGCATCGGTGTGATGTCATGATATGGTAGCACCTCATGCTGCCATATATAAGAAACGTTGTTGCCTGGCTGGGCCATAAAATCATATGAGTATAAATGGAGTATTTTTAGCTAGAATAGGTTATCATTAGGACGCAAAGTAACATTTAAATCATTTGGTATTTTTCTTTACATATTAAAACATTTTTCAGAATCCGGTGTGCAATCGGTTTGAAAAACTGGAAGATGTAGCCACCAGCTTCTTTCACGGATGTCTGAAAATGCCACTGGGGGGCCTCCGAAAATTCATGGGGTCTTATCTCCATTACCCAAATAGTGGTAACCCTTTCGGCGGTGAAACCCCTCAGTCAATTAGAATAGTGATAACGTGCTACTGCCGTTCGCTGATGCTTGGTAGCCGCACTGTGTATGATCACTGCGGCACAGTATAACAGTGAATGGTGGTATGCGGGACAGCATTCTTCGCGGGGTGCTCTGTGTCATAGTATCACATAGTGGTGTTATACGGCACAGTATCGCGATCATCCAAGGTATAAGTTCTTGCTTAGGTATAAGTTCCGCTGAATTTGTGTGTATAAATCGTTTTGCAGTGTCAAGCTCACTTCTTGTACATGTAAGGTAAGAAGGTATTTATGAATATCACTGTTGATTGTGAGGCAAGCTTTCAGTCGAATTCAGATTGAGAAGAAAATAATATTTTACTGAAGAGGCATAGTACAAGCAACAGGACCTGCTGGCGGCTGCATAACACAGAACAAATATCTGCTCCGGTAGCTCAGTTGGTTGAGCGTCCGGCTCCAGTCCGCTGATCAGGAGCATGCAATGGCTGTGCGTGTGCAAGCTTGGGTTCGATTCCTCTAAGACGCCCAGCGCTCAATATTCACTCGACGTAGGTCGCCTGGCAACGGACTGTTTGATGATGACCTGAACGGGCGGCCGTTCCAGTGCTTTGTGGACGTTAAACTTTGGCTTCTACATTAGCCCTCATTGTGGGAGCTGCTCGCTCGGATGGTGGGGTTGGGGTCTCCGTGACAAGTCCCTTGATGATTTAAATGAGGCTTTAATTCTCAAAGCCGAACTTTGCAACAACCTGGACGAAATGTTTTATATATTTCATTAAAATATTAATACATAAATAGTAATATACCTACATGATAAAATATCTGTTTTTATATATCATATCATATTAGGTTCCCATTCTGTACAACGAGATCCTTAAACATAAACATGATAAAATCGGTTTTTATAGTCACCGGTAATTGATTGTACCTATATCACGGATGAACACATGATTGAGCTACCTTGTGTCTTCTTCTGTCTCTCCACTGCAATGTTTGCACAGTCAGCTAAGCCACTCTGTACTGATGCCACTGCAGCCTCGACAACCCCTCCTTTAACAATTCTACTCTCCCTCTGCCCTCGCGCTGCCGTTAACGACGCGGCGGCGCGCCACCTTTGACGCGACCGCGCCACCTTATCGCCGCGCCGCGCCGTTATTGAATCGGTTGCTCTGGCGCGCTGTAGTATTGAACTACTGTTTGAATACAGATTTGGCGCGAGAGCCACCGTTTGGCGCGGGAAACGAGTCAAGTTGGCCGGTAAATCTGGCGTCGGCGCGCGCCAACGACCCAAGAGCACCGCCGCGGGACGGATTCCAAATCATAGCGCCACGGGTCGGCTGGGCCGCCGATATCCTCAGGTACCATGTAGCACGCTCATCAACCGAGAGGGTGCGATAAGCTGACAAAAGAGGGACTTCAGCACCAGATGGAGAGCAAATGAACAATAACATAGATTAAATAAGTAACGCTTGACGACGCTGCCCAGCAGCGTAACTACGCTTTAAAAAAACTGGTCTGATAGACAAACAGGATTACAGTTTCTGTATCTGCATTCTCTGCGTGCTTGTCTAAAGGAGGCGGGAGAGAGTGGGGGGAGGGAGGGGGAGGGGGAGCGAAGTCGCTCCAGTCAGAGCGGCATCCCGCGCTGTGACGACTCCTTTCAGCGCGCACGTGCCAGTTTACTGCCACCGTGTCGTGATAAACCTGCGGCATAAACCGAATTGAAGATGAAGGAAGGGATTTAATCAGACTGCTCGACAGACGGAGGCGCCCTGCCAGACGACCAGCGAGCCGCGGCGCCTGATGGCACGAGTCTTTTACGGCATGAACGGGTCTCGGTAACGGCCTGTTGCGAGCGCCGACTGGCGGCCGTCGGCGCCGCCGCTTTGTTCTATTGTGTTCACGTCTCATGGCTGATTTGGAGGACTGGGTCGTGAATACCGGCCATGCTTCTGGGTAATGCACTGCTTCGGAGAGCTAGGGTTTTGTTTGTGCTTGAGTTTTTTATTTAGTGTGAAGTGTTTCAGTGTTAACTACTGGTTTAAGGTTAGGAAACACCTGTGATGTTCACAAAATCATTGATAAGCATACATGTGTTCCCAGTTGTTTTTCGTACCCAAGTTTGAGACTGTTATACCAGAGTAGGATGCTTATCTTGTTTTAAATCTGTAACAGCTCCATAATGAAATAAGTACTTAGTTCTTGCGTTTAAATATTGTGAAGATAAAAACATGGCAAATGGGAGCTCGAAACAATAAGGAAATGCACTTCACACAATACCAATGGCATCTAACTGGAAAACCAGAAAAATACAGTCCGTCAAACTCCGTATGACGCCATCTCCCGCCTGGTTGACCGCGTGGTCATCAATGCCATGCCAGAATTTCTCAGCCTGGACCTGACAGACGGCAGTACTGCGTCCCTCTACATGTTTCCATGGTGATTTACTATACTGCACGATTTGCACTTACTTAACACAAGCACGTATAGACTAGCCATGGGCGTCAAAGGTATTGGAAATGAGAAACGCCCCCCTCCCTCCAAGTGATGAGTCTGAAAGAACGTCACCCCTCCCCGGTTTTATATTCAGACTAAGTCAGCGTCTTCCTCTGCTTATCTTCTTGGCTGCGAAGATGTTTTGAAGTTGGTTGCTGGTGAATCCTTTATAGCGTTCTGAGGCCGGGTGCTACAAGGGTCGTCACCAGGCCTGAGTCTGTAGCCCCAACGAAAAAGACTGGTGCTGCCTCTGACGGTAGTCACAATCAGGGGAAAGCTTTGTCTCTTCTACAGCCTGGCTATTGTAGCTCTTCCACGGGGCGTATTAAAGAGAATGTAATACATTGATAATAGGAGCTGAACTGAAACATTTGAACTGAACTAAACTAAACTGAACTGAAACGAAATAGAAATAGCGAAAACAGACAGTTAAGCATTTCATTCGCCCGAGAACTCCCCGTTTGGGAATAAATAGGATGTATTAACCCTAATTCTGCTGACGGTACTTTACACCCTCTCTCCACGGGGGGTCACTTGATCCCACCTCCCCCGCCCCTACCCTTGTAGTTTGAAAGCTAAGAAAGAAGGACGGAGTACCAGCGTACTACTTGCGACCTGAACTCTCCGATCGTACTCTTTGATCCTAGGTCAATTGGTGACCCTGAGAGGTCACATTGACATACGACTGAAACATACTGAAACGACGTAGAATTACAGCTTGGGCGAGATTTTGCGCTTAACTTTAGTAATGGAACAAATGCAAGCCGTGTTATGAGAAATTTGAATTTTTGTACGGGCAAATTATTATCTAAAGTCGCAATAGTTCCACAAAATGGCACTTGCAACCCAATATGCCCCCACGAGTTTTTGTCTCCTTGAGTCTTAGCAACTGGGGTATCAGTAAAATGGCTTCTAATTTGCTGTGAATAATAATGACAATAATAATGGAAACTACTAATATGCTTGGTTATATCTGCATATGCGATGCATATGCATGTAAAATGGGTTAATTTCAGGTTACTGACCTCAACTTACCTTGGAATGCAAAGGTCAATGAGCAAGCCAGGCTTCATAAATGTTCTCAGGAATCTAATGCTAGAAGCATGTGCATACAGGTCTGTCAGATTACAGATCTTATGAAATGGAACCACCCTAGATCATGATTTATTTGTCCTCAAAAGGGCAAAAAACACCAAAATAAGCGCTAGACGCTTCGTTCAACGCATCGGACCCAGAAACATGTCATCTTTACACCCGCATTGACGGGGTGGGTACCCGCCCCCCTCTCGGGTTTTTTGGAGAAAGCTCGATCGGGAATATAGAAAGCGCATAGCACCACCGTACTTTTCATACCTTTTCTTTGATCATTTTTACAAGTTTTCTCACAATTTTAAGGTTAGTTCATCTCAGGTCAGGCCACCAGTACAGGTCAAGTAATCTCACCTGAAAAAGTTTAACCCTCGCTCCACCGGGGCCATCGAAGGCCCCCTACGGTTTTTTCGGGATAGCAGAAAAATGACGAGACGCAGCACCGGGGTTGAGGTCTCACCCCACTATTTTTCTACCATCCCTGAAAATTTTTACCCCGGGTCACCCAAAGTCAGGTCACCTCACTTCAACTTTTGAGATCTATAAGAGCTACAGTTCTTAGTCAATCCATTTGAAACTGCCTATACTTCATAAACCCTCCAGGGTTAACAAGATGTATATCTGCAGAATTTCTGTTTCATAATCTAAGATCAGGTCACGAGGTGACCTCTCCCGTTGAAAAGCATGGGTCTTATGATCTAAAAGTCACAAAAACGATTGAAAATTCTCAGCTTGCTCAGAAAAGCGTTCTTGACACTCTTTCACGGATCCCAAGAGCCATATTTGCTGTTTGACCTCTCCGAGGTCCTCCAAGGTCACCAGAGGTCAAAAACAGTTTTTTGAAAATCACTTTTGACCTAATAAAGCTAGAGCGCTGGATCAAATACCATCGTGTATGTATTGTCACTGGCTTTTATTTGATTACGGCAAGGTCACTTTCTGACCTTTCGCGACCTCAGGTCATATTAGGTCACGAGGTGACCTCTGGAGGTCAAAACACTGGCGGGAAGTCATTACGTTTCACATAGCGGAAAAGGTCTGACATTTTCCTATCAAATCTACTCTACTAGATCTAATAGCTCTAATGGCATAAGAGTTATGCCCAGTTTTCTTAAGCATTGCATACTTGAGTGAAAATAGTCTATCGTGACCTAACCTGACCTCTGGAGGTCAAACCATTGGCCTGAGTGCTTAAACATCTGAAGTAATTTCTTACTAAATTGATGTGAGCTTTTTAACACCCGCACTGGAGGGGGTCTGGCACTAACGCGCACTGGAGGGGGCCTGGTAGGCCCCCTAAGATCTCGGAAACTAAGAGGGTTAGAAAAACGCCACTTGGTAGGTGGGTGGGTGTTATAGGGATCTACATGGCGACCGATTTTCATTGACCTAGGTCAATATTCAAGGTCAAACGAGGTCGTAAAGGTCAAATATTGGCCATGTTGGGGATCGATTGGTAAATGCTATGATTATGCGGGAAAATGGCGGGAATAAGCTAAAAGCGGACAAGGTTCATAGAGAAGAGGTCTCAAAGAGGCTTCCCCACAACTTTTGGGTCAAGGTCATTCAAGGTCATTGACCTTTAAGGGTCACCATATGGTATACTACTTATTATTTACACTTTGACTAACACTGTAGCCACTGTTTGGCGGGAAATGAGGATTGCCCTTTCCTAATGACCTTTGACCTTGACCTTTGACCTTGACATTTGTATTGGGGTACCCTACCGATGACGTCATAACATAATATATGTCAGACCGGGTAACATCATTTGGCCGGACGCACTGTGGTCAGTGACCTTGAAAGTGCAGATATGACCTTGACCTGTGACCTTTGACCTTGACCTTTACTTTCATGCGAAGTGACCTTGACATATAGTCCCGCTTATATGACGTTATGACGTCACCACTCAGTCTTCAATGCAAGCAAACTGGTCCGACCGTGCGTTTACGGCGATCTCAAAATGCAGGTCTGATTTTGAAAGCCTATAAGTCAAAAAATTTTCGGCCGATTTTCAAAAAGTCTTCACCAATCGATGCGCTATTAAATTCTGTTAAATGTGGTCCCGTGTCGTTTTCTGGCTACAAGCAGTTCTCCAGCCACCTCGGAAAAACAGGTGGGGGGCTCCGAGGCCCCTTCCAGTGCGCGTGTTAATGCACTTCAACGGTTTGCGCTAACCCCCATTATTTTGGAGTTAGATGGGGCCATCGATGGCCCCCGGTGGCCCAAGGGTGGCGCCGGACCCCCATTGGGGTTCGCGGGTTAAGATAGCATAAGTCAGAACAGGGTGAACTTATCAGATTGAAACTTATATCACATAATGGGTCCACCTAGATCTCCAAAATATGTTCCAATATTTTTATATCGATGACCTAAGGTCAGGTACAAGCCTCTCTATTGAAAATACACGGGAAAATGGTTTTAACTGAATAACTTAGTAATGTTAGTATGTTTGGTGGAATGTTTATTTTGACTGCATTATATTTAGCTCATTTTTACGGTTCTAATGATATGCATTCTGACCTAATTAGACCTTGACCTGACCTCAGGTCAGGTCAAATCCCGTATTTGACATAATGTAACCTAGAAAGGTCATATTATATATACATATTTGACTTGCTGCGAGGACCCCAATGGTCTAAATTGTTTTTCTGTATTTTTACTTGTTGTCAGGTCAAATCCCATATTTGACCTAATGTAACCTAGAAAGGTCATATTATATATACATATTTGACTTGCTGCGAGGACCCCAATGGTCTAAATTGTTTTGGTGTATTTTTACTTGTTCAGATGAAATGACCGAAAACCTTCATTTACATGTTATCCCTATGATAGCATGTCTTGGCCTGTAGTAACTGTAAATGTGACCTGGCAAAACAAATATTTTAAATATTTTCGATAGAGAAGTGGATGGGCTACCCCACACCGTTTATCATTTTTCGTTATCTAGCGTGGTTCTCGAGATCTTAGGGGGGCGGGTACCCGATCCCCCATCAAAGCGAAGGTGGCTCAGACCCCCGTCAATGCGCGTGTTAATCATATGATCGGGGATATTGACACACACGAAGTCACCGGGGTCACGTAAGATCAATTGAGCTCTCTAGTCCATTTAATATGCTCAAGAAGTGAAGTGTCTTAAAGGCAAGTGCATTAAAACCTGAAGTATACGTTATAACCCAGTCTGTGCCAATGTTTTCCTGGGTCATGTGCGGCAAGGAAGACGACAAAGACCTCGTGTGAACCTTTGAGAATGAACCCATATATTCATTTCCTGCCGTGACTAGGAATTGAAATTCACTTCCGATGCCTGATAATGAACTTTACATATCCCAGGCGAGATCACGCTAGCAGAATCGTTTATTTCTGCAATTTCGAGAGAAGTGTAAGAAGGGTCGAATCGACCCGCGGTAGACTGAGGGTTAATAGCGGATTCAGTTTCTGCCGGACCTGCGCAGCCGCCGTTACCAACGAACAGTCGCTCCCGGCTTTGGGGCTCGTAGAGAATAGGGGAGGGGAAAGTGAGAGCAGTATATTCAAAATTAAGTTCTGTAAAAAGTGAGTTTCGAGCCATACGAAAAATAGCCACCAGTTAGGGGGATGATAATAATGATGAAAAAATAATTTTTGGAACAGACCAATTGCCACTCAGGAGGTGATTCTAGGGTTAAAATGGAGACTTTGAGTGCAGAAGATATTGTTCTACCTTGCAAAAAAAACTTCGACCATGGGCAAGTGAAAATTTCGTCTTTGATGCTTGTTTTCCGGCACCTACCTAGTGTTGCATTGGACCTGCTACTCTCAGTTTCTCTTGTAAATAATTCCGAAAGTATTTGTATCAAGGCAGTGTCAGTATGCATATCTGTTACCTGAAAAAAATTGCAAAATTTTTGACAAAAAATACTTAACTGGGTCAGGTCAGGTCACTGAGTTATGACATCATTCCTATGTCTAAGCATAGTGATTTTTTTAAGTGTAAATCTAGCTTTCTCTTAGAATTGCAAGACGAAATTTCTGGATAACATTCAGAAGCTGTTGAATTGAAAAATGTGATATGTCACAAACCGTCATGTCCGGCTAGGTCCATAGCTATGTCAGCAGAGGCCACCAAGGGTATACAATATTGTCTGAGAGTGTTAAAGAATTGGAATTAAACGCAGTATAACTATGATTTTGGTGTAATGGAGAACATTTATCCCATACTAATCAGGGTTATGCATGCTATTGCTTTGTTGGGGTAGTTTATGCCTTTAACCTTACATCAAGACCACCCTGCTACCTGGACTCTCGACCTTGTTCCTCTCCCCCAAGAAGGTGACGGGTACCGGGAGAGTCCTGGTGGAGTTGGTATGTTCTACATAAGAATGTTACTGCATTAACTTGACTTGATATAAGGTGCTTGGGCACTAACTGATTTTTGTCTCTGCAGTGGCTTTCAGAAGTAGTTATTTCCGTTTGTTTTCACGTTTATTGCCACTGTAACAATGTGTCTATGCGTAAAAGGGGGCCTCATCTGGCCTCACCAAGGAAACGGACAGGGTTTATCTTCGCTCCGACGGTCCGGTGCGAAGACTTAGAAGATATCTGGCGGCATTTATGTGTTTGTTCCAGCTCAACGAGACGAATCGCATGCAACATGTCCTTCCTTCTTAGGTAACGGGATACCCCTTATATTTGACCATGACCTGAGGTCAAGGGCCTCGGGTCAGGGTCACATAACGACATTTCAAGGTCATGTTGCATACCATTTGAAGTCCTGTGTCATGAAGCAAAAGGATTACTGTATCTTTGTGTTCGAAAACATAGGCAAATGTACTTCATAATGGTGTACGTTGGTGACATCTGGTTACCTCATTGTTGACCTGACCTCAAAATTATTGTCAGCAATTCCAATTATATATTCCATGGGCTTTCGAATGATGGGAAAAATTGAAATCTAGCCCTTTTAACAGCCGAGTTACACTCTGGTTTAGTCTTCCACTTTTTAGAATAGCAAAATTGGCTTCAACGGGTTAACACGTGGACTGGAGGGTACCGCGGAGCCCCCCCCACCTATTTTCAAAGGTGTCCGGAGAACCGCTCGTAGCCAAAAGGTGATACTAGGCCACATTTGAGAGCATTTAACGGCTTGTCGATTAGCGAACACATTTTTTTCATCGGTTGAATTTCGTTTTACTCATAGGCTTTCAAAGTCAGACCTGCATTTTGAGATCGCCGGAATCGCGCGGTCGGACCAGTTCACTTGCATTGGAGACCGAGTGGTGACGTCATAACGCCATATAACCGGATGATATGTTAAGTTCGCCTCAAAAGGTCAATATCAATTTCAAAGGTCACAGGACAAGGTCATATCAACACTTTCAATGTCATTGACCCCAGTGCTTCCGGTTATATAGTGTTACCCGGTCTGACGTATATTATGCTATGACGTCATAGTTAAGGTACCTCAATGTAAAGGTCGAGGTCAAAGGCCAGGGTCAAACGTCATTGGTAAAGTTCAATCACCATATTCCATCAAACAGTTGCTATAGCGTTCGTAATAGTGTACATTATAGGTAGTATATCATGTTATGACCTTATCGGTTAATGACCTTGAATGCCCTTGACCTCAAAATAGCAAGAAAGATAAGTTGCAATCTTCCGTCTATGACTCTGGTCCGCCTTTAGCGTATTCCCGTCCTTTTCCCGCATAATTACATCATTTTCCAATAGGTACCCAGCATGGCCAATATTTGAACTTTATGACCTTGTTTGACCTTGAAGAAATCGACCTAGGTAAATAAAAATAAGCCATGATTTAGACCACCGTAGCCCCTACTCACCCTCCAACCGGCGTTTTTCTACGCCTTTTAGTTTCCGAGATCTTAGTAGGGGGCTTACCAGTACCCTCCAGTGCGCGTTAGAGCCAGACTCCTATCCGGTGTGATTGTTAAATAATGACGTCATAAGTCAGTTACCTGACTTGACACAATTTTTTGGAAAACTTAAACTCTTCAACTAGAAATTTTACAAAGTTTTGTTTCTTTGGTATAATTAAGCTCACAAAAATTCGCGAAAAACAGAGGGACAGGACCGATTGGATACTCGGGCGATACGGGAAATCACTGGCAGAAAAGAAAATTTTCAATTGCCCATGGTCGAAGATTTTTTGAAGCTAGACCAATAACAAAACCAGCAAAATTTATCATTTTTCATATAGAATCATGTGTTAAGTGGCAACTGAGCAACGATAACATTGAGATTTATCGTCTCCCCCTAACCAGTGGTTTTTCAGTATACTCTACGCGCCTCCTAGCTCAGTCAAAGACCATCGCACGTGCCATATTCCTTTTAGTACCAGCATTGGTAGCCGTCTATCCAGGAAGTGATATTTTGTCTCTCCCCGTGTTCTCCCGCAGGTGTTGATAGCCTTCCACTGTCTCTCCAGCATGAGCGAGAAACCCACGTTGACCCGGTCGCCCCTGTGCAGTCGGTGCCGAAACCACGGCATCAAAGTCAGCCTGCGGGGACACAAGCGCTTCTGCGGGTACAAGGTGAACATGCTGCGGGGCAGGTCCCGAGAGCAGAGTCCAAGGAGATGTCATTTAAATTCTGAGCACCAGTCCTCTTTCTGTTCCTTCTCTCCTTTGTTAGTGTGCTGTCTTTGGGTATTCTTGTCACGTTTCGTATAGTGTCCTAATGTAGTTTCTGTTGTGTTTTTCATTTCCGTGTCGTGATATCGCTGATGGTAGAATGCCAGAGGTGAGCGCCGCTATCAAATCTTGGAAGCCGCTACCACTATATTCGCTACCGTGGCTAGCTGAAGGCGCTACCGCTACTAGCCATTTGACTTCAATATCGCAATACCCTTACCTACTTCTCCGCTAATGCTGCTTTTTTATTTTTAAACACTACTTCAGCGCTATACAAATAATGTTTTTATTGCTCTCTTTATTGTGTTAGGTAAATTTGTGTTTCCTGGGTATTACGTAAGAAATTGACACTTTTTAAAGATGCGCGAGCAGAATTGCACACCAGAAATATGCATTCAAACTGCTTTTGTTTTTAAATGGCGGAAAACACTTGTCCGAATTTCCATCTCCCAATTCATCTTTGCGATGGCCTCAACAGGCTACCGGTAATAACAGTGATTGAAAATTATTTTGGGTTTGCTACCCGCTACTACGCTACTTTTAGGTTATAGAAACCACTACCGCCACTCCGCTACTATTTGGAGATTCTGCAAGTAGCGGAGTAGCAGCAGGAGTCGCGGACCTTAATTAGCGGACCACCCAGCCCTGGTGAATACCAATACCAAATATCCTTATTAGTATCTACGAGCGGCGCAGCGTGAGATTCGAACTCACAACCAACGGGTCGACGTTCAGGACCATTCCGATGGCCGGCAGGAGTGTCTGTGCGACAAGTGCGCCCTGGTGGCAGCGCGGCAGCGCGTGATGGCGCGACAGGTGGCGTTGAGGCGCGCACAGGAGCACGAGGAGGTCAGAGGCCAGCCGGTGGCCTTCCCTCCGGTGCTTCCAGCCGAGAGGAGCTCTTCCGCCGCCGCCGCCCCCGCTCCCGCCCCCGCCGCGGCCACCAGCCCGCCGCCTGCTCACGCCAGCAAAGGTGGGTACAGCTCCGGAGGTGGCCAACAAAAGCCCAGCAACAGCCGTGAAAAATTAAGGGGCATGATTTGACATCTGAAACTCGACTGTCCCCATTTATGGCGCTTATAAGCCACTTTCGTTTGAGTAATAAGTTCTCGGAAAGAGGGTCCTAGGGCATCTCCTCTTAGGGTATCTCCCGGATCCGCCTACGCTCCACCACACAATAGCTGAAGGTCGACTTCTGCCGGCAGTGCGGCGGCCCTCTGCCACAGCTGGAGAGGGAAGCAGCTCTTCCTCGGTGCCGCCATCTCCTGAGAAGCCTCCTCCACCGTGCACCAGCTCTGAAGTGTGGCCAGCGCCGATCTGCCCTCCACCGTGGCTGCCGGCAGCGGCAGTGGCCGCGCCCGGCGTCCACTGGCTGCACAAGCTGCTGAACATGCCGCCCGAAGCTCTGGACATCCTGCACTCTGTCATCAAAGACAGCGATAGTCAGCAGGAGGCGGCTGTCCGAATACTTGCCAGAGGTGGGTCGCTTGATTGGAGCCTGCGAGTGAATGCCCCTACCCCGCTCCCTGCGTGTCAAACATCACGGTCTTAGACAGCCTCGTAGAACAGCATGTCGAAATTTGCTGACACTACATCGCGAGAAATCTTAAGTTGTGTCGTCTGTTGTGGTCAAACAATGTGCTAGGATTGTGTCGCATCCGGTTGGTAGTAATTGTAAGGATCTGATCACGACTTTTCAGAGAAGAGCTGCTGGACCTTGAAGGCCAGAACTTTTGCGTCAGATAGCGGGCGCTCGAAACCAATAAGTTGACAGCTTCTTTTCAGCTGAAATACCAAACGTCTGACTTGTGTCATTTTAAACAATTTATGATGGTATGCACATCACGCGCCATCTTGTTCGGATTAACACAGTGCCCACCGCTCTCTGCCTCCCGCCAGCAGCTAAGGAGGAGACCCTGCTGACTTCGGCGCCTCTGCGGCCTCCCTCGCCGCCGCCGCCGCCACCTCCTCCACCTCCGCCGGTGCCGCCGCTGCTGCCCGCCTGGTACGGAGCTCCCCTCCTGCCCTACATCCCGCCGGCGCTGCTGCCGACCTTCTCTCGGCTGCAGCAGTTGTACATGGCCCGAGGCGCCGCGCCTTGACCTGTGACCTGGCCTGTGTCCAGCCCCGGGCCCTGTGCCCTGGGACTCGCAAGTAGGCGCTGCGCCATGAGCTGCGCCTGGACTTGATCCCGACATAGGGCTCCACGTCCCCGTGCTGTCCCGGCCTCACGGCTGGTACTGTGGTGCTTCGCCTCGGACTGTGACGAGACCTCAGAATCGCTGTTCAAAGGAAGTGATTTGGAGACATTGTTGGTCTACTTCGGCTTCATCAGTTATTGATGGGGGGGGTTGTTTACGAAGGTTCCCTTGCTTGGTGTAGCTGAAGTGCTCGTTTTGACATTTCAAATGTGCGGGGTCGCCATATCTGGGAGATACACGTGCGTGTTGTTAATTGAGTGTGCAAAAGATGACCAGAAATTAACACATTGAAGCAAAGAAAGTAATACGTTTATATATTCTGAGGAAGGACTATACAAAGGTTTGCATCCGTTCAGTGGAATTTATTTTCACTGCATTTTAACATCATTTCAGTCCGGTACCGTCATTATTATTTCACTAGAAGGTTCAGCAGTATTTCTAAGAAAAAGACATGCCAAGGTCTCTTGCACCCATCGTTAACTTTTAGAAAAATAGATACAGACTCTACTAGACCCTGGGGGGCCAAAGAAATTCACTTCCAGCCCCCCCCGACCAGTCATCGCCAATTCGGGGTCCACTCCCCAGTAAAAAACCACGTGGCGACGCCCCTGGCTGTAAGTATACTTTAGCTTCCATGACAATATCGATGGTAGAATATATATGTGGATATGATTGTGAGGTGTGAATGCAAGAAAATGTTATCATTTAACACGAAAGACGATGTCACTAGCAAAGTGAAAATGTACTGTCAATGCTGTGAAATTGATTGTGCAACACTGAATTGTGCAAAGGGGTGGAAAGATTCACTAACTCGCCTTCTAGGGATCGCGACAGATCTTGAATATTGAACCTACAAAGTGCGACGGAAAATGCGAATACAAAATCTGACCGGTCGAATAAAAGAAAACTCTCTGTGAACATCCAATGAGAGTAGTCTCACCCTTACGGACTGCTTGCCGTGATTAGCGAGAATATACAAGGCAACATCGCTCCTTCATTTTGATTCAGAAGCGAGGTAGGTATAAAACATTTGATAAGAAATACATTCAGCGATTGTAGCCGTTTCCGTATCCTAATTACGCATCACGCTACGTGGATCTGTCTCTGCCTCCTCCGTTCATGTCTTCGAAATTTCGACTCGTGCGGCTAGCCTGGAAATAAATATACCTTTGTGACAAGAAGGCATTCAACTGGACGCCAATTGTATATTTAACTGTTGCGCCCTTTGCCGGCCGGGCAACCTACCACAGTGCAGCGTTGGACGGCAACGACAACTCACGACAGTCAAAAGTTGCAGTCTGCATGGGAGACAACAGTTCTATAATGAGACGACAACAACTCGTGATCATTGGTTACTTCACTTATCAATGCTTTGGCTCATTCATCGATGATACATTGCTATGGATATGTTCCTAGCGCGCGAGGAGTGGGAGAAGTCGATTGGTTTTGGTTGGTGTACCTATCGAAGTAAAATTCATCGAAGTAAGCATTCAACGAAAGTAAAAAGTAGGTAAAAAAGTGAGCAAAACTCATCGAAGTAAAAAGTTAAGTGTATCGGAGTCGGATTCCCGGTGGTTCAGGTTTTCATGTTTCGTCAGCACTGCTTTGTAGTGTTTTTGGGCAGCGTTCACGGCAAAGACAGTATAACGCATAAGTGCGATGTTCCGTAAGCCTCACTGCGAGTTCAGGAATATGATTGCCTAGCTGTTTATTTGTATTAGCATACTTGTCATTATTTGCACTTTATGTGAATTCAGTAGGTTTCATTTAAAATGAATCAGCCTCTTAAATGCGACAGCGTCGGTATTTGGCATTTGATTGGCGATAGGTTTAAGCCGGTGTTTTCCTCCCCGGCTTTCACACGAATTGTACTTCAAACGTAGGTACGTACAGTGGTCAAGGAAAGTTGCGGTGAGTCTTGGATGGACTGTTAACCCGTATCTGGCAATTAATCAGAGCGCATTTTGCTCCAGGTATCACTGATTATTTCTTTAAAAATCAACAACGATGTAGACACAATCGATCCGACAGTATGTGTATATGAAACCTTGATGAAAATGTCGCTCTTTGTTGCCTAAAACCAAGACAAAGATAAAACGTATTTTACAAGCCTCAGATTTATGACGTCACTATGACGTCAGAGAACCTAGGATTTACGTCTGGTTACTTTTAAAGTGCGAAGCGGTTACTTCTGTACAGGTGTTACAAGTTCCCTTCCTTCTACTTATTAACACTAGGTTTGCTTAATAGCGTGAAGGAAGGGGGAGGCTAAAAACCCTGTGCCAGTTGTGGGTTAAAGCTATTGTTCTTGTAGGACTAAATCTGCGTAACAAAATCTTATGACAAACTCCTTACCTCGTGTTTTGTAAACACTTAGTACGGCAGTAACACTTTAAGCTTACATGGTGGAGGTCTAACCCAGTAAGAAAAATTTAAAGTTGACGTATCAAGTCGAGAGTCACTTTGCTCCATTACTTTACTTCCTTTGAGTACTGTACCCCCGAAATAGATTCGCATTAACCTGTTTATTTAAATATATCTGAAGCACTGCTTACCTATTGACGTCGCTTATTTGATTCCCATGTCAAATTCGGGCATTAATGGCGTAATACGCTCATTTAGTACGATTTCCTTTTACTACATAACACCAAACTAGTGCATCCTCCATGTCTACCCCGATTCTGCAATCGCCAGGCAAAACGCATTGAAATAATTATCCATGTAAGCGTGTTTGATGTAATGAAATTGTGGTAGCAATTGGAAGGAAATGCAGGTGCAACATGGTGCAACGTTGGCGGTTTTTTTAGTACGTTGTTCTGTGAAAGTCAAGGGATGTGGAATGAAATACAATGTTGAGACGCATGGTAATTTTCATTTTATTCGACACAGATTCATTAGCGGCCTCATTTCTCCGCACCACCATTTGTTCAGTTTACAATTTTCCTATGGCGCTACTGAGAGAGGAATTCAAGCGCTGTGATGATTAGTCTTCTTTTCTTATGATGAGCACGGTCACCGTGCTGGTGTGATTCGATGTCTCCGAGGACTCACTGACTTCAGTTCGCACCTGATTGTCCGTTTTCTGTCCCTCAAAGCCTGAGTGCAGACACAAGCAAGAAAATCGTTGAAGAACATTGGCATAATGATTATATAAAAGCAAATATATGTTTACAAAACCTAACCTCATATCATGGGTGCCGAAAGCGGGGCGACCTGTCCCCCGTTGGCCAACCAGGGGGGACGTCCTCCCAAATTTTTGGGCCCATCGTCATTAATGCTGCCAGGTACCGAATGTGCTCAAAACTCGCTTTCCCCGGTCTTTCCCCCCTGTAAAAATTCATTGGCGGCGCCCCTGCCTCATATATACGTACTATGTCAATCCACTCGAATGAGTGAAAGGAAAAGGAAAAAGTCTCCCTCATCTTCGTGCTTTGGAGCCTCTTGATTGAGGCGTCTCCCTACCGTCTGCCAGAGTGCGGGTGGTGGTGGAGTTGCGCGTTCTGCCACTGCCACTGCTCAGTGCCCGCCTCAGTTCGCTGTCGGCCCGGAACAAGGAGCCGATGCCGATGGTGGGTCGGCCCTCGCCCATCAGACGCTGGTCATCTCGCGTGGTCACAGTGCCCGCCGTAGTATTGGCTGTGGTACGCTCCGTCTGCTGACGCTCCGACCTGTCTGCGAACAGCGGAGAACGCTCCCTCATACTGGTCTGCGAACAGCGGAGCACGCTCCGACATACTGGTCTGCGAACAGCGGAGCACTCTCTTTCATAATCGTCTGCGAACGGTGAAGCACGCTCCGACATACTGGTCTGCGAACGGCGAAGTACGCTCCGACATACTGGTCTGCGAACAGCGGAGCACGCTCCGACACACTGGTCTGTGGACAGCGGAGCACGCTCCGACATACTGGTCTGTGGACAGCAGAGAACACTCTCTCATACTGATTTGAGGCCAGCGGAGCACGCTCCCTCAAACTGGTCTGAGGACAGCGGAGGACAGCTCCTTCATACTGGACTTCGGACTGTGGAGCATACTCCGGCATACTGACATACGGATGATGGAACACGCTCCGTTATACTGGTCTGTGGTCAACAGAGCGCGCTATGTCAGTCTGGTATGTATACAGTGGAGCATTCTCTGACACTTTGGTCTGTCTACAGTGGAGAAAAATCCGTCAGTCTAGTCTGTGAACAGTTAATAAGCTCCATCTGTCTGATCTGTGGACAGCAAAACACGCTCCGTCAGATTAATCTGCAGGCATTGAAGCATAGTTCCTGAGCCAGAGTTTGCAGTCAGAGTTCCTCATAAGGAGACAAAAACTAAAAAAAACAATGCATTGCAGCGTTCTCACCCTGGACCTCAGTTTTGCGATTGCACTTCGGGCAGCTGACGAGCCGGAAGGATGAGTCCTCGCTCTCCAGGTCCAGGGAGGAGTCGGTCCTCACCAGAGCTTCTTCCTCCGTCTGTTTACGCCGTAGCTCAGTGTCGCCTGATGGGTTACAACATTCCGAACATTCGCACCAAATCACGAGCAGGAAACTTACCACCGTCCTCCCAGAGCACAATAGTAATATTAATAGGTCAAAAATATATGCTTTGGATAGTTAAGTAGCGAATTATATTGAACTGAATACAATCCTCTGCTCGAATTTGCCCTGTTACACCTTGCCTATACTCTCGAAACTCTCAGTCCACTGGCGGATACAAGGGGGCCTAGCAGGCTCAAGACCCTCCCCCCAAATGTCCGAGTGCCTATAGTTAATACATAGGCGAAGACTGGTCCGAGGCAATGGCAGGGGACAGGGGCATCGCCACCGGGGGGCAGGGTCTGGTCTCCCCACTTTTGGCCCAAAATTTCCTGATCTCAGTCAAAATGGGAGAAAACCGGAAATTCTTATATCCAGCCGCTGCAGAAGGCAACGAGGAGCCCAAATTCGAACAGTATTTGGTCCTAACGTGGAACGTTTTTTGTCAGCGTCAGTTTGAAGTTGGCTGCCCCCCCCACTTTTTTGTCGGTGGCGACGCTTATGGCAGGGGAGGTTCGAGCCCCCTAGTCCCCCTCCCCAATGCAGTCCTGGATCCGCAACTGACTCAGTCCTTACTCCTATTCCTGTTATTGGCAGGCAGGCTCTTGGCTACCCCTATACCTGTCAGTAAGGGTCGGATTCGCCCACCTCCCCACTCCACACTTGGAGCTGAAAATCTACCCGTCCGATTTCAAAAATTAAACGTGGGACCAATCTGCCTCAAAATACCTTTAACTTAAAAGGTACGTTCACGAGAAAACCTTAAAAATGAATTCACCCAAGCTATGTAAAATTTAGGTTAAGAAATTGCAGAGATCTTGCCAACTTTTACCCTATGTCTAATAAACACGACTAATAAATGTGTACATTTCCATTTCATAAGTTTCAGTACTCTTGAATCTACATTTAGAGGACGGACTTTATCAATGCGTCACTAATTCACTGGAAGCGAAAAACCAGAGTTAACACTTTGCGCTATTGTTGAATGATCTGCGCCAGTAACTGCAATATTCCTCTCCTGCAGTTTAAGTATTATGAACTGAACTGATTCATCTTTCGCAAATACCCCCAACAAAACTTAAGCTCTGTGAAGGGAATCCGTTATTCTGTTTTACAGGTTATTTTTGAAGGCAGATAAAATTTTGAATGAATTCAAGCTCCACAAGTTAAACGTTATTCACCTGAACACAAAAGACCAAACAATTTCAAAATATTACCTATAGCTATTACGCTTTGGGTGCCGGTAAAATACTTCCAAACTTGGCAAGTTTCCAGTGCTGAAGAATAGGACATTTTCTATCCGCCCATATGACGTTAAAACAGGGCGGCTCCTGACCAAGGACTGGATCTGCCCCACTCTCAGCTCTTTTAAAACGATACAATTTCAACATTTTCAAACTATTGGCAGGGTCATGAAGATACCGTTATTTTAGATGTTTTCTTAAATCATAAATATTTATTAGCCCTATTGTTAGATTTTCTCAAACTTCGTGCTTATCGACAAAGACTCATTGCAAAGTAGTCTTATCTCCTCATTATGTGGGAATTCAATGAAGGTATCAGGGCCAGAATTACATGGTGAAGGACAAAGGCGGTGGAAGGTAATTTTGGATGGGTGACAAACCTGAAAAACTCTGACGCATGTTTGAGGTTCCCAACCTGCCCATTTTCAATTTTTCCTGCAAATTCAGCTCTCTATGATTAATTTACAAAAATGTACTGTATAAATTTATCTTGACAATAAAACAAGGGTTAGAGAGAATCAGAAAGGAGACGGCTAGGGCGAGAGGGCTTAACTTTCATAAAATGGTGAAAAAGCGTTTATTCTGACGTACTCGTCTTTGATCTGTCACTGCTGTTTTAATGATGTGAATTATGACCTATGCTGACCTTGAAGTGACTGGTCAGGAAAACTTTCAGCTTTTGACCTGAATAGGTACTAGGATTCACCGTCCATCGGGGTGATGAGAGGATTTCAATAGTGTTTATGCATTTTCTATAGTCCTGATCTATCAGTTTTTTTATTACATAAGCCGGACGTTTCCAGCGTATTCATTTGAGAAAACATTTTTACACCTTGTAACCTCTAGCGTGACCCAAAAAAACATTCTCTAAAAATTTTTGGTGGTAAAGCTAGAGCGGACCCCGTACTGTCCCGGGTTAAGAACGATTTTTTCTTCTTCAAGGGGTGGAATTCACCTCTCCCCCACCCGTTTCCCCTGACAGGAATAAGGTTAAGCGGTCAACAAAGCGCATTAAAATTGTGTCCCTTTTGATGCACGAAAGGTGAACCCCTCTGTCAGGATGATATAGGTAACCCAACTAAGATTAGAGTTTTAGGGCACTGCAGCTGCAGAGGCTATACGTGAGGTAACCCAACTAAGATTTCAGCCCCCCTTACCGAAATCCTAGGTCCTAGATCCGAGCCCCGACAGTGGCTGACAGTCGTGGCACTCCTGATGCAGATGTTTTTATAAAAGGCCGATCGAGCCCGTAATGCCAATAGCAAAGACACTGCTTGGTCAACGAAGGTCCCGTTTAAAGGTAAGCACTATCCAATATCCAGTCATCTACTGAATGGGAGGCGACCGAGGAAAATGCTGCCAGAGGCTAGCTTAGAGCCTCACGACCTTAACTGACCTAGTCTGGGATCTGAGATGCTGAAGTTGGTGGCCATGGTGGCGCTGTTGTTGTTAGAGCTGCTCTGGACTGCCTCCGATACGGCCGTGACTCCCTTCGCGGACTCCCTGCGATGTGCTTCCATCTGTCCGTCAATAGTAATGCTGGTGAAAGGCAGTTCCGCCGAGGTTATACATTTCAGTTCCAGAAGAGATGCGCCGTTCACAAAGAACACCGGACTGTAGGAAACCTGATGAACTACAGTTTCAGCGAACTTTTATGTTTTCGTTCAGAAATAATGGCTCATCCATCTCTCACAGTTCGCACCTAATACAAATTAATAGTGCGCCAAATGACACCAGCATCACGACTTATCCCTCAGGGTCAAACTCAGAACTTTCGAAGAAAGGAAAAAGTAACCAAATCATAGCATCATGGCGGTACTATAATGCGTACTAAGCTGTAACGCATCCTGTTCCAAAGGTTTGCGATTTCACATTTACACCATTTGCATGGCAAAACTGGGAAAAATAATATGTTGCTTTTATTCTTAATGATTCTTAGTTTAATAGCCGAATAGCATACATTCTTTATCATCTGTCATGTGTGTACCAGGCCTGGTTTCACTGGTGGACGCAGAGGGGGAGGCAAGGGGCCATGACCCCCAAACCGGTGAAATTTCGGCCGATTTTCTAAAAAAAACACTGTGTTTTTACGACTTTTCCCGAGTTGGCGCCCCCAAGCGGCGCTCCTGCGTCCGCCCCTGCCTGGTTTCTATCCTCCGGACTTTGGGCCCGGTTCTGACCGTCGGAGCGGAGCTGGTCCCGTCCGGAGCGGCGTGACACGCTGGCGTTGACGAGGAATGTGTTGCTGAGCTCCGAGACCACCACCTCGCCGGCAGCGAGCGTCGCGCTGCCGTCTCCTGGCCCCAACAGGTCATACGGCTGCTTAGCAGAGTCTGAGGGAAGCGGGTTAGACGGGTCAGTAGCGAGAGGGAAACCAGGCTGTTATCGTGTTACGGTTCTCTTTTTCACTTTAGTTTATGACACAGGAACTGCTGGTGGTTGTGACATTATAGGAAATAGGCAAAACGTATGCTCACCCTTGAGCAAGGCAGCATTCCATGTGGTTAACACGACCACTGGAGGGCGAACCCCGGTATCTATTTTCCCAAGTGCCGGGGAAACGTGAGGAGCCGAAAAATTATGTGCCTACACTGGAGAGAGCTAATGGGCACTCGATTGGTGAAAGAGCTTATGAAATCATTTGATTATCTTGTGAATCATATTCTTTTCAGACCTATATTTTGCGACCGCCGCAATGACGTGATCGCACCAGTCTATTTACATTGAAGGCCGAGTGGTGACGTCATAATTTAATCCAAACCGGATTAATTACATATATTAAGTTCATCTCACATGAAGCTAAATGTACAAGACCATAGTTGCACCGAAATTTTTTAACATCGTTGAACCAGTGCTTTAGGCCAGATGACGTCTCCTAGTATTACGTATGTCATGTTATCTTGTCATAGCTAAGGCTAGTCGATGTTAATTTCAAGGTCACAGATCATAATACAAGGTCAAGGATCAGACCCTCATTTAGTTCTCATCACCGGCTGTAGTTCTAGCTCAAGCGAAAAATACAATAACCTAGCACCGGCTGGGCTCTTTTCGTACACACCACCGCCTGGGGGTCCGATCAGACTCCCTACAATATGGGGAACCGGAAGTGGTTCAAAATAATTGAAAAGATACTAAAAGAGCCTTACCGCATTCTACTTTGAAGCTGAGTTTGATCCATATCCGTTGAACCGTGACGTCACAGTGGGCCAAAATGTGTCAAATTTTCACCGATTTAGGAATCCCATTATGACTCGGGAGCCATTAGTTCTAGAACAAAACAAAAGGCACCGATATGTTCGTCTTAAACCAATAATTCAAAATATATACACCATGACCTTATAAGTTCACCATAAAACCAAATAAGACCTTGACCTTAGTTCAAAGTAAATTTTTGAACTACCAAGGCCATGTTTCATAGCATTTGAAATTGTGGGTCATTCTCATCCCTATTACACCAAATTTAGGACTGTATCCTGTTTCGTCCCTAAATTATAGACATAAACAATTTCGAAGACCGTGGCATGTGATTGGCGTCTGACGACATTGGCATTGACCTAACATAAACCTGAATACGGTGTGCAGGTTTTAGTTTCAAGAGCGTCCAAATGATGTTTAAAGGCTTGGTCTAGCTCCTCTATAAGCCGAGCTACAGTCTGATTTTGTCAGCCTTATCTTAGAAAAGCAGAATCACCTCACATGGATTTAAAAATGACGTCACAACTCTTTGACCCAATCTGAACTGATACCAAATTTTGATCATAAGTTGTCTATTAATTAGCACAGAGGCCTGCAATGCGACGTGTGGCTCATTTCAATCGACTGGGAATGATTTGCGAAAAACGGAGACGGGTGTCCGATCGGACCCGCAGGTGGTGAAGGGATAATGTTGCAGCTTTATAAGCCAATGACCTTGCAAGAACTTGAGCTTACAATCTCTCAAAAGAGCACTGAATGAGAGTTTATGAGCTTGTTCTATTTTAAGTGCATTTGCAACCCTTTTTGCATAATTTCTTAAGGTTTTCCATTTTCCAACTGGCCCCCAACATGGCTCAGATTTGAGAAATGGAAGTTGTTTGTAATTTAGGTCGCCATGACCCACTGAAAACTCAAGGCCCCAAAACGGGCATTTTCCTAAACCTCTTATTTTTATATATCTTAGCCTTCTTAGGGGGTGTGCTCTAGAATGTTCATCTCGTGAACATACGTTGAGGTCAGACCCTTATCCAGCGCGGGTGTTAACAAGATATTAAACGCTGGCTTTGAAATTTAGCTGTCGTTGCGATATTTTTTCTTTTTATTGGGCCACGGCCTCTATGAGACGTTTCCTAAATAATTACCTGAGTTACAAATTTCAAAATTCAAGCGAGCAATAGCTTGGAAAACCCTGATGAAACGTTAGCTTTTGGGTGACAGCGAAAGAAGCGTAGCAACAATGTAGCGACAATCCCGCCCAGTGTGGCGACAGCTTTCACCTTTGGCCAGTCCGCCTCCTCCCTCATTTGTCTGAGTTCTCAAAGCATTGCGTGAAGTCTCTTCAGTCCGAACTCCGCTTGTAAGTCGAATGGTTCCTTCAGTGGTAGTGCTGTCTTGGCTGAATCCATCTGGTTATGCACAAGCACAGTTAATGTATAGTTGCATATGCCGTATATATTCTAAACGTCTAGCCTGCTTACATACCCTTCTCTCTCTCCTCTCTCTCTCTCCCTCCCTCCCTCTCTCTCTCTCTCTCTCTCTCGCGCGCGCTCTCTCTCTCTCTCTCTCTCTCTCTCTCTCTCTCTCTCTCATCCCTTCGATTCCCATCGATCCCACCTGTACCTGCCAGCTTTGTTCGCTGCTGCATATAAAATCCCGTGGGTAGGGTCAAGCGTAATGAATTTGAACGAGACATTTCGTTCAAATTATCGTCCTTCCGGTTTACTTGATACTGCAATATTTTCTCATTTTTCACGTTACACTTATTTCTATATATCATCTTTCCATTCTTCTCACATGATATTCGAATCACACCTCGTTTTCTCCTGTGCATACCAGAGGAGGGAGTACCGCCTAAACATGTGCCGTATGACCCTGACAGTTGGTGCGCCGTTAAACCTCTCAACACCTAGACATGCGGTTCTGACGCCTCACCCTGTCCTGGCCGGCTGAGGTTCCTGGTGACCTGCTCTCGGTCACGGATGCGGACGGTCTGGTTCGTGTTCTGGTTCTCTGACCTTGTGCCGGAAGCTGAGGACGTGGTCGTCTGACTGCTGCTACCCCGGGGTGTGATGCCTGGCGAGCCGGCGAACCCGCGTGAGGCTGGAGTGTCAGGCACAGTAAAACGGCCGACACTACTGCAACTTCTTTAAAACATATTTCGGGAGTTTGTTCCATCAGTATTTGCTAGCTCTCCGGGCATCCCTTTCACGATCTTTGGCACGATTATTTGTCATTAATCTGTCCCAGCAGGATCTAATGAAGGGGTAAAGTACTCATTATTTTTGGGCTAATTCTCACAGGACGATTCATGAACAAAGCAAACACGGCGCTCTGATAGTGTTTTTTTCACAGCTTAGTTTTTTATTTTTTCACACATTTCCAAAAACACGCATTGCAAAAAGAATCAAAACATGAGCACTCACTCAATAGACTTAGTTACTGTTTCACCCTATCATAACCCGCTCTTTTCCATAGGCGATCAACACTTTCTATGTCTCTCATACAAGGTTCGATGCTTATTTGCAAAAGCTTAACTATCTCGTAAATCGTTCCCAGAGTAACAGTACCCAGGAAACCGGCAAGCTGGCCTCGCCCCAAAATAAGCACAGAGATGATCTATGACCCCCATATGACATTGTTCCGCCAAAGATATTGGACAACATTTAACTGTGGTCAAGCGTTCCTGCCCTCGAATAACAACCTACCAGATGCATCCGCATTCAAGTACAAATGACGGTTCCAGCATAACTCGCGTTAACTTGATTCTGCGCTGCACTACAACAGCATACACGCCTCTGCATCCTGATCACTCTAAAGCAGTGCGTCCGGCACCGAACACCGGGGCCTCAATCCCGGGGCTCTCCCCACTCCCTGAACCAGGGGTTCCGGGGTGCAGGGGGCGGCAGAAAGTCTTCAGCGACGGCTCTGATAGTGTTTGTGTCTGCCTTGATATTGTCTTTGTTTGCTCTGACAGTGCTTGTGCCTGCTCTGATGGTGTTTTTGTCTTTTCTGATAGTTTTTCTGCCAGTTCTGATAGTGTTTGTGTCTGCTCTGATAGTGTTTGTGTCTGCTCTGATAGAGTTTGTGTCTGCTTCGTCGATTGAAGCTGGTTATTAGGCAACGTCAGGTAATGACCACTCTGAAAAGCCTCTGCACTACTGTCGTCACCAGGCATCATCAGGCCTCTTGGCTACCTCGCACAGCCTCACTTACCGGTGCCTCCGCCTAGTTGGAAGCTGGCTGCGATAGTGACAGCTCGCTGACCAGTGCTTTCTCCAGTGGTCGACACTCGCGTGTCGTTGGTGACGTCTCGGATCCCCGCGAAGTCGACCCCAACTGCCGGCCGGGGTCACAACACATTCATCTCCACTTGGGAAAATAACTTTAAAGAGGAGTTTGTCATTAAGTTGCAGAGGAGTGTCAGGATGCCAGGACACCAAGATTCTCTTTGAAATGTTGTATTCCTGTTTTTGGCACCAGACAGGAGTCCCACATTTCTTTGCTTTGTCTAAATGCCCAATAATTATCCCTCCATCCAGGCAGATTTATCTTATTTGTTTAGCTTGAACTGCTGCGTGTATTTTCTCAAAGAATTTGAAAAGGGATATATATTTTAACTCTTAAATTCAAGCTGACTTACACTTAAGTTTACATTTCGTGCACGGGGGCATATGTTTGTAGTACTCACAGCTGTGGCAAAAACACAAAAATAGATCATCACCGGTAGTATATTAATTTGATTTAAACATCTAACTAAGTCTTAAGGTATTGAATGGCAATTGCAAGATGTACCTTACTCACGAACTGGTAGCACCACGGTTTGCCTCAATACTATGTTCTTTGTTGCTTGCTCTCTCGGCATTAGTGGTAGCCACAAACACTTCAAAGCCCTCATCATTAGCCTGGTATGGCGCCGAATCATCATGGAGAACAATGCAGCTAGCTAACACGAAGGGACCCTGGCCAGATGTCTCCATTCGCTGGTTGGCATGGCTGATTCAGTCGTCATCTCTGCGACAATCTCCCATTCGGACACGCCTCTTCCGAAAAAGAGTAGCGTCTGGTAGCGTCTAGAGTAGCGTCTAGGACGGTGCCAAACTGAGACAGCTTACAAAATCCTAAATATACCCCTTGCAAAAGGTACAATGATAAGGGATCTCGGAGTCTGGTTTGACTCAAAATTATCTTTGTAGATCATACACATTTCACTGTTAGAAAGGCAAACAAGATGATTGGAATACTAACTAGATATTTTCAGGCGAGTAGAGTTCCGGGTCGACTTAAATGTGAACCAATACTTGGAGCTTATTTTGACAACATTCGGACCCTTTTAGAATACGGATGTGTTATTTGGAGTGGTACCTCAAAAACTCAGCTAGAAAGACTATAAAAAATACAACATCGGTTTTTCATCTGGCTTGCCTCATACGCACACTCCTCTCGGCCTTCAGAATATCGGCCTTCAGAATACACTGGTCAACAGCCAAAATGGATCTGGCACGTGAACACCTGTTTCTGCCTATTTCGATACCGCTGATTTCAAATTTAGTAACCGTTTTTTGCCATCGGACCTGGTTTCTTCTCCAGAGCATACCTGGTGTATAGCACCTACACTTTCCACACACTGTCATCAGCCTAGCCTTTTGTGGAAAAATATGGATCAAGTATGTCCAGAATCCGGATTATCTGCACCCAGACAATGCAGCTTATCACTATACATGTGAATTTATTGCAACCTCGCATTCAAGTGCATGGACATCTTACATTGGACAAGGTTTGCGCTCGGTCGCACAAGCTCGCCGGTATTGTAGACCGAGAGGTGACGTCGCAACAGTATATGATGAGGATTTTATGCCAGAGTCACCTCCCTTGAAGGTCGAGTCTAAGTAAAAAGTCACAGGTCAAGGTCATACTACAATTTCAAGGTCATCGACCCTAGTGTCTTTGGTCGGATGATGCCGACTAATATGACGTATATCATGCTATGACGTCATACGCTAGGTCACTCAATCTTAAGCTCAAAGTCACAGATTCAAAACAAAGGTCATGGGTCAAGGTCAAACCGTATTTTCCGCCCGACGGTTGCTATAGTAGTGCTAGTTGCAGTACACGATATAGGCAAAATGAAATATTTTGACGTCAAAGGTCAATGGCCTTGAACGACCTTGGCCTAAAAGTTTCAGAGAACATTACCTCAAACCTTTCCTCTGTTACTTTAGGCCACTTTCTCTCCATATCCCGCTTCTCATCGCATAATCATGGTATTTCCCAATGGCTACCCTGCACATACAGAATTTGACCAATATGGCCTCGTTTTACCTTTGAATATATTGACCTAGGTCTATGAAAATCAGGTTCAAGGTAGAATACCCTAGCCTCCACAAACACCTAAACGTTAATTTTCCTAGACCTCTTGGGTTTTGCACTGTTAATGTCACTGATGCCAGGTAGGTTTGCACAAAGACGACACACAGACATACTGGATCTCAAAATTCTGATCTGATACGGCATTTCTGCTGCCAGATTCATGTTCAGCGCCACAAATTACCCCAGAAATGACCTATGTTATGTTGGATCCACCACAAAAGTTAAATTTTGTTGACCAGTAATATCTGTCCTATTCTGATATTCTTGCTCACTTCAAGGTATCGAGCCTGGCGAGTAGAAGCGTCCAATACGATATTCTATTCGTCCATAACATTTTAACTAGAAATTTTGGCTGCACCTATCTACTCGTATGTTTCCCTTTACATATCCCTGCCCGTAATACGAGAGCATCGGCAAATAATTTGTTTCACATTCAATTTGCAAGGGTTGAAAATTGCAAAACGAGGGTTGTTTGCCGAGCTGCGACAAACACAAACATATTGCTTTCACTTCAGCCTCAATCTGCCCTCTTTCCCTACTCTCTTTCTGTTTTAAATCCCAAGCAAAAAGTATGCTAAACTGCTAAAGTATGCTATTAGCTGCTACTTATCAGATGACTGTAAGATTGTTGCCTATGCTGATGACACACAACTGATCCACTCCGCTGCTCCGAACCATACTGATCTCGCTCACCTGAAAGTGAGCATCGAAGAGGACCTAGTCATCGTGTCCAAGTGGTTCAAATCGAACGGCATGAAGCTGAATCCGAACAAAACCGAATTCATCACATTCGGAACGCCTCATCAGAGCAAACAAGCGGATAATTGTGAAGTCACTTTTGAAAATACAACGCTGAAATCTGCCGAAACCGTGACAATTTTTGGAATAACTTTGGATAAGCATCTGACTGAGGAGCAACAAACGTCCATAGTCACAAAACGATGCTTTGGTTCACTTCTCTCTATCAACAAGCTGGCTCACACTCTCCCTCGAAAAACAACCAAAACGCTGGTAGAAGCCCTCGTGTCTTCTCACATGCGTCTGCCCTCCTGGGCACCAGTCACTGATCAGAACCGCCAAAGGCTGGACAAGGTCGTGAACTTCGGGGTTCGAATCGTCACCGGCAAGAAGAAGTACGACCGAATCAGCGCAGCCAGGCGGGAGCTCGGATGGCCAAGTTTTACCAAGCTCATTTCAACATGCGACGCAGCAGCCATTCATAAATTGGTTCACCTAACTGAAAGCCCACAGAAAAATAAGTATCTGATCAAGAAAAGGCATGAGGTATCATGCAGGATTACACGAGCATCAGCCAACACTACCATCATCCAAATTTCTAACACGAGACCTCCAAATTTAGAAAAAAAACACAAAACAGATTCCCGCACCGGGCCGTCAGAACCTGGAACGCACTGCCTGCGACTGCAAGACACACCAAGAACAGCTATAGCTTCAAAGAGAAAATAAAGAAACTCATCCGACCTTAAATCATAATCTGTGTTACTGTGTCCATCCATTATCAGTAAAATCCATGACTTTTCATTCAATAATTAGAATAATAGTCTGTCATCCATAATTAGCTAAATCGATGTTAAACCATGACCAGTGTCACTGAGTTAAATGTAAACAGAGATGTGATCGCCACGACAACGTGGGCATCTCTGAGAAAGCAAATAAATAAATAGATAAACAACTGATGAGTTAGACAGTCTCGTATCATAAACTTGTATGATGGACGATCTAACGAAACGAGATGAGCTATAATTGGGTGGCACGTGGTAACCTTTTTCTCATCAGTGACATATAAATAAATACATAAACAAATAAATAAATTCATAAAGTATCTATGGAGTGAATGAAGCATTGATGACACACTGGTGGCTGTTGTAACTGGCTCTCTGAGCTAACAGCGGAGGCTAACTTTGCCACTACTGACCTGAAAGCTGTGCGTTGACTATGGAACGTGACCTGTCCGTGCCTTCAAGGGTGACCCCGAACTGGTCTCGCCGGTTCCTCGTGCTGGTGGTCAGTTGTCTCTCGAGAATACCTGCACACGTGAGCAGAGCACGGTCAACGGCCAGGGCTCAAGCTCAGGCACGGCACAATAGACGAATCGGGGGGGGATGGGGCACTTGCCCCTTTGATTGACCCTCGGCACCATCTGAAACGGTCGCGGTGCCTCCCTGAAAGGTTGATGGCGCCCCATCCTCAAATTTCGCTTACCCCTCCCCACCTCCTCCCAGGATACGAGTATTCGCGCCCACTCGATAGGATTTTGGGCGCCCATCTGGTAGTTTTCCCGCCCAAAAACGGCGCCCCTGGTCCTGATGGCGCCTCTCGACCATGTTTCTTCCTACCGATCGGAGATCCTGGTTCCGCCTATGCTGTATGTTTTAGCTTTGAGCACAGTTTCAAACAATCCTGCTTAGCGAAAATGTAGGTAGTATCTCTGCATCAAGCTTGCATCATGCAAGAACCTCCGAGACTTGAATATGCTGAAGAGAAGGGGTGCAGGTCTGAGAAACAGTAAAGCACCTCAACCAAACTCACTGTAGCCACGGCATGTTGAATGCATGGTGGATGAATCATGCATTGAGAATGGGGAATATCAGACTAAGTGTAATGGCACTCGAAAAAGTGTCACTTTAAATCATATAGGTCACTGAGTCTAGTTACAATCCAGCTTATAGTATACCGACTGTGGACCAGCATTAGTGTAAACATGATAAATGAATAAGCATGCGCCCCCCGACTGTTTATTTCATACTTCTCCTTTGGAAAGGCAACATGATTCGTATTGGCTTTGTAATCACCTCTTCAGTTTATCAACAAAGAAAACGCTCAGAGCTCAAGACAAAAATGAATAAATCGGGGGCATTAAAAGTGTGCCATACATTTATTTCCCAAGTTTGCAAGATGCCATGTAATAAGAAGACAAATAAAGGATGATGTTCACCGGATTTTCAATAACTTTCAATAGCTCTGTACTGGATTTCGACTGCAACGAAGACGCGAAGGCACAGTTGCGCATGCCCAATGCAGACATATGGAAGAGCAATATTACAGGGTCAGTACGAACCATGTGAACTGATGCGAGCTATACCTCAGAGTCTTAAGAAAGTATTATGTTTCTGGCTTCAAAATGCAATGCGATTCCTTTAAAAGTCATGTCATGGTCATGCAGATGGTCATTGTTGCGAAACAAACACCACTCCTAGATTAGTGTGCCTTTCATTTTTTCAGAAAGTGTTGAAACAGCAAAATAAGATGATGATTTTTTATTATAAGAAATTGCGATTTCGATGAGTGACAGAGGCTGCTCCATAATTCGCTGACTGAAATATGGCCTGGATGGCGGTACTGAATCGGAAAGTGGCGTTGTTATCAGTAACTGCTCAATATTTTGCGTTTTATGGGTTCCGTTCCCAGCACGAGCGCAAAGTGCTAGCAGTATCGCAGCCATAAAGCTTGCAAACTGCCCATGAAAATATCAGGGTTATACGGAAGTAAAACTTACCTGGATCCCTACCGGAGGAATATAGGGTAGCCATTCGGTGCAGTGGCTCGACTTAAGAATGTCACATAAATCATGTGAAGCGTTTACCCACCAGCTGCGGGATTTCGAGCCCGGTGACAGAAGACACTGGAGTATTAACCAGCGCAAAGGTGTCTCACATCGGGCTTATGACTTGAAAGCTTCAATTATACCAGCAGTAAAAAAAACTGCGAGCCAGTTGACCCACAGTTACTTTCGAAATAAGTGCTTACCTTGCTTTCTGGAGTGAGTACCCTTTCACGGAGAACAATTAGAGAAAAATACAAACCAGACATCCGCAATCTTTTTGGAAATTTTGAGGACTCTTAAAAGCCAAGAACAGAAAAATAAGCTCATTGAGCGACATCTTCGTTACCTAGGTGCGACATAATGAAGAGTGAAGCATTTGTCTTCCCAAATCGCTATATTCCTCCGTTACATATTTAATGATCAGCTCGCGAACCATGCCGCAATTGAACTGCTTTTGCGTTGTTTCGCGTAGGTTTCCAGAATTTCTCATGAATTTCCTGAGCAGTGCATACTCACTAAAGCGATACAGCCTGATACAGGAAGGATTTGCGAGACAGTCGTCACATGTCTGGACCCTCGTGCACATTAACCGGAGGCTTGACGAACCACAGCCCCACGAGTTTTCACTGCAATAACACACACAGCGAGAGGTTAGTGGAAAGTGCAATGCAAACAAAACTGATAGAGTATCACTGTTACAAGCTGGTTATCAGTGACCGATTTTGTAATACAAATAAAGCGGGTATTCAACAGCTGTTAATACATAATCCATGAAATGAAGCACTTTAGCCCAAATCATAAAAGCAGTGGAAATCCACGGGGTCAGACAGTGATCAATCTCGAAGAAACTCATGTCGGGAAAGGGAAACCCATCATCTACCATTTAAGGCGCATCGTGCACTAAACGTTGCTTTTCATGAAAGAGAGTATACGATACAACACATTCCACCCCTATGTGGGGTGTTATCGCTGATTTCGTCGTTTTTTCAAACAATTTCAAGCAGATCTGAATAAAATACTTATCGCTTTTAATGGGTCTGTCAGGTAATTTACTTAAAAACCTTAGTTCGATATTGATGCCAGGTTAAATCATCTCAACAAATTATGACGCCATTTCTAGGCCCTTATGACGTCCTTTCTAGGCCCATCTAGGTCAAATATGCTCTTCTAAAGTGAGTTAGATAAATAAAAACCAGGGCATACTTTAACTCCTAGAAGAGATAGAATAAGCTTGCAAGCATCAGCTCTTAGAAAGTAAAATCGGCATATTTCTTACTATTTTGAGGTTGGGTCAATAACAAGATCACCAGATGTCACCAACAACGTTCACGGTTCTATAATATAGTGACTGGCATCATTCAAGGAGTTGATGATATGTACCGAACAGTCCTTTCGTAGTCTTGAACCGAGTTCAGGGTCACTATGTAACATTAAAAGGCTATAAAGAACATCATTCATCTTATTCGGCCAAGACGAACACGTTGAGACCCTTGGGTTTATGTTATGTCTAACGATTTCCGGGAGTTATGAGGTATTTCCCAAATCAGCCTAGATTTGACCCATTATTACACCTCCCTCCTCCATGACATCACAGCCGTGCCGATATGGTTTAAGCCACGGACAATAGAAGAAAACTTTAGAGCGGTTTCAGCACCATTTCGACTTTCCGTAGGTATCATCATTGGTATCTGAATTATCGGTTGTCAGAAATAATCCCAAGGTCATCTTCAGTGCCGATAGAGCCAAGGAGGTGGCAGGATATATAATGGACATGATAATATTCAAAGATGGATGATCCAATATGCACACATTGGCGGTGCGGACGTCCTCTATACCACTGCTGTCGGCCACTCACCTGATCTGAACAACCAGAGCCTTCCTGAGCTCCCGACACTGGCTCTGACACTCGGCCAGCGAGCTGACCCCAGGAATCGCCTCAGGAATCTGGGACGCGTCCACCCGACAACAGTAGTCGCTGCCTGCCGAGTGTCCCGAGTCAGAGCTGGCCACACGGCAAGTCAAGGGTGGTGACACTGCAAGTTAGGAAGGCGACATTACAGAGCAATGTAGCGACACCCCGGGTCAGAAAGGCGACATCACAGAGCAGTGAGGCGACACTGTGGCACAGAAAGGAGACATTACTGAGCAGTGGGGCGACACCCCGGGTCAGAAAGGCGACATTACAGAGCAGTGAGGCGACACTGTGGCACAGAAAGGAGACATTACTGAGCAGTGGGGCGACACCCCGGGTCAGAAAGGCGACATTACAGAGCAGTGAGGCGACACTGTGGCACAGAAAGGAGACATTACTGAGCAGTGGGGCGAGAGCAATGCGGCGAAACCCCGGGTCAGAAAGGCCACACCACAATAGGTAACGAAATGAGAGCATGACCCTCACGCTTTTCTCGAGTGGGTGGTCGACCCCCATAGACACCCCCCGATGGCGACGCCCCTGGCAGTTACAAGGTGCAGTCAAAAAGTAAGTTCCGGAGAGCCACTGCTTTCAGCACACGAGTTAAGTGCACGTGCTTGTTTACTAAATATGTAGGCTGAGATTTTGTCTTTCAATACATGTCTTTTTTCAGTTGTAAGTCCTTTAGTTTGGTCACTATCGAGATTCCATCAAGTGGATTTTTAAAGGCTGGCCCAAAATGGCCGAAGCCACCAGAATCGAGCAAAGCTCGATCATAAGATTGTTGACGCTGTAGGGCAAATCGGCCCAGAAATTCATCTAGAGCTGAGGAATGTGCTAGGGAATCAGGCTTTCTCGGATAGTGCAGTACGCAGGAGGGTGAGAGAGTTTAAGCAGGGTCGTAACACGGTGACAGACAAAGCACGTGCTGGAAGGCTCACCACGGCGTGCGACACTGACCATGTCACGCTCGTAGAAGATCTGGTAATAGCGGACAGACGTAGAACCATCGACGGGATCGCTGAAATACTGGGGACTAGTCGTGGAATGGTATGGAGCATCATTTTCGATAAACTGAAGATGTCCAAAGATTGTTCCAGATGAGTCCCGCGATGTCTCACGGACGGCCAGAAAACTGCCCGACAAACCATCGATAAAATTGCCTAGATAGATACCTACGAGGAGGCGAGAGCTTCCATTTGAATGAGAAAGCAACAGAGGCTGAGGGTTGGTTTCCTCTCTTTAACCCAGAGACCAAAAGTCAATCACTCCAGTGGAATTGTGCCACCTCTCTGCCCCCAAAAAGCTGCGCGTGCTTTAACAGTATACCAGTCCACCAGTATGGTAGACATTCCAGTGAATAAAGCTTCGCCAAGGCCATAGGAGGACTGGTTCGCCGCTGGGAACGTTGTGTGGAAAAGCGGGAAGGTTATTTTGAAGAATAGGTGTTCAATAATTTTGATGGCACAATAAATGCTTGCGCTGGAGAGTTCCGGAACTTACTTTTTGACTGCACTGGTACATACACAAAATGAACAACTAAAGTATGTACATAAAAACCAATAAAACTGTCCGTTTTCCGTTATAGTTACCTGGAAGAGGAGCACCATCTCCGATGCCCGGTTCCAGACCAGGTGCAGGGTCCATAATCGGACGGTGGAAATCTTCAGCTGCAGAGCGCCACGGGGGCCGTAAGTCACGAATGTTTTCTGAGACAGCTTGCAATCTCGAGCTTGCTCCATGAAAGTCTACCAAATTTAAAGATGGCTTACCTAGAATAAAACCCAAAAATGGATACGCATGAGGCCAGAAATGTGCTTTGATACCAAAAATATTGCAAATCCCCCATATTTTTCACTAAGGCTTAAAGAGGATCTTTGATTGGGTGGAATTATTTTGTTTTTCAAGATATACAATTTCAGAACTCTGCAAAGTCCAGTAAAAACTTAAGAAACTTATGGGTCCCTAAGGAAAAAAACAACTTGGAATATCGCATGGGTGGATTCTTCAATCTTGATTGCTTCCGTTTCCAGTAATGCTGAAGATCCTTTTTAGATCCAGGGTTTCCTGGATGGGTTAACACTGTTACGGCAAAACAAGGCCTATACACGCCCGATAGGAATACCTACATCCAGGGTTTTCCTGACTCCCAGCTCCCCGGAATCTCCACCCATAGTTTCCTGGCCAAAAAAAAAGATATGACATGGAAACAAAAAGGTAAGCCAAGCAATGAGGTATCTTATAAGTACGGAATATGTTTCCTGCAACTTAAAATACCTTTAAATCAAAACACTTAATGTAATTATGTTTGATTATGCTCCACATTACCAGCGGATCCACGGGAAGGTTATAGATGTCAGGATCCCCTTTGAACTGCCAGATTGCATTCAGCTGTTCATTAATAAAGCTGTGCTTGTCACGATTTCTGCCGGTTCCTCCCGTATACCATGAAAAGTCCACCCAGGACTGCGGAATGGGTTATTATCTTCCAGGCCAACCCCGGAATATATTTCTATGTAAATGAAAGTTCAAGTGCTCCTCTGTACTAAAAATAGGTCTGTTAGTTTGCAACGGGTGGTGAACTTATCCCCATCAGATTATATATACGTTGAGTATTTATATCAAACATATATTTATATATAGCTGCGCCAGTTAGAATTTTTTTGTGAAAAATACTTACCCTTGGCATACTCATGTAAAACAACACCTCTGACTTGAGCCACGTTCCTAAACTGTGCAACTACTAAAAGCGCAGTCATCATACAAGCTATGCCACCAACTTAAATGGGACTGAAATGCAATAATACAATAATCACAACATATAAGGGCAAGAGGGAAGTGTGAATGCATCCATGTTCTCACCAGTATAGAAAAGTCAATGTCCTCAATATTTGTAAAAACAAAACAATTGGTAGAATTCGAGACATTATTTTCATAACTAGATTTTAATACAAGCTTCAGGCAGGTACGGCAGAACCAATGCTATCGGGACCTTGAATTGACCAAACAATTTTATCTCAGCAACATCAGTCATATTACTTGCTTTCCTCCGAGCATTCAAACTTTGTGAGCTAATTAAATAATATATTCACCTACAGGATCCTTCTATTCTCGCCAGCCCCTTTGAGCGGTTTTCTTCAGAAGTGTACTCACCGGAGTCATCTAAAAGCTTTGCCCCTGAAAGAATGAGGTGCGGAGTATTAGTTCTTTGCTTGTGTTTATTATAAAAGCGAATGTAACACATTTTTTATCGTTTAAGGGCAGTGTCCCAATTGTATAACGGACTTGGAACTGCGATAACAGTTTTGCAGACCGCGTCGAGGCACCACTATTCGTGTATCTTATTTCGGCCAAAGCTTACTCTCTCAATTTCCTCACAGTTGAAACATCCGTTCAAAACAGGGGCCTCAAGTCCTTAGTTCAAATCAGTGATGAACCTCTTTCCATCTGGTTGCAACAATTTGCTTAGTCTAAATTCCTCTGTCACGCAGGTCACGTGATACATGTAAGCAATGGCACCGCTCATCGCAGCGTTGCTTGCCACAAGCGACACTCCAACGGTTGGAATCGTAATTACACGTGATGCTTGAGTCAACCCAGGTTGGTGAGAAAAAGGCAATATGTTTGTTCTCAGTGGGTGAAGGTGGAAACAAAATGGTGTTCCCCGATTTTTCGACTTGTGCTACCCTTAAATAGCCCTTTCAAGAATTCTGACAAAGTGGTCCATTACTTTTAAGACCCGAGATAACCTCTTGCAGAGTAAGCAGAAAACTTTGTTCCAACACTCACTGTGTGCAGAGAAATACGTTTCTGCTCAGAACAGAATTCAGCAGCGCCATCCACACGAGGCTGATGGGGGGAGGGGGGGCGGAGCGCAGCAAGCTCAGCTTGACGCTTGTTTGTGCTCAAACTGTGGATTTAAAGGTCAATGGAACATTGAACAAGAGGTTTTCTTTATACTCTGCAAGACTATTATCTAAGTGAAAATACCATGGTAGCATACCATATTCCCCTTGAAGGTTCTAAAGTACGGTTCTAAAACAGACCATTGCTTCTGCTTCGTTGAGTCCATTCTATAGTTTGCAAAAGAAGAGCTAAATAATAGAAGCACTTAAATCAGAGTTTTATATTTCATAGACGCAATAAGAAACACCTTAATAGTCTTTCCATTCATCTTCATAATTCTTATCAGTGACGGGTGACTATCCTATTTTTGGGGTTTTAGAGAGCTGCTGAGATCCAGCAGTCATTTCAAATTTCAGGACCCAAAGCAATGTGTATCGGTGATGGCTATATCGCAGCCCTTATGTCCATCAACATATTTCAACGCGAATAGAGTTTCGAACTTTCATGATTCACCTCGAGTGGTTCCCGCACAACCACCTCTCTGAACCTGAACCAGCAATTAGAGAAAAAGACACATTAAGAACTGTCTGCATTCCATTTCAACGCATGCTATCCCTACCGCAGTTTAGCTGTGTAATTATCTGCATGATCTATACGTAGGGTTTATATCAATCCAGTGTCTTAACTACATTACCCAAGGTTAAGAGCGGTCGCGTTCGAATGGTAAGGCTGGCTGAGTCGACGTCCTTCACCTGGCGACTGCTTGTGTTCCTGTTTTCTGTCACCGTCTCGTTGATCCTGGTGACGTCAGTGGCTCCATCTGGCAGCGTATCGTACCGGCTCAAGCACCCTCAGAAATCATACCTTGCGCTACAAATGATGAAAGGAAATACGGGTTCGTACTATGTGCCAGCTTCAGATGGTTCTGCTGAGATGCTTTTGAGCACTGAATTGCATTTTGGACAGCCTTGAGAGAAGTTCTGTAAATACCTATTTTGGCTATGATGCCTATTACATTTGAAGAGAATAAACTGAACTGAGACCAGTCACCCAGCCATTATGTTTTTGTGCTTACTTTCGAGCTGATCAGCATTGGTTTCCGATGTCGTGTTGGTGATCGAGGTAGTTGAGTTATCTTCAGACGTCCGGATCTTCCGGGTGGTCTCCCTCTGCAGAAACGAGTTTTCTGAGGCAGAAATTATGAACAGGTCTGAATATATTGATGAATTAGATATGTATATATATATATATATATATATATATATATATATATATATATATATATATTGTATCGGCGTAGCTCACGATAGATAAATTAAAATCAGCAAATTAGAGCTTTCGCTTTTATTAAAGCTTCATCGGTAAGTAAGCATATAGCAGGCTACAACGAGTCATAATTTTTGTTTTAAACGCGTGGATCGCAAGAGCTGCGTCCTCCGTACAAAGAACAATCAGAATAAATTCTGATAGTACTGAAGCGTTTTAAGAATACTGTTATGTTCGGTAAACTAAAAGTTACATACAAATACACGCGCATTGCACCCGAGACACAATCAAAATATTTTACGATTGATCCGCAAGGTCGTTTCATCCTTGAAAACCTATCGTTTTTTGTAATGCATTATCCTACCACATCCCCTATTAATGTTTGTTTAGCCCTCACCTGCATATAAGTTCCCAAAAGTTGTATCCACCTCCTTTCCCGTACCCTCCTGTAGAAAACATATTTCGCCCACACCCTCTCTAAACCTGCGAACGCGAAGTCATCTAACTGGGCTTTTAGGCCATATATATATATATATATATATATATATATATATATATATATATATATATATATATATATATATATATATATATATCGTGAGATATAAGTTACAATGATGTTTAGGCTAATTTCAAAAACTAAATTTATCAAAACATTATATTGCACCACATAAACGCGTTTCGTATTAACTTCATCAGTATGTAGCACAATACAACTGCTATTGTATGTAGTTGTTGTATACAGTAGCAGTAGCATACTACTGCTACATACAACAGCTACATACAATAGCAGTATGTATTGTGCTGCATACTGATGAAGTTAATACTAAACGCGTTTATGTGGTGCAATATAATGTTTTTATGAATTTAGTTTTTGAAATTCGCCTAAACATCATTGTAACTTATATTTGTCACGATGAACACAACACATATATATATATATATGTGTGTGTGTGTGTGTGTGTGTGTGTGACTACACTGACCTATTGACCTTTAATCTTGATTTATACTGACACTGCCGTGGCCTGCCATACCATAGGCAGAGGGGGATACAGGTGGTAGGGGCTCAAGCTGCCCCTCCTCGACATTTCTGATTGCCCATAGTAATCACATAGTAATATCTTCTTGGAGGTAAAGGTGGGGTAGAGATGAGCCCCCTAGCCTCTCCCCGAAATGAAAATCGGGATCCGCTACTGGCCATTAGTCATAGTAACTGTACTTTGCATCGATCATCTAGTCATATCAAAATAAAACACTGACTTTCATCTCATGACCTTAATTTTCGCTGTCACCTACCCAGTTCTGAACTTTACCTCATGTATGCATCTGTCAAATGCAGTATTGTTCATGCAAACTAAAAATAGGTGGTCTGCTATCGCTATTCCGCCATATAGAATTTTGGGGTCCGAAATCCCGCGATTGCAGAATATCTATCTAATTTGTAATTAATATTCTGTGATTTTTTATTCCGCAATTGGTAATCGATAGAGAAGTTTTTAAATTCAGGCAGTAAGGCATTAGGCCATAAAGTAGTTAATCTGCCACTGACTGGAGGTCTGAGAAATATCGGGACGGAGTCTGAGACGGTGGAGAAGGGGGAGGGGGTGGGGCGTTTGAATCCATTTCCCTCGAGCTGGGCTTCTAGGCATTCTGCTTTTTCGAGCATAGTTTCTTTTAAAATCACACAGGAGCGATTTTTCAGACACAACTTTCAAAAACCCAGTCACCTCGGCAATTCCAATGGTGTAAATATCACCATAGGCGTAAGAACAGGGGCTGAAATATTTAAGGTTCTTAACCATTGACACTTTGGCGTTGAATGAAAAGAAATCACTTAAAACCAGGGGCGTCGCCACCGGGGGGGGCAGGGGGCCTGCCCCCCCCCCACTTTTTGGCCAAAAATTTACTGATCTCAGTCAAAATGGGAGAAAATCGGACATTTTTATAACCAGCCGCTGCAGAAGGCAACGAGGAGCCCAAATTCGAACAGCATTTGGTCCTAACGGGGAAAGTTTTTGTCAATGTATCAGTGTATTATCGGATTACTCCTCTTGTGAGGCTTTTCAGTTTCCTCGTCAAATCACACACACACACCATGGATCGCACAAACTGAGGAACGTTGCACCGCGACACCACATCACTCGCAATATGGAAGAGAAAGCAAATCATTCGTCGTACACATTTCATTAAAAAGAGGCAGTACAAAAAGTAAAAATAAAAAGTATAAAACATAAAATACTCAGCAGGCTAAATCCGAGTCTAAAAACCTGATCATTATAGTAAAACCAAAAACTAAAAAAATTACGTTAAAATTCACACTAAAATAAACAACTCGATGACTCGGCTGCACCCAGCTAATCTTTCTCCCTGAGTAAAACATTCAGTCTACTCTTAAAACTTATCATGTTACAATTTCGCATTTCGGTTGTCAGGCTGTTAAAAGGTGCCGCCGTCACATACGCTAGTCTCCGCTTCCCTGCATTTGTCTGCGGTCTGGGTGGGCGTAGATGCCCAGTCTGACGTGTTCGGTGGTCATGATCGGTAAAACGGAACAATTCTCGTAGGACCGTTGGTTGACCTGTGCTGAGTACACTTTTGGCTAGACATAGTTGGTGGTACTCGGTGAGCTCATTGGCAAACATAAACCCTAGTCGTCTCGCTTCCTGAGATATACGTTCAAACTTTCGCTTGCCAGAGATGACTCGTGCGCAAAAATTGACAACTTTCTGTACCCTATGTAATTGTGAAGCGTCAGTTTGAAGTTTGGCTGCCCCCTCCACTTGTTTGCCGGTGGCGACGCTTATGCTTAAAACTGTACATTACCCCCTTCCCACATTATTCTTGATATTTCTAACCCCATGAATTCGGCCATTTTAAGCCATCACCGGTCGGTGATGTTTTTAATCTCCAGTGTATTAGCCATTAACCTACGATTTTTTTTTACCCAAACGAAAAGAAAAACTAACAGCATTTGGCAACTTGCATTATGCAGTGTTTCGGATATGTCATCCTTTACAGCCTAAATACTTATGAGCAGCTTGCTTCTTTATTCAAGAAAAGAGCAAACAGTTGTACTCAAATTGGGTATCTGAGCTGAGTGCAGATTCTCGCCCCAAACTGCTTACCCTTCCTTGCACTCCTAAGCCCAGGTAGATTCCTCAGACAGGCTCAAAAGGCCTAGGCTTACCTTGAAGAATACTTGAGACTTCAAACAATAATTTTTGGGGCTTATTGATGCACCAACTGCCAGAGTCATATGGCGTCACCAACTCTTTCCTTGTTGTAGGGGTTTCGAGGGAGCCAGCTTGCTCCTTGTTCAAGGAAGCTGCCGGGTCTTGAAACCGGGTCGACTGCCTAGAAGCCAGCCTCGCTGACCACTCCACTACCGTGCCCCCAAAATCAGGGACTCGAAGTTGGCTGTCGCTTGTCACTTGAATTTGTCCGTCATTTGTTTAGTAAAACTGTTCGATCTTGGACTAAAAATCGCATAATTTATGGTAAAAATAGTCTGCGACCGCGATGGCGTTTACGGGATTCATTGCTTGTAAATATAAATTCCGCAATAGATTTTGAGCTGTCCACAGTCGCAGTATCGCGGAATCGCTGACTAAAACTATGCGATGAGCAGCACTGGGCACATGGCTTATGAAACAATGACGTCATTCGATGCTGCTAGGCCCACGATAGTGTTTGCCGTGGCTCCAAAATAAGGGATTACATTTTACAACCTAATAATAATAGTTTATAAATATATTTCCCTGATAAAGCGGGACCACCGAAATGTCACTGATTGTCATATACAGCTCAGACGGAAACGTTCATCCGGTCACGACGGAGAGAATTGGTAGGGCTGGAGGCAGAGATAATTAGCTGCAGCTTCCGTGGTAGATCCAGGGAGGGGGCAAGTGAGGGAAATCATCCATCACCCGATCGACTCTTGGTGCCCGCTAAAATTTTACGGTGCCCCCCTCTGAAAGGTCGATGGCACGCCCTGATAGGTAGCATTCCATCCCCCCCAGGTTGCGAAAATCAGATCCCCTGCGATAGGATTTGGCACCCACCTAATAGAATTTGTATAAGATGTGACATCCCTATTCCGGATGGTGTCCCCCACCCTCCCGAACATTTCCCCCTTCTATCAGAAACCCTAGATCTGCCTATGAAGCTAAAAAAGCTACATACTTGCTTTAAGCACCCAGCGCACTTCACAGACAAACCGAACTGTCTTAACCGATACGAACGGCCAACGGGTGTTTGGAAAGGGTTACCTATGCGTCACCCGTCAGCATCAGTATTTACCTGTGGGCACCACCAAATAGCAGGTCTGACGTAGCAAGCAGTTGGAGTTGCAGAACTCTCGCGACCTCCGCTGACAGGCGGGCGAGTCCTGATTACCACAGCCAAATATCGGCACTGGAAGGTCAGTGGCGCCGCCTATATGATACCTGCAAGGAGGGGCGTTTGCGATGGAGTCCAAGCAGCGCAATCGGTTGGGGCGCAAGGCCTGCGACATCTTCGGAAAATTTTAGCTGTCCTATTGCCTCACTCTAGTGTATACAGTGTAGTTAGCCTCTGCAAAGCAGACACTGCTTCCTGATGCCAAGCGGCTACTCTTGCACCTCTTTTTTCGTTGTCAAGCCATGTCATTAAAGAACAACGGGAACAACTTAAGACGTTTTAATTCGCTACCTTACATAAAGCTGAAAAATAGAAATAGACATTGTTTTCATGTCGGGATTGCACGTCCGATAAGTTATCACTTGTCTCCAATAAAAGCTGACTGAACGCCCTACACAATCGAGACTTATTCAAAAGCAACAAGATAATATAAATCTGACACACTGATGAAAAAATGAATACACACTGACCCCACGAACAGTGTGTATTCACTGGGAGGCTGTTCGCTGCCACAGGCGTCTGAGGCCTCGAGGAAGCTGCTGCTGCCGCTCCGGAGATAGGAGGCGGGCAAAGGTGCCGACAGAGCACAGCATACTGCGTTCGCAGGTATTTTAGGACCCACCAGTTCCAGGGCTGGGACGCCATCTGGAAATGGAAAGAATCTCCGTTAGGTTGGGATCACGAACTCTGAAATGGTGCACAAACACTATACCATCGACATCTAAGCTTTTCAATAGCCCAGCACTTATCAAAGTCATACCTTGTACAGCAGACCCAGGAGGCCACCCAATTTTACATCGACAATACAAATTCAAGGTGGGCGTAACTAATGCCGTGAAGTTCAGCCTTCTCAGTTCCGTGAGGTCAAAATTGAAGAATGCAAAAGTGCACAGGCATACAGGAATGCCTGACAGGCATCATGGGCTATATATGAAACAACGTTTCTTAGAAATAGCTGATTTTAAGCATGATTTGCCTATATGTTCACTGGTAGTTAACTTATAGATTTGCATACGTTTTACCCAATGTCTTTTAGCTCACGCATTGACGGGGGTTTGAGCCACCTTCCCTATGACGGGGTCCCCCCTTAAGATCTTGAGAACCACGCTAGCTAGCGGAAAACGGGAAACGGTGTTGGATAGTCCCACCAGATCTCTATCAAAAACATTTAAAAAAATTTTTTAGCTCAAATTTAACGTCACTAGAGGCCAAAGCATGCCACCATAGGAATAACATGAAACTGAATGTTTTAGTCATTAAATCTAAACCAGTAAACATATCAATTGACTCTGCCCCCTCCCACCCCAATTGAAAATAGTTCCAACGCCCATGTATAACCGAGTAGCGTTTTTCGGCTGATCGGAAAAATACGTAGGAGGAGGCAGGGGGCTCGCAAGTGTGCTTGCTAATCAACTGATAGTGTGGGAAGAAAAATAACACCCCGTGGGATATCTCGTACCATCTCGGTCTAAATAAGAGGGATAACTGCTGATATTTACTATTAACACGCGCATGGACGGGGTCTTCTGAGACACTTCTGCTTTGACAGGGGGGCAGGTACCCGTCCCCCTTTCAAAGATCTCGAAAACCACGCTAGGTAGCGAAAAATGGTAAACGGCGTTGGGTAGCCCATCTACTTCTCCATCGAAAATATTTGACTTTTTTGTCAGGTCAAATTTAAGGTCACTAGAGGCCAAAACATGCCGTCATAGGGATACCATGCAAATGAAGGTTTTCGGTCATAACATCTGAACAGGTTAAGATAGAGCAAAACAACTTAAACTTTATGAATCCTCGCAGTAAGCCGAATCGAATGATATATAATATGACCTTGCTACGTCAAACCAATGATTTGACCCAAGCTGAGATCAGGTCAAGGTCAAATTAGGTAAAATGTATATTGTTAAAACTGCAAAGACAAGGCAAATCTAATGCAGTTAAAATAAACGCTCTATCACCATCCGTTACTAAGTTATTTAGTTAAAGCAATTTTTTAATGTATTTCCAATGGAGAGGTCATGGCTCGTACCTGACCTTAGGTCATCGATAAGAAATGGAACATATTTTAGAGAACTCGGTGGGGACCATTATGTGATATAACTTTAAATCGGATAAGTTCACTCTGTTCCGACTTATGCTATCTTAAACTTGTTTTAGGCCAGGTCACCTGACCCGTACTGGTGACCTGACCTGAGATGACCTAACCTTAAGATTTTTACAGAAGTTGTGAAAAGGATGAGGGAAAAGGTATGCCAAGTACGGCGGCGCTACGCGCCGCCGTTTTACTGCTCTCTCCGAAAAACCCGAGGGGAGGGCGGGTACCCTCCCCCGTCAATGCGCGTGTTAATTGAACTGCGGTGACTTCAGTCCTGGCGCCTCTCTGAGCAAGAACTAGCCGAGAGCCATTGAGTCTTTTGAACATGTTACGTGGCAAGCGAATGCAAGGACGTTGATGAGGATGCTGCCAAACCAGGCGGGGGTAAGGCAACCTAAATCTACAGCACCTCGTCACCAATAACCAAACTTTGACCAAACTTTACAATTTGTTCATTTCGTGCTTCCATTGCAAACCTCGGACTGACGGAAAAAGAATAGACGAGCGTCATTTCACGTATAAAACAGCTTATACCCGGGTAAAATGTCGTCTTCTTTATCCTCACCTTTCCTCGTCCTTACCATCTCCTTCCATACCATATTACCATTCCTCCTTCTTAATATTAAATCCCTTCATAATCATCACGACAATGCCTTGAAACCATCACGACAATACCTTGGACCTGACCTGAGATGATCTAATCTTTGAATTTTGACAAAATTTGTAAAAATGATGAGAGAAAAGGTATGCCAAGTACGGCAGCGCCGCCGTTTTTATGCTATCTGCGAAAACCCGAGGTGGGCGGGTACCCACACCCTGTCAATGCGCGTGTTAAGATCGTATGCCTTTGGAATCGATAATGGTTTTGGCACAGAGGCATATTCGGAGGTGTCAAGTACATCCAGGCCTGGAGGTCTCTTCTTGATTCAGGAGAATCTTGAATTGAATAAACTAGTACAGATTACAAACCCTACTGAACACCCAAAATACAAAAGGTCCTGATCCTTTTTCCTCCCGTCTGGATCTTAGCCGATGAGCAGATCAAGTGCTCCGAAAAAAGCTCCAGAAAACTCATGGAACTGGAGATACCTGAATGTATTGAGAGAGCTGTATATACGTTGAGACCTGCTAACTCAGCTAAGTCATTTTATATAATCGAATTATTCTGCAATTTGTCAACAAATCGTATATACAGTTTGGTAGTTACAGTAGTTATAGTAGTTTACAGTAGTTTAGTTTTACCATTCATACAAGCATACGTGTCACCGAGGACAAAAAGTGAGGACCCAGATCTTTATCCTCCATCTGACTTCAAAATTTCTCTCTCAAACCAGTAACTCGTCGGATTTGGGCTTCTTTTTTACCATTCCCACATGCTAGTTATGCAATATCCAATTTCATAATATTTCAAATTTGACTGAAATTCTTAAATTTTTGACGAAAAGTGGGGGCCCGGTGCTTCCACCTACCCACATCCTCCTCCGAAGCGTAGGCATACAAGCTACAATGTTTTGAGACGCAATAAATGTCTTTTGTGCCAGTTTTTCGCGAAATTGAGAACCACATTGACGAAGTATGAACATAAATATACAAGCTCAGATACTTAAATGTTATCATCATCCTTGAGCGTTGCTCCTGAGTAGTCTTTTTCGTGTGTTCCTGCTCTTGCTATGTAATAAATTCGTATCAAATTCGTTTGTTATTCTCATGGAAGTAGTCGATCCCAGCTATTTCGTATTACTTTACAATGTTTTGAGACAGCTTCCACATATCTATGTCAATCAATTCGTGCAAAGTCTGCTCGCACACGCACAATTATCAACCCCTTATTGCCCATTCTTCTCGTTTCCAGCGCTATCTAAACACTATTCCAATATTTAGGCGCCTCTCTAAGCGACGCAGGTTTGCTTACCGTCAAAAATATTTCCCTCCCCAGGAGAACTTGGCTAGAAACCACCCAGGTGAGTTTACCAGGTGGGCTACATTATATTGGTAAGAAATCCGAAACCAGAGGCCAGTTCCATGATGTAAATGTGAGCTGTGATAAAATCATATTTGATGATATGTAAGTCACAAATGAATACCATTTTAAGCTTGAATATGTTTGTCACAGGAAATTTCCACGAGACAACAAACATTACAGGTATGGTGCGCTTGACAGGTCGGTATTATTCCGGATTGCTTGAGAAGATAACATATTTCTCCTTTCCAGCACCCTCAGCTTTCCACTCCGCTATATTTTTATATATTGGTTGAATAGTTGAATGTAAGCACTGATGAATTTGAAACAAAACGAACATCCCTTCCAAATGTTTAACTCACAGCCAGATGCAAATGGCAGCCGGATGTAAAACTGGTCCTGCTGAACCTTTCTAAGCTAACAGATCTTGACTGGAACCCAGTGTCATTTTCTATTAGTCTCATATAGGTTTGTGAACCCTCAGCGATTGTTTGCTGTAGCAACTTTACTGTCAGGATGGCCGAGTGGTCTAAGGCGCCAGACTCAAGGTTCGCCTTGCCGCTGTTGGCGGTGTGGGAATTCTGGTCCTCGAATGAGGGCGTGGGTTCGAATCCCACTTCTGACAAGTTGTTTTCGTCTGATCCAGTGGTGCTCGTAGTTTTGGGCCTCTAAAGCGTAGACCAAGTTTAAATTACGTAGAATCTCTGAATACCTACTTGGTAACACACTATGCGAAATCGATTGTTTTTAAATCGTAAACATCCGAGGTTGTGCTAAACGATTAAGAAAAAAGTAAGTACTGTACCAAAATATTATGACATTAATTGTCTTTGTTTTGTCGAATGGTGAACAATCCGGCATGTCTTTTTGGGATTATGAACCTTAACTTTAGGTGTCATTTATGTGAAAGGAAGAAATGCTTGATCAGCCGTTGGATACCGAGGATTCTGAACTGACAGCGGTGCAGTGATGATCTGAGGGCAAACCAGGAGCTGGTCTGAGGGCTTACAGGGCAAACAATGTAAAAATAGACTCTTATTCTTTCGGTTATACTTTTATTAGGTTTGTTTATAATGTGGATGTTTTGGTTCGAAGATTTTGGCGTGTTGGTATGTTTGTTAGTGAAGATTGATAATTTTGATGCCTGATAGGAAGCGGTGTGGGGTTTTGTAAAGGATATGCGACTCTGATAACACAATTCTGTGATTGTTCCACGTGCTTGGCTTCTAAAATTAGAAAGGCCTGGAATAGTGCCTGTTTGAGAAGCGTTGTGTGTGTGTGTGTGTATATGGTGGAGACGTGTTTTTGTTTTGTTTTTTGGAAGTGCTGGACCTCGGTTGTAATAAGGCTCTTTTTCTCTTATACTTATCGCTCTCCGTCGCGGTGCAGCAAGCCTGGCAGCGCCGTATCGTCGAGGGTCCGAAAGTGACTCTCTACTCGTTGAACTGTCAATGGTGCCTAACTGCATCTTCGAGACCTGGCTAAAGAACTAAGCTTACTGATTTGAAGCGTCGACTGCCTTGAGGATCTTCACCCCCTTTGGGCCCCATTTTTTAGACGAGGTTTGCTCTCTCAGCCGGTTTTCAACCGAAAATAGAGAATGTCACGAGCATAAGCCGAATAGTACGAGGAGACAGGACCCAACGTTCTTTATCTACGGCGAAAAGGCAAAGTTTGACTGGTGACCCCTCTCCTTTTTACGGTTGGTGAAGTTCTTGAAAACTGTGCCCAACTGTATCGTCGGAGTCCACCAGTGACGGATCTATCTAGGGTATCACTGAACGGGGGGATGGCTCAGGTGGTGACAACACACCACTTGGGAGGCGTCTCTTGAGTACCACGTGCGGGTGGTCAAAGCGGTAGGTAATTCAAACGTCATACCGGGAAGTAACGGATCAAGTTTCCCCAGAACTTTCTGACCATGACCTGCCAAATAGTCGAGCAGGATTGCACGGCTGGCAGTAGGGAGCAGGGGAAACAATGCAGGACGCCGAAAAAGGGCATTCCTGCTTTAGCCACTTTCTAAAGCTAAAGTTAATGCATCTCAGTTGTATAGGTTTTCGTTTCATAAACTTTTAACTGTTCAATAATGTGGAGAGTGTCTTAATCCGGCGCTAAAGATGGCCTTCTTCATTCACATTTTCATATATTGTCACAACCATAATGTCAAAAACCTAGGGGAAGAATCGCCCCTTTGCTCCCTCCCTTAGGCCTGTACCTGGAGGTTTCATCATGACGCTAAGCTTGTTGACAATAAGCCTTGAGAGCGTTCCGCGACCTCGCAGGCCACTTTGCTGCGCCGTACGACGGAGTTCACTGAGAAGCAGACTGTATCGCAATGCACTAATGGCTAGTGGACTGTGCCGCATTGCATGGTAGAGTGGTAGGCTGCACCGCAATGCTCTGCCTCCCCATCCACTTCTCCCTCCAAAGAGTATGCACTATGGAGATAAGCTACACTGTTTTAACCCGCGCCGCAGCGGGCGTCCGGCGCCGCTTTCGCCCCACCCGGCCATCGATGGCCCCCTCTAACTCCGAAAATATGTGGGTTAGCGCAAATCTGCGAAGTGAATTAGAAAGCTTGCGTGAATTCAGTAAGAAATTAGTTAGAATGATTAAGCGCTTAGGTCAATGGTTTGACCTCCAGAGGTCAAGTTAGGTCACGATGGGCTATTTGCACTCAAATATGCAGTGCTTAAGAAAACTGGGTATACCTTTTATGCTATTAGAGCTATTGAGGTCTGGTAAGGTACATTTGATAGGAAAATTCCAGACCTTTTTCTGCTCTGTGGAACGTAATGACTTCCCGCCACAATTCACAATTTACGCACATATTTACCGCCCTGCCAAAGCCAGATTCGAGCACGTTGAGACACTTGAAAGAGAACTTTTTCACTTTTTATGGGGTGGGAAAAGTGAAAAAATCAAGAGAAAGACTGTTGTCAGAAGTATTAGTGATGGTGGTCTGCGCATATTGGATTTAGACCTCTATATCAATGCTTTAAAGGCTTCATGGGTTAGAAGACAACTTGTCTCAGCACATTCTTGGACTGCGCTTTTCAGTAACACCATATGTAAAGACAACACAATCTGGGAAGGGAATTCCAAGTCACTTTCCATGCATGCGTTAACAATTAAAAATGAATTTTGGAAGGAAGTGCTCAATGCATGGGCCGCTATCCAAAAGGTATATCCTATTGTCCAGGAAGAACATTTGGCTACTGGTTTATGGTTCTCTGACGCTACTGTTCGTTATCAAACGTCTCGGCTCAATCACTGGTACCGAAAAGACATTCTAAAAGTAAATGACCTCCTTGATGAGAAAGGAAACTTACTGACATTTGCAAACCTATGTGTTAAATTTTAAATGCAAGGGAATTTGATGGATTATCTGACCCTGACCTGGTCTCTGAAGGCCGAGGTAAAGCAGGAACTGGGCAAGCAGCGTTTGCCGAGCCCATTGGTTCACCCGATAATATTGTTCGCTCTTACAAAAACTAAAGGAGTTGGACATTGGTATCGACTTCTAGTCAACACTGATCTTCAAGGGCCCAAGCCTTGGGAAAATTACTGGAATGGTCAATTTGCAGAGACCTCTTGGTCTGATGTTTATTGTGCAGTGAGAGATTGTTCGAACTCGACTAACTATGCAGCACTTCACTATAAGATTATCACTCGAACCTGCTCAACAAACTTGCAAACTTTCAGGTTTAACATTAGCAACAGTCCATTATGTGATCTTTGTGAGCAGGGCTTAGAGACAATTGAACACAAATACTTTTTGTGTCCAAATATTCGACCGTTTTGGTCGTCCTTGGAAGTTTTTATTCAAACCCTTGGTTTGGAAATCAGCTTGGATTTGCCAAATGTTATCACCGGTTTCACGCAAAACATTTTGGTAAATCACATGATCATTCTTGCAAAGTCAATTATACAAAGGTCCAGGTTACCTCCTACACTCGATACCCTCAAATTAAAACTAAAACTGGATATGGATACCGAAAAATGTGCAGCGGTAATGGATAGTACTAGTGCCAAGCACAATAAGAAGTGGCATTACATTCATAGAATATGTATCTGAATATTGTGTCATTGCGTATGTACTGTTATGTCTCACTCGAGCAGAATGTTGAACACCATGTTAGTCTTTTTTTGTTCCTGAGGTAGAAGAGGCTCCTCAAACGTAAATTTTACCACGATTATGTTTTTCTTCTTCTGACCCTGTGTTGGTCATGCCATCTGAGGTGTGAGCTGATAGTTAGAAAGACCGGTTAGGAGTGATGGTGGGTGATATGGTGGTCGGTGCTTGGGTCGCTTACTTTTGCAGCTCTGCTTAGCAAATGTCATGTGTTGAAAAGCGTTTCTATAAATAAATGTTTGAAAGAAAAGACTTCCCGCCAGTGGTTTGACCTCCAGAGGTCACCTCGTGACCTAATATGACCTGAGGTCACAAAAGGTCAGAAAGTGACCTTGCCGTATATCAAATCAAAGCCAGTGACGAGACATACACGATGGTGTTTCATTCAGCGCTCTAGCTTATTTAGGTAAAAAATTATTGCCAAAAACTGTTTTGGACCCCTGGTGACCTTGGGTGACCTTGGAGAGGTCAAAGGGGAAATATAGCCACTGTGATCCGTAAAAGGGTGTCCAAGAACGCTTTTCTGAGCAAGCTGAGCTTTTGCAATGGTTTTTGTGACTTTTAGATCATCAGACAGCTTTTCCCCATGCTTTTGGGAGAGTTCACCTAGTGACTTGACCTCAGGTCACGAAATCCAAAAATCTCGGATATACAACCTGTAGACCCTGGCGAGGTCATGCAGTGTAGGAAGTTTCACATGGATCAAATAAGAAATGTAGCTCTTATAGCGCTCAAAAGTTGAAGTGAGGTGACCTTGGTTGACCTCGCCTGGTGACCTGACCTTGGGTGACCCGGGAACAAATCTCAGGGATGGTGGGAAAAAGATGGGCTGAGAGATAGAGCCCTCAACTGCGGCGCTGCACCGCGTCGTTTGTCTGCTATGTGGAAAAAACCTTAACACGCGCATTGTCGGGGGGTGGGTACCCACCCCCACCTCGGGTTTTTCGGAGAAAGCATAAAAACGGCGGCGCGTAGCGCCGCCGTACCTGGCATACGTTTTTCCCTCATCATTTTTACAACTTCTGTGAAAATTTTAAGGTTAGGTCATCTCAGGTCAGGTCACCAGTACAGGTCAAGTGACCTGACCTAAAAAAAAAGTTTAAGATAGCAGAAGTCGGAGCAGGGTGAACTTATCAGATTGAAACTCATATCACATAATGGGCCCACCGAGTTCTCTAAAATATTTTCCGGTATTTTTGATAGCGGTGACCTAAGGTCAGGTATGAGGCATGACCTCTCCATTGGAAATACATGGGAAAATGGTTTTTACTTAATAACTCAGTAACAGATGGTCATAGAGCATTTATTTTAGCTTTATTAGACTCACCTTGGCTTTGCAGTTCTAATGATATTCATTTTATATAATTTGACCTTGACCTGACCTCCAGGTCAGGTCAAATCCTCGATTTGACCTAGCAAGGTCAAATTATATATCATTCGATTCGGATTGCTGCGAGGATTCATATGGTTTAAGTCGTTTTGCTCTATCTTTGTTTGTTCAGAGGAAATGGCCGAAAAACTTAATTTACATGTTATCCCTATTACGGCATGTTTTGACCTCTGGTGACCTTAAATGTGACCGGACAAAAAAATGGTAAAAATATTTTCGATGGAGAAGTGGATGGGCAATCCAACGCCGTTTACTGTTTTTCGCTACCTACTGTGGTTCTCGAGATCTTAGGGGGCGGGTACCCACCCCCTCGTCAAAGCGAAGGTGGCTCAGACCCCCGTCAATGTGCGTGTTAAGGGGGCCATCGATAGCCTGTGGGGCGAGGGTTAAGACGCAAAAAACATATTTTGTGCCAAATTTTTATCAAAATTGAGAACAGCGCCGGTGAAGTATGAAAATAAATCTACAAGCTCGGCACTTAACGTTTTCATCATTCTTGAGGGTTTCTCCAGAGAAGTCATTTCGCCTGTTCCTTTTCTTGTTTCATAAGGATTTGGTGATTATTTCGCTGGAAGTAGTCGATCCCAGGTATTTTGTATTTCTTTGTAGTGGCGAGAGACAACTTCGATGCCTCTAAGTCGCTCAATTCGTACGCAGTCTGCACGCACACGCACAACTATCATTCCCTTATTGTCCATTTTGCTTGCTTCCAGCGCTATCTAGCCACTATTCCAATGGGTTGACGCCTCTCTAAACGACGCAGGTTTCCTTTCCCTCAACACGCTTTTCCTCCTCAGAGAACTTCGCTGGTGGAGAAATTTGCCCAGGTGAGTTAATCAGGTGGGTTACATTATCTGTGTAAGAAGTTCGAACCCAACGACAAGTTCATCATCCACAAATGTGAGTTGTGATAAAATCACATATGATTATATGTTAGTCACAAAGGAATAAGATTTTAAGCTTGAATCTGTTTGTCACAGGACATTTCCACGAGGAAACAAACATTCCACGAGGAATGGTGCGCATGACAGGTCGGTATTATTCCCTATTGCTTGAGAAGATAATATATTTCTCCTTTCCAGCACCCTCAGCTTTCCACTCCGCTATATTTTTATTTATTGGTTGAATAGTTGAATGTAAGCACCGATGAATTTGAAGCAAAAAGAACATCCCTTCCAAATGTTTAACTCACAGCCAGATGCAAATGGCAGCCGGATGTAAAACTGGTCCTGCTGAACCTTTCTAAGCTAACAGATCTTGACTGGAACCCAATGTCATTTTCTATCAGTCTCATATAGGTTTGTGAACCCTCAGCGATTGTTTGCTGTAGCACATCTGCTGTCAGGATGGCCGAGTGGTCTAAGGCGCCAGACTCAAGGGTCGCCTTGCCGCTGGTGGCGGTGTGGGAATTCTGGTCCTCGAATGAGGGCGTGGGTTCGAAGCCCACTTCTGACAAACTGTTTTTTCGTCTGATCCAGTGGTGCTCGTAGTTTGGGGCCTCTAAAGCGTAGACCAAGTTTAAATTACGTAGAATCACTGACAACTACTTAGTAACACACTATGCAGAATCGATTGTTTTTAAATCGTAAATATCCCAGGTTGTGCTGAACGATCAAGAAAAAAGTAAGTACTGTACCAAAATATTATGACCATTAATTCCAGTCATTTTGGTTTGTGTCATCGGAAATCGGGTGCAAACAATCACATGCACACTGTACCTTTCTTGGGAAGTTCAATGAACACCTATAACTTTAGGTGTCATTTATGTGAAAGGAAGAAATGCTTGTTCAGCCGTTGGATACCGAGGATTCTGAACTGACAGCGGTGCAGTGATGATCTGAGGGCAAACCAGGAGCTGGTCTGAGGGCTTACAGGGCAAACAATGTAAAAATATACTATTTTTCTTTCGGTTATACTTCCTATACTTATCGCTCTCCGTCGCGGTGCAGCGAACCTAGCAGCGCTGTATCGTCGAAGGTCCGACAGTGACTCTCTACTCATTGAACTTTCAATGGTGCCTAACTGCATCTTCGAGACCTGGCTTGAGAGTAAGAGAGTGAGTGACTCAAGATTAAGGAGATTATATTCAATATCCGGCGCTCAATATGGCCTTCTACATTCACATTTTCATATAACGACACGACCTTAATTTTAACACCCACATTGACGGGGGTCTGAGCCACCTTCACTTTGACGGGGGGGCGGGTACCCGCCCCCTAAGATCTTGAGAACCGCGCTAAGTAACGAAAAACGGTAAACGGCGTTGGATAGCCCATCTACTCCATCGAAAATATTTGAACCATTCTTTTGTCAGGTCACATTTAAGGTCACTAGGGATCAAAACATGCCGTCATGGGGATAACATGTAAATGAAGTTTTTCGGCCATTACGTCTGAACAAGTAAAGATAGAGCAAAACGATGTGAACTATATGAATCCTCGCAGCAAGCCAAATCAAATGATATATAATATTACCTTGCAAGTTCAAATTCTTGATTTGACCTGAGGTCAGGTCAAGGTCACATTAGGCAAAATGCATATCATTAGAACTGCAATGACGAGGAAATATAATGCAGTTACAATAAACGCTCTATTTCTATTCATTACTGAGTTATTCAGCTAAAACAATTTTCCCATGTTTTTCCAATGGAGACGTCATGGCTCGTACCTGACCTTAGGTCGTCGATATAAAAAATACCGGAACATTTTTAGAGAACTCGGTGGGGCCATTGTGTGATATGGGTTTCAATCGGATAAGTTCACCCTGTTCCGACTTATGCTATCTTAAACTTTTTTGAGGTCAGGTCACTTGACCTGTACTGGTGACCTGACCTGAGATGACCTAACCTTAAAATTTTGACAAAAGTTGTAACAATGATGGGGAAAAAGGTATGCCAAGTACAGCGGCGCTACGCGCCGCCGTTTTTATGGTATCTCCGAAAAACCCGAGGGAGGGGCGTGTAGCTGCCCCCCCCGTCAATGCGTGCGTTAATAGCCTAGGGGGAATAATCGCCCCTTTGCTCCCTGCCTTAGGCCTGTACCTGGATGTTTCATCGTGACGTTAAGCTTGTTGACAATAAGCGTTGATAGCGTTCCGCGACCTCGCAGGCCACTTTGCTGCGCCGTGCGGCGGAGTTCACTGAGAAGCAGACTGTACCGCAATGCACTAATGGCTAGTGGACTGTGCCGCATTGCATGGTAGAGCGGTAGGCTGCACCGCAATGCTCTGCCTCCCCATCCACTTCCCCTCCAAAGAGTATGCACTATGCATGTAAGCTACATTGTTTTAAGACGCAACAAACATATTTTTATCGAAATTGAGAACAGCGCCGGTGAAGTATGAACATAAATCTACAAGCTCGGACTCTTCAACGTTTTCATCATTCTTGAGGGTCTCTCCAGAGAAGTCATTTCACCTGTTCCATTCTTGTTTCATAACGATTTGGTGATTATTCCCCTGGAAGTATTTGATCCCAGGTATTCAATATTTCCTTGTAATGGCTAGAGACAGCTTCGATATCTCTATGTCAATCAATTTGTACAGTCTGCACGTACAGTCACAATTATCAGCCCCTTATTGTCCATTTTTATCGCTTCTAGCGCTATCCAGCAACTATTCCAATATGCAGGGGACTGTCTAAGCGACGCAGGTTTCCTTTCCCTTAACACTCTTTTCCTCCTCAGAGAACTTGGCTGGTGCAGAAACCACCCTGGTGAGTTTACCAGGTGGGTCACATCATCTGTGTAAAAATCCGAACCCAACGGCACGTTCATCATGCACAAATTCTAGCTGGGATAAAATCACATTTGATTATATGTAAGTCACAAATTAATAAGATTTTAAGCTTGAATCTGTTTGTCACAGGAAATTTCCACGAGAAAACAAACATTACAGGAATGGTGCGCTTGACAGGTCGGTATTATTCCCTATTGCTTGAGAAGATAATATATTTCTCCTTTCCAGCACCCTCAGCTTTCCACTCCGCTATATTTTTATATATTGGTTGAATAGTTGAATGTAAACCCCGATGAATTTGAAGCAAAAAGAACATCCCTTCCAAATGTTTAACTCACAGCCAGATGCAAATGGCAGCCGAATGTAAAACTGGTCCTGCTGAACCTTTCTAAGCTAACAGATCTTGACTGAAACCCAATGTCATTTTCTATCAGTCTCATATAGGTTTGTGAACCCTCAGCGATTGTTTGCTGTAGCAAATTTGCTGTCAGGATGGCCGAGTGGTCTAAGGCGCCAGACTCAAGGGTCGCCTTGCCGTTGGTGGCGGTGTGGGAATTCTGGTCCTCGAATGAGGGCGTGGGTTCGAATCCCACTTCTGACAAACTGTTTTCGTCTGATCCAGTGGTGCTCGTAGTTTTGGGCCTCTAAAGCATAGACCAAGTTTAAATTACGTAGAATCTCTGAATACCTGCTTGGTAACCTACTATGCGAAATCGATTGTTTTTCAATCGTAAATATCCGAGGTTGTGCTGAATGATCAAGAAAAAAGTAAGCACTCTACCAAAATATTATGACCATTAATTCCAGTCACTTTGGTTTTTTTAACTGGAAATCGGGTGCGAACAATCACAGGCATACCGTACCTTTCTTGGGAAGTTCAATGAACACCTATAACTTTAAGTGTCATTTATGTGAAAGGAAGAAATGCTTGTTCAGCCGTTGGATACCGAGGATTCTGAACTGACAGCGGTGCAGTGATGATCGGAGGGCAAACCAGGAGCTGGTCTGAGGGCTTACAGGGCAAACAATGTAAAAATAGACTCTTATTCTTTCGGTTATACTTCTTATACTTATCGCTCTCCGTCGCGGTGCTGCAAGCCTGGCAGCGCCGTATCGTCGAAGGTCCGACAGTGACTCTCTACTCGTTGAACTGTCAATGGTGCCTAACTGCATCTTCGAGACCTGGCTAAAGAACTAAGCTTACTGATTTGTAGCGTCGACTGCCTTGAGGATCTTCACCCCCTTTGGGCCCCATTTTTTAGACGAGGTTTGCTCTCTCAGCCGGTTTTCAACCGAAAATAGAGAATGTCACGAGCATAAGCCGAATAGTACGAGGAGACAGGACCCAACGTTCTTTATCTACGGCGAAAAGGCAAAGTTTGACTGGTGACCCCCTCTCCTTTTTACGGTTGGTGAAGTTCTTGAAAACTGTGCCCAACTGTATCGTCGGAGTCCACCAGTGACGGATCTATCTAGGGTATCACTGAACGGGGGATGGCTCAGGTGGTGACAACACACCACTTGGGAGGCGTCTCTTGAGTACCACGTGCGGGTGGTCAAAGCGGTAGGTAATTCAAACGTCATACCGGGAAGTAACGGATCAAGTTTCCCAGAACTTTCTGACCATGACCTGCCAAATAGTCGAGCAGGATTGCACGGCTGGCAGTAGGGAGCAGGGGAAACAATGCAGGACGCCGAAAAAGGGCATTCCTGCTTTAGCCACTTTCTAAAGCTAAAGTTAATGCATCTCAGTTGTATACGTTTCGTTTCATAAACTTTTAACTGTTCAATAATGTGGAGAGTGTCTTAATCCGGCGCTAAAGATGGCATTCTTCATTCACATTTTCATATATTGTCACAACCTTAATATCAAAAACCTAGGGGGAAGAATCACCACTTTGCTCCCCTCCCTTAGGCCTGTACCTGGAAGTTTCATCGTGGCGCTAAGCTTGTTGACAATAAGCCTTGATAGCGTTCTGCGACCTCGCAGGCCACTTTGCCGCGCCGTACGACGGAGTTCACTGAGAAGCAGACTGTACCGCAATGCCTAATGGCTAGTGGACTGTGCCGCATTGCATGGTAGAGCGGTAGGCTACACCGCAATGCCTTGCCTCCCCATCCACTTCTCCCTCCAAAGAGTATGCACTATGGAGAGCAGCTACACTGTTTTAACCCGCGCCGCACCGGGCGTCCGGCGCCACTTTCGCCCCACCGAGCCATCGATGGCCCCCTCTAACTCCGAAAATATGGGGGTTAGCGGAAATCTGCAAAGTGCATTAGAAAGCTTGCGTGAATTCAGTAAGAAATTACTTAGAATGATTAAGCACTTAAGTCAATGGTTTGACCTCCAAAGGTCAAGTTAGGTCACGATAGGCTATTTGCACTCAAATATGCAGTGCTTAAGAAAACTGTATACTCGGTAAACTATAAACTGTAAACTCGGTATACCTTTTATGCTATTAACACGCGCATTGACGAGGGTCTGAGCCACCTTCGCTTTGACGGGGGTACCCGCCCCCCTAAGATCTCGAGAACCACGGTAGGTAGTGAAAAACGGTAAACGGCGTTGGGTAGCCCATCCACTTTTCAATCGAAAATATTTGCACCATTTTTTTGTCAGGTGACATTTAAGGTCACGAGAGGTCAAAACATGTCCGTCATAGGGATAACATGTAAATTCAGTTTTTCGGCCATTACATCTGAACAAGTAAAGATAGAGCAAAACGACTTGGACCATATGAATCCTCTTAGCAAGCCAAATCGAATGATGTATAATTTGACCTTGCTAGAGTAAATCAAGGATTTGACCTGACCTGAGGTCAGGTCAGAGTCGAATTATATAAAATGCATATCATTAGAACCACAAAGTCCAGACAAGCCTAATACAGCTAAAATAAATGCTCTATCACCATCCGTTACTGAGTTATTCCGGAAAAAACATTTTTCCTATGTATTTCCAATGGAGATGTCATGCCTCGTACCTGACCTTAGGTCATCGATATAAAAAATACCGGAACATATTTTAGAGAACTCGGTGGAGCCATTATGTGATATGAGTTACAATCTGATAATTTCACCCTGCTCCGACTTATTCTATCTTAAACTTTTTTTGAGGTCGTGTCACTTGACCTGTACTGGTGACCTGACCTGAGATGACCTAACCTTAAAATTTTCACAGAAGTTGTAAAAATGATGAGAGAAAAGGTATACCAAGTACGGCGGCGCTACGCGCCGCCGTTTTTCTACTGTCTCTAAAAAACCCGAGGGGGGCGGGTACCCGCCCCCGTCAATGCGCGTGTTAAAGCTATTGAGGTCTGGTAAAGTACATTTGATAGGACAATTCCAGACCTTTTTCTGCTCTGTGCAACGTAATGACTTCCCGCCAGTGGTTTGACCTCCAGAGGTCACCTCGTGACCTAATATGACCTGAGGTCACAAAAGGTCAGAAAGTGACCTTGCCGTATATCAAATCAAAGCCAGTGACGAGACATACACGATGGTGTTTGATTCAGCGCTCTTGCTTATTTAGGTAAAAAATTATTGCCGAAAAACTGTTTTGGACCCCTGGTGACCTTGGGTGACCTTGGAGAGGTCAAGGGGGAAATATAGCCACTGTGATCCGGAAAAGGGTGTCCAAGAACGCTTTTCTGAGCAAGCTAAGCTTTTGCAATGGTTTTTGTGACTTTTAGATCATCAGACAGCTTTTCCCCATGCTTTTGGGAGAGTTCACCTAGTGACTTGACCTCAGGTCACGAAATCCAAAAATCTCGGATATACACCCTGTAGACCCTGGCGAGGTCATGAAGTGTAGGAAGTTTCACATGGATCAAATAAAAAATGTAGCGCTTATAGCGCTCAAAAGTTGAAGTGAGGTGACCTTGGTTGACCTCGCCTGGTGACCTGACCTTGGGTGACCCGGGAAAAATCTCAGGGATGGTGGGAAAAGGATGTGCTGAGAGATACAGCCCTCAACTGCGGCGCTGCACCGTGTCGTTTGTCTGCTATGTGGAAAAAACCTTAACCCTCGCCCCACCGGGGGCCATCGATGGCCCCCCTAAGGTTTTTCCGGGATATCAGAAAAACGATGAGGCGCAGCACCGCGGTTGAGAGCTCTACCTCTCACTGCATCATTTTCACATCATTCCTAAAATTTTTTACCCCGGGTCACCCAAGGTCAGGTCACCAGACGAGGTCAACCAAGGTCACCTCACTTCAACTTTAGAGCTCTGTAAGAGCTACATTTTAAAGTCGATCAATTTGAAACTTCCTACACTTCATGACCCTCCAAGGTCTACAAGGTGTATATCCGGGATTTTTCGATTTCGTGCCCTCAGGTCAGGTCACGAGGCGACCTCTCCCATTGGAAAAGCATGGGGAAAAGCTGTTTTATAAAATAAAAGCCACAAAAATGATTGCAAATATTCAGACTGCTCAGAACAGCGTTTTTGGACACCCTTTCACGGATCCCAGGGGTCATATTTGCCCTTTGACTATTCCAAGGTCATTTTAGGTCACCAGAGGTCAAAAACAGTATTTTGACAATACCTTTTGACCTAATTAAGCTAGAGCGGTGAAATAAACACCATCGTGTTTGTCTTGTCACTGGCTTTCATTTGATATACGGCAAGGTTACTTTCTGACCTTTCGTGACCTCAGGTCATATTAGGTCACGAGGTGACCTCTGGAGGTCAAACCACTGGCGGGAGGTCTTTACCTTCCACATAGCGGAAAATGTACTGGTAATTTTCTATAAAATGTTATTTACCAGGCCTTAATAGCTCTAATGACATAAGATTTATGCTCAGTTTGCTTAATCATTGCATATTTGAGTGAAAATAGCCGATCTTGACCTAATTTGACCTCTGGAGGTCAAACCATTGACCTGAGCACTAAAACATGTGAAGTAATTTCTTACTGAATTCACGCGAGCTTTCTATTGCACTTTGCAGATTTGCGCTAACGCCCATATTTTCGGAGTTAGAGGGGGCCATCGATGGCCCCCCGGTGGGGCGAAGGTGGCGCCGGACCCCCGGTGGGACGCGGGTTAACACGCGCATTTTCGGGGGCGGGTACCCGCCTCCCTCGGGTTTTTCGGAGAAAGCATAAAAACGGCGGCGCGTAGCGCCGCCGTACCTGGCATACCTTTTTCCCTCATCATTTTTACAACTTCTGTGAAAATTTTAAGGTTAGGTCATCTCAGGTCAGGTCACCAGTACAGGTCAAGTGACCTGACCTCAAAAAAGTTTAAGATAGCATAAGTCGGAGCAGGGTGAACTTATCAGATTGAAACTCATATCACATAATGGGCCAACCGAGTTCTCTAAAATATGTTCGGGTATTTTTGATAGCGGTGACCTAAGGTCAGGTATGTGGCATGACCTCTCCATTGGAAATACATGGGAAAAATTGTTTTTACTTAATAACTCAGTAACAGATGGTCATAGAACATTTATTTTAGCTTTATTAGACTCGCCTTGGCTTTGCAGTTCTAATTATATTCAATTTATATAATTTGACCTTGACCTGACCTCAGGTCAGGTCAAATCCTAGATTTGACCTAGCAAGGTCAAATTATATATCATTCGATTCGGATTGCTGCCAGGATTCATATGGTTTAAGTCGTTTTGCTCTATCTTTATTTGTTCAGATGAAATGGCCGAAAAACATAATTTACATGTTATCCCTATTACGGCATGTTTTGACCTCTGGTGACCTTAAATGTGACCTGACAAAAAATGATACAAATATTTTCGATTAAGAACTTGATGGGCAAACCAACGCCGTTTACCGTTTTTCGCTACCTACCGTGGTTCTCGAGATCTTAGGGGGCGGGTACCCACCCCCTCGTCAAAGCGAAGGTGGCTCAGACCCCCGTCAATGCGCGTGTTAAGGGGGCCATCGATGGCCCGTGGGGCGAGGGTTAAGACGCAAAAAACAAATTTTGAGCCAAATTTTTATCAAAATTGAGAACAGCGCCGATGAAGTATGAAAATAAGTCTACAAGCTCGGCACTTAACGTTTTCATCATTCTTGAGGGTTTCTCCAGAGAAGTCAATTTGCCTATTCCTTTTCTTATTTCATAACGATTTGGTGATTATTCCCCTGGAAGTAGTCGATCCCAGGTATTCGATATTTCTTTGTAATGGCTTGAAAAAACTTCGATACCTCTATGCCAATCAATACGTACACAGTCTGCACGCTCACGCACAACTATCAGTCCCTTATTGTTCATTTTTCTCGCGTCCAGCGCTAGCTAGCCACTATTCCAATGGGTTGACGCCTCTCTAAGCGACGCAGGTTTCCTTTTCCTCAACACTTTTTTCTCCTCAGAGAACTTGGCTGGTGCAGAAGTTTGCCCAGGTGAGTTAATCAGGTGGGTCACATTATCTGTGTAAGAAGTTCGAACCCAACAGTAAGTTCATCATGCACAAAAGTGATCTGTGATAAAATCACGTATGATTATATGTTAGTCACAAATGAGGAAGATTTTAAGCCTGAATCTGTTTGTCACAGGAAATTCCTGCGAGGAAACAAATATACAAAAGGCCAAAAATCGAGACAATATTTCGCTGGTCTCGATTTTTTTACCTTTTTGTATCTAATATTGATGTAAAATATACAGGGATGTTAATGCTCAATATCTTGTCCATCATTCTTTCCATAATGTTGCCACGAGCTATTCGTATCATCAAAACATTTTATCTTTTGGTTGAATAGTCAAAGTAAACACTGATGAGGTTGGAAAAACAGAACATCCCTTCAAAATGTTTAACTGATAGCTGGATGCAAATCCTTCAAGAGTGTGCGGGTACAAAGTTGCGTTGGGTACTGCTGGCTATAATTCCCTGAGTTGCAAAAGGAAAGTGACGGGTGGAAGGGAAGGTGGCGTTTATGTAAAGGGATAGCAAAGTGAAAGCTTTTTTTCATGACCCGAGCCACAAAAACCTGTATGTAGAATTTGTAACCGAAACAATGAGTGTGGGAGATGGAGGGGACCGAGTGAGAGCCATCACAATGTGTAAGCGAGGAAAATACTTGACATCCAGGATCATTAGCTAATAGGTGCTAACATAAAGCTGGTCCTGCTGAACCTCTCTAAGCTAATACATCCTGACTGGAACCCAAGGTCATTTTCTATAAGTCTCATATAGGTTTGTGATCCCTCAGCGTTTATTTGCTGGAACCAGATCTAATCGTTGTCAGGATGGCCGAGTGGTCTAAGGCGCCAGACTCCAAGGTTCGCCTTGCCGCTGGTGGTGGTGCGGGAATTCTGGTCCTCGAATGAGGGCGTGGGTTCGAATCCCACTTCTGACAAATCATTTTGTCTGATCCGATGGTGCTTGTAGTTCTGGACAGCCACAGCGTTGACCAAATTTAAAATATATAATATCACTTACAATGGCTAACACTAGGTAACATATGCAGAGTTCAATGCAAAAACGATTGTTTTTAAATCAGGGAATATCGTAAGTTGTGCTGAGTGATCAATAAAAGTCCGTACTATACCAAAATATTAGCATTATTAATTCTTGTCCCTTTGGCTTGTGTCACCGGAAATTGGGTGACACAAAACTGTTCCTGGATCCGCCAGTGCTCGTGAAATTCTTTATTTTCGGTTGAAACCCGGCTGAGAGAAACCCTTGGATCCGCTAGTGGTTTCGAGCATGATCCCAATGGTGCGAGGAGACAGGATCCGAAAATTATTTTTACCTACGGCGAAAAGTCAAAGTTTTGATAAAGACCTGCTCTCCTTTTAATCGTCGAAATTGTTGAGAACTACCAGTGACAGATCTAGAATATGATTTAAAGGGGTGAGGGTGAGGGGTGGCTGAAGGAGCGACAATACATCACTTGGGAGGTGTCTCTTGGGTACCACGGGCGGGGGTTAAAAGTTGTAGCTAATTCAAACGTCTTTCCGGGAAGTAACGGATAAAATTTAACCACAGCTTTCTGATCGGGGCCCGCGAAAGAGTCGAATGGAATTGCACGTTTGACAGTAGGGAGCAGGCGAATCCGATGGAGGACGCTAAAAAGGGCACGGCTGACTTGGTCACTTTCTAAAGCCAAAGTCAATGCTCCTCAGTTGTATAGGTTTTCGTTTCATAAACTTCTAACGGTTCAATATCGTGGGGAGTGTCTTAATCCGGCACTTCGCTTTCATTCACATTTTCATACAATTACACGACCTTAATGTTAAAAACCTCAGGTGAATAATCGCCCCTTTGCTACCTTCTTTAGGCCCGTTTCTGGAGGTTTCATCATGACGCTAGGCTTGTGCCGCATTTTCATATTCCGCGACTTCATATTCCGCGTTCTGCGACTTCGCAGGCCACTTGGCTGCGCCGTCCGGCAGAGTTCACTGAGAAGCAGACTGTACCGCAATGCCTAATTGCTAGTGGACTGTGCCGCATTGCATGGTAGAGCGGAAGGCTCCACCGCAATGCTCTGCCTCCCCATCCACTTCACCCTCCAAAGAGTATGCACTATGAATGTAAGCTACACTGTTTTAAGACGCAACAAACATATTTTGTGCCATATTTTATCGAAGCTGAGAACAGCGCCGGTGAAGTATGAACATAAATCTACAAGCTCGGACACTTCAACGTTTTCATCATTCTTGAGGGTTTCTCCTGAGAAGTGATTTCGCCTGTTCTTTTTCTTGTTTCATAACGATTTGGTGATTATTCCCCTGGAAGAAGTCGATCCCAGGTATTCAATATTTCTTTGTAATGGCTTGAAAAAACTTCGATAGCTCTATGCCAATCAATACGTACACAGTCTGCACGCTCACGCACAACTATCAGTCCCTTATCGTCCATTTTGCTCGCTTCTAGCGCTAGCTAGCCACTATTCCAATGGGTTGACGCCTCTCTAAGCGACGCAGGTTTCCTTTCCCTCAACACTTTTTTCTCCTCAGAGAACTTGCCCAGGTGAGTTAATCAGGTGGGTTACATTATCCGTGTAAGAAGTTTGAACTCAACGACAAGTTCATCATCCACAAATGTGAGTTGTGATAAAATCACATATGATTATATGTAAGTTACAAATTATAAAGATCTTAAGCCTGAATCTGTTTGTCACAACAAATTCCCGCGAGGAAACAAACATACAAAAAGCCCAAAAAATCGAGACAAAATTTCACTGGCAACAGCATCAACATGTCTGAGACCTGTTGATGCTAGTGTCAGCGAAATATGGTCTCGATTTTTGACCTTTTTGTATCTAATGTTGATGTAAAATATACTGGGATATTAATGCTCAATATCTTGCCCATCACTTATCCAATAATGCTGGCACGAGCTTTCCGTATTATCAAAACATTTCATCTTTTGGTTGAATAGTCGAATGTAAACACTGATGAGTTTGGAACAAAAAGAAAATCCCTCCTAACTGTTTAAATGACAACCGGATGAAAGTCCTTCATGGGTGTGCGAGGACAAAGTTACGTTAGGCTCTGCGGGATAATTACCTGAGCTGCAAAAGGAAGGTGACGAATGGAACGGAAGGTGGCGCTTATGGAAAGGGATACCAAATTGAAAGCTTTATTTTCGTGGCCCGAGCCACAAAAACTGTATGATAATTTCTTACAGAACAAATGAAATTGGGAGATGCAAGAACTCGAGTTAGAGTCATCAAAATGTGTAAACCAGGCATAGACTTGACATCCATCAAGATACCTTTACCTAAAGGCACGCTCAAGAGGGATTCCTCCACGCCTGAGTGACGTCACACGGGCGTGGATAAATTCCTTCACCTTTGGGCCCTGTGTCAAACTGCTGCTAATGGCACTGCCCGCTTACGAATTTGTAAGAATACGCGGTAATCAAGTTTATCGCAAATGCAATAAATAAGCATTTAATTTTCGATTCTAGGCCTCTTTCTGCAAACATTTAGATATTTAATCATTTGAATTTCCCATGTTATATGCTACGAGATGCCGATCTGCGATTGCTGTTGGAGGCGGGCTGGACATCCATGACCATTGGCCAATGGGTGCTAACATAAAACTGGTGCTGCTAGACTGTTCTATGCTGATACATACTGATTGCAGGCCAAGGTCATTTTTATTAGTCTCATAGAGGATTGTGAACCCTCAGCGATTGTTTGCTGGAACCTAAACGAACCATTGTCAGGATGGCTGAGTGGTCTAAGGCGCCAGACTCAAGGTTCGCCTTGCTGCTGGTGGCGGGGTGGGAATTCTGGTCCTCGAATGAGGGCGTGGGTTCGAATCCCACTTCTGACAAAATATTTTTATATGATCCAATGGTGCTTGTAATTCTGGGAAGCCACAACGTTGACCAAATTTAACACCCGCATTGACGGGGGGTGGGTACCCGCCCCCCTCGGGTTTTTCGGAGATATTATAGAAACAGCGGCGCGTAGCGCCGCCGTACTTGGCATACCTTTTCTGTCATCATTTTTACAACTTTTTTGAAAAATTTTTAGGCTAGGTCATCTCAGGTCAGGTCACCAGCACAGGTAGAGTGACCTGACCTAAAAAAGTATAAGGTAGCATAAGTCGGAACAGGGTAACTTATCCAATTGAAACTCATATCACATACTGGGCCCATCGAGTTCTCTAAAATATGTTCCGATATTTTTATATTGATGACCTAAGGTCAGGTACCAGTCATGATCTCTCCATTGGAAATAAATGGGAAAATGATTTTAACTAAATAACTTAGTAACGGATGGCGATAGAACGTTTATTTTAACTGCATTAGATTCGCCTTGTCTTTGCAGTTCTAATGATATGCATTTTATCTAATTTGACCTTGACCTGACCTCAGGTCAGGTTAAATCCTTGATTTGACCCAGAAAGGTCATATTATATATCATTCTATTCGGCTCACTGTGAGGATTCATATAGTTTAAGTTGTTTTTCTCTATCTTTACTTGTTCAGATGTAATGACCAAAAACTTTCATTTGCATGTTATCCCTATGACGGCAGGTTTTGACCTCTATAACCTTTAATGTGACCTGAAAAAAATTACTCAAACATTTTCGATGGAGATGTGGATGGGCAACCCAACGCCGTTTACTTTTTTCGCTACCTGGCGTGGTTCTCGAGATCTTAGGGGCGGGTACCCGCCCCTCCCCGTCAAAACGAAGGTGGCTCAGACCCCCGTTAATGTGTGTGTTTACCCGCGCCCCACCGGGGGTCCAGCGCCACCTTCGCCCCACCGGGGGCCATCGATGGCCCCCTCTAACTCCGAAAATATGGGCGTTAGCGCAAATCTGCAAAGTGCAATAGAAAGCTCGCGTGAATTCAGAAAGAAAGTACTTGACATGCTTTAGTGCTCAGGTCAATGGTTTGACCTCCAGAGGTCAAATTAGGTCAATATCGGCTATTTTCACTCAAATATGCAATGCTTAATCAAACTAGGCATAACTCTTACGCCATTAGAGCTATTGAGGTTTGGTAAAGTACATTTGATAGGAAATTGTCAGTCCTTCTTCCGCTATGTGAAACGTTAAGACTTCCCGCCATTGGTTTGACCTCCAGAGGTCACCTCGTGACCTAAGATGACCTGAGGTCACGAAAGATCAGAAAGTGACCTTGTTGTATATCAAATGAAAGCCAGTGACAAAATAAACACGCTGGTGTTTGTTTCAGCGCTCTAGCTTAATTAGATCAAAAGTTATTGTCAAAATACTGTTTTTGACCCCTGGTGACCTTAGATGACCTTGGAGAAATCAAAGGGCAAATTTGACCCCTGGAATCCGTGAAAAGGTGTCCAAGAACGCTTTTCTGATCAAGCTGAGCATTTTCAATCGCTTTTGTGACTTTTAGATCATAAGACAGCTTTTCCCCATGTTTTTTCAATGGGAGAGGTCACCTCGTGACCTGACCTCAGGGCACGAAATCGAAAAATCCCAGATATACACCTTGTAGACCCTGGAGGGGCCATAAGGTGTAGGAAGTTTCAAATCGATCGACTTCGAAATGTAGCTCTTACAGAGCTCTAAATTTGAAGTGAGGTGACCTTGGTTGACCTCGTCTGGTGACCTGACCTTGGGTGACCCGGAATAAATAATTTCAGGGATGGTGGGAAAATGATGCAGTGAGAGGTAGAGCCCTCAACCGCGGTCCTGCGCCTCTTCGTTTTTCTGCTATCCCGGAAAAACCTTAGAGGGGCCATCGATGGCCCCGGTGGGGCGAGGGTTAAATTACATAGAATCACTCTCTACCTACTGGCTAACGCAATACGCAACATTTGCAGCATTTAATAAAAAAAGATTGTTTTTAAATCGGGAATATCCTAGGTTGTGCTAAGTGATCAAGAAAAAAGTCCGCGCTATACCAAAATATTAAGATTATCAATTCTGGTCACTTGGCTTGTGCCACCGGAAATCTGGTGACACAAAACTGTTCCTGGATCGGCCAGTGCGCGGCAAATTCTTTATTTTTGGTTGAAATTCGGTTGAGAGAAACCTTTGAATCCGCCAGTGTTCTCGAGCATGATCCGAATGGTGCGAGGAGACAGGATCCGAAAATTATTCTTACCCAGGGCGGAAAGTCAAATATTTACTGATGACCTACTCTTCTTTTCATCGTCGAAATCCACCAGTGACGGATCTAGGGGATCATTAAAAGGAGGGAGTTGCTCAAGGAGCGACAATACAACACTTGGGAGGCGTCTCTTGGGTACCACGAGCGAGGGTTAAAAGTTGTAGATAATTCAAACGTCTTTCCGGGATGTCTCGAATCAAATTTCACCCCAACTTTCTGAACGGGGCCTGCCAAATAGTGGATTGGAATTGCACGGTTGACTGTAGGGAGCAGGCGGCAACAATGGAGGACGCCGAAAAGGGGCACCCCTGCTTTGGCCACTTTCTAAATACAACGTCAATGCACCTTAGTTGCATAGTTGTTGTTTCATTGGCTTCCAACTGTTCAATATCGTGCAGGGTGTCTTAGCCTGGCGCTCAAGATGGCCGTCTTCATTCGTATTTTCATATAATTTCACGACCTAAATGTAAAAAACCTAAGGGGAATACTTGCCCCTTTGCTCCCCACTTTAAGCCCGTACCTGGAAGCTTTATTGTGACGCTAAGCTTGTTGAAAATAAGCCTTGATAGCGTTTCGTGACTTCGAAGGCCAATTGGCAGCGGCGTATGACGGAATTCACTGAAAAGCAGACTGCACCGCAATGAACTAATGACCAGTGGACTGTGCCGCATTGCATGGCAGAGGTAGGCTACACCGCAATGCTCTGCCTCTTGCGAACATTTGACTAATTTCTTCGCATCAACTGGGTTCTTGCGCTTCTGATGCCGGAGACACATTCGGCCCAACTGTTTAGGGCAGGGGCCTTTGACCTTATTCCTGTCGGGCTCCTGGCTACCCCTAATTCCTGTAATCCTGTAAGAGAATGGAGGAGACGTATTCGCTCCCCTAAGATCTCAAAATCTGCCCGTTTTATTTTAAAAAATCAAAATGGGATCGTGTAGCCTCATACTGAACTCCATATTTAAAGAAATAAAATATTACAGTTTAGAAAATGGTAGACAGGGACGTGCAAAATGTATATCTTATAACTGTCGCTTCTTAGATTCATGAAAAATAATTGGCCTCGTTGTTTGATTTTCGCTAGACTAGTACCTACATATTGGCACAGATTTAATGCACAATTGTGATAAATTTCGGTTTGGTGAAAATTCGAAATTCAATGGTGGATCCAGAGTCAGGCCTACATGATAGATATGTTTTGCTTTACCAGTTTCTTTGTTGCTAATATTAGGAAACGTCAGATACAGCGTAACACCTTTCACAGAAAGAAGCATTGCTTGATCTAAGAAAATCTAAGAAAGATGGATGCAGGAAAAGCAAAATAGGGGGACAAGATGAATATTGTCAATGCCCAAGGGGCAGGTACACATGCTCTTTGCTACGTATTTTTCATAGTTCCCAGCCTTTATTCGCCCATGCCAGGCCCGAGGGGATTCTGAATCATCTCGTCACCTCAGATCCACCTATGGATGTTTTTACTCTATTTAATCAGTCTTGAGTTTTGTCCCATTCATTGCACTTTGTGTATGATTAGGACAAACAATGCGAGGTATAGTTCCCTGAGCTGCAAAGGGAAGGTGGGGAGTTGAATGGAAGAACTGGTGTAATCAATAATCTACAATAGTTGGAAAATATAGCAAAATGACTTACTTTCTTGACCCGAGCCAAAAAAGTACCTGTATGTAGAAGTTATAAAATAACTGAAAATTGGGGTTGGATGGACTCGAATGAGAGCCATCACAATGTGTAAGCGAGGAAAATACTTGACATCCAGGATCATTAACTAATAGGTGCTAACATAAAGCTGGTCCTGCTGAACCTCTCTAAGCTAATACATCCTGACTGGAACCCAAGGTCATTTTCTATAAGTCTCATATAGGTTTGTGATCACTCAGCGTTTATTTGCTGGAACCAGATCTAATCGATGTCAGGATGGCCGAGTGGTCTAAGGCGCCAGACTCAAGGTTCGCCTTGCCGATGGTGGCGGTGCGGGAATTCTGGTCCTCGAATGAGGGCGTGGGTTCGAATCCCACTTCTGACAAATCATTTTGTCTGATCCGATGGTGCTTGTAGTTCTGGACAGCCACAGCGTTGACCAAATTTAAAATATATAATATCACTTACAATGGCTAACACTAGGTAACATATGCAGAGTTCAATGCAAAAACGATTGTTTTTAAATCAGGGAATATCGTAAGTTGTGCTGAGTGATCAATAAAAGTCCGTACTATACCAAAATATTAACATTATTAATTCTGGTCCCTTTGGTTTGTGTCACCGGAAATTGGGTGACACAAAAACTGTTCCTGGATCCGCCAGTGCTCGTGAAATTCTTTATTTTCGGTTGAAACCCGGCTGAGAGAAACCCTTGGATCCGCTAGTGGTTTCGAGCTTGATCCCAATGGTGCGAGGAGACAGGATCCGAAAATTATTTTTACCTACTGCGAAAAGTCAAAGTTTTGATAAAGACCTGCTCTCCTTTTAATCGTCGAAATCGTTGAGAACTACCAGTGACAGATCTAGAATATGATTTAAAGGGGTGAGGGTGAGGGGTGGCTGAAGGAGCGACAATACACCACTTGGGAGGCGTCTCTTGGGTACCACAGGCGGGGGTTAAAAGTTGTAGGTAATTCAAACGTCGTTCCGGGAAGTAACGGATAAAATTTCACCACAGCTTTCTGATCGGGGCCCGCGAAAGAGTCGAATGGAATTGCACGTTTGACAGTAGGGAGCAGGCGAATCCGATGGAGGACGCTAAAAAGGCACGGCTGATTTGGTCACTTTCTAAAGGCAAAGTGAATGCACCTCAGTTGTATAGGTTTTCGTTTCATAAACTTCTAACTGTTAAATATCGTGGGGAGTGTCTTAATCCGGCACTCAAGATGGTCGCCTTCATTCACATTTTCATACAATTACACGACCTTAATGTTAAAAACCTCAGGCGAATAATCGCCTCTTTGCTACCTCCCTTAGGCCCGTTTCTGGAGGTTTCATCATGACGCTAAGCTTGTTGACAATAAGCCTTGATTGCGTTCCGCGACCTCGCAGGCCACTTGGCTGCGCCGTGCGGCGGAGTTCACTGAGAAGCAGACTGCACCGCAATGCCTAATGGCTAGTGGACTGTGCCGCATTGCATGGTAGAGCAGTAGGCTGCACCGCAATGCTCTGCCTCTTCACTATTTGACTAATTTCTTCCCATCGACCGGCTTCTGGCGCTTCTGATTCCGGAGATGGATCCGACCCAACGGTTTAGGGCAGGGGTCTGACTTTTTTACGAAAAGTAAGGGCCGGGTGCCTCCCGCCATCCACCTCCCTCTCCGAAGTGTTTGCATACAAGCTACAATGTTTTAGGACGGAACAAACATCTGTTGTGCCAAATCTTTATAAAAATTGAGAACAACGCTGACGAAGTATGAACATAGATCTAGAATCTCGGACACTTAAGCGTCATCATCATTCTTAACACGCGCATTGACGGGGGGCGGGTACCCGCCCCCCTCGGGTTTTTCGGAGACAGCAGAAAAACGGCGGCGCGTAGCGCCGCCGTACTTGGTATACCTTTTCCCTCATCATTTTTACAACTTCTGTGAAAATTTTAAGGTTAGGTCATCTTAGGTCAGGTCACCAGTACAGGTCAAGTGACCCGACCTCAAAAAAAGTTTAAGATAGCATAAGTCGGAGCAGGGTGAACTTACCCGATTGAAACTCATATCACATAATGGCCCCACCGAGTTCTCTAACATATGTTCCGGTATTTTTGATATCGATGACCTAAGGTCAGGTACGAGGCATGACCTCTCCATTGGAAATACATGGGAAAAATGGTTTTAACGGAATAACTCAGTAACGGATGGTGATAGAGCATTTATTTTAGCTGCACTAGACTCGCCTGGGCTTTGCGGTTCTAATGATATGCATTTTATATAATTTGACCCTGACCTGACCTCAGGTCAGGTCAAATCCTTGATTTGACCTAGCAAGGTCAAATTATATATCATTCGATTCGGCTTGCTAAGAGGATTCATACAGTTCGAGTCGTTTTGCTCTATCTTTACTTTTTCAGATGTAATGCCCGAAAAACTGAATTTTACATGTTATCCCTATGACGGGCATGTTTTGACCTCTCGTGACCTTAAATGTGACCTGACAAGAAAATGGTTCAAATGTTTTCGATGGAGAAGTGGATGGGCAGCCCAACGCCGTTTGCCGTTTTTCGCTACCTACCGTGGTTCTCGAGATCGTAGGGGGCGGATACCCGCCCCCCCCGTCAATGCGAAGGTGGCTCAGACCCCCGTCAATGCGCGTGTAAGGGTTACTCCTGAGTAGTCTTTTCGCCTGTTCCTTTTCTTGTTTCATAACGATTTGGTGATTATCCCCCTGAAAGTAGCCGATTCCAGGTATTCGATACTCATTTCTTTGAAATGGTTTGAGACAGCTTTGATACCTCTATGTCAATTAATTTTACGCGGTCTGCACGCACACGCACAATTATCAGCCCCTTTTTGTCCATTTTTCTCGCTTTCAGCGCTATCTAGCCACTATTTTAATGGGTTGGCGACTCTCTAAGCAACGCAAGTTTCCTTTCCCTCGACACTTCTTTCCTCATCAGGAGAACTTGGTTGGTGCAGAAACCACCCAGGTGGGTTAAATTATCTGTGTAAGAAGTCCGTACCCAACGGCAAGTTCCATCATGTACAAATGTGAGCTGTGATAAAATTACATATGATTATATGTAAGTCACAAATGAAGAAGCTTTAAAGCTTGACTCTGTTTGCCACGAGGAAAAAGACATTACAGGTATGGTGCACGTGACAGGTCGAAATTATTCCCGATTGCTTAACACACGCCCCACTGGGGGCGAAGGGTGAAATTCGCCCCCTCTTGGTTTCCCCCAGATAACGCAAAAACGAAGAAACGCAGAACAACGAAACTTACAGTACCTTATCCCTGATTAATTTTACGCATCTGACCAATTTTTTATGTCAGGTCATGTCAGGTCAAGGAGCTATCCAAGGTTAAGCGACCCGACCTGAAAACCTAAAATCACGAGTTTGAAGCGGCGCCTAAGGAACATCTGCCAACTGATCTGTTTGAAACTTTCACAATATGATAAGATCATTAGGGTCTACAAATCCGCTATCTCAGAATTTTGATATTGTTGACCTAAGGTGGGGTCAATTTTTTGGTCACCCCATTATAGGTCTATGGTGAAAAATTGAAAGGATTCGCTTTCAGTAAATACTGGTTAGATAAAGCTAAAAATCCTCACAACGTGTATTCTTATTACAGTCTGGACGATTAAGCTGATTTTTTGACCATCTGACCTCTCAAAGGTCATGTTAGGTCACAGGAGCATACAGTGATTGATTTGTCAATAACTCCTCACTGAATTGAGATAAAGGTCTTATTTTGCTTTCATTGGGCTTATATTGTCACCGGGAGTCGATTGATATTCAACATGACCATACCAGGTCATCCTGTGACCCCGACTTAGCTCGACGTCAGGTCATTTTCACAATTTGACCCAGCAAGGTCATATTATACATCATTCAATTTGCCACAATGAGAGGAATTCAATGATGCACCAATATTTTCTCTAGCTTTGCTGAGTAAATATCTAGAGATGGAGACGTACACTGCCCTGTTGTAAGCCTATGGAAACTTCTTTGACCTATACTGACCTAAATATCGACCTGACATAAAAATGTTACGCATAATTTTCCTTCGCCTCGTCAAGAGATTTCGAACACCGCCCGTAATTTTTATTTAGCTTTCGTGGGAAATGAGATACAGAGGGGCGAAAACGCCTCCCCAGTGGGGCGAGTCATGCCAGGGACCCCAGCGGGGTGCGTGTTAAAATGATAACATACCTATTTCTCCTTTCTAGCACCCTCAGCTTTCCACTCCGCTATATTTTTATATATTGCTTGAATAATTGAATGTAAACACGGATGGGTTTGGAACAAAAAGAACGTCCCTTCGAAATGTTTAACTGACAGCCGGATGCAAATCCTTCAAGGGTGTGCGTGGACAAAGTTACGTTAGGCACTACGGGGTATAATTCCCTGAGCTGCAAAAGGAAGGTGAGGAATGGAACGGAAGGTGGCGTTTATGGAAAGGGATATCAAATTGAAAGCCTTATTTTCGTGGCCCGAGTCACAAAAAAACTGTATGAGAATTTCTTCCAGAACAAATGAGGTTGGGAGATGGAGGGGCCGAGTGAGAGTCATCAAAATGTGTAACCAAGGCATCTACTTGATATCCAGGATCATTAGCCAAAGGGTGCTAACATAAAACTGGTCCTGCTGAACTTTTCTGTGCTAACATATCTTGACTGGAACCCAAGGCCATTTTCTATTAGCCTCATATAGGTTTGTGAGCGCTCAGGGATTGTTGTTTGCTGAAACCAGATCTAATCGATGTCAGGATGGCCGAGTGGTCTAAGGCGCCAGACTCAAGGTTTTCCTTGCCGCTGGTGGCGGTGCGGGAATTCTGGTCCTCGAATGAGGGCGTGGGTTCGAATCCCACTTCTGACAAACCGTTTTCGTCTGATCCAGTGTTGGCCATAGTTCTGAGTAGCCACAGCATTGACCAAGTTGAAATTACATAGAATCACTGTCTACAAACTGACTAACGCACTATGCAACATATGCAGAGTTCAATACAAAAACGATTGTTCTTAAATCCGGAATATCCAGGGATGTGTTAAGTGATCAAGAAAAGGTCATATTGTACCAACATTTTAAGATTATTTAATCTGGTCACCTCGGTTTTTGTCCCCGGACATCGGGTGCAAACAATTACATATGTACCGTACTTTTCTTGGAAAGTCCAATGAAGGCCTACAACACTAGGTGTCATCTAGACAACGAGAAGAAATGCTTGTTTGGCCGTTGGATACCGAGGATGCTGAAATAACAGCAGTGCAGTGACGATCTGAGAGCACGCCAGGAGCTGGTCTGAGGGCTTATCGAATACTGATCAGGTCCGATTGATGACAATTTCACTACAGAGCAAACAATGTAAAATACACTTAAATAGGCCGATATTATTTCCACTTGCGGTACCGCATTGCATGCTGCACCGCAATGCTCTGTCTTTTGTCACCATTTGACTAATTTCTTCCCATCAACCGGGATCTGGCGCTTCTGATGCTGGAAACGGATCCGGCCCAGCGGTTTGGGGCAGGGGCAGAGGTCGAGAAAAGCTGGTACTCTGGTACGAGCGTCGGAGACAGAAATCAACCGGACAAAGTTCAAAGGGAGACACTCACGACGTTTCCCCAATCTGTGTCCGAACCCGTCCCGCCGCCTCATTATTGTCTCCTTTCGAGAAGAAACAGTGGATTAAACACTCAATGAACGTTTTGCAATTACCTGTATAAAACTCTTCATTAAATGTAATCACCTTCAGAAATACTAGAGGTTTTATGCCCGATTCCTCAGCCTTCCTCCATAATGTCTCTAGCTGTCTCTAGATAGAGCCGGAGACAGCCGAATGCTGGTACACGAGTCGATTTTGAGACACTGATGAGACAGCTTAATATTTCTTGAGTCAGCAAATTTTTTCGCAAAAATATTTCAATTCTCTATTCAGAAAAAAATAAATATTTTTTTAAGTAGCTTTGTCTTGTATATTATATGTATAAACTCCCTGTAAAAAACATTAGAAAACTCGAACGACTCACGCAGATTCATTTTAATAGTTATGCCTCTCTAAATCAGATTGCCCGCGCTTCCTTTCGAAGCCAAGAACGGATGGGGTGCGGGCGTGTCTGTGGCCGTTCCTTGTGGTTTTTTGGTTTGGAGTGCTAAGAAGGCGAGATTAAGTGTATATAAATTTTATTTGAGTGTATATCAAGCTCGATTAAGTGTGAATACGAAACTGGCTGGACAAAATGCCTTTCCCATCGCGTATGAAAGTGACGTGTGGGCATCTTCATAATGGTAGGCCATGCACGTTCAATGGTGAGGCCCGCAACTATTCGAGGCACCTCAAGATGGCTCATCCTGGTCTACCATCTAGGATGCTGGGACAAGATTCAGTTGCGTCATGGACAAATGGATTCGTGAACATGGTAAGTTTCATAATTTCAACTTCAACAATTCACCACATGATTCTGTCTGTAGCAGGCTTGCAGGTGCTCACACATTCAGGGACCTAGGAGCCAGGGGAGCAGGGGGCAGCTGCCCCCCCCAATTTTCATGATTCTTAACCATTAACCCTATGGCGTTGACTGGAAATAAATGACTTAAAAATTCCCGCTGCCCCCCAACATTGAACATAGTTCCGACGCTCCTGCACACTGACACATTGCTATTTATTTAGCTGAATTGCAAAGTCATGGATTGCTCAAAGTGACCTATACCTTGCTGGGATACCCTGTATCCTGCTGTATAACTGAAAGATTTGAGGGCAGTTTGTCTGTTCACATAAGCCTAGGAATGCCCAGAATATTGGGGAGGTCAAGGCGCATTTTGAAGTCATTTCTTTCCAGTCAATGCCATATGGTTAATGGTTAAGAATCACAAATATTGGGGGGTATGCCCCCTGGCCCCCTTGTTCCTATGCCTATATCTGCTCATTTTAATCATACACTTGAGTAGGTACCTATGATGTGGACACTTGGGAGAAATTTGTATGCTAGCTGTTGCTTCCTCTTCAATGCCATAGCTTAAATTTTGATTAACAGTGCTTGTGCCACCACTGGCCTACTGGAAATTGGAATACATATTTTTGTATTCAAACATTTTATAGTGTGGACCCCAAGTCTTCGATATATCAATAGGCATTGTCAATTGCCAATTGACCTGCCTTCAATCCTAGATGCCAAATTGGCAAACTGATAATTCTCTCAGTATCCTAATGCAACTCATTTTGTAATGAAGAGCCTGTTTCCACAGAGTTAAAAATATTTTGTTTTTTTGTTTGCATTGCTTTGCATTGCTCCCAACAATGTCATGTACAGCCTGTGTTTGCAAATGCAACTGTTAATGATTGGTAGGTACCTACAACCTAAAATTTATGATTGCTAGTATTGGGTAACATGGGATGTGTGCTTCTCTTGGTAAAACTGCATACAAATTACCATTCATTTTGTTATTCAAATAGATGAATTTTCAAAGTGTGCTTCTTAAACCTGGAAGCAGTCATCTTGTAGGTATATTAGGTATTACAAATTACAATTCATATTTCCCTTTAAGGTAGGTAGGTAATTTGCAGGCTTGGATGATGTTGGCTTACTTTGGTGTCCTGATATTTTCTAAATTACTGTTAATCCGTTTTGCGTCTACCTATTTGCATCTTCTATGCTTTCTTTTGCAATTTCAAATATAGTTATAGGTATGCTGAGATATGATTGGTCAAAATATGAATGATAGGCAAATTGGTAGTTCTTAAAAAAAATTCTTGAGTTGCTCTCATAGAGCTGGATGTTTTTGTCTGAATTGGAAGTGAGCTATTTACCTAAGGGGGCACATCTGACAATATCCATTCAAGTTTGGCTAGGAATCAGATAATTTTTCAAAATAATATGACACTACTTGCTCACATTATGCTTATGCTGTATGCATCTTGATCTCCAAAAGCCAGTATGGTGATAAAAACACAGAACATTGATTAAAAGATAGTACTTGCTTACAAACAAATCAGGCAAACATAGTAGGTTTGGATGAGACCTTGTTGGGGCAGCATGGAGGCAGGCCTATCAGTTCGGGGTAGCTTTTACTCGTGTTTTGGGGCATAGTGGAGCAGAAACTGGGCAGTAGCTACTGACCCACTGGGGCATGTAATTGAACACAGATAATTTTAAAAAATTACAGGTGAAAATGTGTACCCGTGAGGTAAAAAGTCTGCCCAGGTGACCAAATTTCTGCCCCAATTGGGCCAGAATTTGAGGTGCATCAAACCCCTCATTGAATCACTTGTTACATTCTGCAGAGTAGTCCACAACATAGCAATTGAAAACCTAATTCCATGTACCCAGGTGATCTTGCCAAGGGGAAAGTCAAAACCCAATTATTGAGCAAGAGAAGACATTGCAAATTGGAGGATTGAGAGCAGATATGCATCTGTCCTCTTTCCTAAATTAAGCATTGGAGTGTATCAAAAATCAATATCTCAGCAGTGAGTGGAGGATCAAACTTGCCAGGACATTGCTGTCCATTCGAAATGGACATTAAAGATTACCTGAACAAGGATCTCAAAATCTCAATGTTCTTTTTTGTAATCATGAAAAATGTGGAGAGAACATGCTTAAAATATTTCCCATGCTGATGTACATTTTGGAAAAGCATGCAACAATCTGACAAAAAATAATTCGAGTCATGAAATTGGCAAATTATAATTATTTGTCCTTTCACTTTTACAGAGGACTTTTGTTGCGTGAATTGTCTTAAGCCCATATATTCTCTAAGGACAATGTGTTTGCTTTGCAGGTTTCCAAGGCGGGTTCAGTGGCTGGCGCGAGTGCCACTACCAGCGTAGACGCCTCGTCTGCACCTGCAGTAGATTCTCTCGTTACAACTTTGTCAACTGGAGTAGCGACTGCAACATCGGAGAATCATTCTGCTAGTGCTTCCAACGCGGAGATCGCGTCTGCAGTGCCCTGTGGCATAAATGATGTAAATACGGTCGGTGAACATCTGGAAGATGGGCCTGCAACTATCCCAAAATCAGCAACACTGGCCTCCAGTCTTACAGAAAGATCGGTTGATGAAAAGGGAATGTCGGTCACCAGCCTTCTGCAGGAAATCATAGCTCGGCTGCAAGCTGTGGAGAAGAAACAGGACATACTGGTTCAACAGTCCACAGTAAGCAGGCGCAAAAACAAAACAAATGAGAGTGTAAGTACTCGCGACATTCTGCTGCGCTCCTGTCGTAGTATTGACAGCTTGCAGAGTGCCACAGAAGAACTGCTCGTTGCTGTACCGGAACGCAACGCGCTATACTGTGAGATATGCGTTCCTGGCTTCAAACCCTCTGAACACATCCATGAAGGAGTGAAAGTCTTGGGCGTTTTTAAGTATGACTTCAGCTGTGGCAGTAGCTTCCTCTTCAAGGATCGCCTTCCCCAAGAGTTCCGGAAACTGAAACAATCAGTTGGATGCCATTTCAGAGGACTTCACCACGAGAAGAACGCGAAGAGAGCTGCGACTGTGGCAGCACAAGAAAAGGCACGCGCAGAGAAAGATCGCAACTCTGCTCTGCATGTGGTTCGGACGGGCTACTTTTGCCTAAAGAAGTCGCTGCCCCACCAGACATTTGAAGAGCTGATCACTCTGCAACACATGAATGGGGCAAGAATGGGCACTATCAACCATTCAAGCGACTTGATGCCGCGACTGAGGGTTCAGTTCTGCGATGCCATGCGAATCATGCTGGCACAACACATCGCCCAGCAAGCATGTGTGTCAGTTTGTGCGGACAAGGTGACGGTGGCAGGGCGCACCGTAAATGTGATTGCTGTTGTGTGTGCAGTTCCTCAAGCTCATCCGCAAGATGCCCTTCAGGCATATGTGCTCGGGGCACCAGTGGTCAAAGCTCACGACGGCAAAGCTCTGGCGCAGGAGATCGTTGACTCTCTCTCCCAGATTGGAATAACTCATCCGGACCAACTGGCGGCGGTTTGCATGGACGGCCAGTACCATAAAAACCACGTTCCAGAACACATGATGAGGCTCATGTCATCTGCGGACCCACATAGGAGTAGGCAGCCCACTGTCGTGTGGCTGTGGGACGGAGCTCACCTCCTTAATCTAGCTGACCAGGACGCGCGACGATCGCCCGGATGTGAGTGGGTGGGAGCTACCATCGACGACGTGACCAGGATCACCAAGCGCTTCTACCACGGGAAAGGACTTGAGGGGCTGCTGGATGCTGGTGAAGCGATCGGGACACCTGCTCTACGGCCGAAACTGTGGTCAGATACGCGGTTCGCTCCGTATGCAGCTAGAACATTCACGGTGTTCCAGCGGAACGCCGGCGCCATGATCCACGCTCTGTCCGAGGAAGTGACCGCTGGAGAGGCTGATGCATCGACGAGAGAAGATCTGAAGCTTCTCAAAGGTGGGAATTTTTAGCTTGTAAATTTCATCTCTTGATGTGAATGAAAATGTTTATTAAACAGATGTCGTGTGACGCAGGACATGAACGTACAAAATTAAAATTTGATCGCTCATACTTGATTTCTATTCAAGATTGGGAAATTGCTGCTTCACTTGCGTTTCACAACTGCGTTTCATTTTTACCATTTGAAATACCAGTATATTTGTGTTTGTGCTTTCCAGCATATTCACTTTCCTTTTAGGCGCAATCAAGTTAGTTCATCATGTGATTAAATCTGATATAGGTGGCTCGTCTAAGAAATGCCAGTTTTGTATGTACTTAATGTAGGTATTGACTTAAATTGCAACGTCTTGAATTCATCCATTGATCCTCACCAGATGCCATGCCTGGTTTTTATGGCTTTATCATACGGCTCAACCTGTCCAAACACACTACTCGTTTTTAAAGCACGTGTTTTCGTTTTTCGTTTCTGAACTGGCCAATTGCGTTTGTGCACTGCAGTGTAGCACACCCAACGCATTTTAATTGAGTAAACTTGACCTGTGAGGAAAGACGTAGTTAAAAAGAAAAAAAGGAAGTCGTCTTTTAAAAATGGATTTGTGTGTTGTCCTTAAAAAGTGCCCAATATGCTGAAGTGAAGATCCTTAGCATTGTGTAGGTAGTTTTCCGTGGTTAGTTTTCATAGATATGAAGGAACTGGCTACTAATTTGAACAAACGGTTTCTCGCCAGGCCGAGTCTTCCCAGCACGAGTTGCAGCCCTCAATGACGTGTACACCGTCGTGGCTGAGGGCAGCAAAGCTTTGCAAGATTTGAGCTTGCTGCCCTGGGAGCGCGAGGGCAAACTAGATGGCATGAGGTCGCGGCTCTACAACATGGCGGAGGACCTGGCTATCGACGAGGTCACACTGGAACTCTGGCCTCAGCTGGCCAAAGCTGAAGGTGCTCCATACGTGGTAAGTGTTCCCTGGCCCTGCTAGTATTCAAGCAGATGTAATGTTGAAGCGTGTTTTTTAACAATATTTGCATTCGTGCTGTGCAAATATTTGAAGAAAAAATTGTTTTAGAAAGGATGAGATGGTCCCATAGAATAACAAGAGCTTTAGTTTAATGTTTGATAAAACATTTCATTCGGAAGGGCGATTTGAGTGTAGTTGCGTTGTCAAACGTTTGCTCAAATTAAAATAGTTAGTTCCAAACAAACTAACAAGGAACCCAACTTGTACCTGTTTTCCATTCATAATAAAGGGATTATCCGAAATGTTGACAGAGCAAAATATAATTGAGTGTACAAACCAAAACTAAAGGAAGATAATGTGATATCAGAGTAAAAACTGGCAGTTGTTGAAACATAGTATAATACCTTACACTGCAAACGTTCTATAGAAGTGTTTGGGTAAAAAAGTGTACTCATGCAGTGTTCATGTTTTGTTCTATGACGTGATTCACTTAACATTCGATTGTTCTAAATGATATGAACGCTGTTCAATCTGCTTGACAGGCGGATGACGTGGAGAAGTTCGTGCGCACGATGGACACCCGCTGCGGTGTACGGCATGGGGGAGTGGATGTGCGTGGACGCGCCGATGGTGCAATGAACACTGAGCTAAGTCGTCACATGCAAAACCTGAAGCAGGTAGGAGATCTCAAGGGCATCCAGAATGTGATGCATGTTGACTGCCTACGCTGCGTGCAGCGCAGTACAGATGCTCTCATCTGTGCGAAACTTGTGCCTCCATCTTGTGCTATCACGATAAGTGAAATCGAGGCAGCGTGGCAGGTACTCAGAAAGGAGCGTCAGGGTGCGAGTAATCAGGAACTTATGAAAGTCCTCTCCAGTGCAGCTCAGTCGAGCGCGCCCATACATAGGTTCTGTAGGCTGGTGACCCGAATGTGGTTGATGAGCCCGCCGGAGTCTGTCGTTGAGTCCATGGCGAGCGTTGTGGAAGATGTGTTCGGCACACATCGGCAGCTCGACCATTCAAACGCAGCTCTGGAGCTGCAAGTCAGATGGAATGGCCCGACAGTGTTCAAAGCGAATCGCATTGTTGAGTCAGTGCTGGCAAGAAACCCACATCGCTTTGTCAGAACAAGCGTGGACGTGACTAGCTTTCTCGAGGGCACTGTGATTCGAAAACATCTAGAGGGTAGGGCTGATCGTGTGACATGTTTTTCGCAATGAGTGTTTTCGTTGGTAGCCTGCTTGGTTTTGTTTTGTTGCCAGGTTTTGTTGCCGCGCCTGGCCTACTGTAATCGTTGGAGACGTAACATCTGAATCGGGTATGTAAATGAGGGATCAAAAAGCATTTGCATGGCCGTTCACACCAGCTAAAAATGAGGCGTCAACCAATCTTCCTGGATGCTGACTAAAAACTTTCCACAGTACGACAAATAATTCTTCGGATTTGAGCCCTCTTTGCTTCCGCACAGCATGGTTATACTGTGCTGGTTTCCTGCCAACTGGGCTCAGACAATATTTTTTACAGAAAGGGGGAGGGGGCCTGGCTCCCTTTCCGACGCAGATGAGCATTGGGATGCGTGAAAGAACTAGGTTCGAATTATTAAAAACGTTTTACGGTGGTTTCCTGAAACTTTAGCAGAAGATCTCACATGTTGCGCCGGCTATTGCTAAACTGAATTTCGCTGTTAGAAGTCCAGGCCAAGCTTATATATGTTAGGTCAATTTGGTGTGGTATAGTTTTAGGCGTTATTTTGAAGTATAATTTTCACTTTTTGGACCTGGGGAATTCGAAGGATTTTTCATGCATCCCTTCTGGGGTTACGGTTGTTGGTCTTATTACAAAATGGTTGAAATCAAGAGTGACTTATTGTTGGCTGAGTGTGCCAAAAATGAAACTGATGCCAGCTCGGGCGTGTTTATGTGGTTGCACATGCTTCGCCTGCGGTAGATACGGACATTTTGATGACTTGAGTGATGGAAAATCATTCTTCTCCCAATTTCAGGAAAAAGACTTGTTTTGCCATGTTCTTGCTGTTGAATTAGACGCCCGTTTACCCTCCGATCGCATTTATGTAAAATCCCACTTTAAACCCTTGCAATGGGAAGCTATTTCATGTACAATGTTCTATTTCTTCAAAAGTTTAGAATTTTTTGGGTTACAACTTTTTGCCTTCCACATCAGAATTAACCCATGGAAATTTCAACGGAAGTATCGCTACTGGAGGACTGTGTCAGCTCTCTTACATGAATTGCATGACTAACAATGGTGAACTAAGGATGCGGGTGAACTGGAGCAGTTGATGGGCGAAGTGCACTAACAATTAGTAAAAAATATGGCTAACAATCTGCCCACTTGGAAGTTATCGATTTTCATCACTAGGATTGCTTAAACTCATGGGATCATTGCTTAAACTTCAGTCTCACTTTTGAATAAGGGGTACCATTCCGCACGTTTCGTCCAGTTTTACTGTGGCTGAGTTTAAGGAGTGTATTGGTGAATACAGTGGTAAGAAGTCTGTATTTTAACCGTATTTTTCTTGTCTGATATTCTGATCATGAACTGGAGCTGATAAATAAAATGTGCAAAGTGGGTGAAGAGAAAGGAGGAGTGCTGGGGAGGGAAGATCCATTAACCATTAAGCGGGACAAACTGAAAAAATTAGAGCTTTTCATCAGCCAGATCATGTCTGAATGTTGCAAGTGGTGTTTGATCAGCACGTGCGTCGGCACTGGGGGGGAGGGGGGGCTCTAGGAAAGTCGTGGTGTGGAAGCTCCTCACTTTTGACTGGTAATATCATTGAATATGCTGAACATGAGTTTCATCATTGGGCGCGGTCACCCGCCTTGGCTCCGATCACTCACTCGAAATATGTGGCGACGCCTTTGGTTTTACGATTCTCTGTCCGTAAGAATGCATAAAATGACCTGAAATGTGCAATACATGAGCAGTTCTTGCAACGGCTATGATGTAATTTATTATTGAATTGCTTGCTATTATGAAATGAATCGCCAGGAAAAATGCGGGATATGAAAGTACGATGGCTAGATTTTAGTAGAAAGTAATTTTGAGAAAGTAGGATAATGACCTCGCGGTATGAAATGGGACAGTCAGGTAAATATCGGCACTGGAATCGTGAGACATTTTTTGGCATAGTTATTCACTCAACCGACCTACTTTTCCTAAGGAGACACTTTCAAGAATTCTTTATCTGTGAAGGAGACAGTCCAGACATTTTTTAGACCTCTGGGCAGGGGCCTTTGACCTTATTTCTGTCGGGCTCCTGGCTACCCCTATCCCTGCAAGAGAAGGGAATGGATTCACCCTTCTCTTATATCTAAAAAATATACCTGTTTGATTAAAAAAGTCAAAAAGGGATCGAGTCGTCTCACGCTGTACTCTTTTCCAAAAACATATTTTTGAAGTTTTGAAATCGGTTAACAGAGGTGTGCACAATTTACATTGTTCATCCGTTGTTTCATATTTTCCATAACTACCTATTCCAAAACCGAAAGCTGGCCCTGTTGTTTGATTTTCGTAAAGCTAGCACGTACGCATCGACAGGGAATTGGTGCACAATTGTAATACATTCAGTAAGGTGAAAATTTGCAATTCAATGGTGAATCCGGGACTATATGGTGAAGTATTTGTATTTTCAAATTTCTTTGTTGCATATATTAGCAAGCGTCAGATACGGAGTGACATCTTAGCTACTGACCCACTGGGGCATGTAATTGAACACAGATAATTTTAAAAAATTACAGGTGAAAATGTGTACCCGTGAGGTAAAAAGTCTGCCCAGGTGACCAAATTTCTGCCCCAATTGGGCCAGAATTTGAGGTGCATCAAACCCCTCATTGAATCACTTGTTACATTCTGCAGAGTAGTCCACAACATAGCAATTGAAAACCTAATTCCATGTACCCAGGTGATCTTGCCAAGGGGAAAGTCAAAACCCAATTATTGAGCAAGAGAAGACATTGCAAATTGGAGGATTGAGAGCAGATATGCATCTGTCCTCTTTCCTAAATTAAGCATTGGAGTGTATCAAAAATCAATATCTCAGCAGTGAGTGGAGGATCAAACTTGCCAGGACATTGCTGTCCATTCGAAATGGACATTAAAGATTACCTGAACAAGGATCTCAAAATCTCAATGTTCTTTTTGTAATCATGAAAAATGTGGAGAGAACATGCTTAAAATATTTCCCATGCTGATGTACATTTTGGAAAAGCATGCAACAATCTGACAAAAAATAATTCGAGTCATGAAATTGGCAAATTATAATTATTTGTCCTTTCACTTTTACAGAGGACTTTTGTTGCGTGAATTGTCTTAAGCCCATATATTCTCTAAGGACAATGTGTTTGCTTTGCAGGTTTCCAAGGCGGGTTCAGTGGCTGGCGCGAGTGCCACTACCAGCGTAGACGCCTCGTCTGCACCTGCAGTAGATTCTCTCGTTACAACTTTGTCAACTGGAGTAGCGACTGCAACATCGGAGAATCATTCTGCTAGTGCTTCCAACGCGGAGATCGCGTCTGCAGTGCCCTGTGGCATAAATGATGTAAATACGGTCGGTGAACATCTGGAAGATGGGCCTGCAACTATCCCAAAATCAGCAACACTGGCCTCCAGTCTTACAGAAAGATCGGTTGATGAAAAGGGAATGTCGGTCACCAGCCTTCTGCAGGAAATCATAGCTCGGCTGCAAGCTGTGGAGAAGAAACAGGACATACTGGTTCAACAGTCCACAGTAAGCAGGCGCAAAAACAAAACAAATGAGAGTGTAAGTACTCGCGACATTCTGCTGCGCTCCTGTCGTAGTATTGACAGCTTGCAGAGTGCCACAGAAGAACTGCTCGTTGCTGTACCGGAACGCAACGCGCTATACTGTGAGATATGCGTTCCTGGCTTCAAACCCTCTGAACACATCCATGAAGGAGTGAAAGTCTTGGGCGTTTTTAAGTATGACTTCAGCTGTGGCAGTAGCTTCCTCTTCAAGGATCGCCTTCCCCAAGAGTTCCGGAAACTGAAACAATCAGTTGGATGCCATTTCAGAGGACTTCACCACGAGAAGAACGCGAAGAGAGCTGCGACTGTGGCAGCACAAGAAAAGGCACGCGCAGAGAAAGATCGCAACTCTGCTCTGCATGTGGTTCGGACGGGCTACTTTTGCCTAAAGAAGTCGCTGCCCCACCAGACATTTGAAGAGCTGATCACTCTGCAACACATGAATGGGGCAAGAATGGGCACTATCAACCATTCAAGCGACTTGATGCCGCGACTGAGGGTTCAGTTCTGCGATGCCATGCGAATCATGCTGGCACAACACATCGCCCAGCAAGCATGTGTGTCAGTTTGTGCGGACAAGGTGACGGTGGCAGGGCGCACCGTAAATGTGATTGCTGTTGTGTGTGCAGTTCCTCAAGCTCATCCGCAAGATGCCCTTCAGGCATATGTGCTCGGGGCACCAGTGGTCAAAGCTCACGACGGCAAAGCTCTGGCGCAGGAGATCGTTGACTCTCTCTCCCAGATTGGAATAACTCATCCGGACCAACTGGCGGCGGTTTGCATGGACGGCCAGTACCATAAAAACCACGTTCCAGAACACATGATGAGGCTCATGTCATCTGCGGACCCACATAGGAGTAGGCAGCCCACTGTCGTGTGGCTGTGGGACGGAGCTCACCTCCTTAATCTAGCTGACCAGGACGCGCGACGATCGCCCGGATGTGAGTGGGTGGGAGCTACCATCGACGACGTGACCAGGATCACCAAGCGCTTCTACCACGGGAAAGGACTTGAGGGGCTGCTGGATGCTGGTGAAGCGATCGGGACACCTGCTCTACGGCCGAAACTGTGGTCAGATACGCGGTTCGCTCCGTATGCAGCTAGAACATTCACGGTGTTCCAGCGGAACGCCGGCGCCATGATCCACGCTCTGTCCGAGGAAGTGACCGCTGGAGAGGCTGATGCATCGACGAGAGAAGATCTGAAGCTTCTCAAAGGTGGGAATTTTTAGCTTGTAAATTTCATCTCTTGATGTGAATGAAAATGTTTATTAAACAGATGTCGTGTGACGCAGGACATGAACGTACAAAATTAAAATTTGATCGCTCATACTTGATTTCTATTCAAGATTGGGAAATTGCTGCTTCACTTGCGTTTCACAACTGCGTTTCATTTTTACCATTTGAAATACCAGTATATTTGTGTTTGTGCTTTCCAGCATATTCACTTTCCTTTTAGGCGCAATCAAGTTAGTTCATCATGTGATTAAATCTGATATAGGTGGCTCGTCTAAGAAATGCCAGTTTTGTATGTACTTAATGTAGGTATTGACTTAAATTGCAACGTCTTGAATTCATCCATTGATCCTCACCAGATGCCATGCCTGGTTTTTATGGCTTTATCATACGGCTCAACCTGTCCAAACACACTACTCGTTTTTAAAGCACGTGTTTTCGTTTTTCGTTTCTGAACTGGCCAATTGCGTTTGTGCACTGCAGTGTAGCACACCCAACGCATTTTAATTGAGTAAACTTGACCTGTGAGGAAAGACGTAGTTAAAAAAAAAAAAAGGAAGTCGTCTTTTAAAAATGGATTTGTGTGTTGTCCTTAAAAAGTGCCCAATATGCTGAAGTGAAGATCCTTAGCATTGTGTAGGTAGTTTTCCGTGGTTAGTTTTCATAGATATGAAGGAACTGGCTACTAATTTGAACAAACGGTTTCTCGCCAGGCCGAGTCTTCCCAGCACGAGTTGCAGCCCTCAATGACGTGTACACCGTCGTGGCTGAGGGCAGCAAAGCTTTGCAAGATTTGAGCTTGCTGCCCTGGGAGCGCGAGGGCAAACTAGATGGCATGAGGTCGCGGCTCTACAACATGGCGGAGGACCTGGCTATCGACGAGGTCACACTGGAACTCTGGCCTCAGCTGGCCAAAGCTGAAGGTGCTCCATACGTGGTAAGTGTTCCCTGGCCCTGCTAGTATTCAAGCAGATGTAATGTTGAAGCGTGTTTTTTTAACAATATTTGCATTCGTGCTGTGCAAATATTTGAAGAAAAAATTGTTTTAGAAAGGATGAGATGGTCCCATAGAATAACAAGAGCTTTAGTTTAATGTTTGATAAAACATTTCATTCGGAAGGGCGATTTGAGTGTAGTTGCGTTGTCAAACGTTTGCTCAAATTAAAATAGTTAGTTCCAAACAAACTAACAAGGAACCCAACTTGTACCTGTTTTCCATTCATAATAAAGGGATTATCCGAAATGTTGACAGAGCAAAATATAATTGAGTGTACAAACCAAAACTAAAGGAAGATAATGTGATATCAGAGTAAAAACTGGCAGTTGTTGAAACATAGTATAATACCTTACACTGCAAACGTTCTATAGAAGTGTTTGGGTAAAAAAGTGTACTCATGCAGTGTTCATGTTTTGTTCTATGACGTGATTCACTTAACATTCGATTGTTCTAAATGATATGAACGCTGTTCAATCTGCTTGACAGGCGGATGACGTGGAGAAGTTCGTGCGCACGATGGACACCCGCTGCGGTGTACGGCATGGGGGAGTGGATGTGCGTGGACGCGCCGATGGTGCAATGAACACTGAGCTAAGTCGTCACATGCAAAACCTGAAGCAGGTAGGAGATCTCAAGGGCATCCAGAATGTGATGCATGTTGACTGCCTACGCTGCGTGCAGCGCAGTACAGATGCTCTCATCTGTGCGAAACTTGTGCCTCCATCTTGTGCTATCACGATAAGTGAAATCGAGGCAGCGTGGCAGGTACTCAGAAAGGAGCGTCAGGGTGCGAGTAATCAGGAACTTATGAAAGTCCTCTCCAGTGCAGCTCAGTCGAGCGCGCCCATACATAGGTTCTGTAGGCTGGTGACCCGAATGTGGTTGATGAGCCCGCCGGAGTCTGTCGTTGAGTCCATGGCGAGCGTTGTGGAAGATGTGTTCGGCACACATCGGCAGCTCGACCATTCAAACGCAGCTCTGGAGCTGCAAGTCAGATGGAATGGCCCGACAGTGTTCAAAGCGAATCGCATTGTTGAGTCAGTGCTGGCAAGAAACCCACATCGCTTTGTCAGAACAAGCGTGGACGTGACTAGCTTTCTCGAGGGCACTGTGATTCGAAAACATCTAGAGGGTAGGGCTGATCGTGTGACATGTTTTTCGCAATGAGTGTTTTCGTTGGTAGCCTGCTTGGTTTTGTTTTGTTGCCAGGTTTTGTTGCCGCGCCTGGCCTACTGTAATCGTTGGAGACGTAACATCTGAATCGGGTATGTAAATGAGGGATCAAAAAGCATTTGCATGGCCGTTCACACCAGCTAAAAATGAGGCGTCAACCAATCTTCCTGGATGCTGACTAAAAACTTTCCACAGTACGACAAATAATTCTTCGGATTTGAGCCCTCTTTGCTTCCGCACAGCATGGTTATACTGTGCTGGTTTCCTGCCAACTGGGCTCAGACAATATTTTTTACAGAAAGGGGGAGGGGGCCTGGCTCCCTTTCCGACGCAGATGAGCATTGGGATGCGTGAAAGAACTAGGTTCGAATTATTAAAAACGTTTTACGGTGGTTTCCTGAAACTTTAGCAGAAGATCTCACATGTTGCGCCGGCTATTGCTAAACTGAATTTCGCTGTTAGAAGTCCAGGCCAAGCTTATATATGTTAGGTCAATTTGGTGTGGTATAGTTTTAGGCGTTATTTTGAAGTATAATTTTCACTTTTTGGACCTGGGGAATTCGAAGGATTTTTCATGCATCCCTTCTGGGGTTACGGTTGTTGGTCTTATTACAAAATGGTTGAAATCAAGAGTGACTTATTGTTGGCTGAGTGTGCCAAAAATGAAACTGATGCCAGCTCGGGCGTGTTTATGTGGTTGCACATGCTTCGCCTGCGGTAGATACGGACATTTTGATGACTTGAGTGATGGAAAATCATTCTTCTCCCAATTTCAGGAAAAAGACTTGTTTTGCCATGTTCTTGCTGTTGAATTAGACGCCCGTTTACCCTCCGATCGCATTTATGTAAAATCCCACTTTAAACCCTTGCAATGGGAAGCTATTTCATGTACAATGTTCTATTTCTTCAAAAGTTTAGAATTTTTTGGGTTACAACTTTTTGCCTTCCATCAGAATTAACCCATGGAAATTTCAACGGAAGTATCGCTACTGGAGGACTGTGTCAGCTCTCTTACATGAATTGCATGACTAACAATGGTGAACTAAGGATGCGGGTGAACTGGAGCAGTTGATGGGCGAAGTGCACTAACAATTAGTAAAAAAATATGGCTAACAATCTGCCCACTTGGAAGTTATCGATTTTCATCACTAGGATTGCTTAAACTCATGGGATCATTGCTTAAACTTCAGTCTCACTTTTGAATAAGGGGTACCATTCCGCACGTTTCGTCCAGTTTTACTGTGGCTGAGTTTAAGGAGTGTATTGGTGAATACAGTGGTAAGAAGTCTGTATTTTAACCGTATTTTTCTTGTCTGATATTCTGATCATGAACTGGAGCTGATAAATAAAATGTGCAAAGTGGGTGAAGAGAAAGGAGGAGTGCTGGGGAGGGAAGATCCATTAACCATTAAGCGGGACAAACTGAAAAAAATTAGAGCTTTTCATCAGCCAGATCATGACTGAATGTTGCAAGTGGTGTTTGATCAGCACGTGCGTCGGCACTGGGGGGGAGGGGGCTCTAGGAAAGTCGTGGTGTGGAAGCTCCTCACTTTTGACTGGTAATATCATTGAATATGCTGAACATGAGTTTCATCATTGGGCGCGGTCACCCGCCTTGGCTCCGATCACTCACTCGAAATATGTGGCGACGCCTTTGGTTTTACGATTCTCTGTCCGTAAGAATGCATAAAATGACCTGAAATGTGCAATACATGAGCAGTTCTTGCAACGGCTATGATGTAATTTATTATTGAATTGCTTGCTATTATGAAATGAATCGCCAGGAAAAATGCGGGATATGAAAGTACGATGGCTAGATTTTAGTAGAAAGTAATTTTGAGAAAGTAGGATAATGACCTCGCGGTATGAAATGGGACAGTCAGGTAAATATCGGCACTGGAATCGTGAGACATTTTTTGGCATAGTTATTCACTCAACCGACCTACTTTTCCTAAGGAGACACTTTCAAGAATTCTTTATCTGTGAAGGAGACAGTCCAGACATTTTTTAGACCTCTGGGCAGGGGCCTTTGACCTTATTTCTGTCGGGCTCCTGGCTACCCCTATCCCTGCAAGAGAAGGGAATGGATTCACCCTTCTCTTATATCTAAAAAAATATACCTGTTTGATTAAAAAAGTCAAAAAGGGATCGAGTCGTCTCACGCTGCACTCTTTTCCAAGAAACATATTTTTGAAGTTTTGAAATCGGTTAACAGAGGTTTGCACAATTTACATTGTTCATCCGTTGTTTCATATTTTCCATAACTACCTATTCCAAAACCGAAAGCTGGCCCTGTTGTTTGATTTTCGTAAAGCTAGCACGTACGCATCGACAGGGAATTGGTGCACAATTGTAATACATTCAGTAAGGTGAAAATTTGCAATTCAATGGTGAATCCGGGACTATATGGTGAAGTATTTGTATTTTCAAATTTCTTTGTTGCATATATTAGCAAGCGTCAGATACGGAGTGACATCTTTCACATAGAGAAGAATTGTATAATGTAAGAAAAAGAAAGTAAATGGATGCAGGAAAAGCAAAATAGTGGGGCAAGATGCATATTTTCAACGTCTAAAGGGCAGCCACACACGTTCTCGGCTATTTAATTGCTTCATATTGTCCAACCTTTATCCGCCCATGCCAGAGCCCGGGAGATTCTGATTCAACCTGTCACCTGGATCCACCTATGGATGATTTGTTCTCTATTTATTGAGTCTTGGATATTTGTGCCATTTACTACACTTAGTATACTAAAATATGCTTGCACATGTGTGAAATCCCCTTATATATATATTCTATTGCATCTTATTATCATATAATACAAGATTGGGAGCAGGAGCGGATACAGGGGGCCTAGAGGGGCTCAAGCCAACACCCCCTCCCTCCCCCAATGTGAGAGTGCCTATAGTTAATGTATAGCCAGAGGCTGTTCCAAGGCAAAAGCGAGGGAGTCTCCAGCCTCCTAGCCCCCCCCGTCTAAAAAATGTTATGCTGGATCCACCACTAGTTGGGAGCATGGTATGGCTGTGTCATCTAATACTCTTCAGTTTCCTGTATTACTTTCTGTGCAGTTTGTCTTCTACTGGTTTGTTGATTTATTCATTTGTTTTTTAATCACTTGAATTTCAATTGAATTCGAGGTCTAGCTACACTATGACTGAAAAGTTTTGAGATTTACTACTTGATTCTGATGAAGGGCTCTGCCCGAATATACAATCTTCGGTGTTTTTACATCCGGATTCGAGGGGACAGGCCAGTGAACACCTTATCGACTTATCATCAACCTCCTCGCCGCAGCACTCCAGAACCTATCAACATTATATGACAATGTGAATGAACTATTAGCTGTAATCGTATTCATAACATTCAAACATTGTAGCTGCTACCAATATTGTTACGGATGGTTTTTCTGTACGAAAAACACACAGTGAACGGTAACATTCGTTTTGCGAACAGATCCTCCCGAATTTCGAGCATAGCTCCGCTCGTGGCAAATATATTATTGCAGATATTTGATTCAGAAAAAATTTATGGACTTATGCATGAGCATGCTTGTCTTCTATTCTTCCAGAAACATAGACACTGTGGGTAGAAGAAAGGACGGCAAACGTGCAAGTTTATGGTGGTGAAAGGATCGTTGGCAACAAGTGTTACCATCCAAAAATCATCTTTAAAGTTAGGAAAATTTGTATCGGTGCTTTGCGAGCTTCACGCACTCCACCACGCAATTTCTGCCCAAATCAGATAATCATAACCGTCTTGGTCCTTAATGGGTTACGCCTACTTTGCCCTTCCTTTGGAACAGGAGGGGAACACAAAATCTTGAACATAGTAAAAAAATTTGGCGGTGGTTTTGAAAATTATCAATGTTCGAAAGAGTTTTGTTACGTTAACTGATAATTCATAAGCGTCCAATGTCGATGTTTCTTGACTTAATACCAATCCTTGGTGGGTGCGGGAAGTTTTGGTCCGAACGATCAACATCAATAACATTTTATTTTTTATGATACATCATTCTCAATCGTTGACTTGGTGTAGTGTTCTAGGGCACGTCAGCTTCTTTGGCTATGTGTGCAATCTTTGACTTAACTTGTTACATCACTTACTGCCCATGATGCACTAAATTTGCTAAACGTGTTGATATAATAACAATAATGCAACTAATAATAACGGATCATTATAACCTACATGAAACAGGACGACACACGTCTTACCACCAAAACACCAAAAATCAATAGCACCAAACCCACAAACCAATTATTCAGCCAAAAATCTAAATATTTGAAAAACTTCAACATGTGCCCTGATGTAAAACAACCTCCGATTCGAAATCGGTACTAAGAGCTTTACCGGCAAAGCAAACTCACGCGTCAAACACATCTATTCGCCCTTCACTGTTTTAGTGATATCAATGCTAAACACGGTACAAACGTCTCACGCATATATCCACCCAAACATAGAATGTCTTGCACACCGGCCCTCCTTCAGTCCAACAGCAGACACTTAAAAACTACATCAACATCCTGACCAACACACAAGTAGATTTTATAATCCGCTTAGCGACCCTTCCCTACCGACGCTGTAATCCCGCGTAAGCGATCGCCAACGTGACCCCGCTCACCTCTGTGCCCCGCGGCGTTGCAACTGCCAGGAATTACGGCCGCTGATTGGTGGAGACACGTTCACTTGAATTTCGAGAAATTCAGGGGAGATTTAAAAATGAAATTTATAATGTCTTAAAGTATACGCTACAAGATGTATCTAGAGTCCCATTTTCAGACATCCCTGGCCATACTATGTTCTCTATCGGCTTGGTTATATGTTCCTCTACCCGAGGCTGCTCTTCGGTACAGGCGAGACGGCGTGGCTAGCCGGGGCCGATTCCTGGGCCCTTCGCTGGTGAGAGACGGGATCCGCTGAAATTGGCCGAGGAGGGAGGAGAGCGCTTGCGCCAAAATAACTGATAACCGCCTGACGATTTTAATGATTATTAATTGAAGCCCAGTCAGAACACACCGGAAGATATATCAACGAAGGATCAGCGCTGAATGTCTCTACGCAGAGGAGTGTTGTGTGTCTCTACATTGAATCAGTGAAACTTAAGTTGGGACCCAAAACCGAAGGTCAGTTAACCCATCAGCGCCTGGGTGGGCCTGATCAGACCCCTAGATTTTTCGCGAACGATTTTGAGCATATTCAAATGAAACAGATATCGCTTTGTATGCCTCTAGGATGATCAATTTGAAAACTTATAGCCCAAAATTGACTTTATATCAGGCCAGGTAAACGAGTTACAATGCCATTGCTAAGCACATGTAAGGCGATTCTGTTCTTCTAGTCAGGCTGAATAAACCAGGAAGTAACTTGGCTTCTAGATGAGTTGATCAAGTTTCTAAATTTCATTTAAAAGCTCTTGGAACAAAAATTGTCTGCATACTAGCATCCATTTTGAGGTCCGGTCAATACCAAGGTCACAGTTTCAGAATTTTATTGTCTCTAAATTTTGAACGAAACAACATACGTCTTAACCCGCGCCCCGGTCTCCGAGCCACCTTCGCCCTGGTGGAGTGTGTTTGAACATCCCCTCGAACTCGGCCCCTATACGAAATTGCGAAAAAAGTGAACGCTGGTGGAAAGCCCATCCAAATTCATGAACAAGCTAAATCAGTCACTTTTGGGCTCAGGTCAATATTGAAGCCATGACAGGTCAAAGAATATTACATGTTAGGAGAGTATTTTTGCGCTCTAGCGTATGACAGAGTTGAGTTAGAACCATTACTTAGACACCATCCGTTTCCTTTCGTCGCGGCGAATCGAATAATGTTTGCAATATAACCATACTTGGTCAAAACACAAAAATGGGCTGACCTCAGGTTAGGTCAAGGTCACTTTGTTAACCTAGCAAAGTTAATGTGCATATTAATCGACTCACAATAGCAATCCAAGTGCCATGATATCAAAATAAAAGCTGTATCATCATTCCATGCAAAGCTATTGACCCAAGTATGAAAATTGCTTAAGTAACCCCATATGACCTCTTAGAGGTCACAGGTCAAAAATTGCAACATGAAACTGGAAAGGGGCCCGGGATACTACGATTTGGAGAATATGAAGGTATTCTCAGCTGTATCTACACAAATACAGCCCAATTTCTGTTTTTCCCATGTGTTTCCAATGGAGAGGTCATGGTCCATGCTTGACCTTAGGTCATCGATATGAAAAATACCAGAATATATTCTATAGCACTCGATGGGCCCATGATGTGGTATACGTTTCAAGGAGATAGATTGACCCATTTCTTACTTATGCCAACTTAAATATTTTTGAAGGTGAGGCCACTTGACCTGCACTGGTGACCTGACCTTAGATGACCCAACCATAAAATATTGAGGTAAGTTGCAGAATTGATCAAGAATAAAGTGTGGGCAAGTACGGTGGCGCTTCGCGCCGCCGTTTTTTTTCGTGCCGCCGGAAGAAAAGCCGGGGGTGTTCAAACACCCCGCACCGGGGCGAGGGTTCATAAGCAAACGAAAAATAGAAAGAAAAACAAGCCGGGTGTCACTATTCTTGGGGAGGTGTTCCCCACTAGGTCAGTTCAGAGGCACCGCCACGCAATTTTCGCAGGGCGGACGGACCCGGGCTGGTGCTGACCGGGGAGGCGAATTTCGAGCATATTCGGTACCTGACAGCATTAATGACGATTGACCCTAAAAATTTGGGGGGGACGTCCCCCTGGTTGGTCAACAGGGGCGTCCCCCATCCCCCCCGCTTTCGGTGCCCATGGGTCAGTTGGAGGAATGCGTCCCCTCCATCCCCGCCATCGCATTTTACTGTGATCTATACTAGTTTGCCAGACTCAGATGTGGCTGCAAAAGTTTTGGTATCCTTCTTGACATTTAGGGGGGTTTTCTTACTTTTAAGGGTGTTGGCGCAACCCTAACAGCCTACAATTCTCCTCGCCTGGTTCAGACTCACCTCTGGCAAGGGCCCCAGTGGAGAAACCGTTTTATATATCTGGTCTTAGGATTGAGGAGGTCTCAAGTAGGGGAAGATGCATTACCCTCCTCTCTAAAACTGTGAGAGATAGGAAGACATATCCCAATGCCAGAATATGCACAACTGATCATTTTGCTGGCACGGGGCAAGTTGAGCCACCCTTATCTCAAGTTCTATGACGTCAGGCTACATGACCTGACACGCAACAGTCGAGAAGAACATCACAGCCCTTTTGCTGGCGCGCCGATGCGGAACGGACGCGGGTGGGTAAGCTAGAGACAAAAAATATATATATTTTGACGTGTTAAACCAAACTTTTTAGGATTTGTCTGAGCCGTATTATCTCTGAACACATACTTTAATTGCATGTTGCTATTTTGGTACTTTGCCGCGTTGTTATTTTATAACATACGGTATCTGGACGAGGGCTGGGAAGCGGACGCTTGGCGTGACGAACAGCCCTCCAAAATTGTGGGGCGTGGGATGAGTCGTTCCAGCATGGAGCAAGATAACCCATGGTTCGTTCCACTCCCCTCCTCCCTAATTCACCTTAGTTTACGCCATAGATCATCGGATGTACTATGAGCGATAGAACATCTCCAAAGGCAGAATATGCACAGCTGATCATTCTACTGGCAGAAAAAACTAACACATCAGATTTGATCACAACTTAAGCTTGGTGGGGCAAAAGCAAAATCCGGCTCAACTTACCTCATATTCCCCTCATGATCTCATGGGCCTTCCGAAAGGTTGATTTGAGGGACCTAAAGTTCACTCCAAGGGTCCCGAGCACTAGTCTCAGGCCACCCTCCCGACCCTTTACAACAATAGGCAAAAGTGTGGGTCTAAGGAGACCAATTTTTTAGATTCGGGGGTCCTGCGAACGTTGACTTCGAGGCCTTCTCCGAAATGTTTGCCTCAGGGAGCTACGTGTTAAGGATGATGAACGCCATATGACGCCATATGATGTCGCCATATGATGTCGGCGCAACCCAAAACTCCGAATGATGATGGGTTCCTTACATCTCATCTCACGGGGTTCAGTATCATAACCAACCGGGCATAGGCGGACCCAGGGGGGAAGATAATTTACTCCCCCGGATCGACCGAAGGTTGATGGCGCTCCAATCAAATGTCGCTTCTCAGGTCGAGAAGCATTTCATTTCAAAGCTCTCTGTAACTAATTTCCGCATGCTCAGGGGTTCAAAATGAAGGATGGTACTTCCCATATCAAACCATAGGGGAATAACTTTCAATCTGGCAACGCATGGCAGGTGATAAATGTTAACAAATGGCATCGACTTCGCAACGTTTTATGCCGAAAACAACCGCAAGCAGCCAGATTCGTAATTACACGCAATGCTTGGGTCAACACGAGTTAGTAAGGAGAGAAACGATATTTTTGTTATGAACAACTAAAGATGGGAATTTTTATCCGATTTTCAGACCTATCTCGCCCATAGGCGGTTCTTTTTTAATTGAGACAAAGTGGTGTATTCCCCTTTAAGAGTTCCAAACCAGCTCATTGTTTGCCAGAGCTATTTAGCTCTGTAACTGTACTTGATTTGAAACATATCCCTAAGCCTGTTTCCATGATTCTCAGGCCTTTCATTGCATGCAGGATGACTACTACCTAAATTCAACATTTCAATAACTTCTCCACATCTGATTGCCCGATCGAATTCTACCAAAACGATATCGCAGTCATTCTATGCAATGGTGCCAGCACACAGAGCCTAACCATCACAGCTCGAGGACATGCGCGTGCTCCGGGGTCAGAGGTCGGGCAGGCTTCCGCGGTTAACACCCTGGGGCGCTTGGCAACTGCGAGTGGGGAAGGGAGGGGTTACAGGCGAAGCCACTTATGCAGGGCCGTGCTTAGTAGACTGTTGAAAATGGAGTATGCTCGCAAAGTTCTACCGGTTGCAATCGTGATCCATTAATTCTGATTATAATGAGCTAGTTTTTACCTAGGATGATAAAAATCAAACCCTTATTTTGAACAGTACGAAAAACGAATATACCCGTTTGTTTGTATTAACAGTGATATCGTTGTGATATTGAAAGCTAAACATGTGTGGGCATAACATGTGCGGGCATGCACAGACATCGATTCAGCATTTCTTAAACCTCGTGGGTTCTTTCCTGGTGCGATCCTATTCGGTACGGGTCCTGACCAGGCGCCACTGCCTGGGCGCTGACTCCATGGTCAACTTTACTGCCCTCTCCACCGCGATTGTGGTACGGGCAGGTCCATTGAGAGAGGGACATCCTGGAACTGTGGGCTCATCTTACTTAATTTGTGAAAATGGGAGGTGATGGGTTGCTGGTTGGTCCACCATCTCTGTGTTAGTGGTGGAGGTTGATGTGGGGTTTTACCTTGCGCGGTCTTTGTGGTTGTCCTTTTTGTTCGTGATCTTTTGAGGCCTTTGTTCCTCTGTACTTGAGCCGCAGTGGGAGCACCACGTCCGCTGTCCGAGTGCCGTTGAACTGGACGTGGGCCTGCATCTCCACTTTTCGGTGCAGACTCGCGATCGAGTTATGATAGGGAGGAGATGGCGGGGTCCCTCCGGCGATTTCGTTGTCTGATCTCAGGAAGCTGGGTGTGACATGGATGACAATTCTGTTCTTTTGGCTTGTCGGGGAGGCGTGCTCATGTAGCTCGCAATTCTGCTCTGGTGTTTTGCACCTTGTTCGTCATTTTCCGCCTTCTGATCGCCCCCTTCGGCCTTCCTGATTCCACGGCCTTCGCCATCTCGATGGTACTTGTGTTGGTTGAATTTTTGGTGTCTTCGAGATATTGTCCATCAGAGATCGGAGGGAAGGGAGGAATCGGCTGAAATTGTTTACAGGCAGATCCACGTTTGCCTTGAGCCTCTGCGCCCTCGCCACCCATGACGCGGGACCGGCGGTGGGACCGGCGTACTTTAAGAAGTGTCGAAATTGCTTCCGCTGGCAAAGGCGTGGAGTGTGGAGAGGACGGCCGTTTTATTTGCAATGAGCCATGTCTGCCGCCATTTGTGCCATCGAAGACGCCTGAGGTTCATGTCATATTCGCTTTTCCAAGTTTCGGCTGCTCGCCACTGCACTCCCCCCTTCGGCACTGGTGCTGGAACTTCTCTCCGGAATCCATTCATCCTCCTGCCTTATGCAACCTTTGTTTTCCACCCTTTTTAATTTTTGTCACCATGGTTGTTTGTTTTGACGTGTTTTTTATCCGTGGTTTTTGTTTATCTTGTGCGTTTTGTACTTGTTTTTTGTATATCTGGCCTTTGTTCGAGATGGGCGACAGCTTCACTTGATACCTTAATCGATCGCGGTTTGTTCTTTGGCTTCTGTGTTTTTTTTCTTTTTGGATCTGGCCCTGATTTCCTTCCTCCTTTTTTTGGCTATACCTTTTCTTGCGTTTTTTTTGTTCTCTTTTTTTTGTTTGTTAGGTCCGTACTCCGTCGGCTTCTGGCTTGCTCTTTGGCCTTGTTGCGTAGTCCCGCACCTGTGGACTTTTGTTCGTTTTCTTTCCCATTGCTGCCCGACTTTCTGTTTTACCTAGGTGTGATTTTGCGCTTTGGTTGATATTGGAACTGGGATTTTGATGTAGCTGCTTGGTTTTTTGATGTCATTGGTTCATTGTCCTGTCCGCGAATGTTGTTACGGGGAGCTTGTTTGGGTGGCTCTTCCTCCAACTTTGCCTCTCCTTGCCGGTCCGAGCCTTGGTGTAATCTATTATTGCTTGTGACTTTTTTCAGACTATTATTGCATTATGTGTAAGTGCTCTTTTTTGCCTTTACTCCCCTGGCGTGGTTTGGGCCCTACCTGTGATTCGTATTTGTGTTAATTGTGATATGGTGTGCTAGACTTCCCGGCTCCGGCTTGTTCGGGAAAATGTTTGATTTACACGATGTGGTTTTTAATGGATATGTGTTATTTTGTGCTTAGCTACGACAGCGGGTATTATGTATGCTACATAATAAAAGGAGGGATGTACTCTGGTTATTTTTATTAAGGGGTTGAATCCAGAGATGACTGGACAGAATAGGTAGGTTTCCAAAGCTGAGAGTCAGATAGCGGCCCTGTGGATAATCCACGCAGAGCAGATTAGTGAGAACACCAGACCATTTTGGAGCACCGCGCCGGCGCAATTTCCAGCTGTCTCCAGTAGCACTAGTGAGCTAAGCTCACATACCTCAGAAAAATCCTGGATTTTGACCCGCAGACCGATTTCTTCTTAAAACAAAACAAATTCCGCCAAGAAAGAGCTCGTGGGTTCAAACGAAAACGAAAATCACCATCTAGACCGCACGAAATGAACAGGGAAGATCGGAAGTACGTAATTCTCGTAGCACTACGTGCTTTTATGAACAAAATATTGTTTCCAACAAATAAATGTCCCCCGCTAAAAAAACACAATCACTCCATCATTCGAGCGCTAAATGAATCATTGTCACAGGCGCTTACCGCCCGCCTTAGGCGAGCGCACGTATTGGCATACTTCGTCGTAGGTCGTGAGTTCGAGTCCAACGGGAAGTCGGTACTTACGGTCCGTGTCAGAGCTCACTGTCCACTCCATACTCAGTCCCGTTCTGACAACATGAGCTCAGCAATCGGTGCTTAGCAAAACCGCTACCGACTAAAGTCTCCAGTAGATGGAGAGATCGTGCTCCGCTTGGGGTCAAGCATGCTGTTTTACAGAGGGAGTTGCTTTATAGCTGACAGTGGTGACGTCTGCCCCGAATCTGACGTGCGCCCCTGAAAGAGCCTCAAGAGGTCAGCGTGTAATCGCCTGGCGTGCTGTTCCTCGACTGGGCGTATTCAGAAGAGTCACAAGCTGGACCGGAACGTAAAAACGCCGCGGGGAATGGGAGGCTTAGTGAATAGCGTTCCAGTCTGCTAATCCCTCGGTCCCAGCGGATCCTCTAAATAAGTTAATCTGCTTCCCAAGTCTCTCCCAACAGGTTGAGAGTTGGCCACGCAGTATAACCTCAGCAGTTGGTTCGTCGTTACCCCAACCCACTCATCGATCAACGCCGAGTATAATTCCTGAGGTCACTTCTAGCATCCAGTTGGCAGCTAACGCCATAAGAGACGCACGTGTCGGAGTGGGCCAGACCCACCAGCGCAGAGCAGAAAACACCGCAATGGCAGGCCAAACCGTCCCTCCATCACTTACCCTCATACAATCAAACGGAGGCAGTCAGGGTGTTTTCAATATGCTGAACCTGTCACTCCCCCTTCATTTGCACTGTATTCCAACCCCACATCTCTGCTGTCCCCGCGAGACCATCTGTACCGCCATCGGTCCCCGGAGCTGACCTGATGCGGGGAGTAGCGCCGTCACCAGCAGCAGCAGCAGCAGCAGCGGCAGCAGCGGGCCGGCGGCAGCTGACGACAGAGACATCATGGCGGCAGCGGCTGTTCATGTCCACCCGGCACTCGTCCACGACTGCTGCGATCAACGCCGCGCAAATACCGCCGCGTCACAGGCCCTCAGCTGCGGCTGACAGCGCGCGACCTTTTCGCCGCCACCGCGTCGGACTCGTCGCGGCGCGTTGATTATTTGATTATTTGAACTTAAGGGCGCCCCATCCTCTGCGATGCTATGTTGATAATTTCATTCAATGTCGTCTCAAGCCTGTGGTAACCTTAGCCCGATGTGAGTTTAGTCTCCTGCAAACAGAAGTCTGCTGTAGAAGTATTTCCTGCTGAAGAGTACCGCGCACCCCACCGCAGCGACAGGCAAGAGACAGTCCGTCACTCATCCTAACCGGGACTCCGCCGGAGGCGAAATCCCCCAAATGTAATATAAACAAACACTCTTGGGGTGCTGTTCCTCCACATCCATGGAAAATTTTATGGATACTGTGGAGGTAAATTTGACAAATTACAAACACCTGTCAAATGGCTGGGGAGGGAGAGAAGTGGGTGACAGGGGGAAGGGGGGCAGAGGCGGACCTAGGAGGCGTCGCAGGCAACCATGCCCCCATTGAACCGACCTTGCCACCGTCTGCAATCGGCCTACGCCCAAAATATCCCAGTCGATCTGATGGTGAACCCCTCACAGAGAACAGTGATCTGATCTGGGATGTGTTTGACCAAGAGGAGCCCTCCGACTGACAAACTAGCTGTATCCCTGATGCCTATAGTGCAGGTGGGTTACCAGGGGGCCCAACGGCCCTTAAAACCAGCTTTGTGAATGATTCAATTTGACATTTTCGATTCAGAGCTCCCATTGTGTCCTGCGTTTGCGGCATTCATGGGGTATGACGATATGCCAGCTCATAATTTTTGGGGCTTATCGACGCACCAACTGCCAGGGTCATATGGCGTCGCCAACTCTTTCCCTGTTGGAAGGGTTTCTCGGGAGCCAGCTTGCTCCTTGTTCAGGGAAGCCGCCGGGCCTTGAACCCGGGTCGGCTGAATGGAGTCAGCTACGCTGACCACCCACTACCGCGCCCCTCGCTACCAACATTGCCTTAATAATCTCCATGGTAGTGGGCATATACTTTTTGATAAATGGAATACTGTAATCAAATTCACGACGAAGACACATTCTATCCACTTCCAGCTTTCTTCACTGGTTACAAAGAGCAGGACTCAGATAGTACCTCGGTGGGCAGCCTTTTAAATAATCTAAGATAAAGTCTACGTCGTGCGTCTCTCGTTTCCTTTCCACAGCTGCAGATAAGTAGGTAACACTCGCTAGACGCAATTCCCTGGATCAGTGTTCAGTTTTGTGTGACACTTTTAGCAACAACCATCAGATTGTGGCGTAAAACGCTGGTGCAACCACGTCACATACTACTCTGGCACCTAATAATTCGTGCGATGTGTAAGAATTAAAACGTTGAGTCGATTCAACGCTGCCTCGAAGCTTAGCGAATAATCCTGATTTTGATTCAACTTATCCAGTTGACCGGGCGACTCATTTCAGACACAACACAAATCCAAGAGTCGAATCAGCTCGATTCATGCCAACTATGGAGTGAATCAGATTCGGCCCTAACCAGAGTCACGACTCAAAAAGCCTACCAATAAGATGCTCGCTGTCTCGCTGATCATAATTTCCTCATTGCTTTCGAAAAGGCTGGCTAGCAGTCTGCTGGCTAACTTGCGGTCGTCAGACTATCAGTAAGGCCAAAGAAAGGAAGGACACGCCGAAGTGCACAGAGACATAGGCAGATCCAGCGGAGAAAAGGGGAGGGGGCAGGTGCCCCCCCTCCATCGACCCTCGGCGCCCCCTGAAGTGATCACAGTGCCCACCTAAAGGGTGGATGACGCCACTATGAAACATCGTTTCCCACCCCTGCGCCAAGACGCGAAAATCAGCGCCCACCGGTAGCATTTCGCGCCTATCCCAATGGTTAGCTGTGGGCTGACTGGTCAGGCAGAAGGAGGTAACATGCCACTGGCTGGTCTCACGACCGCGGGAGGAGGTAGCCTCTGCTCGGTTATTGCTCTGATGGCTGGGGGTGCACTCGTCGGCTGACTAGGGACTCACCTTTCAACTGGTTGGGACTGGCTGAAACAGGCGGCTAACGACACTCTGGGCCCCAGATGACTGGGGTCTGACCAGAAGTGGACGCTCCCACGGACAGTGGGCCCTCTGACGGATCACGGGGCCTCAGATGGGATAGAGACACGCTGGCAAGACATCTGAATAAGGCTCAGTTGGTGAGAGGTTCGGAAATCCATGGAGCGTTACTCTGGTAAAAATAAAAGTATATCTTATTCGGAACATGATCAGTAAGGTTACTAGCATCCACTCACCAAGCAGAACTAATGGGAGAGCGACACATGCCCCCATCTACGGGGTCTCCAGTCCCAGTCACCTCTTCACAATGTCAAGTCCTCCCCTAAAAAATCTGACCTCGCGTGCAGCCCGACAGCATATCCCAGACTTCTGCAAAAGTCATTCATACATCTCTTTGCGGCAGATTGTTTATTTTATAACGTATCTCAGAGCTGGACTATTGTGAACGGCTGAAGTCCTCTGCCGGCCTGAGAGGCGTCACCTCTCAAAGGTACCACGCTCCTTGAACCGCGCAGGAGCTTTAATGAAGCGACAGAAATGACATTCCTCGCCTCCGACGAAGCGGCAAAAATGACACTCCTCGCCTCCGACGAAGCGACAGAAATGACACTCCCCTCCGACGCAGCGACAGAAGTTATACTCCCCGCCTCCGGGGAAGCGACAGAAGTGGCATTCCTCGCCTCTGACGAAGCGACAGAAATGACACTCCTCGCCTCCGACGAAGCGACAGAAGTGACATTCCTTGCCTCCAACGAAGCGCGGTCTGTGCACCAAACGATTGCGAGTCATCCCATCTGGCATCCATCGCTCTTCATTTTCACCGATTGTTCAGCCCCAGTGGGTTCACAAAGGGGAAGATCACCTCTTCACGCAACAAGGATGATAGACAGAAATGGCATTGACAGCATTGCTCCCCACTTGGGACTTGTGTCGCTCTGTGCCCTGGACCGCACCTATGTACACAAAAACAGCCTTTTCGCCGATCGACATCCTGTCTCTGCGTGACTCCAGACGTGTCCTAACCAATGTCGCATCCGAATCCAAACCAAATATCATAAAAACGGACCCTCTGAAACCAAGACAATTTTCATATAGGTTGTTCGCTCCTACATGTTCAGGACTGATGAGGAAATCATACATGTCAGCCCAAGAGATTTGACCCAGACTCTTCGGAAGTTTCTGTACACCCCGTCTACCTGTCGTAGTCTGGTCCTATAACCTCCAACAACAATCGAAAACCCAAGCCAGTCTACGCTCACACTCGGTTCGCGTACCTCAGAGAAGACTCTATGAACCAAAGAGTTTATCAAGCGAGTTCCACTAAGCGGGGCGTGAGCGTTTAACATGAGACGACGACTGAATTGCTGTGACGTTTGATGAATATATCGACTGGTTCCAACAACAATAAGCCCTCTGTTGTGTTATCGGAAATGTAAGAGCCAGTCAAGTTGGCGAACACCAGTCGATGCGCCTTAGGCAACTTTCGCTAGAACATCGAACCGACACTTCTGGTGCACGCTGAGGCTGGAGTTCACGTTAGATAAAAAACGAGAAGAGTCTGCATTAGAAAAAAACACCTCCTTCGGTCACTCCTAACCACAAAGATCTCACATATGTATCAAAAACGCTTCACTTTTCATCCTTCAGTAAGTGCTTATTCCTTTCCAACATTTCCTTCTTCTTTTCCGCCTTTTTGGCAGCGATCAGCTTCTCGGTCTCCTCCAGAGAGTCGGAGGGTGTCCTGTCCTTTTCGCCCTCTTCTCCCCACTTCCCAGCCATCAGCTTGTCGACCTCGCCAGGTTCTACTGGACGCGCCGCCAGCGCCGCTTCGATCTTGGACTTGGTCGCCTGCAGTCTGGCGGCTGCCGAGGCCGCCGTGGAGACCAGACCTGGCGATCCTGACCGGGAACGGGACCGGGACCGCGACCGCGACCGGGACCGCAATCGCGGGCGGGAACGGGAACGGGAGCGACGGTCGTGCGACCAGTGGTATCTGCCGCGCATGAACCTGTTCTGACCCCGCATGTGCATCATATCGCCGCGGCCGCGTCCGCGCGGTATCCACCCGCGATTATACCCCCGCCAAAATCGTCCATAAAAACGATTGGGGCTACGCGAGCGATCTCTGCGGCGACGAGGCGGCGTGTGCGAGCGAGAGCGACGTCCGCGGGACGAGGAGCGCAAGCGGCGGCCGCGGGAGCGCGACCTCCTGTTGCGGGAGCGAGAGCGCGATCGGCGTCCGTAAGAGCGAGAGCGGCGTCCTCGGGACCGACTACGAGACCGACTACGGGAACGGCTGCGGGAGCGGCTACGGGTGCGACTACGGGAGCGGCGCCGGGGCCGCTCTCGGGAGTCTGAGCGGCTGCGCGGGCGCAGGGGCGGGTTGCGCAGCGTCGACACCAGGTCGGGCATTTTCGGCTTGCTCATCTGTACCGCTGGCGGGAGCTCGATGACATCCAGCGCTGACGCCGTGGCACTCACTTGCTTTAGCTTTTTGGGCTCCTGAGTCATGTCCATTCTCAGCACAGGCAGATTCTGAGACAGTTTCATCGCCACCGTCTCCGCCTTTTTGGCCCTCTCCTCATCCTCCTTGTTTTTGTTCAGGCATATCTTCATTCCAGCAGGTCGAACTCCTATTGTTTTCGTCCTGGTGCTCTCTACCTTGACGGACGACTGGTACTCCTCAAAGATAGCCTTCATTTTGGCCACGCTGTCCGTTTCGTCTGGAACTTCTGTTTTCACGATGCGAACCGAGCCGTCCGAACTCTTCTTGACTTCCACATTCTCCTCCGACCTGCCGGCAGCCGAATGTATCACCTGTGCAAAGCATTCTTGGTCCAAGCCAGCATACTGAACACTGCATCAGCACATATTCTTCGGGAGATTCCAAACTAGCCACTCGGATTACCGATAAAGTTTTCTTATCTGACCACCTCAGTTTCCACATCCTATCTAGTCGTGAATCGGATCAGAAAACGCGGTTAGACTACCGTGTTTTCTAGTCCGCACACCGGTGTTCCAGATTATAGTATCGTTTCCCTTTAAAGGGAATGTGGCAGCTTGGGCGAATCCTGAAATTTATTGTAACTACGGATACTTTTAACCGAAAATAATGAAAACGTCCATGATTTCTCTGAAAATGTACAATATGCTCAATATTTTTATTTTTAAAATGCTCCTCTACGGAGAGAAATAAATGTCTGCCTGTGGATGATGTCATGATCTGGCAACCACTACCATATTCCACAGACTTCAAGGGCTTCGATTGGCTGATACTCGCCGTGACGTCAGCATATGTCGTCACACGAGCATTGCTGTCAACTAACTGTGGCCTGGGTACATGTAGGGAACATTTCAGGAAGGTTTTTAGCTTTTCTCTACGGAAATTTTGAGTTTCAAGAAAAATGATATATTGAGTACCGGGTTTTCTGGCATGTTTTACAACTCCGCTATCTCAGTTAAAATCACGATATAAAGGTGCCACATTTATTTTAAGCCGCCTCCGTTTCTGCACCGGGAGCCTCCAATCAAAACCATAAACACCCCCACTGGTGGAAAATGGAGGCGACCCTTACCGAACAGCGTATTCTCAAAAGCAGCCCTGCGACCAAAACTACAGGCCAAATAGGGATTTGATGAAGCGCACTATCTCAAGGGCGGATATAGCTGAGATATAAAGGCTAGGTAGCTTTTCTTTAAAAAAACACACATACACTCACCTAATATTTTTTCCACGGGTTTCACCGTGTTATCTCAGACCGTCTATACCCGTTTCGTTTTGACAGATAAGTACATTTTCGAAGGTGGACAAGATCCTTGTTTGTAAGAGTAACCGACTTACCTGAAATTGTTACGGCCAAAAATATGCCCTTAAAATATCTCAAAAACTGTTATGTTCAAGTAAACACAAGCTTTCAATTATATTTTCCGTCAAATCCATTAGCTTACAAAATCAAGGTTGCTTGATAAGTCATCGTTTTCAAGATGTTGCCATAAACTTTTTTCAGACCTGGACAATTTCTGTTATCAACGTAAGCCAGCTAACCTTAGTAAGAACAGTTTTAATCCGCCACCGCATCAACAGCTGAGATGCCACGATCAGGACAAGCGAAAAACGCCACAATTTCAGCGTGGAAAGAAACAAAATATCCACAAAGCGCCACATTATTAAGAGCCTAGCACGCCGATTCTGGATTCTAGCACGCCGAAGATGATTTCATATCTCCTTTAGCATGCTCCAGTTATGGTTACGCCTGCTTATTCTTCATAACCAGAGTGACTGCACGATACGCAACATCACTCGAACGATATGGCGAAATATATACAAAGACAAATCACTCTGACCTTTAATACTTTGACAGCTGATCACAAGCCATCCGCAACATGGCCGAACCTCACATATGACATCACCATACGTCGATCAAATATTGAAGCCTTTGTGGTGTCACAGAATGCCACTGTGCTAGTAAAGCATTGTTATAGTATTGAATTCTCGCACTGATCTTCACAATCTTGAACATGGACACCGATTCCCATGCTACTACAAACCCCAGTCCGTTAACACTGTTAACGGAATGGAAACAGACTCTACTTTCAAAATTATTTTCAAACACACAAGAAGACCTCTGGAAGCATACGTAATTCACCTTGATGTCATCAGTATACAAGTTTTGGGTCGATGTTTTACTCGGAAGTCAAAATATGTCCACTGATTTTTTATTTATCAGTAGTAATTGCAAATCCGGTTTCTTGAACCGGCACCTAAGAGAAGTTCCGAAGGAAATGGTCTCAGAGACCTCGGTGCCAGCATTCAAAAACAACTTTTCCCGCAATTACAGGCATAAATATCAAGCCAACGTTGAACGTCCCACAAGCCCCGGGTTCGGCCACCCTCTCACGGGTCAGCCGCCGGTCGAATTTGCTCCACAGGGCCGGTGATTGGCCGTCGGGGCTTCTCCAAGCAAACAACCGTGATCTTCCCCCACGTACTACCACTACAGAAGGCCTGAGCAGCGGGCCGGAGCCCAACGCTCTGGCAACTGAACTAAATGGCCACTTAACTGAGCAAACTGGGCGCTATCGATTCCCAATAAATCAATAACGCGCTGAATTAGTCACAAACCGACAAACACGGTATTGATTTATTGGAAACTTAACCAAATAACGCCGTCACAAACATACCAGCTTTTACCAACTCGGATAACCAGCCGCTAGGGACACAGAAGTCCCTCGCCCAGTAAAAGTCAACGTCCGTTACCCCTCTTACCTCCACCCCCACGCCTACTGCCCCGTACACAAGCCATCCAGTCTCACCAGCCGTGTTGGTCCCACTTGCTGGGCACCGGCGGGGCGGGGGCGGGGGCGGCAGGAGAGCCGGTGGCGCCCATCCGCACCGTTCGCTCGGGCGAGTCTGGCCGGTCCGAGGGGCGGCTGGAGGAGCCTCGTCCAGACCGGTGGTGCGCATCCCTGTCCGATAGAGGGGAATACGCTCCAGAGGCGGTATTCTCAGAACTACTGGTTAGAATGATACGTTGGGCTTGTTCCAGCGCCTCCTCTAGCCTCCTCCAAGCTACTCAAGAAGAGGTAGAGGACTCTACTGAACTCATACAATCCAATAGAAAGCTAGATCAGGTCAATCTACTCTTCTGAGAGGAGGTTGGAGGAGGTCAGAGGAGGCGTGGAACAGATGCCTTGTTTTACGAACCTGCAGGCCCGTATATGGCTGTATCAGGATACGATGCGGCAACGTCACACAAACAGTACAAACCAGGTTATACAAATCCGGTCGGGTACCATCGACTGCGCTTCTACTAAAAATCCAATAGTGTTGATTTATAATTCCAACCATTTGTTTGTGTTGCAGACCTAAATAACTAAGAGTTCCAAGTTCTAGAGCTTCTGACACTATCACAATCTCTTGCGACACTTTTGACTATTCTATATATGGGTCCTTCCCCACATGATATCTCGGGGTCTCCTGTTCCGTACTCGATGTACAGAATGAACAGCTGTAGGATGAAAGACAGCTCCGCAGGCTGACATTTGCGCACGCAAAGGTCGGTCACTGCCTGGCAGATGGGTCTCACCACAGTGGACCTGGGCAGACTGCCCAAATTCCACCGGCATGTCCAACAGGGGGTCCACGACCCCAACTGCTGAAAACTACCAGCCCAAACAGTGCTGGCAAACGCAGTTCTTGCAGATGACAATCGAAAGCTAACAGTTTCATATTGATAAACATCGTACACACCCTTCCTTTTCGGTGATTAGCCTGCTCCTCTCCCCATCCCAATCACCACACGCCCACTCGCAGCGCCCCCCCCGCGGTAGCCAGCATGGCTGCAGCCCCTGCGACCGCAGCGCGGCTGCCCCGGCCGGGTTTTCGCCACAGTGCGAGCTGTACAACCGCCCACCCGCTGTCAACAGGACCGCCGGCCCCGCACTGCGGTCACGGAGAGGCGCGCCACACCGGCCCACACGACACCCCACCGAAGTCTCACTGGGGTTACTGCTACACCGGCCCACACGACACCCCACCGAAGTCGCACTGGGGTTACTGCTACACCGGCCCACACGACACCCCACCGAAGTCGCACTGGGGTTACTGCTACACCGGCCCACACGACACCGGTGAGGTGCCTACCCTCACCTGTCGTCACGTGGGCCTCTCTATCCTCACCTGTCGTCACGTAGGTCTGCCTCCCCTCACCTGTCGTCACGTGGGCCAGCCTCCCCTCACCTGTCGTCACGTGGGCCAGCCTCCCCTCACCTGTCGTCACGTGGGCCTCTCTATCCTCACCTGTCGTCACGTGGGCCAGCCTCCCCTCACATGTCGTCACGTGGGCCAGCCTCCCCTCACCTGTCGTCACGTGAGCCAGCCTCCCCTCACCTGTCGTCACGTGGGCCTCTCTATCCTCACCTGTCGTCACGTGGGCCAGCCTCCCCTCACCTGTCGTCACATGGGCCAGCCTCCCCTCACCTGTCGTCACGTGGGCCAGCCTCCCCTCACCTGTCGTCATGTGGGCCAGCCTACCCTCACCTGTCGTTACGTGGGCCAGCCTCCCTCACCAAGTCACGTGGGCCAGCCTCCCCTCACCTGTCGTCATGTGGGCCAGCCTACCCTCACCTGTCGTCACGTGGGCCAGCCTCCCCTCACCTGTCATCACGTGGGCCAGCCTCCCCTAACCTGTCGTCACGTGGGCCAGCCTCCCTCACCTGTCATCACGTGGGCCAGCCTCCCTAACCTGTCGTCACGTGGGCCAGCCTCCCTCACCTGTCATCACGTGGGCCTCTCTATCCTCACCTGTCGTTACGTGGGCCTGCCTGCCCTCACCTGTCGTTACGTGGGCCAGCCTACCCTCACCTGTCGTTACGTGGGCCAGCCTCCCCTCACCTGTCGTCACGTGGGCCAGCCTCCCTAACCTGTCGTCACGTGGGCCAGCCTCCCCTCACCTGTCATCACGTGGGCCAGCCTCCCTAACCTGTCGTCACGTGGGCCAGCCTCCCTCACCTGTCATCACGTGGGCCTCTCTATCCTCACCTGTCGTTACGTGGGCCTGCCTGCCCTCACCTGTCGTTACGTGGGCCAGCCTCCCCTCACCTGTCGTCACGTGGGCCAGCCTCCCCTCACCTGTCATCACGTGGGCCTCTCTACCTCACCTGTCGTACGTGGGCCAGCCTACCCTCACCTGTTGTCACGTGGGTCTGCCTGCCCTCACCTGTCGTCAGTGGGCCAGCCTCCCTCACCTGTTGTCACGTGGGCCTTCTACCCTCACCTGTCGTCACGTGGGTCTGCCTGCCCTCACCTGTCGTCACGTGGGTCTGCCTGCCCTCACCTGTTGTCACATGGGCCAGCCTACCCTCACCTGTCGTCACGTGGGTCTGCCTGCCCTCACCTGTCGTCACGTGGGTCCGTCTCCCTTCGCCTGTCGTCCGGCGACCTGCTGCGGCTCCGACTACTAAACGATGAGCTCCTGCTCCGCCTCTTCTCCTTTTTCTCCTTCTTCTTTTTCTTCTTCTTCTTTTCTTGTTTCTCCTTCAGCTTGGCCACCTGCTTGCGCAGCTGTTCCAGCTCCGACAGGTACTTGTCCGGTGGAGCGTCGGCGTCCGCAGCGGAGTCGCCGGCGCCGCCCGCTTGTTTGCCAGGAGAGCTGCCAGCAACAGCATCATGGAGACGATGGAGGAACGAGCCCGCTTGGTTGCAGAAAGAAGAACGCTAGTCAGGTGGGCAGTAGAAGTTATAAGGAGTCACGTCAAAACAACACCACAGCTAAATTAACACCGCATGCCATGCTGATAGGAAATGGCGTTGCACTTCGATAATGAAAGTAAATACAAACTGAACACAACACAAATCGAAAATCAGTAAGCTGTAAGGTTAGAATAATCCCAGTATTTGTTTTCTCCTGCAAGCATGACAAGACACTTGCCTATTAAGTATAATCCCAACAGGTAAGCCGAAAGATTGAGTACACTGCACCAAAAAAGCATAACATTACAAACTTAACCCGATTGGGCTGAACTTCAGCAATAACGCCCCCTATGTTCAACCGACCTGATTTTTTGTGTGAAACTACTGAGGAAACATAACAAAGGGAAAATAAAGAAAGGGGGAGAGAGATAAAGAGAGAGAGAGAGAGAGAGAGAGAGAGAGAGAGAGAGAGAGAGAGAGAGAGAGAGAGAGAGAGGGGGTCGAACATTGTTGGATGACCTAGAGAAATGACCGGCAGCTTGAGGTTTGTGGGATCGTAGTCGTCGGCTGACCGCCCACGAGGGGTCGGGGGGGCTGCAATCGTCAGCAGACCTACCTCGTGGGTTCGGTTGGGTCGCAGTCATTGTTTGATCTACGTGAGTTCGGTGGGGTCGTAGTCGTTGTTTGACCTACGTGAGTTCGGTTGGGTCGCAGTCGTTGTTTGACCTACGTGGGTTCGGTTGGGTCGTAGTCGCCGTTTGACCTACGTGGGCTCGGTGGGGTCGTAGTCGTCGTTTGACCTACGTGGGCTCGGTGGGGTCGTAGTCGTTGTATGACCTACGTGGGCTCGGTGGGGTCGTAGTCGTTGTTTGACCAACGTGTGTTCGGTAGGGTGGCAGTCGTTGTTTGCCCTACGTGGGTTCGGTAGGGTGGCAGTCGTTGTTTGACCAACGTGTGTTCGGTAGGGTGGCAGTCGTTTGACCTACGTGGGTTCGGTGGAGTCGTAGTCGCCGTTTGACCTACGTGGGTTCGGTGGGGTCGTAGTCGCCGTTTGACCTACGTGGGCTCGGTGGGGTCGTAGTCGTCGTTTGACCTACGTGGGCTCGGTGGGGTCGTAGTCGTTGTCTGACCTACGTGGGCTCGGTGGGGTCGTAGTCGTCGTTTGACCTACGTGGGCTCGGTGGGGTCGTAGTCGTCGTTTGACCTACGTGGGTTCGGTGGGGTCGTAGTCGCCGTTTGACCTACGTGGGCTCGGTGGGGTCGTAGTCGTCGTTTGACCTACTGGGCTCGGTGGGGTCGTGTGTTGTCTGACCTACGGGCTCGGTGGGGTCGTAGTCGTCGTTTGACCTACGTGGGCTCGGTGGGGTCGTAGTCGTCGTTTGACCTACGTGGGCTCGGTGGGGTCGTAGTCTTTGTTTGACCTACGTGGGCTCGGTGGGGTCGTAGTCGTCGGCCTCTCCGTCCTTCTCCAGCGCGTCGGTGTCGATCAGATCGTCTCCGTACAGGAAGTCGTCATCCAGCTGCGGCAGCGCGGCCGGCACCGGCTCCGTCGGAGGCTTGGTCGGCTCCTGCGGAGGACGTTTGGGTGGCTCCGGCGGTGGACGGGCGCCAGGCTCCTGGGGCGGCTTGGTGGCCGGCAGGTCGGCGGCAGGCGGCGCCGCCTCCCCCGGCGGCACGGGCTCTTCCTCCCGCTCCGCTCTTACTTCTTTCACAGGCTCACCACCAGGTCTTTCCACTTCAGAAGACTTTGATTTATCGACAGGGGGCGTGCTCTTGGCGTCGTCAGGTTTTGCGTCATCTCTGAATTTCTTCTTGTCCTTTTTCTTGCGTGGTCCTTCTTCATCGTCTGCGTCGTTCGTCTTTGTCGTCGCAGACGGCTTCCTCTCCTTTTTGTCTCTTTTCTTTGACTTTTCGTGATCTCTATCTTTCTTTTTCTTGTCCTTTTTGTGGGTATCTTCTTCTTTCTTGGATTTTGAGGAGTCTGCAGAAAAGAAACCGACCAGATTAACCAAGACACCGACAGTGGAGTTTTTCCTCCAATTAATTAATATAAAAATTACACTCTACAGCACAGCGGTGGAGAGGGCGTCTTACCTTTCCTGTCGCGCGAATGCCGCGGTTCTGGACGCTCCACATCGCGCGGCGGAGAGTGCCGCCGCTCCAGACGCTCCAAATCACGCTGAGGACGATCCATATCGCGCGGCGGAGAGTGCCGCCGCTCTGGACGCTCCATGTCGCGGAGCGGTGAGCCGGAGGGTCGCGGCTCCCTCCCGCGGCCCGAGCGCGGACGGTAGCGGTCGGGCTCCCGGTCCCGGTCCCAGTCCCGGGACCGCAGTCGTCCTCTACCAGGAACGGGCGGGGGTCCACGTCCGACACTGCGACCACAACAGCGTATCAGCTGCAGCAGGGAATTGAAACTGCTTAAGATGCATGCCATTCTCAGCACATTCAATGTGTGCGGTGATGTCACGTTTGACTTGGCCCGATCGGCGCAGAATGTGCTAAAACATTATACTCTGGATGAACTTCCCGCCGGTAATGAGCAGTAGCAAAACATTATCATAGCAAAACGTCCAATATCACAGCGTAGACGGCTGCAGGCACACATCGTCGACAGTCTCTCACCCGTCCGGGTCTCGGCGACGGCCCCAAGGACAACAGTGTCTAACCCGTCCGAGTCTTGGTGCCGGTCCTGGGAACAGCAGTCTCTCATCCATCCAAGTCTCGGTGACGGTCCTGGGAACAAGTCTCTCACCCGTACGAGTCTCGATGACGGCCCCGAGAGCAACAGTCTCTCACCCGTTCGAGTCTCGATGACAGGCGAGAAAACAATCTCTCACCCGTACAAGTATTAGTGACGGTCCTGGGAACAAGTCTCTCACCCGTTCGAGTCTCGATGACGGCCCCGAGGGCAACAGTCTCTCACCCGTCCAATTCTCGGTGACGGCCCGGGGGCCGGTCCATGTACTGTTCCAGCGGGTCGACACCCATCTCGGGCCTGAGGTCGCGCGGCCCGCGCGGGTCCCGCTCGCGGTCCCGACTATCACCGCGCGAGTCCCGCACGTCCCAGGGGTCGCGGTAGTCGCGTGGCGGCGGCCGGTAGTCGCGCTCACGCGAGCTGCCCCGCTGCTTGCGGGCGCCGTCCTTTCTGCGAGCGGCGCAGTGACGGGTCAGCAGTCCAGGAACCGTGGTATTAGGTCAATCGTGATGACTTTTTTGGAGTAATTTGTGATTTTGGTGTTCGTTATACTATATCTGCGTGCCCGGGTGGACAGTTCACATGGAGGGTACGGGCCAGTTGGTAAGGCCCGGCAGGCTAATTACCACGTGCTCTTAACTTCCGCATCTCCTTACAGTGACATTGTGAAACAAGCCAGGTCAACTCTGGAGATGAAAAATTTTGTTTGCTCGCGCTGAATGGTAAGGGAATAACACAAAAAGAGACAATCATGTTCGCGGTACAGGGTGTACTGCGGTCTAACAAATGGCATCTATGTAAGAAGTCGTTTTCTATTTCTGAACGACCAAACGGCATGGCCAGTCTCACGCCAAACTTCACACCAAACCAGCCCTGCCCCTCTCACTCGAGCGAATCCAAGAAACGGCGGACTTTCTCGTCATAGGCGTGGTCTTCGTCACTCTTCGTCGGCATCACTGGCATGCCGTGATGCATCGTATGAGGCTGCATCATGTGTGGGGGCATCATGCCGGGATGCCCCATCATGTGGTGCCCCGGAGGACCGGCGTACATCTCTGGAATGGCCACAGCGGTTGAGTGGTAGAGCGCTATGGAAAAAGAACAGCATGCTAATAACGATGTAGCGTTTCACGACAAATATTACATTTCCAATTTATGGATGAAAGCATCTATTAGACATATGTTGAGAACCGCGTAATCGTCTGCTGAATACACCAGATATCACATTCATGTCTTGGCTTTCGGATATTCTTGCAACAAGATGGGGCGAGGGTATCCAATCATAACTGATGTTGAAAGAAACGAAACATCCGGTGGATATTCCGCAGGCCGGAGCAGCCAGCCGTAGTCAGACATCAGCAGCAGCAGCTTACGGTAGGGGTTGGCGCCGACCGGGACCGGCTCGGCGGGAGGCGGCGGCACCGGCGGAGGGTTGTTGAAGCCCTGCTGGGACGGCTCCTGCGGCTGGGCCTCACGCATCAGCTGCATCTTCTTGCTGAGCGGCGACAGAGAGCTGTGGCCCCGGCTTTTGCTGTCGAGTCGCCACGGTAAGCTCAGGGGCGGATCCGGAGTCAGGCGGGGGCGGGGTGGTTCGGTGGTAATATGGGCGGCACCGTCCGCCTTTGGCACGAAATGATGCAAAAGACTAACTGATCTTTTCTGTCGACGATTTGTGACCAACAAATGAAACAAAAAGAGTAGGAATAAACCGGTCTCTTATATGTGAGTCACACAACACTTCGGAAAATTCCACACACCATTAAGAGTACATCCTTCACACCAACACACAGCGGTAAGAAACATCACCACAAATCTAACTAATTGACGATTTCCTAACGAATCAATCATTTCCCACGGGTGCCCTCCGGGACGGGCTATGATCGATGATTAGAGTTTTAGGGCACTGCAGCTGCAGAGGCTATACGTGCCCGGGGACGGGCTATGACACTCCGCCCCAGAAGCGTACCTGCGTCGGTGGGATTTGCTGCGGCCCCGGGAGCGCCTGCTGCTGTCGCTGCTCCTGGAGCGACTGCTACTGCTGCTGCTGCTGCTCCTGCTGCTCTCGGAGCTGCTGCGGCGTCGCTTCCTGTGTGGAGCGCTGCAGTTACGCCGCTGCCGGCCACTGAGTTGTCACACAGTCAGGTACTGAGAGATACGGGTTATCTACACAGGAGCTGATGGGTTGGGATTTAAGGATGCTTTGAACGACTTGGCCAAATCGACTTACTTAGCCGAAGGAGACGGACAAGTCACGGTGCTAATGGTAAACGGAGGCCTAACAACCGCTTGCTGGTATGGCTCAAATCATTCGCAGAACACGGCTTAGCTGCCATCTCATTTATCTGCTACCTTCAAAAGCTTAGATGACTGGAAATCACGCTCGAGATAACGCAAAACGCATAACACAGAGAGGTTATTCGCAGAAAGGACGGAGTCCATATAGGGCACAGAGTAACTGATTCGGGCATTCACGGTCATGCTTTACACCACGCATCCTTTCACCTCGCCCAACACCTCATACACAACGCCACCCTTAACAGCCCACCCCACGCTGCCTTCATTAACGCACTTTTTCTTTTTCTTAGTGGCGGAGGAGCTGCCTGCTTCTGCAGCGTCATCCTCGTCCAACAGAGCCAGCAGCTTGCGTTTCAACTGGCTTGCCTTCTCATTACGCTGCGGCATGGCCAGATCATCCAGCTTTATCAGCTCCTGTGAAAGAACGGAGAGGGTGATTCGGCGGTTAAGAAGAGCATCCCGGGCCTCCTGACGTAGAGGCGTGAGTTCGAATGACGGAATGGAGGCAAATGCGCCCGAATACAACGTGCTGAAGTAAATTGACAAGTGCTCGCTGCGGTCGGTAGATCGTAAACACACTCACCTGAAACCCTCCTTCGACAAGAACAGGAAGACTACCAGCCGCGGCCTGTGCCTCAAGATTACGCCAAACTCAAATTTCTCTGCATAATCCGTGGCCTTAAGAATGACGGAGGGGTGGATCTGCTGAACGTTTCCAAAGCAGCTGAAACATTGAGGGATAAATCGACTTCCAACCTCCAGTCAAGGAGATGCAGCTTCCAGGGTCTTCAAAAAGGGTAGCACTTGTTACTCGCTAACAGCTCTAGGCGAAAGACCTAATTGACATTTTCTCACCTGCTCCTGCAGTTGTCCAACCTTCATTGCCTTCAAGAACCGTATGGAACTGAGCGCTTCTTTGTTCTCGGGCACAAAGTTGAGGCTGAGCTTGTACACATCCATCGCCTTGTCGTAATCCTTCTCGTCTTCGTACCTGAGGCATCATAGTGCTCTGCTAAAAACGTTGACACGTTAAAGGCAAATACAACTCCAACACGGTGTCGTCTCGCAAACCACTCTTCACTACTGAGTCGGAAACGAACACTACAGTACAACAACGCTACAAAACATGAACCAGTCAGAGTACACTTACGCCTTGGCCTGTGCAACAAGCGTTTCTCCCATGTACTTTTTGGCGTTGGCATGTTCGCTGTCCTGATTCAGTGCTTTCTCAAAATCGAGAATGGCCTTCTCGAAGTTGCCACGGTTTGCGTACCTGTAAAATAACAAAAGTACAGAAACGAGAACTGGCTGGACATTGCCCTTAAACACAGGATGTTAACAGTCACCTGCACACCTGACGTAGCTCGACGAACCAACAATAAGTCAACCACTTGAACGAATACCTCACGCTATAATAAAAAACAAGAAGCTAGATTTGAATTCGGCACAACTCCTGACAAGCCCAGAACAACTCAGTGCATGGTTTCTCATCCGTCTCCCTAACGTTTCACTGCCTCTACCATTTACATCGACCAATCTTCCACAGGGCCTATACAACAGCCAGGACCACGCCCGACAATCCCCCTCCACCGGCGGCGGCCCGCCACTCACAGAGCGCCGCGCGCCACCAGACCCTCCACGTTCAGCGGGTCCACGTTCAGCGCCTGGTTCAGACACTGGAACGCTTCGCTGTACTCGCCCTTCTTGAACAGCGACACGCCCTTGGCCACCGAGCGCAGTGCCAGCCGAGACACCTGCTCCTTGCGCAGTCCAGGGGCGCACTCCTGCTCCGGAAAGCCGGCCCTGTAGATGCAGGCACGGTCAGCACGGTCGCTGCCCACGGCGGCTGACGAAGCGCTGGTGGTGCTGTTGCTGAACTTGATGCCCGCGCAGCGGAGGGTTGCCGCGGCTCTGGTGCCGCCCTTTGGGACGGACTGAGTGGTTTACTTATTTCTCACGAACGGTTCAATATATATTGACTTCCGGAAATAATTCATCACCGCATTAAACAAAGGAAACATCCGTATCATACTGATGCAAAGGCCACAGGATCAGTAAAATTGCCGAGAATTTTAAAGTTGACTAAGAAGCCCGAGAATTGTCTGTAGAATCGGTAAGCACATTTCTGTAAAACGATGTCTAGTCACACAGTCGAACTGTTCGACCGCGTAGCATCATCGCTAGTTTTCACAAAATCCTGGCCAGCGTCTCTAGCACCTGACAACCCAGCCCGGTCCCGCCATCACAAACCTACTGCCCGGAAACACCGCCCACCCCGCCCCCTTCCAACGACGGTACGAACGCAGCGGCCTGGCCCACCTGAGATGCAGTCCCATGGAGTGTTTGGAATGCTGCAGTCCGTATCTCTCCGCCAGGTACAGAGTGGCGTTGGGGTTGTGGAAGCCAGCGGCAGCCTGCAGGTGGTCCTCGTAGCCGGTTTGGCGTTCCTGATGAGACAGCGACCGCCTGTACGCGGGATCGGGGTCAAACAGGGTTGAAACCGACCCCTGTATAAGGCCCGGCGGATTCCCTGAACAAGGAGCAGCCCGGCTCCCGAGAAACCCTTCCAACAGGGAAACAGTTGGCGACGCCATATGGCGACCCTGGCAGTTGGTGCGTCGATGAGCCCCACACATTACTATAAGCAAGCAGGGTCGAATGGCTGGATGCCGGTTTTCAAATGGAAACGGTAGTCAAGATGGTCGAGCTGTATTTTTAACTTCACTTCCGGTTTCCAGTCTAGTCCTGGTCATAAATGCGTTTATCTTACACGCAAATGATAGCAGATCCAGCCAAACTCACAAAACAAGCAAATACAAATGGTTAAATTTCCCAGATACTGAACAGGAACTAAAACTAACATCGTGTGACACTTACCGCAACACCAGCCGCCAACTTCAAGTAAAAACAGCGGCTTGAGCTAGAATAAATTGGCTTGAAAATGGCACATCGCGGCCAGGTCTCTGTGTGAATTGTGGTCAGGTCAGGTGTGAATGGCCCAGACCGGGCAGTGGCACTACAACTAACCTGACCGAAGGTGGGAGGAGGGTCCCTGCGACATCCACGGCAGCTCTGAATGGCCCGGACCGGACAGTGGCACTCAACTGACCTGACCGAAGGTGGGAGGAGGGTCCCTCCGACATCCACGGCAGCTCTGAATGGCCCGGACCGGACAGTGGCACTACAACTGACCTGACCGAGGTCCCTCCGACATCCACGGCAGCTCTGAATGACCTGGACCGGGGAGTGGTACTGCTGACCTGACCGCGGGCGCCAGCTCAGAGACGACGCTGTGGCCCAGCTTGACACGGCCCTGCAGCGCCGGCGGCAGCTCGGCCTCGTTCAACGACATCACCAGCATGTCACCCTGCTGCACCTCCGAGACCAGGCAGACGCAGAGCTCGTGCGGCTTCCACTTGTGCTGGCTGGTCAGCGGCTGGCTGCTCAGACTCGGCACCACTGCCTGGTGGCGAGGGAGAGCGTCTCAGGGACCACACGCCAGTCACAGGTGTGGTGAAATCGTCATAGGAATGTGTCAACAAAATGCCGGCTGAAAAGGCATGCCTTGTTTGATTATGTATGTATTCATTGCTTTAATTAGGAATTATCACTCATGGGAATGCTCACACCCCCACGTATGGGCGATCATTTATATACCCCACTTCTTCCTACTTTGATCCCAGATTTAATCACTTCACTGGAATTGTTCATGCATACATGTGTATATGATAAAGAAGTAATACACATCTAGAAAAATAATCAAATCAGAGATTCAAGTAGGAAGGAAATACATTATCATTCAAAGCTGCATCTGTCTTTAGATAATTAATTCTTGTTTAGGCACTATTAAAAATGGCGGAGTTGGGATTAGTGACGATATCAATTCAGACTCCAGTCTCAGCGAGTCCTCTATCCAGGGAGACTCACGCAACCCGGTATCATCACTCGGTAGTAATCCGACACAAACCTACCGTCAATCTCGAACGATGTAACAACGACGCAATCATCGTACATCACAACCCCACTAAATAGGGAAATCCAGCGTAAGTGGCGCGCAGTACCGCATCGGTGACCTACCCTGATGCGGAGGGCCGCCACTGGTAGATTGCCGGCGGTGATGTTCACCACACAGTCCAGGACCAGCGATCCGGTGGGCTTCACGCCCAGAACAGTGCACAGCATCACGTGACCCGGCCGCACGATCTGAAACGCATCAGACGACGTTCACTGGGGTCACACGGGGCAGGTCAGAGACGACTCAGGACCAGCCACTGTGTAGGCGCACGGAACATGGCCACATTCACTAATACGTACTGATTATAGACCGAGCCACAAATAGGCTATAAAGTCAATAAGACGCAATAACTAGAAAAGAAGTATCAAAAGCTAACTCCGGTCAAAATAATGATTGAATGATGTTCAATAATCTTTGACAAGATCTACGGAGAGGTGTACAATAAATACGTGTCGAGATGAAGTGGCCAGACTATATACCTTGAGAGCCTGGTCACGCCAGAGGGACCTGTGCGGATCCAAAAACTCCGGCAACGACGGTACCTTCGCGTACAAGTCTGTAACGAGGAGAGATCAGAGTGAGGACGACGAGGTCATCATCATTGTTTTTTTGTTTTTGCGCACCGACAGCTGGGCCATACGGTGCCCATAACATTAAGTCAAAGGTAACTTTAGGGCCGAAACGAGCATTGCCAGCCCAAGCTACCACAGACGACATCGCCCACTGCTTCATACGAGTTAGAATCGTCGATTATGCGCCAGTGCCAAGCGTCATTGCCGATGACGCTGTCAGCTGGTTTCTGCAAGCATTAAAACTAATCCGAAGATGTGCGAAGAGGTAGAAAGAGGTAGCGGTACAGAAGAACAATATTCAACTGTTGAACTGAATGTGTGGAATCGAATCCGGCGGCGGTCAAGCTTCCCTTCCAGTAAGACGAAAGCCGATGAGATGTTCCCATCCTTCCAAACTGGCCATTCAACCGAGCCTGGTAGCTTGATGACGCACCAACTGCCCGGGTCATATGACGTCATCCACTCTCACCTTGCTGGAAGGGAACCTTGGGGACTGGGGAATTTCTTTTTAGCAATCTCGCCAGGAATTTAAACCCGAGTCAGCGGCAGGGATGCCCAACGCGCCACCACTCCGCCTTCGCATTCCCATATCGAGTCGATACGGATGGCACTAAAGCCTAGGACATCGAAAATGTTTGGTAACGTGCCGATTGTCCATAGCAACGATTGTGAATAGCGCTAAAAACACAATAAAATTGGTAGTCAGTTAAACAGTGCCCTTTGCAAGGCAATTGCACTGACCTCTGTATAAATGAAATAAAGGACACAACATCGTAACACGATGAAATATCACTCCGAAAGTGTGCCCTGGCACAGATAAAAATAGTTATGACCAGTCTGTCAATTATCGAAACCAAATCGGAAAAATTTCCACAACACATGGGTTCGGCTACCGATTGATCCACCTGGCGAAGATTAGCTACGCCACATAGCCGACAAATGTGACGTAAGGCCCGGGCCAACTAAACAACTGTTTTAACTTCCACATCAATATGATAACCACGGATCCACTAGCCCAAGCTGGATATTTACGCGTTATATCCAATTATCGTCCCATCAATTGTTGTCAAGCATCCGCTCATCCACCGGCAAAAAGCAAGACAACTGCCGGTACTCAAAGCAAGCTCCATCTCACCTTCACCACGGAGAGGCGCACGGCCTCTGGGTTGCACCCACCTTCGTCATCCACCAAAGCCTGATTGATGTCCGCCTCCGGCACATCTTCCTTGCCGACAGGTTTAAACAGCTGCTCTGCGCGGTCCGCTATGAAGTTGAGTAGCTTCAGCCGTTTGGAACGATCCTGGGTGCTAAAAACGGCAGAACAAAACTGAGAAACGAAAAGCTGACGTTTGAGGCGAACAGAAAGAAAGCGAAGAATACTTAAGACCGAGAAGAATAGACCAAAATAACTTGGTTTGCCGGAGCGATTCAAGACAAGAAAATGATAAATGCTTAAGTTTGACAAGAAAATACAGCACACTCACACATGTACAACATACTCTCCCTGTACGTGGAGTTGAATGCATTCAACTCTGCACGAAAACCCTCCCTCCATGGTTAGCGAGGCTGGAAACGGGTCATGCCTCACGGCGGCGCCTGAAAAGAGCCCCCGACCTTCTTGCTGATTGTAGGGGCAATAAATAAGCCGCCAGCAAGTAAGCGTGGAGTCAGTACGCTTTTCTTCGGAGTCCTGAAAAGCCCAGCTCCAGGAATGAAGGCGATTCAGTATTTGAGACGAACCTCGTGGCACAAGTCAGGTTTTCGTCATGCTCGTTCTTCCAGGCGCGCGTATTTTGGATTACGGACCGACTTCTCGAAGCGGTATCATCCTTCCTCATTCAGATGTCTGGCAGCGTATGATAGTATTTAGAGGAATGCAACGGACGTGACAGAACAACACAATGTGACGACTTACACACAAAAAGCCTCAGGTATGTTCAACGACTGAAGAAATTGCGCAAAAATTGAATGGATAACCAAACATTGTACATTCTACTTTGGCAGGAAACCTACACACGGGAATCATTTGGCTATTTCAAAACTCTATGAGGGGTGACTTCAGTATATGTACAAATCAAAGGAAATATCCCACTGCACTGAATTTGAATGACATTGACGGTTTCATTGAACATATCGGATGTTTTCATTTTTATTCCCATTAGCCACGTCCCCCCGGGGAAAAAGAGATTTCAAAAGCTTCTAGCTTTTCAAGCAATCGGCCTGAAACAAAAACCAAAAGATTGGTGGAAACCTCTACGGATAGAGACACAAACACCACTTTGATAACCGGTAAAATTGAAATAAAATACGCAGCAAGCAAATAATTATTAATAATTTATTGATAGTTTATTGATAATTAATTAATAATTAAATAATAAGAATTAAAAACTAATAATTAAGCTTTTTAACACGCGCCCAGCAGAGGGGGGCGAAATTCGCCCCCCCTGGTTTTCCCCAGATAGCTCACAATCGAAGAGACGCAGAACAACGAAACTTACAGTCCCTTATCCCTGATCAATTTTACACATCTGACCAAATTTTTTAGTTAAGGTCATGTCAGGTCAAGGAGCTATTCAAGGTCAAGTGACCCGACCTCAAAACCTAAAATCACGAGTTTGAAGCGGCACCCAGGGAATATCAGCGAACCGATCAGTTTGAACCTTCCACAATATGATGAGGTCATTAGGGTCTACAATTCTGCTATCTCGGAGTTTTGATATTGTTGACCTAAGGTGGGGTCAATTTTTTGGTCACCCCATTATGATTCTATGGTGAAAAATAGAATGGGCTCGTTTTCAGTAAATACTGGATAGATAAAGCTGAAAATCCTCAAACCGTCTATTCTTACCACGATCTTGACCATAAAGTTGAGTTTTTGAGCATCTGACCTCTCAAAGGTCATATCAGGTCAGGGGAGCCATACGGGAGCATCACGTCACGGGAGCATCAGGTCACGGGAGATTGTTTTGCCAATAACTTCTCACTGAATCGAGACAAAGCTCCCATTTTGCTTGCATTGTGCTTATATTGTCACGGGGAATCGATTGATATGCAACATGACCATACCAGGTCACTTCGTGACCCTGACCTATCTCGAGGTCAGGTCATTTTCACTATTTGACTTAGAAAGCTCATATTATACATAATTTGATTCGCCGCGATGAGAGGAATCCAATTATGCATAAATATTTGCTCTAGCTCCCCTGAGGGCAGATCTACAGAGAGAAACGTACACTGCTTTGTTGTAAGCCTATGGAACCTTCTTTGACCTATGCTAACCTCAATATTGTCCTGACATAAAAATTATTCGTATAAAATATCTTCGTCTTGTCAAGAGTTTTCAAACGCCGCCCATAATTTTCCTTTAGCTTTCGTGGGGAACGAGATACGGAGGGGGCGAAAGACGTCCCCCAGCGGGGCGCGTCATGCCAGGGACCCCAGCGGGGCGCGTGTTAAGAAATAAAGGTTCCGCGAGTTCGGATGCAACTGAACAGTTTGTATTAATCCATTACGCGGAGATATGTGAAGTGTTTTTTTTTCTTTGCTCCCACTAATTCAGTACATAGTCACTGCATGATCTCTAAACGAAGGAATAACTTTGGGGCGACAAGACATTGACTCGACGTGGTACAAAAGGAAATTGAAGAAGCAACTCTATTTGTCCGTCGTAGACACTTTTTTCACTAATTCTACGAAGTCCTCGTGTGTCACACACTCTGACCTCTGTTTGGGCTTTGAAAAGTTGGGATATTTCCTTTGAAATGCAGCCGGGGCCATCATTAGACTAGCCTGCGATATGCCGAGCCAGAACCAAAATTGATGACAGACACTTCCTAAGACAATGTAATAGTAAGCAAAAATGGCGCGAGTACACGCAGTTTACGATAACGTTGAGCCGATACAGATAGCAGTCGGTTTCCCGTGCGAACTACCAGCAGTTACCTGAGCTCCTTCGTGCGCTGCTGATAGGTGTGGTAGTCGACGTTGCGGATGTTGACGCTTCCCAGCAGCTTCACTTGTTTGTCCTCCATTATCTTGCTCAGCTGCTGGCCGTGGAAATTGAGCGTGTTCACCATGATTTCAGCCGTGCTCAGCGGCTGAAGTGCTTCTAAACTCCCCGTCCTGTCCGCCATCTTGTCTACCGAGTCCCTGAGATCAGAGAAGCGTTGAATAGCATCTTCAAACCTGGCAATTAATTACGCTCCGACAGCATCTAATGCAGGATCCTAACGTCACGCTCCTTCAAAATGTTTCCACGATTCATAGACCAAGTGACCCAGAGTGTACAAATGCATATCTTGGGCTCGAGGCTGGAGAAGAAGAGGGTAGCTTCTAACAATTTCTACCAAAACATTGCATAATGGTCTACCCGTTGTTGTCTCCTCCATTCCCCCACAATCGCTTCCTCACTGGCTCCGACAAACCGCTAAAATGCATCTTACAACGTTTGTTTTTAGGGGTTCATGCCTAATAATATCTCGTTTTAGAATCGCTTGCACGGTTACCGCGACGTTACCAATTCGTGTATGAGCGCCATTGCCAGAAATTTGAAATAATATGCCTCAAAACCTACCGGTTGTGCAAACAAAAGACAAACAGTGCATGACATTAAACATAATTACCCCCAAAACAACACTGACTCAGGAAATAGCCTAAGGCGCCAACACAATAAGCCATCACTTAGCATATTTATTTTTTATTTATTTATTTATTTTACTCTCGACGCTCCACAAATACATGTGGCTTTCTTAGCCTGAACTCACTTGTACATAAGATTATTCGGCTATTGACCGATTACATATTAATTTTAGGTGCACGAATCGTTTTATATCGTAATTCTTAGTTTACCGTAACCCTTGCGCTGGGGCTGTTCCTCCTGTTTTCAGTTCGCTTGATAGCTGTTTTGGATGGGTGCAACCATTTTGAATTTAAATCCTTGATGATAGACTAAAATCACTAACAGGTTGCTGTGACGGCCCGTGGATGTGAAACCAGGTAGAATGCGCGACGTGGGTGTCACTGTGGTGACGCTGACTGTTCGAAGTGGTTTGTAAATGTTCTGAGTATGGAAGACTTAAATACGTATCGAGCCATATGATGGTTATTGAGGCAATGCCATCGAACTAGCGTTATCAGGACGAATTAAAACTCCGCTTTAAAAAGACCGAAAACAACAGGCTGGAGAAGTCACTACGGGACCGTCGCGAAAGCTCTGTTATATATCCTAACCTTATTACATTCACGATAGTTGTGTGTGTGAAGAATATATGGTTTCCGGCAACATGACATTATTCGAACAACCATTTTCGCCTGAGATCAATTTGCCGTCTCTGAAATAAGTGCCACGGAAGTCGATTTGGTTAGGGGTTTTGGGTTGTGGGGTGATCGTGATTTTCGTGATCGAAGTCTTCAGAATTCTGGCTTTAAGATCTCTGTTGGTGCGAGCCATTATAACATAGAAATTGATGACGTGAATATTATCGCTATCTTGGATATACGTTCTGGAAAAACTTAATTCACAACTTTTGCGAATCCGTGGGCATGCATCGTCGCTTCATTATCAGAGACGGATTTGCTTAGATGATGGTTGAAGTTTGGCTTAAAACTACAAGAGCGTCATCAGAACATCTACCAGACAAAGTCCAGAAAAGCCCAATGACTCTCAACCATTGCCGATCCGAAATTAACAGTAATTAGATAAATGATCAGTTCGATTTTTTATTTGTGCTTTTTTGTTGTTCTCAACTGGAAGAGAGTTTTAAACATATAATAAGTTGTGTATGCAATGTCGACCGTTTCTCCTTTGCGTGAGAAAAGCAAATCGACATAATATAAATCCGTTGGAGGGATTCAAAGCAAGTAGAAACAAATATTCAATAAATGAACAACTGCGACCAGCAATCGTTTGGCAACCGGTCTCTAAACTATGCCTATGTAAGGAGCTTCCGTGAGCTGGTCACCGCAGATAGCTTGAACTTATTTAAATACAAATTAGGAAAAGCTACTTAACATATAAGTTACTTGAGCTACCAGTTAAGCCACTAAAGCTACTAAAAATATACGGCATATCCTTATTAGGAACGTAATGTTTGAACTGATCATTATGCACCAACATTTTACTTTGAAATGAAAAAAGTATGCAAAAATACAACATCTGCAATCATATGCAATGCAAGTTCCAGCAGTATATTATACTCAGCTATGAGGACGATATCCTATACTTCTTGTAATGATAAAAATATTTCATACCGTTCCTAAGCGATAATCCCAATCCAAAACCATATCCTATAATTGTATATAATGTATCTTTGGCGTGTTTTCTAATCTTAAAATCAAAACATTGACATGTGATGTTCACTTAACACGTCACTTTTCTGCTAATGATCCATCGAAATATTCTGATTGCTAACGATAACGTTTTTTTGTTATTTCCACGTGCTTTTCCTTGTTTTCATTTTCGTTGTCATTTGTGTTTCTGTTGATGATTATACGCATCATAATCGGCACAAGTTGCGACAAGAGTTGTAAGTAAACACTGCAATGCTTCTGTACTCACCTTTGACACGGAATGAAATCAAGTAGTAACATCTAAGGCTGATTTATTTGAGGGACAAGCTATTGTCGTTTTGTTCATTTCATCAAACACAGAACTAGAGCCCACATACAGGAATTGGGATGATGAGTTCTAGGAGCACTTTCACAGGGGCCCCAACTGAGTTCACTGCAATATGAAATGCCCAAAAATTTATGGAATTTAGATCACCATATAATGTGATTCTGGTTCGAAGTAATTAAGAAGAGCACGCAAGGGAAAGACTACAAATAATACCTAATCGGGAGCAGGTGATCTAGTCTATTCCTAACCAAATGCAATTTCAATTCTTCAACTAGGGGCCTTAGTACAAAGTGAACAGCTAGCTTTAGTAGCCATAAGGGACTCTTCACAAGTCATGCTGAAATATTCCATGTCAAAATACATTTAATTTGCACGTGCCTGGAAATATCTATGATTTACACGCCTAGTTTTAAAGCATTACAAATTAGTAAGAATAAAAGGCGTAACGAAAGGATCTAGCTTGCATTTTAATTATCCATAATCAAATTTCTAGCAGAAAACACGGCCAAAGCTAGGCACAAAAACAAAATGTAATACATCAGTGCAATCATAGATCGTCGCAAATAAAATAGACAGCATCTCAGAAGTTTTTTATTGAAAAACCGCGAGACAAATGACATGACCGGTCAGGACCACACAAGAGAACCAACCACAGTTTCTGTCAAATAAAAACACCGTTTCTAAAAGCCTCCTTTGACATATGATTAGGACAAGCCAGTAGCCTGTCTGATAACAAGCACTGAAGCTTTGAAAAGCTTAGCCCTTGCCTTATAGGTTTAAGATTTCCAACGATGCAACAAATGATTCCGCATCAATCCATCAGCGAATATCCGCAACGAACAAATATAATAACAAACTATACCGAGCAGCCACTAAAGCCACTTTCACCAGTGTGTCTGAAGCTAGGCTTTTTCAAGATGGCTCATGTCACTACCTCCATAGATTATGATAGGGAAGGGGAAGAACGTTCTGCACGCCTCCAACAGGAAAAATTGTCTATATTGTCCTTTCTTTTGTTATCATGACTTCAAAACAGTGAAATCAAACTTTGGACAGCTGGATAATGTTCACGCGGGTAGTAGTCTCGTTTCCTTAAATATAAGTTGTTCTTTCAACATTCCTTTCCCGACAGGTGGGCAGACCTATCAGTAAAACATTTCAATGATAATTTGAAGTCCAAATACCAAACAAGAAGGATTTCAAGGGACAAAAAGAATATCGAAAGTCAAAGCCAGGCGGAGAAGCAAACAGTCACGTATTATACGCATAATCCGAATGCAACAAAATAAAGAAGGAAACCACATAGTACCCAAGTGGCGACGAGTTCACCTTTGTCCTCTTTAAATTTGAATGTATTGTGCTTGTCAGGAATTGACTGTCTCTGAACTCAACCAACCATCATCTGTTCAGTAGAACGTACCAAGGCAGGAACATGCCTTTTGCGCGCCACAGCTCCACAGAGCAATATCCCCCCCCCCACGCTGATTCAGCACTCAAGTTCTCTGTTCCTTCCCCAGTTTTCAGCCTAAGAATTAGTGTTCATCAAGACGGCACTCGTAATCTAGTCCCCACATGGCGCGGAATAGTGGGTAAATAACAGAAATGAGTTGAAGTAGGAGTGCTATATGGGTATATTACATATATCATATACCATTTGAGCATTCATATAATATTACATTACATTATGGTATATATCTACGATAATGGATGCAGACATTGAGTATAAGTATCATATGACAGAGACTTCCAACCAGCCATAGCCCATCTGCCCCTTCCGGTGCAATGATGCTCATCATGTCTAAAAGATCGGTACAGGATCACACATTGTTAATAACATTTAATTACTTCCACAAATGTATTCAGGTACAACGTCACGTTCACATACACAACACATGTCAGAAGGAAGACACTTGACAGGATTGAAAGAAAATGAGGTGAATGTTACTTAAGAGCCACTATAAGACATATTTAATGCTTGGAGGAATATGGCACTAGAGTGCACCACAGGAGTACATTTTCAGGTCAAACTAACCCAAACCAGAATTAGGTACCTGATATAAAGAAGAAAAAACCTGACAAGTGTCCACGGGAACTAGCATCCACCTTGACAACAATTACTATGAACCCCTTTTTAATTCTGCGTCCAAAGTGCGATGTCACAGCGAACCTGCAGCTACCCAAGGGTGGCATTGACACATCTTTAGCTGCCTGGGCACCTGAAAAGAAATGAGCGGTGAGAATATCTACACTGCTGTTCTTTGTTCAAAAAATTACAAAATCTTTCAGCACTAGCATTTCACCACATCCTGCAATTCCATAGTCTGCTCGCCCCAAATGATTCACGACAGTGCGCCACTTACATAAAGCCGCAAGCACTTGAAAAGCACCTCCAAGTCCAGGCTTAACTTATATGTTAGTCCCCGAACTCGACGTTGTGCAGAAAGGAGCGTCTCCAGGCGGAAACCTGTCACTAGGCGAGCATCCCTGCAGCATGCCAGCCAATAACAAGGCGTGTCTGTGTCGCATGGTGAGGCGGTGAGCGAATGCTGCAACAGGGGCTCATGGTGCTACCACTACACTCTGAAAGCACTTATTTCTCAGCAGTCAGTGAGCTTCGCGACAAAATAGGTAAGTATAATTCACGGGATTTTCAGAAAGGCTGTTTAAGACTCCCAGCTCTCAGTTCAATTATGGAGTTGTCACATTTCCATTGAGTCAGTTGTGAGTATGACCGTGTGTGGACATTGGTACCTGTGTTTAGGTGACACCACAATCGTTCACATGTCTTGGCAACATAATTTACGTCCATACGTGTATTCACAGAAAACGACTCCAAAGATGAACACAATGCAAACATGAGGATGAAAACCAGATGAGGGGAAAACAATGTGAACGTGCAGACTAAAACCAGACGAGTGGTACAAACGCAAGCAGGTAAGAACACATCTGGTGCGGGAAAATGACTCCTGTTACACAAACCGAGAAAGTATCTGCATGTGGGAGATGTTTATAAAAAAGAAAAAAGACGGGGAACAGGGGGAAAAATAAAATAAAATAAATTCAGGGGTTAGTGGTTAACGATATCACACAGCAAATGCCCAGGTACCATCGCAGCCCCAGGTACCATTTCTGCAACACTATTAACATAATTGAAAGAAATGTAATGGAAAGAAGCATCAAAAACCATCTTCCAAAGGTAACCTACCATTTCCAACCTTTTTGGCTACTCTGAACTCAATAATGAATATATTTTAGCAAAGTTACACCCTTACATACTTGTATGTGTCACAAGACTCTTGACCTTCGCGCAACCTTGAAGAAGTAAAAAATATACCTTGTGATGGTGTGACAGTACTGTGCAAAGCAGTGGCCACTACTACCTTCCAACATTATCAGAAATAGCTGGTATAATGGTGTGAATTTATGATTTCATTATAGAAACTTCATTTGCAAGCTTAATATTTTACAGAATAATCTTGTTTTTTCTCACAAAATGTTTTGCACCATTTCTCTTGCAACAAAAAACCAACAAGCAGAATGCTTGCCTTGCTTCAGATGACCTGCAGTACTCAAAATGTTATTGTGAGAATTAAACAGTTTTATGTAATGAACAAACAAATGACACAGAAGACTTCTTATAAATATCACCATACCTGAAAATCCACTGTAACAAACCATGCCATAAAAATGACTCATTATTTGAGAAACACCATTTCAAATCCCTCAGGCTTGATGTAAGCACACACAATAAGTACACACAGGTATGTAACAACAAGTACACACAGGTTCATAAGTATACACATCCAATATGTATATTATATGCACACAAACACACTGACTTAACATGTGACCAAGCATGTTGAGCCACAAAACACTCAGCTGAATGATTCAAATATATAAGAATACATGAAATATGGCAAAAACATTCAGTAAAACACACACCTACCAAACCAAATTTTCACACTCTGCAAGTACCTGTGTCTGTTCTGATGTGATGAATGTAGTTGTTGTTGCTGAATACATGTGTCATGGTTTCAAAGTAAAATACAGCAAAGGACCTTAAAGGCTGTGTTGATTCCCACCCTATGCCAAGCTATGATCTATACTAAATTGGAGTAAGTTTCTAAACTTGGGCAAAAGCTGAATCCCAACCTAAAGGTATCTTACATATTTATGAGCTGCAATTGTATTGTATATGTTAGGGCACTGCTGTTGTTGACTGCTACAGCCACCTGTCATGCACCCACTTTTGAGACCATTAGCTTGAGTTACTGGTGCTTCTTACTGATAGATCTCTTTGTGTGAACTTCCAGTGCTAAAATGTGATCCAGATCAGCCTGCTGATCAAATACACTGTACTCATCAAGTCTATTGAATGCTATTTTCTCAGTACTATGACACAACTGTTGAGGAAATACCTAGCACTGAATGGACTCAATCAGCCACCTGTTCTGGATAGTATTTTGGCTATGGAACCTAGGTCAATGTATAAACTCAACAGCTCCAGTACAGACTCTGTGATATCCTGTGTATGGAAAGTCTTTAAGACACAAATGTCAATACAACCAGAGCTGCTTTTTATTAGGCACAATTATAGACCCTGTGCAGTGATTGTAAATTGGCCATGAAATGTGTTCTTCCTAGCCAAAAGACAAAAAGATGCAAGCTTTTAACTGCCAAAGCCTGGCAATAGGCAATAATTTGAAGTACTTGGTAGCTAATTCTAAAATAATGCACTCTTGCCTCTCGGCCAAGGCCATAAAAACAGGGAGAATGAATTCTGCTGATTCTGGCAATATACCATTTCCATAAAAAATTTCATCCAAATGAATGTGCTACTCAGAACAGCCTCCTGTGTATTCAAAAGGCCCAATAATCAATCAGCTAGAGCCATGCAATATTTGAATCTCACTGACACAGCATGAACACTTTGTAGCATCTCAATACCTTACCAAGGCTTAGTTTCCATGACCAAACTATGATCCAGATGGGATCACCAAGAAGAGCAATAGTGGTCATTGACTTCTGAAAGTGTTATTTCACCAGCACTTTAGCACAAACCGTGCTATAGTACTGGCAAATAGCCCTTGATCGACTGGATTGGCAGTCCAACACAGATCAGAATTTGGCCATGAAGACTACATCTAGCACTGGCCTGCTATTCAGTGTTCAATCAAATGCATTAAGTCAAGCTAGTGATATTTTACAATGAATAACCCACAAGGATAAAAGGAATTGCTCAGAGCGAATTAACATTGAAACTAATACTACGGACCCACCTTCCGTCTTCTTCAGAAAGTACTTATCATGAGTGGCAAATCCTTCCCCACATGCTTTTTTACCTTTCCCTCCAATACTATCAAAGGTCAGTTCGTTCCCCACTCGTTCCAGACACACCCGCAAGGGGTGAGGCATCAAGTCTACAGGCGGCTGTGGGGCTACAGCCCAGACCCAAACTCCGCTAATAATTAACTTGAACTGAATGAGACAGCCACGATGTAAAGCAAATCTAGGGCCTATTCATGAACATGAAGATCTCGACATTGAAAAAGATAAAACTATAGGTAATACTCACGCATGGGCGGCGGGCGGCGACACAAACGACACACACAACAAACAAGCAACAGCAAATTATTGACGCTTTTGAGACAAACTAGAACAGCATCGTATCCAATGCGTAGGGATAGAATACTCTGCTCTCAAAGTAAAGAAGCCTCTATTTACAGAGAGTTCTCATTTGTGACATCAGCAGACTCCTTCATGGTGGCATTGGCAGCGTGGAGCGGCTATGGATCGCGGGATGTGTGTGTTGTTATTAGCCTTGGACTATAAGATGCATCCTGAGGATGTTGTTTAGGGAGGGCGGATCTAGGATTTTCTCGAGGGGGAGAGGGTTTAATGCAAGCCTCGGATAGGGAGCACTTGAGGCCACCTTTTTTCTTATTGAGCGTGATATATTTGCACAGAATTGTCGGGAAAGGGGGCGCTATGGGCATGGGCGCCGAAAGCGGAGGGACAGGGGATGCGTCCCCCTTGTTGCCCAACCAGGGGGACGTCCTCCTTAAAGTTTTTGGTCAATGGTCATTAATGCTGTCAGGTACCGAATATGCTCAAAATTCGCCTCCCCTGTCAGCACCAGCCTGGGCCCGTCCCCCTCCTGCAAAAATTCTGTGGCGGCGCCCCTGGCTATGGGGGTCGGTAATGAGGGAGCTGGCTTCACACATGTTGCCAGATAACTACAGGTTGACCTGTATGATAAGTGCCACAGTTCAAAAGTTCCAACGGATCAAAACTTCCATTAATTAGAATTGCTACAGGTTAATATATATCATAAGTGCCACTGTTCAAAACTTCATCCAGTGCAATATTCCAAGTACCACAACTGGCGCTGACCACAACTGGTTAGGTTAGGTTAGGTTAGGTTAGGTTAGGTTAGGTTAGGTTAGGTTAGGTTAGGTTAGGTTAGGTTAGGTTAGGTTAGGTTAGGTTAGGTTAGGTTAGGTTAGGTTAGGCTAGGCTAGGCTAGGCTAGGCTAGGCAGGGGCGCAAGTTTCCATATATTTGGGGGCTCGAGCCCCCCAATGCTCGGAGAAGCCCCCCAATGACCCGACGAGCCCCCCAATCCCAAGTTGCGGGCCCCTTCGGACAGAGCCGGGCCCCTGCCACGATTCCGGGCCCCAGTGGTCTACTTGGGCTAGCTTTGGCTGAGGCCAGGCTCCCTGGCATGCTTGTGGGTGCCCTGTGGGCCACCTTTAACCTCGGTGTCCGCAACCGGGTCCCTAACGATATTTTTTCAGGCCCAATTTGACTGCAGCCGGGTACCTAATTCCGGCAGTCTCGGGCCTCCTGTCATCCAACCGGGCCCTCTGTGATCCACCCGGGCCACTGTGGAATGCAACCGGGCCCCTGTAATCCACCGGGCCCCTGTGACTGCAGCCGGGCCCCCTGTAATCTATCCGGCCCCCTGTGACTGCAACCGGGCCCCTCTTTGATCCATCCGCACCCCTGTGACTGCAACCGGCCCCCTGTGATCTAGCCGGGCCCCCTGATCCACCCGGGCCCCTGTGACTGCAACCGGGCCCCTGTCATCCACCCGAGCTCCCTGTGACTACAACCGGGCCATCTGTGATCCACCCGGCCCACCTGTGACTGCAACCGGGCCCCCTGTAATCAACCCGGGCTCCCTGTGATTACAACCGGGCCCCTATCATCCACCCCGACCCCTGTGATACACCCAGGCCCCCTGTGATTACAACCGGGCCCCCTATCATCCACCCGGGCCCCTGTGATACACCCAGGCCCCCTGTGACTAGGACAGAGCCAATGTGATCCACCGGGGCCCCCTGTGACTGCAACCGGGCCCTCTGCGACTGCAAGCGTGCCATCTATGATCCACCCGGGCCCCTGCGACTGCAACCGGACCCTCTGTGATCCACCCGGGCCCCTGTAATTATAACCGGGCCCCATATGATCCACCCGGGCCCATGTGACTCCAACCGGGCCCCCTGTGACTGCAAGCGTGCCATCTATGATCCACCCGGGCACCCTGTGACTGAAACCGGGCCCCCTGTAATCCACTCGGGCCCCCTGTGACTACAACCGGGCCCCATTTGATCCACCCGGGCCCTTGTAATTACAACCGGGCCCCCTATGATCCACCCGGGCCCCCTGTGATACACCCGGGCCCCCTGTGACTGCAACCGGGCCATCTGTGATCCACCCGGGGCCCCTGTGAGTGCAACCAGGCACTCTGTAGACTGCAACCGGTCCCCCTGTAATCCACCTGGGGCCCCTGTGACTCCAACCGGACCCCCTTGACTGCAACCGGGCCATTTGTGATCCAACCTGGGCCCCTGTGACTGCAACCGGGCCCTCTGTGATCCACCTGGCCCATCTGTGACTGCAACCGAGCCCCATGTAATCCACCCGGTTTCCCTGTGATTACAGCCGGGCCCCCTATCATCCACCCGGGCCCCCTGTGACTGGGATCGGGCCATCTGTGATCAACCCGGCCCCTGTAATTACAATCGGGCCCCCTATGATTCACCCGGGCCCCTGTGACTCCATCCGGGCCCCCTGTGACTGCAACCGGTCCCTGTGATCTATTCGGCCCCCTGTGACTGCAACCGGGCCCTCTGTGATCCACCCGCACTCCTGTGACTGCAATTGGGCTATCTGTGATCCACCCGGGGCCCCTGTGACTGAAACCGGGGCCCCTATGATCCACCCAGTCCCCTGTGACTGAAACCGGGCCCCATGTGATCCACCCGGGCCCCCTGTAATTACGACCGGGCCCCTATGATCCAAACGGACCCCCTGACAGCAACCGGGCCCCCTGTGATACGCCCGGCCCCCTGTGACTGCAACCAGGCCATCTGTGATCCACCCGGGGCCCCTGTGACTGCAACCAGGCACTCTGTGACTGCAACCGGGCCCACTTTGATCCACCCGGGCCCCCTGTAATCCACCTGGGGCCCCCTGTGATCCACCCGGGGCCCCATGTGATCCATTCTGGGCCCCTGTGATCCACACGGGCCCTCATTGAGTGCAACTGGCCCCTGAGATCCACCCGGGCCCCTGTGACTGCAAACGGATTCCCTGTGGTCAAACCGGGCCACCTTGACTGAAACCGGGCCCCCTGTCATCCACCCGGGCCCCCTGTGACTGCAACTGGGCCATCTGTGATCCACCCGGGGCCCCTGTGACTGCAACCGGGCCCCCTATGATTCACTGAGGCCCCATGTGACTGCGACCGGGCCCCCTTGATCCACCCGGCCCTCTGTGACTGCAACCGGACCCCCTGGGATTACAACCAGGCCAGTTAAGATCCACCCGGGCCATCTGTGATCCACCTGGGTCCCCTGTGACTGCAAACGGGCCCTCTGTGAGCCATCCGGCCCCCTGTGACTGCAACCGGGCCCCCTGTAATCCACCCGGCCCCCTGTGACTGCAACCGGGCCCTCTGTGATACACCCGAGCCCCCTGGGACTGCAACCGGGCCATCTGTGATCCACTCGGGGCCCCTGTGACTGCAACCATGCACTATGTGACTGCAACCGGGCCCCCTATGACTGCAACCGGGCCCTTTGTGATCCACCCGGGCCCACTATGATCCACACGGGGCCCCCCTGTGACTGCAATCGGGCCCCTGTAATCCACCTGGGGCCCCCTGTGATCCATCCTGGGCCCCATGTGATCCACATGGGCCCTCTTTGACTGCAACCGGGCCCCTGAGATCCACCCAGGCCCCCTGTGACTGCAAACGGATTCCCTGTGGTCCAACCGGGCCACCTGTGACTGCAATCGGGCCTCTGGAATCCACCCGGCCCCCTGTTATCCACCCGGGCTCCTGTGACTGCAACTGAGCCCTCTGTGATCCGCCCGAGCCCCTGTCACCGCAACCGGGCGCCTGTGATCCACCCGGGCCCCCTGTGACTGCAACCGGGACCTGTGACTGCAACCGGGCTCCCTGTGGTCCAGGAGGCGCGGGTCCTCTAATGCCACGGACGGGCCCTTGCCATGAGTGCGGGGCCCCGTGGTCTATCTGGGCTTGCTGTGGCTGCGGTCGGGCTCCCTGGCATGCTTGCTTGGGTGCGGTCCCCTTTAGGGCCACCCATAATCGCTGTGTCCGCAAACGGGCCCCTAACGATATTCTCAGGCCCATTTTGACTGCATCCGGGGCCCTATTTCTGGCAGTCTTGGGACATTTTTGGTTCCTCTGTGACTGCAACCGGGCTCCTTGTATTCTGCCTTGGCCCCTTTTAGTCTGCCCGGGGCCTTTGTAGGTGGTAAGGGCTTTTTGTAGTGTGCCTGGGTCCTGTGTGGTCCGCCCGGGCCCCTGTGGTCTGCCCGCGCCCCTTGTGGGCGGTCTGGGCTCCTTTTAGTCTGCCCGGGCCCTCTGTGGTCTGCTCGGGCCCCCTGTGGTCTACCCAGCCCCTGCGGTCTGCCCGGCCCCTTGCAATTTGCCCGGGCTCCTATGGTTTGTCCGTGTCCCTGTGGTCTGCAAGGAACCACAGCACTAGCGGATCCAGGGGGGTAAGGTAAATTGGGGGATTTGATGCCCTCCCCAAATCCCCCGATTTTACCAATTTTTACGGAATTTCTTCAAACAAAACCATGTGTTTTTTCACGATTTGGGGCCCCGTTGCCCCCTCCCCCACAATCGGCCTGAATCCGCCCCCTGATTCCACTCCTCCCACTTCGCTGTATCCGGGAACCCGTGCTATAATTTCAGGCTCCCTCTGGGCTACCCAGACCTCCTCTGACTATAGCCGGGCTCCTTGCCTTGCTTACGACCCCCTGTAGTTTACCACCCCCACCGTGCGCAGCCGGGCCCGTTCCGATAAGTACTGGTTTAATAAATTGACATGTTTGTTATTTTTGCATCTCTCCGCCGGCACTACTTTTCTTCATTGATATATTTCTACGCATTTTGTCAGAAATGTGCATGAAGTTTTCCATTTTTGTTTGTTCTAGTGGAATTTTAAATACAGACAATTTTAAGTCTCTTAAATTTGTCTGTCAAAAAAGTGTATCAAATCTTGTCGTCAAATCTGGGTTAAATAATGTGCGTCCGCCGGCGAATGGTAGCCTCTTAATTTCCCGGGCTTGTCAGCGCAGCGCGAAGGAAGCTAAGGCATGCTCCTGGCTCTCTTGTCGCATTCGCCGAGGCGAATTATTTGCACAAAGTTTGCCTTGAACAGTAAAATTGGCATGCTTATAATTCAATCGGCTTTTGTCTACTCTGGAAAAGTTTCGTTAGGCTCTGATTTGGATTTTACGTTTGGGCTTTTCGTGTCAATCCAAATCGTGCTCCGATGCGCAGTGTTGAATGGCAAGTGAAGTGATTGTTTGCTATTAGCTCCTGTCGGGCTGAATCCCTAATGAGTGATGATCCCCTGTCCGGCTCCCATGATGGCTAAATACCAAGACTTGGAGAATCTTTTGCCCCCTATGGCCGCCAGTGACGTATCTAGAATTTGGGTAAGGGGGAGGGGAGGGGCACAGCCTCAGGGGACAGGGCGGCACTTAGCCACCCGAAGAGCGCACTTTTCACCCAAAGGGCGACCAATCGTCGCATCCTGGGGGAGGGGAGGGTTTGGGGGCGGCATTTCGTCCTCAGAGGCTCTTGGGTTTAAGGGGTGGCTGCCCCATTCGCCCCCCTGGTGGCCACCCCATTCGCCCCGCCCCCTGGTGGCTGCAGCCGGGTCCCTACTCCTAGTAGTTAATACCCTGTGGATGCAGACGGGCCTGCCATGGATGCGGTTCGTGTAACTGCAACCAGCCTCTGCCATGCTTGCCATGCGGCCCCCTGTGGTATCCCGGGCCCCTATTGGTCTGATCGGGCCCCTGTGGCCTGTCCGGTCCCCTGTGGTCCCCCGGGCCCCAGTGTGCAAAGTATGGCATTTTCGACGAGATCTCGTCGGTGCGAGTGCCCTTGGAGACAGGAGCGAGTGGTGCGAATTTTATCAGCCTGGTGCGAATTTACAAGACTGGTGCGAGGAAGTTGACACTGAAAACTAAAAAAATAATGACTGAATAGTTAGGAAGACACAGGAGGGTGCTTTATAAAAAGTCCTTAACGAACTAATAAGAGAGGTAGTATTGCATCGTGTGGGTAGGAATGTGTGCGTTTTTCTCCCTAGTATCTGGCACATTGGTGAGAATTTTTAGGCTGGTGGTGCGATAATTTTGGATGGCTGGTGCGACTCGTCTGGCCTGCTACCATACTTTGCAGACTGGCCGGGTACCATTTGGTCTGCACGGACCCCTTGTCTGCTAGTGCCCATTTTGTTCTGATCGAGCCCCTTGTGGTCTGCCCGGGCCTCCTGTGGTTTTCCCGGAACCCTTTAAGCCTGTCCGGGCCTCTGTGTGGCCTCTGCAGACCCCCTTTTGTCCATTCAGGGCCCCTTTTGTCTGCGCGGGCCCTCTGTGGTTTGCCCGGGCCCCTCCCAGTCTGCAGAGTATGGCACTTTTGGCGAGATCTCGTGGTGCGGACACCCTTCAGGTGGTTCGAACTTTGGAGCAAACAAGTGCCCACTTTTGCTGTATGGTGCGAGGGAGCTCAAATCAAACACCCACAGAGATCTGAGAAGGGAGAAACTGGTAAAAACATCGAAATTTCCGGGTCAGTGAAATTTCTCACCAATGCTTGGTGTGAATTTTAGGCTGCTGGTGGTGCGAAAAATCTACAAGGCTGGTGCGGACTCGTCAGGTCTGCTGCCATACTTTCCAGACTGGGGCCCCTCTGTGGTTAGCCCGGCCCCTGTGTTCAGCTCGGGTCCCTGTGGTCTGTCCGGGTCCTTTCATCTGTCCAGGCCCCGTGTGGTCTGCCCGGGCCCGCTGCCCAGCCAGCAATTTCGACCGGGCCCAGAGCGGGCTAGGTCGGGCTCTGCCCGAGCCCTAAGACTCATAGCTGAGTCACATAGACTCGGGCTGAGCCCGACATTAGGTCGGGGGATGACAACTTGCCCGAGCGGTAGAGCCCGGTCTTGCTTGACCATGGGCTCTGCCCAGACGGAGCGGAGCCGGACCTGGGCTGAGCCCATGTACGCGGGCTCTGCCCAGTCAAAGCCCAGCATATATCGGGCAGAGTCCAGCCAAATTGCTGGCTGTGTGTGGTCTGCTCGGGCCCCTTTTGGGTTTACCGGCGTCCTATGGTTTTCTGGGTTCCTGTGGTCTGCCCGGCCCCTTTGGTGTGCTCAGGCCCTATGTGGTCTGTCTGGGCCCCTTGTGGTCTAAGAATATCGTGCAGAGACTGAAGCTGTTGTGTTAGTCGCGTATTTGCAGTTCCTTATTTGTGAGCAGTTTCGTGCCCCAGGTGGTGTATCCGTGCTCCCTGTTGCCGAAACCGGCCCCCTGCCATGCTTGCGGGCCCCTGTGGTTTTCCCAGGGCAACGTGCGGCCGGTCCCATGCAACATTCGGGGAAAATGGATGGGGCGTGAAAATGTTAGGCCCCCATTCCTTTTGTACTGATCCTATATGAGGATTATAAAGGGAAATAGGCAGTACCACCTATTCATAGTACCCCTTGACCGGTACCCAGTGTTGTACAATGCCATGAACTGGCAAGGTGAATGGATCAGAAAAAAGGTGTCTTGATCATGTAACATAAATATCAGTAGGTTCGATTTCCCCGCTGATAAAGGAATTTCGCACTTCGATCTCTACCTTCCATTTGTATCAAATTATTCGCGATAATGCAATTTCGTTCCAGGTGTGAATGTTAAAAATGGTTGGACAGTATAAACATAAGTCGGGTGCACAAAAGCGTAAAACAAAGAACATTCAATACCGAGGGGCTGCTCTGGCAAAACTACCCAAATTTTGTACATTTTTCAGGTAAACTATGAATCTAGAATCGTCTTGCTAATTTTTGCGAACTGTTATAAAATGACCCCGATCACATTTGCATTTAATCTCCTGCAACATACGCGTCCACTTAAAGTAGTTCATATCACTACTATTTTTGGTACTTCGCAAGCTACGTTCATTCATCGACCGCAAAAATTAAAAACCCCAATTTAAAACTAACTCGGAAAAGTGCAATGTGTATAGTTTCCAGCAAAACGGTAAAGTAAGGCTGTAATTCCAATCCTTCTTTTCCTGATCATTGCCTTCCTCGGCTAGGCCATCAGCCGGATCCCGTTTGCTAAAAGACCCTCCAGCATCCATCCCTCCTGCGTCGTCCGGGGCTGATCCCGTTGTACCTCCGGAGGAGAGCATCCACGTGGACGACAAAGACGAAAAGTAGACACCTACTTGTCCAATATCCTTACATAGTTTGGCAGCTCGTTCAAAAGATTGGGTCTTCTGACTACTTTTTGGGCTAAATAGTGCAAATCAGGAACAGTGACGAATAGCGCGCTAAAAATTGTTATTTAACCTTTGCAGTCAGTTTTCGACAACAAACGGTCGAAAATACGTTTTTTCGGTCACATTTTCATTAAAAAATACGGGCCCCCATCATGTACGGGCCCCCTTTCGAGCCGGGTGCCCCCCAATCGAAAACATAAAGTTGCGCCCCTGAGGCTAGGCTAGGCTAGGCTCGGTTAGGTTAAGTAGGCACACAGCGTATCCACAGCAGCTGATGAAGGCAAAAGTGCCACCAGGAGGTTAGGTGCGCCACAGGCCAGCTTGCTGAGTCGAGAAAAGGTTAGGTCAGGTTTGGTTACATTGTGCTACATGTAGAAATATTAAAGAATAATTACCAAAGGTTTTTGAAAAAGTGACACTCGGCAATGCAAAAAAGCAGTTTTGGCACTAGGAACCTTACCTTACCTTACCTAGGAACATTTCAAAGAAGGATGTTTCAGCAACGCCAAAAACAGCTAGACCACTTGGAATATTTCACTGGAGGAAGCTTTGAACAGTGGCACTTACGATCTGGATCAACCTGTGGCGCTTTTGTTTGGAAGGAAGTTTTGATTCATAGGAGCTTTCTGGATCGACCTGTGGTGCTTTTGTTTGAACGGAAGTTTTGATTCATAGGAGCTTTTGAACTGTGGTACTTATGATGTGGATTTAGCTTGCTGTGATTCTATCTGGCAACATGTGTGAAGCCAGCTACCTCGTTACCATGGGGGTCTGCCCCCACTTTTTAACCCTAAATTTCCTGATCTCAGTCAAAATAAGAAAAACCGGACATAGTTATGACCAGCCGCTGCAAAAGGCAGCGAGGAGCCCAAATTCGAACACTTTTTGGTCCTATCGTGGAAAGTTTGTTGTCAGCATCAGGTTGAAGTTGAGCTTGTCCCTTCAATTTTTTTGCCGATGGCAACGCCATCCTATGTATTTGCAAAATTAATTTGTGAGGTGCTTATTGTTTACGTCCTGATAGTTCAACTGTTTCAGTGGTCCCCAACACCAACTATTGGGGCCCCCGAGACAAGATATTGGGGACCCGATGCCGACTATTGCTCCCCTCCTCCCGCCCCGAAAAAAAACTCGGGAACCATACCGTACTACGAGGCTCGACGATTTCAGGGAGCCCCATAGCGCCAGGGGAGCTTGGATAAGCTAATAGGGGCCCATATCAGTGTACAACGCCCAATAGCAACTCAGGGCACCTTTACCAGTCCAGAGGGTCTATGGAGCCCCAAGCCCAAATCTGGAACCTCCTTTGCAAGAGCCTCTCAGGGGCCTCAGGATACCTCAGGGACCCCTAATGAAGCTACCACTCAGGAGGCCCAAAACCAGCTCAGGCGATCCAGAACACCTCAGGAGGCCCAAAACCATGTGGGGAGGCCCCTACGATTCAGGAGGCTCAGACCAGATAAAGGGCCCCATGTGCCAAAACTTAGGGGTCAAGATTAGCCCAGGAGTCTCAAAATCAGTGCAGGGGACTCAACCATGCAAAGCAGGGCATATTTTAAGGCACTTTGACTGGTGGGCATTCGGCTGAAGAGGGCACCAATTCCCACCAAAAGGGTCCTCCTAGGGCATCAAATGAGTGGTGACTGGTGGGCACTGGGCCGTTCAGGGCCGTTCACTGGTAGACATAGCATGGATGGGTGGTTTGCAAAATCTCCACTACTTTTTAGCTTAAAATTATCCCTGATGCAAAGGGCCCAGACCAGCTCAAGGACACACACCTGCTTAGGGGCCAAATTCTACTGAAGGTTCCAGAATATTCAGGGGCCGCAGACCAGCTCAACTTCAAGGGGTTCCAAATCTGCTGAAGGAGCCAGAGCTGGGGGATTCCGGGACAGATCCACCAAGGCTTGACACCACCATGTCTAGAAAAAATCTGAAACTTTGTCTCCGGGGTAGTTTTGGGCCAGGATCACGACTGTGAGAATCTTAGTCCCCTCCGACCAAGGGTGACCGAGTTATAGCCCGAGGCATTTTCGGGAGGTCACCTTGTAGACTCATCTTTGATGCTTCATAACTCAAAAACTTATTGTCTGATTAACAAGTTTTGTATATCATTGAACCGTCTTGAACTATATATTATTTTGAAAAAGGAAATTTCAAAAATTAAAACAAAATTAACTTTTAATTCGTTTGACCATTTCATTTTTACCCAGCTTGACCTTTTCACAGTTGAAAATGCCCTTTTAGACACCTCAAAAATTTTGTTTCATAAAATATATTTCGATAAAATTGAAAAAATGCGTTCTCGCTATAAATTCAAAATTTTTAACACCTAAGATAGGTATGCAGACGGTTTTTTTAACACCGCAGTAGTACAGCCTTATGTCTAACACCGCAAACAAAGCGATTGATTTTGTTAGTGGTGGCTTGCAATCATATTGCATTGTCTACGAAATTTTCATCGTGCAAGTGTCAGAATTCATGAGAACACGGCCACACGAGGGGGCGGGCAACCGGCCTCCTCAGGTTTCCACAGGGAGTAAAAAAAACACCTTCGCGCAGCGCCATCGTATTCCATCTACCTCTGACTTGCTTTTTTGCAGCTTCTGGAAAAAATTGTATCGCTGGGTCATACCAGGACATCCCGCCAACCCAGGTCAAGAGACCTAACCTCGAAAAAACTTTGGAGGTGCATCAGTAAGATCAAATTCGTAAACCTATCGTGCTTAGATTCACATCACATAGTAAGGTCGCCGAGCAAGATAATTTTTCGTAGCAGGATTTCTATATCGATAACCGGTAGCAGGGTCAGGGTCACAATCTTTCCATTAGAAATGCATGGGGCAATTGGTAAATTTTGATAACTTGTGAGAGCTGATAATTGTCGAGAATTGCGATGGACGTTTTATTTTTACGTTGTCGTATCTGACTTGCCACTGCAGTTTAATTAATATTCTTTCTACCATACAGACCTAAGCCCGGCTCTAGGTCAAAGCAGGCTAATTTTGAAATTTGACTAGACAAGATTATAAGATGTATAATCCAATCGGGCTTGACAAGAGCATCCCAATGGTGCTGAACATTTTTTCTACGGCTCTCCAATGTCAGCTATTATGCCACAGAATTGAGGTTTCCACTTAGTTCCTGTAAAGAATAATTTGACCTCGAGCAACCTCAAAGGTGACCCGACCACACGATTGTATGTAGCATTGTCGATAGCGATTAAAACTGGCTATTTAGCGGCGTCGTTCCCAGTGCATGTTCGTTCTACATGGTTTACTGAACAGCAGAGATAACCAACAATTAGGCCACAGAGCCTGTGTGATATAACATGCCTCCAAACATAACACTGCGATGGCTCGTGTTTTTTTCAGAACTTATGCCTGGAGCATGAAAGCGAGAGAAATGACTGAAGAATGTACATTTCCTGACGGAGAGCTGTGCTGCACAATGCAAACATATATTTAACTTCATCAAATGGTGCCGCCATGTACACGATTTCAAAGCAATAGAAAGGTTTAATTCCAGTGCAAAAGTTATATCAAAGCAAAATTCAAATATGTAAATGAAGTGTTTTCACTACGTCTCTCAGCGAGGGCGCCTGCGGCTATATCGAGAGCACTGCAAAACTGGCAACATATCACGATGGCTTAACCCTTTCGTTCCTAGTAGTCGAGATCTCGACCACAAAAGACTTCAGGGCTAAGCTCGCCACAGATTTCCAAACTCGGCAGAGTTCTCCAAACTCCGTTGTCAGACGAAAGATGGACCAGGCTATCATCAGCTGCAAAATTTTGTTCTGTCATGTTTAGGGGGAGTGGGGGGCATATCAAATCTGGACATATCTAACGACAGCCTTTGTGGGAAATGGCTACATTTGTTTTCTCCGGCTATCAGAAAAAGTTCATAGTTATTTATTATTTTTACTTGATGTGGTAGCCAGAGAGTCAGGCAGAACAACAGTATTCATTGTTTTGTTAGGGCTTCAATTTATCGTGACTTAGAAACGAAACAATTTTGGTGGTCGAGTATTCGACCACTAGGGGGATATCCGTCAACTGGGTTCAGTCATAAATTGGTCTGGACATTCGGAAATTTTAGAGCCAAATGTGAGCAAGTATTGCAAAATAAGCCCGGTTTTGAACATGTTGACATGGGCAAACGTAGGGGGAACAAAGGGACAGGCAGTGGTGGATACAAGGGGGGCTGGGGGGGCTAAACCCCCATCTCGAATTTCAGGGTACCTATGGTAAATACATAGCCGGGGGCCGATAAGAGGCACTGGTGGGAGAGGTTCAAAACCCCAAGCCCTCCAGAAATGAAATCCTGGAACCGCCACTGGAGGCAGGTGATCCGTCTCTCCCTCCGTCGAAATTCCGCCCTCTTGAAACATCAGAGGCGCACTTCTGAAAATTCGCTTTCCATCCAACCCTCTTCTAGGGCGGGAGCACATGCTCCTCTGCGATAACATTTGGGCCGTGATGCACCTTTTCCTAGGTTCGGGGCGTCGCCCGGATATGTGCCGAGGGGAACGGACTACGATTTTGTATGATCGGGGGAGGGGAGGGGTGGGAAGCGAACCCAAACTAAGCTGTCTCGAGGGCATTGAGAGGCTGCAAACCAAGACTTTGCGTAAGCCCGTGCTTACAAGGGCAAATAATGTAAAAATATGACTTGGGCCCAACTTGGGGGATGTTCCTTCCTGGCTTCCAATCTGGGAGAGCCGTCCCTCCCCGGCAATCATCAAGTCTGCGATGTGGAAGAACCGCTTTGAGTCGCAGTTCCGCACTTCCAGGACAACACAAGCTGGACATGGTGACCGCTACTCCAAGCTATGTCCTCGGGCTCATCGCATCCATAAGAAATTGCTGGAACACTTCGTCCAACAACATCACCCTACCTGTAACATTCGGGTACGATGTTTTCTGCTTGAACCAGTTCAATGGATACATTGTGGCGTTATATCTCTCCACAACGTATCGTCATCTCATCGCTCTACTGCTTTCGGTTAAGGTTCGGTCGCCTCTGTTGACCGATACTCAAAACAGGACCAGGGTGGCCCATCTGAAGGCTAAATTATGTTACCAATTACGAGACAATGGGAGGCACAGATCGCGGATCAGCATGTCACAGCTACCGCGCTTCAGTCAGAGGAAGAAGTGGTGTTTTCCGACATGGGGGGGTTTGGGTAGGACACCTTCCTCAACAGGCTGGTACAAACATCATTTACAGCAGTCATGTGAGTTAGGTACTATTTAGTTTGGAGCTTCTATTCCTTCTTTTTTTGCATTTTTGTTTATTTTAAGTGTCTTTTTTCATTCCGTTAGAATTTATTATCTGCGCAGCAATGCACCTTTGCAAAACAAGATCTCACAAGGATTCCTATTCCTTCTCGTGTGTCGTGACTAAGGCTGAAAACCATATATTATGGATACCTCATTACGTCTCCTCTACTCTACCCTCGATTTCGGGTTTCTCTAGGTTTTGTTCTACCCTTCCCAAGGTTTGTATTGTTGTGCCAGCGTTAACCCATCCGGGAACCCCTGAGTCGAGAGGGATCTCCAGCCTTGGTTTCGATCTTTGTGGTGGTGTTTATGACCTCTACCTGGGTCGCTTACAGAGGCACCCGGGTGCGGTAGACCTGCCACGGCAAGCCTGGGGACAGGGTGCGCTTTTGTCCAATTGGAATACAGTATGGCTCTGCGTCCCGATTTTGTGAGTTTAGTCCATAGTGGATGGAAGCTGCTGCGATATTTATTTCCAAAGTTGGAAATTTGGCCCGTTCAGCATACTGGTCATGCCCGGTTTTAAATTGAGTAGCTGACGGTGCAATCAAGCATGGTCGTCTGTCGTCGCACGTCGCCTTTTATAATGCTTGCCATTTATTTAAGGCTCATTATGAACTAAACCGTATCTGTATGCTTGTGGATTATTTTAGTACCGTTGAGAAGACCAGCACATGCAATCATGGCATGTGGGCATACACCTAACTGACGGATTCCTCCTGTGGTCGAGATCTCGACCACCTAAAATCAAGTTTTGAGAGGGAAGGGGTCGGGGTAAAATGAGGGATGGAACTGTTAATGACTGACCCAGAATATTTCTGTAAAGGATTCGAAATCCTAGCAAAAATTAATTCAGGCGGGTTAAAAAGTCCAGTGATAGATCAAATACGTGATGCCCAAGGTACGCATGCTTTTCTTACACATACATTTTTCAGCACGATTAAGTTCTAGTACATTCCACAATCAAGCATAGCCAATATTTCCAGACAGCTCCAAAGTCTGTTTGCCGATGCGATTATGGAAAAATGAATACAAGTTTCAAAGAATACCAGCGGTAAACAAGACCCCCATCACCGTTCATGAAATCTCTACAAACAAAGGTAGAGACAAAGGAAGAGAGGTTCGGGTTTCGTATACGTATGTTTGAACCAAACAGTGTCGTGCTGTGCAGATAGACTTTCTTTTACGGGTGCTGCGTAAATGATCTCAAATTTAGTCATGGCGAATGTCCAATGCAAAGGTAATATTAAACATAATGGTATAAATTATTTGGCTTAAGTAATGAGTGATCTGACGGCCATCATTGCAGGTGAATGAATGCGTTTGTACAAGACAAAGTCACATGATACATTTTGCTATTCATTTTCACGTAGTGGCTCTCAATATTGCTCCAAATTTTCCGACCCCTAATCATTAAAAAACACCAACCAAAAGCCTTTCGAAGTGGCTTTTGAACTGGGATCCACGTCGGCTATGAAATGATCACTTTTTAAAATATCATGTGAGGCAGCCTGCTCAAGTGACCAAGTCGAATGCGTTATGATTTCAGGACATTTTTTCGCATATATGAGCAGATTCAAATTACTTCCTGGGAATGAAAGCCTTTCAGACACGTTTTTTACATTGTATGAATTCTCTCAAACGTATGCTGTGCTACACTGTGTCACCTTGTATCGATACTATTTTTCCGTCTCCGGGAACGATGTAATTGTATGAGTAAGTGGTGCTTATAGGATAAGTCATACTTGTTTCAATTATTGATGAAGTCGCGACATCTTTGAAAATTTTCGTTTAAGGCTGCAAGGCCCATTACTAATAAGTTCCTTTGCCCTAGTCTACCTCGAAACAATGGATCCCTTTCTATCACTTTTAATGGCTGCTATTTTCTTTTTATAAATCTTGTCCAACTTGTTACCAGGTCAGTTTTAGGAGTCGGAGTCTCACTAGAGTAATCGAGTCATCCAGGGACTTTTTACGGAGGCCCCGACTCCACCACCCAAACGACCAACTCTCCCGATGAAGGGTTAATTAAGGAACCAAAGTTGAACGTCTCACACAAGGCGTAACGACGGCCGTCTACCTCAGGTCACCCCCTCACCAGTCAGTTGCAAGCTGACCTACGGAATTTACGGTACCTACCACCTGTCAGTTGACCTAAATTATTTTGCCAGAAGTTGAAAAAAATGTTCAGTTAGAGGTAGTTGAAGTACGGTGGCGCTGCGCGAATGTGTATTTTTACTACCTGTAGAAACCTGAGGAGGCCGGTTGCCTGCCCCCTCGTGTGGGCGCGTGTTAATTCTCATAAATTTTCACACTTGCACGATGAAAATTTCGTAAAGACAATGCAATATGATTGCAAGCAACCGATTGCAAAAGCAATCGCTTTGTTTGCGGTGTTAAACATAAGGCTGTACTACCGCAGTGGTAAAAAACCGTCTGCATACCTACCTTAGGTGCTAGAACATTTGGAATTTATTGCAAGAATACATTTTTTATTTTTTTATCGAACGATATTTTATTAAGCAAAATTTTTGGGATGTCTAAAAGGGCAATTTCAACTGCGGAAAAGGTCAAGCTAGGTCAAAAAGGAAAGGTCAAACTAATGAAGAGTCAAAATCTTTAAAAGTTTGAAATTTTCTTTTATCAAAATAATTTGTAAATCAAGACGAGTTCAATGATATACAAAACTTGTTAATCAAGCAATGCGTTTTTGAGTTATGAAGCATCTAAGATGAGTCTACAAGGTGACCTGCCGAAAATACCTCGGCCTATAACTCGGTCACTGTTGGTTGGTGGGGGCTAAGATTCTCACAGGAGTGTTCCTGGCCCAAAGCTACCCCGGAGACAAAGTTTGAGATTTTTTCTACACATGGTGGTGTCAAATTAAAATATTTTTGGTCGTCTTGTCCTGGAATGCCCCAGCTCACGGCCCACGTCAATTCAGTGAGCCAGCCTAGCTAAGAGGCCCTGAATCAGCTCAAGAGGCCCCAAATAAACTTATGGGCCCTTACCAGCTCAAGGGTTTTAACACCACTCGGGGACCTTACCTCTCGCCCCACTTTACTCTCTCGGAACTCACTCGATGGTCTTCCTAAGGTCCTTTTCAGAATAACAGAAAAATACAAGGCACAGCACCGCGCTTGAGGGGTCTACCTCTCACCCCATCATTTTTCCACCATCCCTGAAAATTTTTTACCCCGGTCTATACTAGGTCAGGTCACCAGGCGAGGTGAAAAAGGTCACCTCACTTCAAATTTTGAGCCCTACGATAGCTACATTTCTAATCCTATCGATTTGAAACTTTCTACACTTCATGGCCATTCTAGAGTCTACAAAATGTATATTCAGGATTTTTCGATATCTTCGTATATCGAAAAATCTTGATTTTTATCAGGATTTTTCGATATCTCGATACCCTCGTATCATGACCTGAAGAGTGAGGTCATGATACAAGGTGACCTTTCCCGTAGAAAAAGCAGGGAAAAGCTGTCTTATGGTCCAAAAGTCACAAAAAATGTGACAAATGCTCATAATTCTCAGAAAAACATTTTTGGACACCTCTTTGACGGATTCCAGGGGCGATATCTACCCTTTGCCTTATCTGAGGTCATCACAAGCCACCAGGGGTCAAAAACAAAATTTTGACAATGACTTTTGACTTAATCAAGCTAGAGCGCTGAATTAAACGTCATCCGGTAAGTCTCGTGATTAACTTTCATTTGATATACGGCACGGTCATTTGACCTTTCGTGACATCAAGTCAGGTCAAGAGATGCCCACTAGAGGTTAAATAATTGGCCGAAGGTCATTATGGTCTACGCTGCGGGGAAAGCCTGGCATTTTCCTATCAAATCTATTTTACCAGATCTCCATAGCTCTAATGGCATGAGAGCTATTCCCACGTTTCTTAAGCACTGCATATTTTAGTGGGAATAGCCTATCGTGACCAAACTTGACCTCTGAAGGCCAGACCATTGACCTGAGCACTTATAAATGAATAGCAAAATCATATGAATTCACACGAACTTTCCAATGCACTTTAAAGATTTGCGCTAAACCCCATATTTTCGGAATTAGGGGGCCGTCGATGGACCCCGGTGGGGCGGAGGTGGCGCCGGGCCCCCGGTGGGGCGCGGGTTAAGGCACGATTCGGGCCCCTGATTGTCAATGCAAAAGGCATGCTCTTCAGCCAGATTTCTCATTTTTTCCAGAGAAGCTACATACTGATTTTGAAGCAAAACGAAGGGTCCACCCCATCTCGAAAATTTTCGTATTGCCATACTGGGGCCCTAATAGGCCAACTCTTAAATCTGAAATGCGGAGCGTGTTTAGAAAATCGAGAAGAGCCGAACGTTGTCACTTTTATGCTTGTGCAGGCGTTCTGTTTGCTAGAAATGTTATTTTCTGTTTTGCGTTAGATTTGTACTGATACCAACGGCGGCTAAATGTCGGCCGAATCTCGGCTGAATATCGGCTAATATTGCGTACGTCACATGTCAGTGGAAACGGCAGCTTCACGGTTGCACATAGTGAGTGGATTGGTGCTCGGACCTTAACCCTTGTCCCAGTGGGTGGGGCTGTTTATCTACCCAACCCCTCAGGTTTTTTGGCGACGGGAGTAGAAAACGGTGGCGCGATGTGTTACAACCTTGTCTTGCACACCTTTTCTTTGAGTGTCGCCGCAACTGTTCGGAAAATGATAAGTTTGAGCCACCTCAGGTCAGTTCATCAGGCCAGGTTAAGTGATCTCACCTTCGAAAATGTATGAAGTGGCAGTGGTTAAAACTAACCTTTTGATCTGACATTCATAACACGTAATGGGCCCGCGATTACCACGAGTTGTGGTAACGCGATTTTTCATATCAATAGCCTAGGGTCAGGTTCGGATGATGACCTCTCCATTGGAAATGCATGAGAAAACTGGAATGGGCCGAATTTTTTTCTGCATTCTTCTTAGACTGCCGTCCTATTCTCCAAATCGTAGTATCTGAAGCCCTTTCTCCAGGACCGTATTGCAAGTTCAGACCTGCGCCCTCTGAGAGGTTGTCTGGGACTACTCATGTCGGTTTTCAGACTTTGGTCAATAATTTGGCAGGAAATGGCGACAGAGTCTTTATTATGTTACCATTACGCTCAGAGTATCACTGCGAGTCAACTGATATGCATATTTACCGTGTTAAATCAAATGGGGATCTTGAAATGACCTTAGATCAGGCCATTTTTATGTTTTCACCTATTTTTATGTTTTCGCCTAGTATGGTCATATCAGCGAATCAGTATCATCATTCGATTCACTGTAGCCCGAGGAAGCGGATCGCTCATCATATCATTCAATTCGCTGTAACGAGAGGAAGAGAATGGCCCCTCATATCAATCAATTCGCTGTAACGAGAGGAAGCGAATGGCTCCTCATATCATTCAATTCGCTGTAACGAGAGGAAGCGAATGGCTCCTCATATCATTCAATTCGCTGTGACGAGAGGAAGCGAATGGCTCCTCGTCACATCTTTCGATTTGCTGCAACGACAGGAAGTGAATGGCTCCTTATCATATCATTCCATTCGCTGTAACGACAGAAAGTGAATGGCTCCTAGCAACGCATGCTATGCAATAGCCCTGTCGTCGGCTATCATCGAAACATATATGCGTATATGCACAGCCAGGCAGCTCCAGCACAAGTCAATGAGAGTCCATCTTTTCTCGGTGTATTCAACGCACGGTATTCCATATGCAAGGGACACGTGGGGATACCTGCCGCCGCGGTCAGCAGCTCGAAGCCTATCCGCCATTGCCGGTGAAAGCGTGCGGCCGTTTCCATGGTGGGTAATTTCTATGTAAAAAGCATCCGCGCTGGCGCAATGACAAGTTAAAAGCTGGAGCGCTGTCAGCCGCGAAACCAGCCACACCGTTTGTACTGGAACTGACCATACCTGATTAATTATTTGGTACCGTATGGGGGAATGGAAGCACAGTTACAGGCCATAAAAAAGAACAGTCACGCTTCTCCAAGACTCACTCATAAAAACGCTCAAGGTGTCAAACTCTTTTACAGTCACCTTCGATTGCTTTCATCCACCATTCCATATACATCATACAAGTCACACTTGCAGTATTCAGATACCACAGCGCTAAGAAAGCGACACAAAAAGTCGCTTTGTAGCGAATCAGCGACTCTCATAACTGAGGGAGTCAGCCAGTATACCGCACATAATATTATCTTTTCACATATCAAAAGTTCACGAGCAGTTGAAGGCATAGACAAATTCAAAGTGTACACGATTGGCGCATGGTGCCGCCGACGAGCCGCATTACAAATAAATAATGATCGGTCGTGGCACAAACCCAAAGCTGCCGCACTCTCCTGCTCTTCCAGCAAAGCTTTCTTTCCAAACGAAAGCTCCACCGAGAGACTTTGTGATATCATCTGTATAAAATCATCTGAACAAGAAGAGCAGACAAAACATTGTGACGCTAGGTTACTGACAGCGTTTGACTGGCGCTAGATATCGTGAATGTAGGGCTGAGGTGTAAAGTGTCCAGAGGGCGGTTCCCGCAGCCGGGGGTACATGTCCGCACTGGAGAAGGGTCTGGTCGGCACCGGCCGTGAGGCTGGCGGAGGTCTCCGCCAGGGCTCTCCGCCGGCACTCTGCTGCCGCCTCAACCACTCATGCTGCTGGTGCTGCTGCAGTTGATGCTGGTAGTACTGCTGCTGATGGGGCGGGTACTGCGGCAGCTGCTTCTGGTAATGAAGCTGTTGATGCGGCAGATGCTGCTGTGGCAGCTGCGGATGCTGCAGATGTTGATTCTGCTGAAGCTGCTGCTGGTGCAGCTGCTGCTGCGGTTGATGCTGCCGCTGCTGCTGATGCAGCTGATGGTGATATTCTGGCGTTCTATACGGTCCACTGAGACTTCTCTGATGTCCACCGCGGCGAAGTCTCGGGTCTGACTGCATTTGCCGCTGCTCCGTCGCCCCTGGCTGTGGACCCGAGTTCCACTGGGACACATGCTGTCCGTAAGACCTGTAGTCCTCCTGTATCCGCATCGGCAGCGTTGAAGACACCGTCCTGCTGAGCGGCTGCGTCTGAGGGGGCGCCACTGGCGGAGGCGGCGGCCGGCGCTCGGGGGCCGGCTGGTACAGGTTCGGTGCCGACTGGTGGATAGCTCGCCTGGCGTGCTGTGTCCCGCTGTTGACGGCAGGGGCGGCAGCAGCCGTGGGCCGGACCTGGCCGTGCCGCGGCGGCAGCGGCGGCCCGCGCGGAGGCTGGTACTGCGGGTACACATAGCCCTGCGGCAGCTGAGCGGACGGGGCCCAGTCGTGCTGAGGTGGTGGCAATGGCTGCCGCCGGGCCGGCTCAGGACCCGCCGGGGCCGCCTCTTCCACCGGGGGTAGTCTCCAGTCGCGCGGCCGCGCCCACCGGGGCGGCACCTGCTGCTGCTGCATCTGCCGCAGAATCTCACTGGTCGCCTCGAATCGCGGCCGGATGCCGCGTACCGACGACTGCCGCGCGAACTCGGCCGCGCCGCCGCCGCCGCCAGTGTTATAACGGCGCCGCAGCCGCTCCGTCCTGTCCGCCTGCAGGTCTGCGAACGCTGCCAGCTCATCACACTCAGCCTCAGCGCCGTCACAAACCGGCTCCGACTCCGGGGCGCGGCCGTCGTTAGAGCCGTAGCCGCTGTCGGCGGAGCCTTCCTTCACGCCCGCCGGTGGAGGAGACCACGGCGGCGACCGGACGGGCTCCGCGTCACCGTCCGTCACACGCTCCGTCACCAGCGCCTCGTCGATGTCGTCCAGCGAGTAGGAGTCGCGTGATTCGGCAGAGGAGGCGGCCGAGTCGCGGTCGCCCGCCGCCGGCTCACCGGCCAGACGCTTGGCTAGTTCCGGCGCCATTCGCGGCGCCGGCACCGCCGTCTCTGGCCTGGCCCCTTGTCGCGGTGGTGGAACAAGACTGGTAGTATTAGCCTCCGGCGGCGCTGGTATCTGCACGGTCGCCGGCCGAACGTCCTGTAACACAGCAGTCGGGTCGGCGCGACGCTCCGGCACATCCAGGGACCTCCGCCGCGGCTCGGGCCGAGGTGGAGAGCCGCGCGCTGCCAGCAGGTTCTCCAGCCGGTCCAGTGGCTGCCGCTGGGCCGGCGTCGGGGACTCTGGCGGCCACAGTCGCTCGCTCAGCTTCCACTCGCGGACGTCGCCGGGTACCTGGATGTCGGGCGGCGGCGGGCTGAACGGGGTGCGGCTCAGCACTGGCGGGTCGGTGCTGGTCTCAGGTGGCGTCTCCCGCTCCGGACTGGCCAGGCAGAGGTTGGGACAGGAGCCGGACAGCTCTCCAGCTGCCACCTGTCGGCGCACGGACGGCGGCAGCTCGGCGGTACCGGCCGGAGCGGCGCTGGGGTCGCCGCGCGCCAGACTTCGCCGCAGTGCGTTGTGGTGTATAGCACGGGCCACCTCGGCACTGGAGCGGCCTCCGACCACAGCCTGCGCCAGTGCAGCCACCTGCAGAGGTCCGGCAGCCGCTTCACTGCTGGTACCGGGAGCGCCCACCACCCCCTCAGCCTGGCCTGGGGGTGCTACTGCTGCTGCCGCTGCCGTTGCCGCCGCTACCGCTGCCGCAGCCCTGCCCGGCTCAGCACCCAGGGCCACAGCTATCACGGTGTCCATGGACGATATGCTGGACTCTCCATCACTCTCGGTTGGCACGGGTGGCGGCGGTCCCAGCGGCACCACCACCGGCGGCCGCTCGCAGTCCTGTTGCCTGGTGAACCTCACCGAACGCCGCTGCTGCTGACAGATGTCGCTGTCGTCAGAGTCAGACACGCTCCTGACGCCGCCGCCCCACAGCCGACCGCCCTTCAGGATTCCCTGCAGCAGGCCCTCGGTGCGACGATCGGCGATCGCTATCACCTTGTCGTGCTGCTGCACGTTAGCCAGCGTCAGCACCGACGATGATGACGTCGGTGACGTCTGCGGTGACGTCTGCGGTGACGAAGGCGAGGTTGGCGGTGACGGTGACGCGCTCTCGGACCCGGCGGGCGGCGGTGACGTCTCCGCTGGCTGCGCGGGAGCGCCATCTGTCACCAAGTCCGGCAGATTCCGCCACCCGCCGCCAGACAGAGCTGCCGTCGCCTGTAGCGTCTGTGAACTGTCAGTCGACGACGACGATGACGACGACAGCTGCTCGTCCGTCGTTTTCACGTCGGCGGAATCGGTGTCAGGAGCGGCCTCAGCGCTGATGGCCGGAGATGGCGCCACCTCTTCCTCCGGTGCTGACGTCTCAGCCGTCTGGCCTTGCTCCTCCCGGTCTCCGTCTTCCGGCTGGGTGTCGGAGCCCTCTGGCGGGCTGTCCTCGGCCGGGGTCAGCGCCAGGTCATCCAGCGAGGCCAGCGGCGCCGGTCCCGGCGGCACATCCAGACCATCCCCGCTACACTCGGATCCTGCCAGACAGACCAGAACGCGTCAGTCACGCCATCCCACCGTGTTGGCTGTCCTTTATAATAGATAGGGTGATACCAGTGACGGATACAAGGGGCTCAAGCCCCCGCCATGTCCGAGTGCCTATAGTTAATACACGCATTGACGGGGTCTGAGCCACCTTCGCCTTGACGGGGAGAGATGGGCGGGCCGCCCCTAACTAAGAAATCGAGAATCACGCTAGATAGCGAAAACCGGTAAGCGGCGTTGGTAGCCCATCCGCTTCTCTATCGAATATATTTAAACCACTTTCTGTCAGGTCACATTTAAGGTCACTAGAGGTCAAGATATGCCGTCATAGGGATATCATGTAAATTAAGAGTTTCGGTCATTTCATCAAGTAAAGTTAGAGCAAAACAATTTAAACCATTGAAATCCTCGTAGCAAGCCGAATTGAATGATATACAATATGACCCTGCTGGGCCAAATCAGGCAAAAAATGGCATTTGACCTGACCTGAGGTCATGTCTAGGTCAAATTAGTTCAAAATACATATAGTTAGAATTTTAAAGCCAAGGGAAATCTAATGAAGCTAAAATAAACGCTATATCACTATCCATTACTAAGAAATTCAGTTAAAAACATTTTCCCATGTATTTCCATTGGAGAGGTCATGGCTCGTACCTGACCTTAGGTTATCGATATCAAAAATACCGGAACATATTTTAGAGAACTCGGTTGGCCCATTATGTGATATGATTTTCAATCGCATAAGTTCACCCTGTTCTGACTTATGCTATCTTAAACTTGTTTGAGGTCAGGTCGCTTACCTGTACTAGTGACCTAACCTGAGATGACCTGACCTTAAAATTTTGACAACATTTGTAAAAATGATCAGAAAAAAGGTATGCCAATTACGGCGGCGCTACGCGACGCCGTTTCTATGCTGTCTTCAAAAACTCGAGGGGCGGGTACCCGCCCCCGTCAATGCACGTGTTAATACATAGGTAGAAGCAGATCCGAGACAATGGCGGGGGAGGCTCGAACGCCCTAGCCCTTCCCCCGAAATGAAGTCCTGGATCCGCCACTGGGCGATACCAAAACATCGTTTCCTCCGGTCGGGGCACAACTGATATGAAACAAAGCATACGGGGGTTTGAATCGTACGAATAGCGAGGGCGTTTCACGCATCTATGTAAAAACCATTTAGTGTCGGTTCTACATTTCCGGTAACTTTAACTAAGGGCATGATATTTCATCCTAAGAAAAATACTTCCACACTCAGTATTTCGCAGTAAACTCTAACTTGAGCTAGCTGTTAATTTGGTTAACTCTTGTTTTGTTTCAAGTCATTGAGGGCACATCACTTTTCACAGCATTCGAATCCATCTACACGCGCCGCACAAAATAAGCCAATGTAAAAAAACAAAGTCTTTGATTAAGCTGTGCTGGGTAGACAAATCAGAGTGCTGAAGTTATAATGAAAGTCATTCAACCGCAAAGGAGAACACGAAGAGTGGAAATGCGTTGGATTCAATTTCAAAACATCACAGGAGTGTTTTAACATTTGCGAATAGCTCATGAACGTAAGGGGCCAACAACCATGATCACGCCAAGGAAATACGCATTCACGGCTGTGTAAGCCACTAAAACGTCTGAAAAATATCCCAGCTCCCCCAGGAACAAACCATGAAAGGATACCATACATATTTGAAAACGGGTAGAACACTGGATCAAACACATCCAGGCGCCAAAGCAAAGGTTATCAAACTTGTCGAAGTACCTACCTCAGAACTTTATCTTCTCTTTAGATGATCCTGTTCATGTGCAGAGCTAATATAAGCCTGGTGTAAAGCGGCGTTAGATCATGCGCGTCGTACAGTGACTCGCGACTTCTAAATATATTTTCCACTGCATCAGCGATGCATTTTAGATCATACAATGCTTCTGATATATTTAAATTCGCTTTGAAGAAGACAAACAGTCACTGATGATCGTGAAAAAAACATCCAAATTCCTCAGCAGGAGGCTTTACACCTAGTCATGAACTACAAAACAACTAGAGTGCAGGCAAAAATAATTGGAGTCAGGATCTCTTGCCCTAAACACACTACTAGGGCTACTTTCTCGCCAATTTCTCGGTTCCAGCGACCTTGACATGGTGTATATCGTCACTATTCGCCACGCAACTCGCAGCTCCTGTTACACTCCCAGCCTAAATGAGATCGAATACCCCTCGGAGGGATCTTCAGCGGTTTTGAGACACTCCAGGGCAGTCCTTAGCCCCGTGAATTAGATGTTCCATCACGACTTCACTCGCGCCATTGCGCCACGCCTGAGCGCTCTGTCACATTGGGACCCGGAGGAAGTGAGCCACTATCGCGGAGCTCGGTCCATTCGTAAGCTAGCTCCAGTAATCAAGCTACCCAACAGTATGGGATCAACAGCTCGTGGGAATTCATTGTTGTGGTGTCCCTGAATATCTATGTGCGATTGAAAACATATGTCGACTTTGGCAAAGGTCCGAGGAATGCCCCGCGAGCCCCACAGTTGGCGCGTTACGATCAAGAGAGGAACATTTGAGAATCACCACCAGGGTGAAGGGGCCTCCGAAACGTCAACAGAATGATTGCTTCATTTGCAGGCAGGTAAATGTCAAGGCCTGGACTGACCGAAGCAAGAATTGTGCAGGCCAGTGGATTTCCACCCCTGGCGGGAGGCGGCACAGCCAGGTTTCACTTTTAGTTAGCTGGTCGACTCCCACTCGGCTAGTGGCCTGCCTTGCGAGACTGCAGAATTCCAACGTGGGAATGTGAGTGTTCCTGGAGGTCTGGAACCTGAAGCTCTGTGCTGGAGTGTCAGTGATGGGCTGGACAGTGCAACTAATCGGACCGAAGCGATTTCAATGTTTTAACGCATTTCGGCGAGTGGGCAGATAAAGCCGACGGAATTTTGCCAGCGGGCTCAAGAGCTAACTAACTTTGTTTGCCACAGTCTGGTTATGAACCAGGCCACTCCTCTCACCATCCAACTAACTGCTGAGCCGGCTGCCACCCGTGCAAACGACGGCTTCAGATCTTGCTGTGACTTTAACGAAACTTGATCCATTGCTGATTCACAGGCGGATCCAGGATTTGCGATACGGAGGAACAGCTACGTCAGAAACAGCACAATTTCGGGCCGTTGGTGAAACCATTTCGGCAAGAGAAGTCCATTTCGTAAAGTGTGATCTATCCAGTGAGCGCCAGATCGCATCGCAGGGGCGCCAATAATTTTATCCTGGGGAAAGATGAGTCGGAAACGTTTACACAGGGGGCGCCCAGGTGGTTGAGTGAGTTGCCCGGGCACAGTAAGGGGCTCAAAAAGCTCAATCGAGGGGGAAAGGTCCCCGCCCCCTTTACCCCATGGATTCCCGCCTAGACCGCAATCCCCGAGAAAGCTCTTTTGAAGCTCAGTCGGGGGCACTTTCCAGAATATCCTCTCACTGGAGCCGCATTCTTTCCAGGCAGCTGCCGTCTCCTCTCCATCAGCGCACGAAATGACTGTGGGAACGGCGGCGCCCGGTGAAACGGGCTCCGCAGCGGCGGCGGCGGCAGCAGAATCTGGGACAGCGTCGCCGTCAGCGACACGGCACGCCTTTTGCTGCCGCCGCCGCCGACACCAATCCTGGCGCGACAAATGAAGCCGGCTCTTCGCGAGCCCAGAGCTTCCGGGGCGACGGGCACGGCCGGGCGCCGACAGGACGCAGCCTCCGCCAACTGTCGGTCTGCAGCGAGTACGGCAGTGACCACCAGATGACGGCAATGGAAGCCACAGGAGCAGCGCTCTCTCACACACACAGCGCCGGAGACTTCCGAGAGCTGGGCAGCGGGATAACGAACGGCTTAACGAGAGACAAGCTGGTTTTCTGGCGCCACCTGACTCCCGGCAGTAACCAGGAAAGCTTAGTTCTGGCCATGGTCCAATAGTTGGCGTGGGGATATTTCTGTCGTTAGTGCCGAGTGAGCAGTTGCACGTTCGTCATGCTTGGGAACAAGCGAAAGAAATGGTGAAAGGCAAGGGCGAGGCAAGCAGCCGCGCCCATAGCTTGCACCATGCCCTGTCCAGTACAGACACATGTGTTGCTAACTTCGAAAAACGCAACTTCGGTTGTCGATTCTGATTCATTCCGAAGCTCAATTATCGTTTTCCTTATTTCTTTCGATCTATTCATCGCGTTTAGTTACACTTGGGTATTATAGTTTCGACTGGCTTTACAACCTGTCGTGCCAGGACCGCTCTCTTCGGCATGAAACTGATACAACAGAGCACGTACGACACAACAGCAGCCAAACCAAACGCTCTGATCAAGACAACAAGAAAACTAGAGCAAACGCATTTCCATTTTTGCCTGTACACTAAACCGCGACATTTAGCAACTCGAAAGTTTATGGCATTAGCCATTTTTTACGGGAAGTTTCTGGAAAACTATCGCTCCATCGATCATGATAAGAACCGCAACATGTGAGTTTGCCCTTATCTTCGGATTGTTCACTCGATCTGGTTGTCAGCCTCATATTTGACAAAACTTTTGGAAAAAATAACTTTATCTGGCTTTCCTGTGACACGTGCCTTTTTTACTCATTCCTGAAAAATAAGACTGGGCAATGTTGGTGGCTAGGAAATGGATAGCACGGAGCAAAACACACAAGCTGTACATTAAACCATGTAATTAAACTGTTGTATATCAAATTGCACATTAGACACACAAGCTGTACATTAAACCACAACTAAGCCAGCATAGTTCGTAAGTAATAGAACAAGTCCCCCCCCCCCACAATTCTGAGCCGATTCCAGACCTTTTCCGTTAACAAACCAGGTGATATGCCGAATCATATTTGACCCCACCAGCCTTCACAACTTTCGCCCCTCCCCCCAATTTGGAAAACATTCCTGCGCCTATGCTAGTTTGCACATATACAATTACAGTGGGCTGTACGTTCCGTATTGAGGCCAAGTTTAAAAGGCAGCAGGTGCGTAGTCGGCGCGCCCCCACCGGGCCAGCAGCCCCTCCATGGGAGGGTTGCGCCGGCACCCCTGGCGTGCGGGTCGGGTCTGGCCGGGGTGTGGGAGCCCGGCCGACGAGACGGCGGCGACGCTGGGAAGGCCGTGGCCCTGACCGCGCCGCCTCCCCTCGGCGGCGCAGCGCGGCGGGACACAGGGCGCGGGAATAGCTGATGAGAGGGTTCACCCCGCGCTCACCGGGAGCTCACACAGGGCAGCGATACCTGCACCCCTGGGCCGGGAACGCACCGTCGGCGTCGGGGCGGCCGTCCGGGCACCATCCCGCTGCAGTGCTTGAGGAAGCGACCGTTTCCCGAGCTAGATGTTTCCTGATAACCACAGCCCAGTACATCCATTCGAACTGAGTTGCGGTTTTGACGGCATGCTCAATATTGTGGTTGTGATCACCGTTGAAGCTGGTACCATAGCCATACTTGGAACTCACGCCCCTCCGGCAGGGTGAGGCGCCGTTTCGCAAAACCACCATCGCCTAAGGCAGCGGCAATAATGGAGGTGGGAAAGGCCGGGAGACAAAAAACAGCACTGATGACTACAGAATGACGCCATGTCCGCATCATTCGGGAGAGCCTCGATTTGTGCTAAAAAAACGTCCCCTGCTGTTCCTACGTCCAAGGACGGCATTAAGCTAGACGGGTCCTCACACATGGAGAAGGTGGCTACATTGACGGAGAGATCATTGCTTTGAAGGAAGTCTGGTGTAAGCATGGTTGGATTCAGGCCAATGGTTTGGGAGGAGGGGGCAACGGGCCCAAAATCGTAAAAAACAGATATTTTTCTTAAGAAAATCGGCAAAAGTCGGGGGTTCTAGGGAAACCCTTAGCCCTGGATCCGCCCTGAGTTCCCTGGATCCGCCCTGAGTTTTCGGGACGGGGTATCATTTCCTTCCTTGTCCTCTTGGATCCAGGTGGCTTGGCACCTGCCGCCGCTTCGATGTGAACTTAAGAAAAAAGCGTGCCGATGAGGCTGGTGCCTTTCAAAACCATGCCCGAAGCTACGAGCACCAACTGAATTGCCAGTGATTCTCACGCTCAGACGAGGCCGGACAACATGCACGTTACCAGAGCTAACTTTTTTGGGGCAGGCTGGGCTACAGCGCGTATAAATGCTTCTTTTCTCAACTTCAATGTTTTTAGACCACCAAATCCAGTTCTGCCTTTAACCCCCAACCGTCTTGTTGCTGGACGCACGCTTGGCGTGCCTGGCAGACAAGGAAAGTGCACTTACAGCGCCGTGTTGAGAGGGGTTTAAAGACCACACTCGACTTGGTGCTCTAAAAAGTCACGTGCGTTTGGGATAAAGTCGCAAAGTGTGAGCTCTGTTAAAGGTTAGATTTATATAGTTTTTAATGTTCTATGGTCATTAAAGTTATGTTTTGATTAATCAGTGTTTTTCCTTGGGCCAAGTCTCGTTGGCTTCAGTGAGTTATTTTTCGAGTAATCGACACTCGGTCTTTGCTGGGTGATCTGCCTGACCTTCAGGTGCGTTTTGAAGCCGTGTGGCTTGATATCATGAACTGCTGTGTTACTTTTGCAAAATTGACAGTGTGCCTACCGATACCCTGACGGGCTTGTCTCTGAAAATTTTCTGAGGATGAGTGGATGCTGCAAGGCCTGCTCTGCTCACATGTGAATGGTCCATAAGAGCTGGTACCAAACGTGGACAAAACAGAAGAAACATAACCTTGATGACATTGTGAAATGTTGGTGACATGCGATGAGAATGCCTCCCGAAGTTTGTTGCCTGGACCTATCGAACTACCGCCAATATCCATCGACTGTATCGACGTGAGTGCGCTGATGCGGAAGCAACAGCTACAAGATATTGAATTGCAAACATGAAGATATGCTCCAAGGAGTATTGAAGGTGACGGCTGAGACCGCTAGAAAAGTTGGGTCGGCCTTTCGCTGCGGACTGCACCTACACCATCGTCGTGTCCGACAACTTCCACTGTCTCTGATAGTTTAGATGCCTCGTCGGCGTCAAACCTAGTCTTGCTGAGTGTTGAGGAACACCGAGAAGATGGTGGCGCGTGTCATCGACGCAACGGGCCGCTTCCATTAGCTACAGAGGCCCGGGCTGCGTCTAACGCAGTGCTGCGGTGTGGTCGGCGCCGACCAGGATCTGGCTCCTCGTGCTGCTGTTTTGGCTCCGGAGACTGATGGGATCAGGCTGTTGCTGCTGTAAGCGTTTCTCGTTGTTTGTCGCGGCTGCCACCCGGCACTGGTGAGATGCTGTCAGACGTATGCCAGGAGCAGACTGGCGCTGAGGAGGTAAACGTAACCCAGCTGAAACAAGTTTGATGTTATGAATCGTATCGCATAGATATCATAAATCCAAGGGAGGTGTATTTTGGATCCAGATTGTGGGCTGTGGGTTAGTGTGCGGCGTTTCTTCACAAAACGCCAGGCGGACGGGATCGGTTCGCGTGGTCTTCCTGCTACTCAGTGTGTTGAATACTGAATCTGACACTGGGTTACTTCGTGTTACCGTTTGTTTTTTATTACCTGGTAAACAATGATTAGTTGTACATACAACTGTCATCGCTAAACGTAATTTTGGTGGGATACGAAGCTTTGTAATGAGTCGGACGTTGTTTTATTCAGGAACACTGGTAATTAGGTTTGCTTTAATAATGTGCCAGAATGTTCTTTGGTTACGAAGATTTTGCGCGTGTCTGGTATGTTTGTTAGTGAAGAATTGATAATTTTGTGCCTGTTACGGAAAGCGGTGTGGGGTTTTGTAAAAGGATGTGCGACTCTGTAACACATTCTGAATAGATTGTTGTGACTTGGCCTTCCCTAAAATTAGAAGGCCTGGAATAGTGCCCTGTATTGAGAGCGTTGTGTGTGTGTGTGTGTGTGTTATGAGTGGAGAACGTGTTTTTGTTTTGTTTTTTGGAAGTAGTAACTGGCCTCGAGTCTGTAAATAAAGGATCCCTCCCCCCCCCCCCCTCTAAAAGACGGAAGTTGAGCCCAAAAGAAAATAACATCTATTCGTGTTCTAGCCCAATCTTCCAGATTACCCCCAAAAAAGTCAGCCATGTCTCCGTGTATGTTGACCAGCCCTGGACTGTCTCATGTTTCCGCTCCTGTAAACGCAGCTTTTGATCCCCCGTCACGCAGCCAAACAGTTGCCCAAGGAACACCTAAAGAGAAGAAAAGGGTGTCTACAGTCAGAGACAATTATGAAATCGTAAGTTATACGGGTAAATGCATGGAACGACCGGTAACGCAAGCCAGCCAAGCAGCACGCGCCTGACTAGCAAGACCCGCTGCCCTCCGACGTGCGTCACATATAGAATGTCAACGATTCATTGTGGGCCAGATTTGTCGTTCTGCGGGACCCAGCTTATACAGCGTCTGGCAACCGTCAACACCTGGCCCAACAGCGCACGGCCAGCCAGCCGCTCGTGACACAAACACATGAACAGGTGTCTTGGCGCCACGCCCACCAACTAGCAGGCGACGGCGGCTCCCTCACGTCCTGTGACATGGTCAGATGCCCTCGGGCAGGGAGGCGAGTGGAGCCCGGCTGACAACAACCGACAGTGGCACGCACATTGTACAGGTGGGCCAGCCCTGAAGCGGAGGCCGCAGACGGGAGCGACAGGGACGGCGCTGCTTCAGCCGGCACACAGAACAATGGACACTGTCAGCGCACCCGGGTGATGCTACGCTGCCCGGTGATGCCAGTGTGCTCCCGGTCACAGAGCGCTGTTTGTGACAAAGAAAGGCAGCTGACAGCGCGATATGGGACGCGCTCCTGCCCCCACTGCTGTTTTTCTCACAACACAATCATGCATCGTCATCACTGGTGGGTGGTTGGCGCTAGCATGGATTGAAATAAAACGGACAAGCGTTTTTCTTCCTGCGCGCCTACAACAGCACATAAGCTGGTGAACAGTGAAACGAAATGCCACGGGCACATAGATCAAAGAGTGTACGACGGCGCTGCCTACCTTCCCAGTTTATCACACGCAATGTTCGCTAAGTCCACCTGCTGTAATACCGCACAGGCAAGACTGAAAACGGCCTTTACATAGGCCAAACTGGTTGACAAGTGTGATCGAGAAGGAGAATATCATGACTCGGGAGTCTCGCGAATGTATTCAAGCTCTACCAAATCCCTGTCCGCCCTTTGAGAGATCACCTGCAATGTGCTCTCAGAGACACACCAGACAATGGTATTTTTAACCAAAACAGGACGAAACCACAACAAGTTTGGTAAGGTCAGAACAATTTGGGTAGACCATAACCATTGATGGTATAAATACTGAGATCATTAGCATGCTAAAACGCGTTCAATGTTTGATACAAGTGAAAACGAACTGGGCCGATTTCTAAACAGCAGAAACATTGCACGTGCGTAATTAAGGCGTGCATTTTCGACAAGGTATGCGTAACTAGGGACGCTGTTGCTAATTACGGACAAATGCAGACGGATTTAAAAACGGTTCTCCAGCGATAACGAAAATGATTTAAGCATTCTTATCTTGGTAAAGGTTAGACAGTGCAAATTATATACTAATGCAAATTTATATTATAATAACGCAAATTGTCATGGTTAGTAATTGTAACCCGTCTGACTATTACAAATTTCTCCTTAGGTGTGTGTAATTAGGGCACTCTCTCCTACATGCGTTCCAGAAGTCGGAGGAAAACGAGATCGAAAGTATCGAAATTCAGTTCTTGATCGAACAGCAGGTACCCAAATTCACTGATAAACGGAACAAAGGTTACAAAAGGCCCTTGGACTGGGAGCGTACACCTGTCTAAAGCCGGTTTAAGTTAAGTCCGCTGTTCATTGTGTAGTCATTAAGTTTCACCCGTAGACAAAGGCATACCACTCACAGAGCGAACGTGACAAATCACATCAAATCCGCACATGGAGAACTTGGCATTTAGTCAAGGTAGGATATCATCTGAAGCCCAAATAGGTAGCAAAAGCACACGGAGTGCACGCTAGCGAAGGTATTACACATTTATCTTCGAAGCCCAAATAGGTACCAAGCCATACGGAGTGCACGCTCGAATCATACCTTTCTGACCCTAGCGGACCTCAACACCAACCCGTCACTGCGTTTGACTGAAAAGGCATCTGTAGCTGTTTCACACTGGAAACTTGTTACGCCAACACCGAAGTGGTGAAACCAGTTTAACGCGCCACTATTACCAGCTCTATTGCAAAGCAAAGGATTGTCGTGGAAGCGTTCACAAGACCGGACATCGACCTACAACCAGGACTCCCAACTGCACTCGGGTAATTGCTGCTGCCAATCTGAGAAACTCATCACGATATACATCAAGCCCTTCTAATTCCTTTTCACTTCCAGCCACAGGTTTCCCCACCAAGAATTCCACCGCAGACAAGTCAGGCCAGTCTTGATGTTGTCTCCAATTTCTGTCAGTATCTATCGGTATCGGTATCGGTATCGCTCTCGGCTTGGTTGTTCGGTTCGTCTCGGTTCGTCTGCGGTCTGGTTTTCTCTCTCTCTCTCTCTCTCTCTCTCTCTCTCTCTCTCTCTCCAGTGCGGGACTGGTGACCTGGCCTGACCTCTCACGCCGCGGGAGCCGGCAGACGCCCCCAGCAGTGACCCCTCCCCCCACCGAGGTGACCTCTGACCCCGGGCCGCGTGCAGGTGGTTCACACCTGCGGTGATGACGCAACCCCCCTCCCCCCTGCCGGTCACCCACGGTTTGCTGCAGCGTCTCTCAGTAATGCCGCGGGCGGGGCAGTTGCATCACTGTTGACACGCGGCGTGCCTCCGTTTAAATGGCCCCCGGCTAGGTCAGCAGCGTATGGGCGGCAGCGGCGGCACAAAGGGGTGGACTCAGATGTAAACATCCTATAACACATCTCGTGGCCCGGAGAAACATGAGCATGTAGAACAGATGCTATGTGTTAAAGCTAGGCGCACTCTGGAAAGAACGCCACGTTACCGTAGTAAGTGGTTGACAGCAGATGGCCTGCATTTTATACGATTTGTTCCAAAGAATAAAAAGGTTCCCTGTAGGTTTACAAACGGTAGTAGATCACTTCAACAAAAATGGCAAACCCTTCTAGGCACACGAAATATTTATGCAGCAAAGGCGCAAGCGGAATGTAACTTCATTCAGATCATTTTCGAATGCAGGCTGAACTTATTGGCCCCTCGTCGGCCCTCATTCCCTCCAGTTGCACCCCAGCCTTCACATTCTCCTGGATTGGGGAGGACCAAAGCCGTTTTGGTTCAAGAAGCGGCACATATAGTTACTCATTGGGCAAGGGCTCTTGTGTGTTTTGTGTTACGGTCGGTATGGTCCGTTAACAAGAGTATTTGTTCTGAAAGCGAGAAGCAAACACGACCGGAAAAGAAAACAAAAGTGACATTCAGGTGGTTTAAATGTACCCCTCGTAATGGTTAAGATGTTCCTTCATGAGTTTGATCCCTAGTGAAACTTTTAGAAAAAAATACACTGCCTCTGTTTGCAGCGAACTTTCTGAAATCACCTATCCACCGAAAGTACGAAGCGAAATGATTTTTTTCCGGGCTGGACAACAATCACCGAGGCTCGCATCGCACTGTTGGCTATTTGGGCTGTGAGGGCACGTCAACCGCGTCAGGTCATATAACGCTCACTCACGCACCAACCAGATGCCAAACCCCGGCTGCGAAGTGAGAAGAACCAAAAGAACGTCACTTTTTCAGCTATTGCAGATCCTGCCTTAGCCTCTACCATTCCTTAGCTGCTTCCTAGTACGACGGGTTGCATCGTCACCTAGACTCCAGCTGTCTGAAGTGCTGGAGGGGACTGCGGCGTTTCCTCGGCCACTTCAGATCACGGTGGCAGCGGGTTTCCACGGGCGGGATCCGTGACAGCTCCTCGGCCAGTCTGTCGATAGTATCGGTGACCACGTTCCGGAAGCCCCAGTCGGCGTCTCCGCTCGCGCCGCCGCCGCCAGCGAAACTTTTCTTCCCACCGCTCCATTGTGTTCCAGGGAGCGCGCGTCGGCGCGACGGCTCGGACTCGTGACGTCACAACGGTACACGCTCTCTCTTCGGCACGCCGCCCCCGGAGGCGACAGCCGAGAGGCGCGTGCGCCTACGCCGCCCGGAGGCGATCCAGCAGCTCCCATTGAGCCACGCTGACCGCGGACCTAATGCTGTCTAGAAACCCCGCGCACCGGCCGTCGTCACGTGACATGCTAGAAGCCCGCTCTGCTGTAAGACTGGTCTCACTAACGTCCCCGCGAGTGTCCTCACGCCGCGACAAAGCAGGCGGTACGCGGCGGTTGCTTCACGCAGCGGCGATGTTGCCATGGTTACCTAACTCTCGGCCGTTGCCTCGGTAACGTTAGCTGACGCTGTCGAAACTATGCGTGCATCTGTCTGAGACGGATAAGCGCGGCCGTCCGTTTTCCAGTGCCGCTACCGGTGATGGTCGTGGCCATCTGCCGCCCCCGCCGACGCCGCTGCCGACGCCGGCGCTGACGACGCTGCCGGCGCAGGGCGGCCACCTGTTCAGTGCCGCGTCCCCGGCATTCCTGCATCCTGTCGACAGGTGGTCAGACCCGCAAACCGGGCCCCCGCAGCAGCCGAGGTCAGGTGAGGGCACCGGTTACGACGTCTGACTACTCTCGGTTTTCCGGTACTGGGTCTTGCAAAACTGTGATGATACTCCGAAAGCGATGAACATTGACCGCAGGTATTTCCTCGAGATGTTTCGGAAGCAGCTGCCGAGAGCTTGGCGCCCCCAGCTTTCTCTAAAGGGCCAGACTGGCTTCATTGTTCGAGGTGTTGAACTGATCGGTGACTTTCAGTGGCCGTTGATTTTGACCTGCCGAGTCCTTCATTTCGGTGGAAAAGCACCTTATAGCGTTATATAGATGATAGATGACGGCGAAAAACAGTAAAGATGACGGCAGATGACGGCGAAAATCAATCTTAACAGGAGAAGGCAGACTCATAAGAGTGGAAATACTCACCTTCCTTTCCCGGGTGACAAAGGCTGCTAAATGGCATTGTTGTTCGGCACACAAAGGGCTCTACTATTCTTCATAAACCTGCCCTAACAACAACTCGGTTCCACTTCCTCTTTCTTGGTTGAGTTATGAGCCTGCAACTTCATTTCCAGTTTTACATACCACAGGCGTTCGCCCTCGATACGAGGGAAACACGGGTGTGAATTCATATCTCTATGTAACTCAAAATAGTGTTAAAATATTCTTTGCATTTCCGCTTCCTCATTTTAGGGTCTTAAAATAGGTTTTGTGCACTTCAACAGGCTAGTGAAAAGGTCAATTCTCAGATTTACTTTACTAGACTATACCTACTATCAGATTTTACTCTGGTACCTAGTTATTGATATTGCTTTAAACTTCGGCTGTCTTTCCTTTTCAAAATCCAAGCCCCTCTCATTGACACTCGAGCAAATTTTAACAGACATGAGACAGAAACTAATCATCACGTGTCCGAGCCTCGGCATAAATTTGTACCACCTCAACACAGAATGTCTCTCTCTCTCTCTCTCTCTCTCTCTCTCTCTCTCTCTCTCTCTCTCTCTCTCTCTCTCTCTCTCTCTCTCTCTCTCTCTCTCTCTCTCTCTCTCTCTCTCTCTCTCTCTCTCTCTCTCTCTCTCTCTCTCTCTCTCTCTCTCTCTCTCTCTCTCTCTCTCTCTCTCTCTCTCTCTCTCTCTCTCTCTCTCTCTCTCTCTCTCTCTCTCTCGGCCTCGGTCTCGGTCTCGGTCTCTCTCTCTCTCTCTCTCTCTATCACACGGGCAATGATACCTCACATCGAAACCGGGTTACTCTAAGTACAGAAAGTGGAAGTTGACTGTGAAAACGTCGCAGGCCGCCACGCTCGATTTCCGATCGATCTGACGCCTTTTAGAGGCCATTCACTCGCTATCATCCTAACTAAGTACTCGCGTAAAACGGCACACAATGTGATGAATGACAAAAACCGACATCTCTTTCCAACGTCCCATTCTTACCGCTTACCCATGCCTTCCGCTCGGATGTACGAGACAACAGTGCAATACTCACACAAGCTGTTTCTTGCCTGTCACGTTAGTATGTACCCACCTTAAAGTTGGCCCTCAGATGCACATTGCTATCTTTTTTTGTCAACAAAGACGTCCGCAATTTGTCTTCACTGAGAATGCACAGGTGTCAGAGTTTTGGGGCGCTTCAGCTACAAGAGCCATACCAATAACGGGCTTTGTTTTACTGAGACGGAAGCCTGAAGCTTGACAAAGGTGTGGAATGTATGTTATTTAGATGCATTCGTCTCCTGGTTGCATTTTCCAATTATTTGCACCATCCGGATGGGAAATCTCGATCTTATCACAGAATCCCTCTGTCGCAAAGGTGTGCTGCAACTATTTAATTTGGGAAGGGGTAACGCTCAGGGGTGTAGAATTGTGCAATTTTAGGTCTGCCTTCCCGAGCTAAGTATCAATCTCGTAAAGCAGGGAGAGGAGATGGAATAGAACAAGCCCAGAAGTGGAAAACTGTCACCTTTTTACTGCGAGTCATATCATTGCGTCGGATTTGGATCTCACTATTAAAAACTAGGGTTGTTTTTCGATTTCTATAGAGGTGCTTTCCGACTTGTAAGGTGCTCTCCTCACACCTAAAAGCACACAATAACTCACGCCTGGTTACGTTAGCATCTAAAACACGACGCGTCTACCGTCGACAGAGAAGCCAAAGTTTTCTTCGGAGGAGGCATACATTATATGTTAAGAGCAATAATGTCCTGGAAAAAGGTCAACCAGTGCTATAGTTTTACCACGTAAATCGCGAAGGCCCAAAATACTCCATTTCTTCTTTTTCTTGGAGTCGAATACTTGATATCCAATTAAAATATTATTTTCTATCTATACCAAAACTTTATCAACGATACTTCTCCATAATTCATTTGCTTACTACCGGCATGAACTAGCCCCAAAGTCATTTCTGAAGAGAGCGACTACGATCGAGTGGCAAAATCGTACCAAACACCCAGACAAATGAGTCCATTGGTCTGTTGCCACGGTCTTATGGAAATAGTAGGCACTGATGCTGCTCATGCACCCGGGGTAAACACAACTCTGCGCTGAGGAAAACTATGCCCTCTAAATAAAAAAACTATATATTTGGGTTTCTCCTACCCTTCCCCACATGCCCGCTAAAATCTCACAGCTTTGTCAAAGCTCGGCTAAGAGGAACGTTTTCGGAAGACAAGTGAGAGGATCACCCCATGTCTCCGTGTCGACACCCATGGAAACAATAAGGTGTTACAAGGAAACCAGTACGTATGACAGTTGACAAATGGCACCTTTACGCAAAAATGACAGGCATGTTTTTACAGTAAAGGCCAAAAGGCATAACCATATATACCACATCATAATCCGACATTCCAGTATGTGGCGTGTGCAGACGTCATCCAGTGGTGACTTGCAAAAATAAGCAATGAATTTCGTCAAGTCTGCCCTTGGGACCCCTTGTCTCCCCACTACCTGAGCTTTATTTTAGTATTGACGTCCTGTTCTCAACCGGAACAAGTGTTTCAGGTCAATGTTTCCAGAAAAGTAGCAAAAAACTAATAGGTTTTTTCTAGAAGCAAGCCTTAAGTCTACGATATCGAGGATAATCCATTTTAAGAACTTCCCTAAAGCAGGCGTACCGAAAAATCTTCCACCAGCAATAGAGGCCACTTCTTCGCCCTCCTCCTTCTTTCTAGTCTGTGGCATTTACCGGCATCACAACATGTCAATCAGCTTAGCATATCTACATTCCTACCGAACAAGCAACATTTCTCCACATCCAGGAAGCCTCCGACCGAGGTTCACCATAAGACGTTCATTGATCGAAATGGCTCCCCTTCCAGCGTCCGGCCAGGTCCAGAGGAGGGTGTAGTCGGGACCGGAAGTGGTCCGGCCCAGTCGGGAGGAGAGTGTAGTCAGGGCCGGAAGTAGTCCGACCCGGTTCGGATGACAGAGTAGTCTGGGTCGGAAGTGGTCCGGCCCGGTCCGGATGACGGTGTAGTCGGGGACGGAAATGGTCCGGCCCGGTCCGGATGAGGGTGTAGTCGGGGACGGAAATGGTCCGGCTCGGTCCAGATGAGGGTGTAGTTGGGGACGGAAATGGTCCGACCCGGTCCGGATGAGGGTGTAGTCGGGGCCGGAAGAGGTCAGGCCCGGTCCGGCTGAGGGTGTAGTCGGGGACGGAAGTGGTCCGGCCCGGTCCAGATGAGGGTGTAGTCGGGGACGGAAGTGGTCCGGCCCGGTCCGGAGGCGGGTTTCTCCGCTGTGTCGGAGCCCAGTGGTGACCGGCGAGGATCACTGGTCGCCGATTAGGACAGTTCGGTGCCCGCGGCGCCTACCGACGGTCAGCGATACCGATTTCACTGGCCGTGGCGACGCCGGCGCGGGCCTCCCGACGCGTCGGAGCGACGCGAGGCCGCGCGACACTCGCGGCGCCCGAGGGAGGCCTGTGACGCCCGGCCGTCGGAGGTTACACCGTTACGGTATAGATCCTCTTATCTCAAAGAAACACCTCGTTTTGTAGGAGAGAGTACTGCACAGTTTCTAGGGGAGACACTGGAGCAGAGGTAGCGCGCAGGATTTTCATGCCATGCACACGGGTCAAATTTCCAGCGAGAATACGGAATAAGAACTTCCTGATCTCCAATATACCCTTCCAACAAGGTAAGAGTTGGTGATGCTATATGACCTTAGCAGTTGGTGCGTCGTAAAGCCCCTAAGTACTGCACAGTTTCTGTATGGATTTTACTTTAAAGGGAGATACTCGAAAAAATTATTATTGTGGTTTCTTGCTATTTGAAAAATCCTGATTACGAAACTGTCAATTATTTTTGTATCTTCGGCAAAATTTTGGGAGGCCACTCAATTATTATCGAAATAGGTTAACAGTTCCGATAAAATGCTGAAACCTTCACCCATCACTTACTTTTCGAAAACTATTTAAAGTTGAAAGTAATGTTTTTTCGTAATAAAAATGTCTTCTCCTGTATTTGCATTTAAATTAATTTTACAAAGTCTTTAAAAATACAAAATGAATTAGTTTGCCCCAGAAAGGGAAAAACATATTTACTTAAGTCTTCAGCCGTTTCGTACCTCGGGTCTTGAATTGTCTTCTGCTTCCGCCCCAAGATGACGAGCCTTTTGCGTCAGAAAGGTCACGTGACCCCCTATGAGGTGGCTGTACGTTCTGATTGGTAAATTGTGATTTCTTAAAAGTCCTATATTTTTGTTTTAATATTATTTTTAGCTGTAGCCTTTTTTTTAAATAACTTATCATTTAACAGTTTTAAACTTTCAAGCCACTGCTTAGGAAAAATGGGACCGTTTTTTTTAGAGGATTCGATAGCCTTAGCCGGGGGTACGTCACTTACATCGATAAGAGGTGTACCGGTAAAGTCGTCTAGAAATGTCGACTTTGAGAGCAATTTTATGGCATTTGCAGGCCGAACTCGCAAAAATGAGAATAGGACTTCTGAAACAACTTTTTGTGACCTTTTGATCAAGCCAATAATTTTTTTCGCGTATCTCCCTTTAAACTTAAGACTGAAGAGGTTGGCAGTAGGCTGGTTGATAGTACAGCGATAAGAATCAAGCACTGGGAACAAAGGCTTCCGCGGCGTTTACTTCCACCGTAGCAGGAGCATGTGTGCGCCCTCCCATAGCCCGTACTGTCACACCACATGCACACAAAATTCTAGATAAAAGGCGTGCTTGGTTCACGACTGGGCTATTTTACCACCATACAGTAACATATACCATAAAGTTTGTCTAAATTCAAAATACGGGTTTTATGCTTCATATATATACATAGATAAACAATGCGAGAATAATATCACATATAGTATCAATTCCAGCATCTGAAGGCCGCGCACAGCGTTATAACGCGAGCTGCAGCTTCATCGACCAAACACAGCCACTAAAAATGCGGCAAAGTTGAAGCATCCGCTAACAAGCGGATAATTCCCGGACACGGTTCGCCACGCGCCGTACGGCAGGGCGGTCGCCTTTCTACGACACGGCTCGGCTGCCCCCACCCGCGACTCGAGACCCACTCAGGCTTGTAGCGCCGATGATGGCTTCCCTGTTATCTACCCATGTATGAAACCAACATATGCGAGGAATGTTTACCTACGCCAGCAAACGATAGTTGATATCAGCTGTCGAATTTTCCACGTGTCTCTTTGAGGTTGGAATTTTTATTATGTGTTTGTCAGTTGACGCAACGTCGTATGTAGCTATTTAAGCGCGTATTTGATGATGTGAATAGCACACAGCCGCTCGTCAGCAGCACAGGTCTCGAATTCCTGCGGCTGACTACACAGCGACCTGTTTCAAAACTGGGCTACACTATCTGATAAGACCCCACTCTCGTCTCACAGGACTGCAAATGGCTAGACATCCTGAGAACAGGAGGCAGCTCCGCTGATACCACGCACAGCCTGAACGTCAGAGACACGCCTCCCTAACACGGCTGGATCTCTCAATACATGATTCCGGTCACAGCCTGAACGTCAGAGACACGTCTTCCTCACGCGCTGGATCTCCAATACACAACACCCGCCACAGCCTGAACGTCAGAGACACGCCTCCCTCACGGACTGGATCTCCAATACACCACACCGGCCACAGCCTGAACGTCAGAGACACGCCTCCCTCACGCGCTGGATCTCTAATAAATGATACCACGCACAGCCTGAACGTCAGAGACACGCCTCCCTCACGGACTGGATCTCCAATACACAACACCGGCCACAGCCTGAACGTCAGAGACACGCCTCCCTCACGCACTGAATCTCCAATAAATGATACCGGCCACAGCCTGAACGTCAGAGACACGCCTCCCTCACGGACTGGATCTCCGATATACGATACCGGCCACAGCCTGAATGTCAGAGACACGCCTCCCTCCTCACGCGCTGGATCTCCAATAAATTATACCGGCCACAGCCTGAACGTCAGAGTCACGCCTCCCTCACGGACTGGATCTCCAACACACGATACCAGCCACAGCCTAAACGTCAGAGTCACGCCTCCCTCACGGAATGGATCTCCAACACACCACACCGGCCACAGCCTGAACGTCAGAGACACGCCTCCCTCACGCGCTGGATCTCCAATACAGGACAGCGGCCACAGCCTGAACGTCAGAGACACGCCTCCCTCACGGACTGGATCTCCAATACATGATACCGGCCACAGCCTGAACGTCAGAGACACGCCTCCCTCACGGACTGGATCTCCAATGCATGATACCGACCACAGCCTGAACGTCAGAGACACGCCTCCCTCACGGACTGGATCTCCAATACACAACACCCGCCACAGCCTGAACGTCAGAGACACGCCTCCCTACGCGCTGGATCTCCAATACGTGATACCGGCCACAGCCTGAACGTCAGAGACACGCCTCCCCTCCTCACGGACTGGATCTCCAATACACCACACCGGCCACAGCCTGAACGTCAGAGACACGCCTCCCTAACGCGCTGGATCTCCAATACATGATACCCGCCACAACCTGAACGTCAGAGACACGCCTCCCTAACGCGCTGGATCTCCAATACACAACACCCGCCACAGCCTGAACGTCAGAGATACGCCTCCCTCACGGACTGGATCTCTGATACAACCATTAACCTGCCAATGCACAGGAGTGGGGAAACCGCAGGCTCTAGAGCAGACGGCTTTTCTAAATTCACTGTGTCTCTGGGGATTTGCCTTTTCCCCTCGGTATTAGGCTAGCTCAGGTGGCAGGCACCAGCAGCCAGCCAACCTTATCGTCACCGACCAAAAAGTGAGCAGGTTGGGGAACCTTGAACTTCCTACTGATAAGATACTTTCTACTATAGATATTTTCCCTTCTAGAACTGAAAAATCGTCGGACTTGGGTTCCTTATTACCTTCGGCATGTACCGGCTGCAAAAGATTTCATTTTTTCTAAATTGGGCATCACTTGGATAATCTTCAGACGAAAAGTGGGGGGAGGAGGGCCTCCTGTAGCCCCCTCCATTCGGGCACGTGTTACATAACCACCCCTTTCATTGCCAGCTCCGGCGTTGGGCGAGGTCCGACATGGATAAGCCTTTCCTTACTGCTGCTCCAGGATCCCGAGGTATGACTGCATGACGAATCGGACCGTTGTCGGAATAGCTCAACAGCACGAGCTCCTGCGATATGAACCGTTATGGAGAACGCCAGCCACCACAGCTGCCCACAAAAACCGTCACTCGAGTCCTACGTGTAAATCTTACTGTGTTTAAGAGGTTTCTGTATTGTTAATGCGTTAACCTTATGTCCAACAACACCCCAAAAAACTTAACCAGGAACACCAAACAATATGGGCGTTAATATGACCAACCAAAGAGATTTATACATCAGAGAAGGGTTTCGTAGCAATAACTGCGAGCAATGATACGTCAAGCCAGGAAATGTGTCTTAGATCGTCATGCAAAAGACTGCCGAATCTTTTCGTTGCCTTTTTGTGCTTTATCACTGGTTAGAACGTATTAGTTCGTTCTCGTTTTAGCGATTGGCATCATCAACTCTTATTTCTTTGGCAGCTGGACAGAGGTCTGTCCTTATATTCCTGCTAAGAAAGAATTGATCATATCTCCAGTGCTAAACACAAAAACTTCAGGAATCCAGCTAATGATAGTGATGTGAAAACTAATACATTGAAGATACTTTATCATTACAATTGATAGCACGGTGTCACAACTCACAAGGCACGTCATAACCTACAAAAGTGAGTTCAAAGAAAGAGACAGGGACATATTGACCCGAAGGCTATCAAGTTGGTTCGCGACATGTGTTTCATTCCCAGCTACAGGCGTCAGATTCTATGTATTTTCGGATTAAGTATACCATTCACATATTAAACTATGTCAAATTTTTTATTTGGCATTGTCTCCTGGTTTTGTCTTTCAGGGATTTCAGCTGCGTTTTGTATTGTTCAGAAAGCTTGTGAGATAATGCTCTATCACCGTTTACAGAAAAGTGTATACTCCTTTTCTATGCACTCACGTTGGCATTTATCTATTCTGACGCCCAGAATTTTCCCACAGGTCCCACGCCTGTGCTTTTGGGATTGAAGATTGAAGACATCAGCCACCCCCCCCATCGAATCAAACCCCAAGTCCTAAGCGAAGGACGTTCACCTCGCGCTCGGCGGAGGACCCACCTTCGGAGTCGTCGACGGCCGTCTCCTGGCAGAGCTCGTCCTCCGCCACCATGTCGCGGTAGGCGGCCGGAGGACTCAGCTGCACAGCCGGCTCGAAGCTCAGCAGTTCCGGCAGACTGAAGCTAAAGGCGCGCACGCTCACCAACCGCGGCACATCCTCCTCCTCCTCGCCCTCACAGTCGGCCGCCTCGGCCGCCTCGCAGTAGGTGTTGCGGGACTCGTTGATGACCACCTGCAGGCGGCGCCTCGTCGAGCCCGATCTGAGCGCCGACTTGAGCGGCTGCGGGCTGACACCGCCCGCTCGTGCCGCCGGCGACGGCGCCATCTCAGGCGAGCTTCCGCCGCTCGGACTGACTGTCCTTCCGTCAACCTCGTCCCCTCCGCCGTTCACATCTGTCCTCTCTACCCCGTTCACCACACTCGCGTCCGCGTGTTCTCTGTGCCCGTCGTCGCCACCGTCGCATGCGACGGCATCACTCTCAGCGGTCACCTCCGCCTCCACACCGTCTGCCTCACCGCCCTCGTCTATGAACGCTATGTCGATGCGCGCGTCCTCCTCGGTCGACTGCCGCCCGCCGCCGCCGCCGCCGCTAGCGTCGGCCAGTGTTGGTGACGTCACAGCGCACTGGTCGCCCGTCACCATTGCGCCGCCGCCGGCGTCAGCGGCGCTGGAGCAGCGCTCTCTCCCGCCGCCCTGTACGGGCGACGCACTCGCGCGCGCGCGCCAGGGCAGTCGCACCCAATGGCACTGCTTACTGCGCGTTAAGAGCTACCGCCGGTCACTCAGCGCTGGGGGCATCGCCCGCTTGGCGAGGTGTGCCGGCCGATGGCTGGTGGCCCGACTCACAAGCGCTGTCGCCACTGCTGCTGTGGACAGTTGCTGCTGTGTGCTGTGTCGCGTGGCTGCTGTGGCGACGTTGTTGGCTGCTGGAGCGTCCACTGCACCCTTCCGCTTTACGTTGAGTCTGCAGCTCCGCTCTGAAAACGCGGCAGACTCGTCAAACACGGCTGATATGGCCGTCGCTATCGGGGGAATGTGCTGATAGGACGACGCACAGACGGGGTGGAACGGCAATCACACAACAGCGAACGACACTGGAGAGCTAGTAAAATTTCAGAGCAGATGAGATTGGACTAGCTCTTATTAGGCAGTCCAAAACGATGCTTAACTACAGAATAACACGACATAAAAATGGCATCTCAAATATTACAGCACCGTAGATCTAAGACCAGTGTGATACTCTTCTTAAATTTGCACTCAGTGCCAAAAAATGACACCATGAGGCCTCAAGGGACACGTTTTAACAGTCGAAAGACTACTCCGGTTTTCTTTATTAGACACTTTCTACCTACAATCTACCGTCTTCGGGACTAGTACGGCCTTCAGCAAAGGGCACAAGAACCATCGCAGAAAGAGAACAGCTCTTCCGTTATTCAGGACAAGAAGGGCATTGGTCCCCAGTGGTGAAAAATCCGAAAAAGCTTTGATCCAGGGTTAATACTTAGGTGTAAATATTGGGATCATTGGGTGGGGCTGGGGATATCAACATTGGTTCCCTCAGTTTGAATGCATGATTCCCTGTCTCAGATCTTCCTTTTGGGGCTTATCGACGCACCAACTGCCGTGGTCATATGCCATCGCAAGCTCTTTCCCTGTTGGAAGGGCTTTTCGGACCCCAGATTGCTCCTTATTCAGGGAAATCGCCAGGCCTTGAACCCGGGTCAGCCGCGTGGAAATCCAGCGTGCTAGCCACTACACCATACAGACGAACATTGACCAAATATTTGAATGACGTGCAACATAGCCTTAAAATTTCAATATTTGATCTTGACCTTAGGTTAAGCGCACAATGTAACCTTACAAGGTCACGTGACATAGAATGTGAATCCATGGGTCAAGACGAAAACATCAATGCCTTTGGTTTTGTTCTAGTACTAATGATGCCCGAGTTATACGGAATTTCTTAAATGAATTTAAATTTGACCAATTTTGACCCACTGTGACGTCACAGATCGAATGATATGGTTCAAACACAACTTCAAAGTAGAAGACGGTAATGTGCTCCCAGCACCGTTCCAATTTGCTCCAATCACTTCCGGTTCCACAGATCGTAAATGATCAGCTCCGCCTCCAAGGCGGTGAGAGTTGCAAAAAGAGGCCAGGCGGTGCCGGCTTAAACCTCTAGAAAGTAACAGAAGAAAACGAGAATCAAAACAGCCATTGGCAGACACAGCGGAGGGGCATTCTGGTCATGGCCCCCAAAGCGCTGGAAGGGGGCCAAACTATCTTTTGCCCCCGAAGGGCGGAGAAATTTGTGAAAAGAGTGTTTACACTAGGTCTGTCAAGCAATTAAATATTCGCACACAAGTGCAACTGTCCCTTCCTCTGTCACCCCCTCCCCTTCATCACATTGAGCATTTGCGTCCATGAAACGTCCCCAGAACCACCTGAAATGTCACTTCCCACCCCCGGTGCACCAGCGCCCCAGCAAGATTTAAGCCCTCCGAATAGGTGAACCACAAAAAATGGTGCCTTGTAGTCGAAAAGGGCGAAGGGATTTCCGAATGACTCGTGTCGGAAATTCTGGATCCACATGCCAGAAAATACCTGCTGGTTTAGATCAAGCGGTTCACTTCAACAGAACACCAGCCCGTGGCAACTTCCGGTCTGAGATTTACCAGTCGCCAAACGGCACATCTTCCACTATCAGCACACCAACCACCTGCGCAGCAGCCAGCTCAGTTCAACCACAGCGCTACAGCCGCTCGCGTCATGTACCACCGCAAAGTGACACCCGCGATTCACTGGGAGACAGCCGCCCTCAAGCACGCCACATCAGCATCCGTGTCGTCAGACGGAGAACGCGGACGGCGTATCCAGCGAAGAAGCTTCACCATTCCGCGAACCAAGCCCGGGGCCTACGGCAGGTGCGGTGACGTCATCTGATGACGTCACTGCACCTGCTGACGGCGCACTGACGCAGCGCCGGCCTTCTCTGGAGCTCCAGATGTGGTAGTGGGTGATTTCCCAGCAGCTCCTGGGTACCGCCACCTGAACGCGATGCGGGATTCGCGGTTGCAGAACTCACTGCTAGATGTGAGACGGACTGCTGGAACACGAGGCATGATGGCGTCCTTCTGATAAGTTGCTCCCAGCCGCGTCGCTATCTAAACTGTTCAAAGTATGCCATTTCCGAGCTTGCTTTTAAAAGAAACGTATGGGCATCTCTGAGCACATTTTGTCATACCTACTATGCAATCCGGCAAACCACGACCCGAGCAGTTTGTGCTGCATTTGATTATTTAGACCTCAGCAGAAAAGCATAGCTACTAAATTATCACCACAAAAACGATTGAGACAATACTGACAAGTACGGATCCATGGGAGGAGGAAGTCGGGAAAGGGCCCCAAAGTGGTCAAGATTTACCTTGTTTTAGCTAATTTTAGTACATTTTCTTAAAAAAAACACTTTCACGAGTTCTCTTCGTTGGCCCACCCCAAACTTTTCACTCAGGTCCGCCTCTGGATACTGACATACCTGATATACAGCGATGTACGACTGACAATGGTTTATATCGGGCAATTCTTCAACTGTGGAAACGGAAAACACACGCTCCACCAATTAATGCACTGTTGTCCCAGCAACATACTAAGTTACAAGGCGGAGCGTACGATGAAAATACTTCCCACGCCCCATTATTTTGGAGCGCACAGGAACCGTCGTCTGCAAAGACGCACAATGTAAAAACCGCGCTTGAAACGATGATAAGCCACAGGTTGGCCCACCGGAAGCTCACATTACCTCAGTCATTCTGCAGCGAATTTCAAGCACAGACGATGATCAGTGGCTTTGCTCGCCAGAATGCACCGAAGCGGGGCACCTGCAGCTTCATCAAGCTGGATGAACTAATTAAGTTGACGTCACAGGTCATATATGCGCGGTCGCCATGCTGTTGCTCCAGAAGCGTCCCACTTCTGGGTAAGGTACCGACCGCAGCAGATACTGACCAATTAATTACCGTATACCTTCTTAGACGGAAACCAATTCATTAGATGACATTTCCTTTGTCACTTCAGGCCAGGCGTATGTTCCTCTCTAGCAGAATAGGTCGCTCGGGCTGCGCACTTCACAGTTGTCTGCTAGCATTAGTAATGCCCGGGTAACAACACAGGGTCGAACGGACGCCGCGGCCGCCCGTCCGAACTGCCCCCCATCTAAACCACAACGCAGCTTCCGGCGCTTGCCACCTGCTATGCGAGGGGCGGCAGAACTCTACTGCATACTGAATAAATGTCGTTTGTGCAGGCTCCATGATCGGCAATATTTGACGGTGAGTGCTAGGTTTCTATTTGAAACAACTTTTGTTGATAACTTATGAAAATAATTTGGTAGAGCAACCACCAACTGCATTTGAGCACCATAGACCAAATTTTACTTAAATTGAATACAATTCTCGAGGATTTGAAGAATCACAACTCATACCCCGGTAGCTCAGTTGGTAGAGCGTTGGGCTCCGACTCGCTGCTCAAAAGCATGCAGTGGCAGTGCATGTCCAGGCTTGGGATTGGTTCCCCTGAGACGTTCCGGCGCTTAAAAGTTTACCGGACGAGGTCGACTGTCGAGGTTAGAGGGTGGCCTGTGCGGGGCGGCCGTCCCTGTGCTTTGTGGGACATTAAACTTTGACTTCTAAAGTAACCCGTCATTGTGGGAGATGCTCGTTCGGGTGGTGGGGTCGGGGTCCCCGAGACAAGTCCCTTGATGACTTTAGTGAGACCCCGACTACAACAGCCGTGCTGGGAACAACTTGGACAAAATTAAAAAACAATACCCATTGTTTTCTCTATATAATATTAGAACAGCTTAAAAACAGACATCTTGCCTGGACACTAACAGCCGGAGAAATTATCTGTTATCGCAGCACCCATTGTCGCGATAAGATCGGCTCGGAACAGGTCAGATACTTTCAAATGACTTATATCACCCACCGCGGTTCCAGAATCAAGACCCCGGGAAAATGCACAACAGAGGTCGTCCAGGTTTCAAGTCCCTCCCAACAACAGTAGTTACTAGCCAAGAACTTCCAACGCAGCAGGCTGCAAAGTTGAGCATAAGCTTCCCAACCTGAAATACGGGTTTCCAGGTTGGGTTCAGGTCGGGTTCCTAGTATTTAATAAAATAGCCCATACAGTTGTTTTTCACATTTCGATGTTTATCAAAAACCTCAGAATCAGGGAAAATATTCTGAAAAAACTATGCGAGAGTTCCATCCCAGCCAAGCCTCCCCGCTTGTTAGCGCATTACGGAGAAATGCCAACAGGTAACAAGCCACTGATACGTCCTTCAGGTCAACTGAAAAGGCCTTGAGCTGATAACTGATTCAAGACCTAGATCTGCTCTTCCCATCTCAGGCCCTGACATGTGTGTGAAGGTCGCTGCCCTGCCTTGTGACGGGCTTCTTCACAAAGAGCGACTCCCCGGCTAGAATGCCGAGATGCCGTTTTCGGCATGCTTTGTGGGAGGGTGTCAGGGCAAGATGGCTCATCATCGTCACCGCAGACGAATAACCCGGCTACTTTTAACAATACCGGCTTCTTGGGACTGAGCGTGACCTTTGCGAAACAGATAATTAATTCTCAGCACGCTGTGGGCTCGTGGGCTCCCACAAGGCTGTCAGTCCTACAGAGCCCACGACGCCGGACATTTGAGGAAGGTGCACTTCCCACTTGCAGTTGAATCTGTAGACACTAAGTAAGGCCGATTTTGTCCCATCGCTAGTGGACTATCGCTCACTTAGCCTAATGCTTTGAAGTGTGGTTTTAAGCGTGCTAGTCATGATTATAGTATATAAAATTAACCGAGAATTGCTCATAATAATCAAAAGTAATTACAAATGTCAAAGAATACATCATGATACTTCGACACCGTGTCTTCGTCACATAAAAATTTGAATTTTTCAAATATTCGTCAGAAAAATTCCAAACTATCTGACAAAGCCGCAGCGTTGAAATATCGTCAGATACTATTTGGACTTTTCAATTGCTTTAGATTATTATGGGCGTTTAACTGTTAATTTTACATACTATAAGCACTCACTTGGTCGTCATTCACTCTGCAACACAACGGGGATGGGTGGATTAGTAAATGGCATTTAACCCTCGCCCCACCGGGGGGCATCGATGGCCCCCCTAAGGTTTTTCCGGGATAGCAGAAAAACGACGAGGCGCAGCACCGCAGTTGAGGGCTCTACCTCTCACTGCATCATTTTCCCATCATCCCTGAAATTTTTTACCCCGGGTCACCCAAGGTCAGGTCACCAGACGAGGTCAACCAAGGTCACCTCACTTCACCTTTAGAGCTCTGTAAGAGCTACATTTCAAAGTCGATCGATTTGAAACTTCCTACACTTCATGACCACTCCAGGGTCTAGACTGCTCAGAAAAACGTTTTTGGACACCCTTTCACGGATCCCAGGGGTCATATTTGCCCTTTGACTTTTCCAAGGTCATCCAAGGTCACCGGAGGTCAAAAACAGTATTTTAACAATAACTTTTGACCTAATTGAGCTAGAGCGATGAAACAAACATCATCGTTTTTGTCTTGTCACTGGCTTTCATTTGATATACGGCAAGGTCACTTTTTGACCTTTCGTGACCTCAGGTCATATTAGGTCACGAGGTGACCTCTGGCGGTCAAACCACTGGCGGGAGGTCTTTACGTTCCACATAGCGGAAAAAGTACTGGCAATTTGCTATCAAATTTACTTTACCATGCTTTAATAGCTCTAATGACATAAGAGTTATGCCCAGTTTGCTTAATCATTGCATATTTGAGGGAAAATAGCCGATCTTGACCTAATTTGACCTCTGGAGGTCAAACCATTGACCTGAGCACTAAAACATGCGAAGTAATTTCTTACTGAATTCACGCGAACTTTCTATTGCACTTTGCAGATTTGCGCTAACGCCCATATTTTCGGAGTTAGAGGGGGGGCCATCGATGGCCCCCCGGTGGGGCGAAGGTGGCGCCGGACCCCCGGTGGGGCGCGGGTTAAGTTTGAGCCACTTATCCCGGGTTTAAGTCCCCACGGAGCCTCTAAATAAGTTGATCTGATCCCAAAAATCCCTCCCAACAGGATGAGGGTTGGCGACGTCGTATATCCTTTGTAGTTGGTGGGCCATAAACCCCAACAATTATTATTATTATTGTTCTACATCATATGTGTCCTTTATTCGCTTGTTCATTCGCATATATTGCTGGCTCATATTTTAAATATGACTTGTTAAAAACGAAATATCACGCAAGAGCTGCAAAAAAGCATTTGCGTATGTATTGTTTGAAATATGAAGCTACCAAATATTTTCAGGCACACAATCAAAAGCAACAGGAAAAAAATTATCTCGAATTACAGTAGTGTAAGTAATAGGTCGTGTTATTGCCTGGACCAGCGTAGGTGCCATTATCGCTATGATTATATATTATAAGTGCCATTATTGTGTCGGTATCATTATTGCCTCGACCAAGAAGGTACAGATTCATTACAAGAAACTGTACATGAGCATGCCGTTCTGCTAGTGTGGCGGACATACGCCTCAGTATGACGACAATGTGTTTGAGTGTGTGCTGCCGTTTCCCGGAGCCCCGCCTTCCAAGGCTAACAATTCACTTACATCAGATAACGAACAGGACCACTTGGCTTAGGCTAGCCTAGTTCTGTTCCTTGTCTCAGTATGATAGGGCCGTATAAATTATATCAAATCCTACGTCCGTCAGATATATAAAAACTTTCTGGGATTCCGCAGTTGAAACGTCACCGAAAACACTCGCAAGAAGCATCGGTGAAGACAATCGCGCATGTGCTGTTCTCAGCTCACTACATCCTGAGTCAGACAGCACATACGTGTTAAAAAGTGGCCCCACTTTCTCAGCAGCGGTAATAAATTGGTTCACAAACAGAAAAATATATGACGACAATGCCAGTCACAGGTCATACTAAGCAATTCGGAAATAAGTAAAGGCGATATTAATAATAACAATAATATAATATGTCTATCCCATTGCAGCTCTATTCCTAGGGGCGAATGTCGCAGATACGAAACGTCGGCCCAGTTTGAGCTGTGGAAACTGAACGTGAAACCTTTGCGACAAGAGAGTGAAAGGTTCTGGGAAACGCGGGCCGTTTCCCCGTGTTTCCCCGTATTACGACACAGTTTATCGCCTTATTCCGACACTGCGGCGGTACCCTCTGAAAACAGAAGGCTGTAATTAACCCATGTTCCAGGCATGCAGTTAGTATACATTTCAGCTGCTGCTGAAAATACGTAACATGATCGTGATCATTCTATAGAAAGCAGTGTATGCACATTAGACCTTTTGAAATGCACGATTGCTGATGGCAGGTACTAAGTAGCTGAGAGGTGGTTCTAGTTAAGTTTTTCTGAGCTGATACTGAACCTGAAAACCACTTTTGTCTACCATATATGGAAGCGCTCGACCATTCAACATGTATGCAGCAACTCTGCCCCTCACGGATAACTGCATTCATATCTGTACACTACAAATGTAGAATATGGGGCTAATGAAATCGAACACATCATTAAAAAACTATAGTTTAAATGGATTCATCAGAGAAATAGAGAGTGTGCCAGCTCTTGCTTTTCCAATGCTGGCTTGACTTTACTTTTTTACCTACTTAAATGTCTTAAAAACAGTAGCCTTTTCAAACAACTGTACACTGCCTGCTTAATAAGCATACGATGGGTCATTTTTAGCTTTTGGAATTCGAAAATCAGGCGGGAAATAAGCCGCTATGACGTCACTGACACAATACTTTCTGAGGTAGAGTCGCAACATTTGGCCCGAGTATTGTTTAAGCCTTGCTACCCTTCCTAAATTAATATTATCGACGCACGTCATTGACTCCATATTCTTTATTTCCAGTGCACAAGCAATGGACATACCCATAAGAGACAGTGTTGGCGAATAAATCTAAAATGGCCGAGCACTTCTACACATGACAGGCAAATACGATTCTCGGATGAGGAATCAGCACAAAAGCTGAAACAGTAAGAATCATGAAAGCGTCTTATATACAAGCATACCTGACAATGAAGTGACTGTCAGCACGTTTTCTACAAAACGTTAACGAAATATTTGTACATTGCAGAGGAGGCATAAGCTTAAATCTGCGACTCGAAAATATAAAACCAGGCTAAGTGACAAAACGAACAATTTGGCAGACAAGATGCACGTACAATAGAGCTTCTGGGTTTCACACAACTGCTAGCAAAGATTTGAAGAGTAATTCGTTCGAAGAAAAATATATATTCAGTGTTTCGTACCACTCCTGTCTTGCTCATACCAAACATCTTCTCTTGACATGTGCGTAGATATTTATCCGTGGCCCTCCCCGCTCTGAGCTTAGCAACACACGACATACTACTCCGACCGCAAGCAGTTAATTGCGACTGCATCATAAACGTGAGCGGAAACTGAATAACCAACGTGTTTACGATCTGCGTCTGGCGAATTCTTTCAGCCTCTTGCGACACGCTATTTTCGCCACCTGGCCGTATTTCGAGCCCCTCGGTGTGTTTGTGCGCGCTCCGAACAAGCGTGCAGCTAGCACCCGGGTACTAATCATATGCAAATGCCGCTGGTCGCATCGCCGTACCGTCCTACCTCAAGCGCAGAGCGTCGGCGTTAAACCAGTCGGTACACGCAGCTCCCTCCGGCCTTCTTGCTCGCTCTGCCCTGCTCTCTCAAGCTCTACCCTCCTCTGATTTCACCCGTTTTCTATGTGCCTCTCTGCGGACCTTCGTCTGCTCCCCTACAAAAACCGTCGCTTAGACTCAGCAGGAATATCGGCATCAGGAACTCCAGTTCCCCGGGCAAGGTTATAGCACTTCCACAATAAGTACCGTTCTTGTCCAACTTTACGACTTTAGTGGTAATGAAAGAACTTATCTCGAGAACACACAACTTAGCATATACTTTGAAGAGAAAGTGAGAGGGGGCGAGAGAGAGAGAGAGAGAGAGAGAGAGAGAGAGAGAGAGAGGGGGAGAGAGAGGCTAGAACTGATTTCTCTCAATCAAAATCATGTAACAGGGACCGATCGTACCAAGTTAGTTCAGCCAGTTTAAGGATTTAATCCGAAGTGTCTCAGACACACATCAGGGTAAGATTACTGACAGATTTGAAGGATTATAGTCGCAGTGCAGGTGCTTCAACACCCAGCGCGAATGCTTTGAAATATTCAGTGTACATAAAAATTGGCTGAGGACGACAGATAGGTATAAACTCGAAGAACCATACTCAGCACCAAAAATTTCTCCGTAAGGTTCTGGAAACAGCGTACTTGCAAATTTCTTGTCTTCTCACAAAGACCCTTCTCTCGGAATTTAAACTGAAAACGAGAGCTTTGGCTATTGTGACTCAGCGTTTTAACCTTAACACAACCCAGATTTGCCCAATATCCTATCGTGGCACACGCTATTTGAGCTAGCCCGTCGGATTGAACATGCCGCGCGGTAGTGGTGGTCGTCAGGACTGTTGCTAGGCGGACATCCGGGACTGTTCAGCACTCCTCAAACTGGAACGCAGCAGTGCGCTGTGCAGTGGTTCCGACGCCGCAAGCAAGTGCGCAGTGCTGTGCAGTAGTTCTAACGCCGCGAGCACGTGCACGTGCGCAGATGGAGAGGCGGAGATTTGCACGGGCCTCCGCAAACAGGGCGGTAAACTGCTGGCCACCAACGCAAGCGTAACCCCGCCCCCGCCCCCGCCCCGGATGTACTTCTCACGACCAAGCCCGACACAGGTCACCGCACACGCCCCTTCAGTGCGCGCTGACGGGGAGGGGATATTGATCACCTCCAGAGTTTGCAGACTGCGATGACTGTGCCCTGTGGGCCGGAGGCGACTCCGGTACCACAGGGGTACACGCCTGAGGAATGGTGCATCACTGTCCGTAAGGTTTATGTTGGAATCAAAAGTACTGTTAGGACAAAACTTTTCATTCACCATGCGCCACGACATCATGGATAGGTTTATGCGGGGTAAATACATTTTTTGTACTACTTCCTTTGAAAGCCCGGCTCAGGGACTGAATGTGATTGGCTACACAAACGCCGGTGTTTGCAATTACAAAGCGCGTTCCGGTACTTGCACGGGACATCAGTGTAATTCTTTTGTTTGCAGCGGAGAGATAAGATGGCTATCTCGGGCACGCGAACTCGGAACATGTACAGCTGGAAGCAGCGGCTGAACCTCTACCAGAACTAGCCTTCTACCAGTCTTATACCAGCCTTCTACCGGAACTAGATGAGATCAGCGTTACCGCTTTAATACTTGATTTGCGTTTTGTCACGCATCGCATGCGCTACTCACCAGGCAACTAGGGGCAGACGACGAACTCTACGCCAAGCAAGACTCAATTAATGACCTGTGGGTGGCTTTCGGGGGCTGATGCGGATTTAAACTGCGCGAACCCTGACAGATTATGTCATGCATACTCCCAGCACACCGCTCGTATTTTCAATTACTTCGAGAGTGCAAAATCTGCATCTCATTGGCTCACAGACTGTACCCGGCACTGTCCGATCTGCATATCACGGGAGGTGGCGCCCTGACAAAGATGACGCAAGAAATCGCAACAAATCTGACTTTGGAAAATGAGACAAATTCCGAAATAACGCAATTGCAACGAAGTGGAACAACTTGTAAAACCATTTCACACTGTCTTCACAAATAATCATATAATAATAATCAAAATAATAAATATCAAATTATCAAATAATCAGCCTTCGTCACATTTAAATAAAAATCCATAGCCGAAAAATGGAATGTCGTTAACAACAATAAGTCATGCCTATTTCACCTACCCACAATACAATAGGTTTTGCCAGTGATGTAAATAGCCAGTATGACCAAAAATACCGGTAGCGTTTTATAGCCGAGGCGTTATTCTGACACTTCCACATCCGGTCTAGCGGCAGGTGCCGAGCTGTGATGACCTTCACGACAACAACAGGAAAATCGCGCCGCGCTGGACACCCGCCGCCACAGCACGAGGACCTGCGGTCGGAAGCTTCGCAGCTTCAGCATTACAAGCCTTGCAAGAAACCAGAATTGATGCACTTTTTGCAGCGCGCCTCGCAACACTCCGCCGGACTACTGCTGCAATCACAGGTAAGCGGAACACGCACCGCCGCCACAGATGCCAGCCGCCTAGCAGCGTGGCTTTTCCTGCAAGGAGGGCTTAAACACTGGAGCCTAAAAATCCGCATATCCTGCGTCGTCAAAAGTATATACAACGCTGTGAAAAATCCTGCCGACGCACTTCCCTTCATTAAGTTCCCTCTCTTCAGTTTTGTATATATTTTGTTCTGAGAGACGGATGCTGAGCTAGATATATAGCTTAACTAATGAATACAAAAACGATGCTTCAGACACCTGATACCACTGTGCTCTAATAAAACGTTCTGTATGTGCAGCACCGCTCTCCGAGTTTGTACTGTAAATAATTGGATCATCGATTCTCGCCAAGCAATCTGCGACACAAGCAAATCTTTTCGATTCATGTCGGTTAAAATCCTCATCTCCGAAGTTCCAATTTTAATCCTCGACTTTCCATGTTGGCACTGTTTGCACGTTTTATCCCATCGAGAGGCATGAATCACCCTCCTAACTTGACAGCCCGTTCGTCCAGCAACAGAGCAGGATAGAGGCCCGCCCGAACCATGTGGTCCGCCTCCAGCCTGGGACCACCTGACCGATAGTCCTCGGCCTCTGCTTCCAACGCCGGACCACCGCATCCATGGTCTCGGGCCACAGCATCGATATATACAGAACCTGTGCGACACGCCAGCGATACACCCGCCTCAGGTAATTCACACCACTGGTACCAGAATCTAGGCTGGCTGGCTTTTTGTCAGGGAGGGCGACACCATGAAGCGGGTGTTTGGCGACTGGTCCGGTTGGCACAGAGGGCCGCGACTCCTCCATAAGCCTCGCGTGCTTTCTGGGTCAGTCCACACGCGGGCACGCCTAAAAACGCCACCACAATGGCCACTCCGCCAAAGGCAGGCGGCTAATTGTTGGTTATCCACCGACTGGTCCTCGTCAGCTTCACTGCCTCCTAACTGTTGCTGTGCCTGCTGGTACAAAATACGTCCAAGCCAGGACCAGGGTGTGAATTTCTTTCTCTTTGGGGGTGCCTCGGCACCCTCAAGAGGGTGCTGGGCACCCTCAATGGTGATTTGTGCACCCCAACCAAAAGGTGAAACGAAGTCCCTATAAAGTGTGTAAAAGGAGGAAATGATCAACAAAACCTGTTCCACAGCACTATTGTGCATCTGACTTACAACTCATATTTTCAAACAACAGAAAGCCTGAGACATAATGGCCAATAAACATCGATGATGTTGCGAGTCCCAAATTATATTTTGTGCCTTTTCACCATCCAACACGGAGCAAAGCATCACGTGTTTCCCTCTTCTGGTATATTATCTGGTTGTACTTCGACAGCGCTCCCTATTAGTCCTCACTCTCTATAACTCGTCCAACGGTTAAGTTTTAGATTTACGAACGTCCCTTCCCCCTTCCCTCAGTTACCTCGGGAATGGGCCCCACTCATTTTCACTCAGCAGAAACCCATCGCGACACTCCCGACTTCAGCGAACTCGGCCGCCGGCTAGCCTGTGCTGACTGCCGCCGTCTCACCTGTACCGAAGAGCAGCCTCGAATGGTGTTGCAAACAATCACGCCAATACAGAGCAAGGTATGGCTAAAAATGTTTTAAAAACACAATGTTAATACACCTCTTGTTTCATGGTTTAAAGATCTATCATTTTCATGAATGAATTTCCGCTGAATTTCCCGCGATACAAGTGAACGCGCCTCCACCAATCAGTGGCCGCCATCCGCCAGCAGCCACGATTGCCTCCGGGCACAAGGTTACAGAGGTCACGCTGGGCGCCGTTGACGACAAGTTCAAGCCTCGGTGGGGAGGGGTCGCGGGCGGATTGTAATGCCTACATGTGTGGTGTTGAAAATGGTGGTCATTGTGTCTGGTGTCAGACTGAGGGAGGGGGCAGATATAGGAAACATTCTGTGCACGTAGGTAGACATATGGGTTAGGCGTTTGTGCAATGTGCAGTGCGATAACACTTGAAAAACGTGAGTGCGAGTTCATGAAATGAAATTGGTACACGAGTCTGCTTGGCGGACAAAATTGCAGGCATCAATTTCCAGTCCATAGTATTTTTGGGTATCAGTGTAGATGATGTAGCTTTACAAGACGTTTTACGATTGACAAACTTATTAGTAATACAGCACAAACGGTGTATGTGACACACACCTCTGACATTTCAGGCGTATGCAACACTAGAAGTTTAAAATGGCAATTTGAGGCGGAGAGATGAGTAGTTCTGATCGTGTTAACAAGAGGGGTCCAAGGCAAAGCACAAGATGCCCGAAAAATTAACTGATCAGCATTTGTAATCGAATAGCATGAACAGCACTGCATTCCTTTAGCATATGCCATTCCCCTTCTAGTTACCAAATCCTTTCGATGTCGCCGCCATTCGGCCTCCAGGCAGCCAGAAGCCACTGTGCACGGCCGTCTGACCGTGATTGTCCGACCTTCTATCCCCCCCCCCCCCCCCTTTGGGAAAAAAAAGGCCCCATTAAGCCTATAAAAATCGGTGCAATCATAATCCACTATTAATCTTCTAGGTGACGCCGCCATTCCTAGTTAGTTATTGTTTCTTATAATCATTTTTGTGAAAAACTATTCACCTACGGAAAGCTTAAGACTTAAGACACCTGAGGATTAGATTAAGACTCCTAACTCTCAGCATTCGCATTATACCTACCTAATTTGGTGGAATTGCGGCAGTGGGTGATTTCACATGTAGTGTCCAGCCTTGAAAGGGCAAATCCTAGCGACAGAAATTATTTTGTTGGTAAATGTTGATTTTTCAGGCCAAAATTTCCGTGCTGACCGAAACAATACAGCGTATTAGAATTTTGATACGAGAATGGAAGAGGACAACAATGAAACATCAAGCAACGATGATTGAATTCTTTCGAGTGGTGACAGTTTTTTAACGGCTGTTCTTTTAGTATGTATAAAATGTTTAAAATCGAATAGTAAAGTATTTATGCACAGCACATGCGGGTGGAAACGGAAGCTAAATGGTCTCTAAATAAAGCAGTAGTGGGTTGTTGCGTGGATTGTAATGAGCGATACCATGCAAGGCTGTATGTAAACTTATATCTCTTTGGGGCTGTCCGGGCACCTGGGATGAAATCAGGGGAGGAAAAAATGTCAAAACTGTCGCCAACCCGAATTCATATGAGCAAAACTGTCGCACCAAGGATAAGTTGCATGCTGGCACAACACAACATACAAAACTTGGAAAGTCCATTGTAGATCTGCCTAGAACTCCAGTTAAAGGGAGATACGCGAACAAATTATTATTGTGGTTGCTTACTATTTGGAAAAATCCTGACTACGAAACTGTCAATTATTTTTGTATCTTCGGTAAAATTTTGGGAGGCCACTCACTTATTATCGAAATAGGTTAACAGTTCTGATAAAATGGTGAAACCTTCACCCATCACTTGCTTTTTGAAAACTATTTAAAGTTGAAAAGTAATGTTTTTTTTCTAATAAAAGATGTTTCTTCTCCTGTATTTGTATTTGAATTAACTTTACAAGGCCTTTAAAAACTAAAAAATGAATGTGTATGCCCTAGAAACGGAACAAACAATTACTCAAGTCTTCAGCCGTTTCGTACCTCGGGTCTTGAGTCATTTTCTGCTTCAGCCCCAGGATGACAAAACTTTTGCATCAGATAGGTCACGTGACCCCAGTATGAGAATTCCTAGGCTTTTGATTGGTTAATTGTGATTTCTTTCAAGCCCTATATTTCTGTTTCAAAAGAGTTTTGGAATGTTGTTTTTCTTAAGTAGTTTTTTTCTGTGGTAATCCGAAGTTCTACATTTCTGTTTAGGATAGATATGACCTAATTCTTAGAGAAATTGATAGCCTTAACTGGGGGTACGTCATTTAAATCGATAAGAGATGTACCGGTAAAGTCGTCTAGAAATGTTGATTTTGAGAGCAATTTTAAGGCATTTGCAGGCCGAATTCGCAAAAATGAGAATAGGGCTTCTTAAACAACTTTTTGTGACCTTTTGATCTAGCCAATATAATTTTTCGCGTATCTCCCTTTAAGCCAAGTTCCTTAGCATGTTATGGTCACTAAGACTGATATTTTGCTAGATTTTTTTACATATATGGTTTATAAACATTTGGAAATTATGGTTTAAGCACATGTTTAAGAAGCAGCTTTGCAAATTTCACAGAAATATTTAAATAATCTAACCACTGGTTTTTCTACTCAAGTAAAGCTTCTCAAAATTTTACAGAGTACTTACAGCTAAACCAGGACAGACAGGGGCAGCCCATTTTATTCCCTGATGGCCTGTTGAGTTTATTTTTTCGAAGGAAAGAGCACACCTTGGAATAATTAAAAATTGCAGTGCTTCTAGGGACAATCTATGGTGAAAATAATGAATTTGCCCCATTCCTGCCAAAAAAAACTGATGACTGATATTTCAATAAAAATAATTGGTAGGGTTCAACTATGCATCAACTGCCGGTATTATATGGTGTTGCTAGGACTAATATTTTGTTATATTTTGTTTGAGTTAATTTTCCGCTGTTAGTAATGAGAAGTATTCAAATTATTGTGATATAAAATTGGCCATGAGCTGGCAATGCTATTTACCTATTTGATTTGAGCCAATAATGAATATGAATCCATCAAATGTTTTTAGCTAACAGAGGCTAACATTAGGAACCAAAGCAACATATATGATTTCTTCTCTTTTTCTTGAAATATTGAAACATATTTTGAGCTTAAGCACAGTCAATAGGCAGGTTACACAGTCAATAATCAGGTTATACATACCCATGCTTAATCAACAGTACCAATGGTATGTTTAGCATATGAGTTTTAAAATGACCAAAAAAATATATAAAATGTTCCCTCAGCATGTGCAGCAGGGTTTAACATAACATAACTTGCCTAACATTGTGTCCTTGTTTTCTTTTTTAAATATTTTTGTGTTCCCTTTCCCGGGAACATTTTGTGTTAGTAACTAGTATCATTCATACAACGCACTCACACTATGTACAGAGTCTAACATTGTGTCACAAAGTGTAAACATGACCAGGGAGGACAGGGTCGATAGGTGTAAATTTCTTCATTTTTTCTGCAAACAGTAAAACCTTGGACAAAATGAAATGGTGATCAAGCGGTTTCTTGGCATTTCATATCACATCGCTTTCTCAGTTCAGATCATATAAAGAAGGTGCCATGTTCCCATTAAACTGGTATTGAGAGTTCTCACATTAAAGAACTAGCATGGGACAAATAGGCCATTATTGGGTAAAGTGGTTATTGGGAATGCTTGTCACAATTTCCTGCACGGCAAACCTCCAAGACCAGGAGTGTCAAATGCTGCCCAAACAGGTGCAGATCCAGAAGGTTGCTTAGGGGAAGCCAAGCCCATCCACATGAGAATAGGTCAGGTATACTTGAGCATACTTCTTATAGAAAGTACTGACAGAGTCAATGGACAGAATTTATCTGGTGCAGCCAATAATTTTTGCACTATTAATTAGCTACTTTGCAAATGGACAAAAACAATCAAAATAGTTTTATTGAGTAACAGTTCCCCATCTGATCAATTATGAAACACTAGTTGGCTAGGGAACAGGCCAGAAAAGTGTTTGGACTCTTTTATTGCTTTGGGAGTCATGGCCGAATTGGCATGGCAGGTTCTGTACAGCATGGCAGGTTTTAACAAGAGTTGATTGGGACAGCCTTGGGGAAGATTAACCAGTTTGGGATAGCTTTTTACCCTTTTTTGGGGCAGTTAAGGAAACTTTGAATTGCTCTCCCATCCATTTACCTATCTTCCTTCCTTTAGCAGTGTGCGGTCGCAGATTACTGCTGTACGAAGGCAGTACGAAGATACCTACATGTACGAAGGCAAACATGCCACATTCTATTTTAAGCACTTTTAGCAAGTTCCGTCCAACACTTGGACCCAAAGCGGTACTTTACAGTCTTCTGCTGCTATTATTATCATTACGCTAAAACAATTTTCACATGCCGACCTACTTGATGAATCAAGTTATAGGCATTTACAAACGACATACAAACCACATAAGGCAATGGAAGTTTTGGGGATGTTTGAGGCACTCTTGCGAAAATACGAGAACTTTTGTTGCCAGACATTTTTTCAGGAAATACAAACTGGCTTTGAAACATACCAAACATAAATGATGTAAAACATATAATGAATGCGCTATTATTGCCTTATTCTTGGTTATGACAATTATGACTCCCGTGTTTCAATCCCTTGCGTTGCTTGACTTGGGTAATTTTTGACAAAGCACCTGGCATCAAAAGCTCTCGGATTTTCGCAAGAAGAACATCCCCATGCCCAATGTTTTCGACAGTGAACAGTGACTTCGATGTTCAGATTTGCCGTCGAGGCTGGCCGGCCGTGTATCCGGTAAGTCTGGTTGTCGCCGATTTTCACTGTCGCATCCACTGTCCATGTCATTGCTCTCCACAGCGCTGCCGTAGAAAAACAGCAAAAGAACGTGACTACTAATTAGACAATTGTGATGCACTTATTTTATTCGCCATAAATTATTATCTATTGAGTCGTCTATCGTGATATAGCCGGATCCAGGATTTCCCATCGCGTGGAAAAGGGGGCGTATAAGCTGTGGGGCCATCGGGGCAATGAGGATGCCTTTTTGTGCGGAAAAACCTATTGTGGGGGCGCGTTACCTGCATACTGAAGGGGTGGGAGTGGGAGGGGCATTTTAGGTGGCGCCATCGATATTTCAGGGGGCCCGTGACCATTTCAGATGGAGGCGAGGGTTTATGGGAGTGTGTGTGTGGGGGGGGTGTCAAGTGCTCCCTTGCCTCCTGGATCTGCCTGTGTGTTGAGATTTTTAGCAGCGTAAAGACAGGCTCCCTGGGAGCTTTTTTGTTTTCTCGGCGGCCACTGGAGTTCCATTTTGGTTATTGCGACGATGTTATAGAGGCTATCTGTCGCACTGAATATTTTCACGAGTCAAGTTCTGTCGCGAGCCCTGGTTGGCGAGTTTGCGGGTTTTTCCACCCCTGGATGAAATATTGAGTTAGTGTTAAAATACAGTTTAATTTTTATTATTCATCATTTTCAGGCTTCAAAAGGACTGTGTGATTCCTAAAACGAAGATAATATTATGCTATCTCCTTCCATATGGTGGTCATTAAAATGGTCCTTCCTCAACTTTGGGCACCCCCAATGATGTTCATAAATCCACATCCCTGGTCCAAGCCCAGCGGACAGGGACTCCTTTGGTTGGCATTCAATTATTGAGCACCTTTCAAAAAAGTACGTAGTGTTTCAGAGTGCTGCAAGCAGACAACAGCTGAGGTAAGATAGCTCATATTTCAAAACCACATTTTTCCGAGTTAACGTATTTGAACTATTCATTCTCGAGGCAAACCACCACTGTCGACGGCAATGGCTCACAAGTTAATGTTCGGAATTCGGTCTATTTTTTCGACGTTTTGATTACAGCAGGCATAACGTTTTGATTAGGCATAACGTTCTGATTACAGCAGGTAACCACAGGGCACTGAGATCATACAATAAGGTAAACACACACTAGAGTACGAACACGCTGTTACACAAGTCAAACCATTTTTACAATGCTGTACTGTTATGGCCACAATGAAACATAAGCGTTCCGTTTCCACACCGAGTGAGTCAGTTTCCGTGAGACCGTCGCGAGACGGCCTCCAGTAGGTTCCCACGGCTTTTCATGCCAGATACGGGTACCAACACGGGTACAAAGGTCACCTGGCTTTCCGCGCGGGACCCTTGGTCACAATCGACAAGAAACATCCCAAAAACGAATGTAACTACTGCGCAGGGGAGATTGAAGTCATTCGGGGCAAGGGCGTCATCCAGCAATCCTTGAAAAGACAACGAACGTAATCTGTCAAAGTCGCATTCCTGGAGAACCGTATGCACAAAATCGTCAATTACTCACACATCTGACGCTACTGAGAATACTTCGCTGTTAATGGCAGACGACGACCTTGTCGACATACCCGCACGTCTCTCTCTCTCTCTCTCTCTCTCTCTCTCTCTCTCTCTCTCTCTCTCTCTCTCTCTCTCTCTCTCTCTCTCTCTCTCTCTCTCTCTCTCTCTCTCTCTCTCTCTCTCTCTCTCTCTCTCTCTCTCCAAAAGATACGGCATTACCAGAGATGAGAATAGAGAGTACGACTGCTTGAGATTAAGACATGTAATTTATCTATCATCCAATTCAATTCTTCTATTTTCCCGATCAGTAATGAAAGTGATTTATCTTCCAATTAAATCATTATTTACCCCATCATATGCTAATCGATTGCCCGCTATTTACGACACTTTAACTGTCTTTATCTCGACGCAATCTGCGTCGGAGAAAATTATTTCCTTAAAACCTCTGTCAAATAAAAAACTGTTTGGCCCTTGGAGTAAATTGCATATTCCCACAATTACAGTCTGAAGGATTATGTCTGTTTTTAACAACGAAATCATAAAGGGAGGGAAGATGTATTAACTTTAGCAAGCGCTTATGATTATCAACCAGTACAAAATATACATCGGTAAATGCCTATAAAAGAAAGGCAGAACATATTGAGGGTAGCAGTGCCGCTATATGTAACTATAGATCCACCCTTTTTCAATTAGGATGCTTTCTCCAGTTCTGGTGGTTTTGTCCGTGTAAGAGCCTTGAACTCTTCCTTCCGTGTCCACATAGTGTGAACAGAAAAATTAGCTGCAAGACAGAGTCATGTATTTTTGCTGGGAGTTGAGAAAGAATACGTCACCTGTAGGCGAGATTGAGGTGGTTAATATCACGAGGAAGTAGAATCAGATTGTGTTGTGGCCGACTCGGGTAGTCTGGGACCATGGCCTTCCTCTCTGGTGGTGGGAAATACGTCATGCCATGAGCAGATGAAGTCTAGACCTTGAAGCTGCCTGTGTTTGGTGCTGAGGGATAATTGATGCATTTTTTGAAAATGTATCAAACAGCTGACTTGTAATGACAGATGAAAAAATACATAGGTGGGAAATGTTTAAGGGCGTAAATGTTTTTCTTGGGAAATTTACTACAATTGTATGCACATGTAAGAAAGGTGACTCATCAGACCCCATGACATGATTCAACTCACCAATAAGTTGGTGGGATGAAGCAACTGAAGGGGGCCTGTTTGCCATTACATTGACGGAAGACCACCGAGTGATCTGATTGATAACTTTGTGAAAAAGATAGCCGAAGGTTTTAGCTGTCCGCAGATATAAAAGCATGACGTATTTAGTCCTTGGTTACGGTACAAATGAACTGGAGTCAAAACTTATATAAACAACCACACTTCTCCCAAATTCTCCCAAACCCACTTCTCCCAATTCTCCCAAAAATGCTGGCATGTCTCTCCTGATATTACCATATCATAGGGTCTGGCATGGATAGGAGAATCACAACTTATCGAATAAAACTATACATAACGCTAAAAAACAGCAATTATTTCTCATGGAATTTGCACTGTAGGTTGATTCCAAAACTTAGTTTATCAAACGTGGATGTCGAAATAAATTCGAGTCAACTCGACTCTGACTCATGTCTCAAATTTTTACTAAACTCATCCGGCCCAGCAAGCGAGAAAACTGACAACAAAAATTAACACGGGTCGAATAAACTTTGACTCAAGAACTCAAGAAAGAATGAGATGAGTCAGAGTCGGCTCTCTACAGTCCCCATTCAACAAGTCTGACTACCTCCGCCGCTGCCGGCATTCAGGCCTGTTCGAATTGCAATCAGTGCAGGGTCTGCTGCAGGTTGTATCGCCAGTGCTCGCGCCCGTGGGAGGGGAGGGGAGGGGAGGGGGCGGACACGGCGGCCGGAGGTCATCGGAGCCGCAGGCGACACCGGAGCCGGCAGGTCACAGAGCACGTGAGCCCGCCGGCCAGGCGGCAACTGGCACACGTGATCTGGCGAATCGGGTATTCGGCGCCTAGCACTAACTTTCCAATCGTGCGGCAAACCCCACAGCTTGATATTGCCCTCAGGGGCGTAGCCAGGATTTCGCTCAGGGGGGTGGCGCCCCGAAAAGAGCCCCTGCGACAGCGCCAAAAGGGCCCTGATGGGTAAAAAAGAGCCCTGCTTGTTACAGAATCGTGTCCTCAGGGGCCCCTCGGGCCTCAGGGGTGCGGCTGTCCCTGCCGCCCCCCCTTGGCTACGCCCCTGATTGCCCTTGCATCAGCTCTTGAATAAAATGAGTCTTTTAACTTGCTAAACGAATTCGATGAGATGTTCCGTCCAGACTCCTGTCATTGCGCAACCCGGTGTCTCAACTCGGATGTTTTTCCCGTGGGAGCCTTTCTGCTGGGGCTCAGGAGATCTTCAGATCTGGCGGCACAATGCCATAGCCCTGCTCATTGTTGGCTCGTGTATACGGCCGCGCAGGGTCGATGTCGCTGATAGCGGGCAAGGTCGACACAGTACGGTGTACCCAAACTGGGTTAAGTGTGCCTGTGTCATTCACTCCCTCCACCGGGACCACGTTCCCACTGTCACTGATTCAGAAAATATTTCGGCAAAGCACAACACCGAAAGAGTATGGCAGGGTGATGCAGTGGTTAATGTAGAGGTGTAGTTTGGGGAGCCATGGGGTCAAAGATCAAGAAAACATGACTGGTATATTCCAAGAAAATCGGTGCAAGTTGGTTCTTAACCTTGCTTGGAGAGAAATTGTGAGGTATGTTTAATGAGTGATGTAAGTGTGTAGGGTAGCTACAGCGCGCAGTGTCTACATCGAGTGCAGAAAATGATCAATTTCGGTGCTCGTGTAGTTACCGGCCGCAGAAAGCGCGATCACATCAGCGACGCAGCACGTGACCTAGGGTGGTTGCCTGCACGTGAACTTGGAACCTACCACTCCCTGTATCTGCTGAAACGAGTGATGGTAACGGGCGAGCCGGCTGGTCTGATGCGTAAGTTCGTAACCAGGCCAGAATTTAGAGACCGTAAGACTCGCCAGGACGGAAAACTGTGCCTCCCGCGCATAGGAACTGAGAATAGGGGAGATTGCATATGTACCGTGTTGCAGCAACTTTCAATAGTTTGCCATCGGTAGTTAGGGATGGCTCATTCTTCAGCTTTAAGCGATCTCTGAGGGAAGATCAGTGGAGGAATGTGGGAACTTGACTCCGGCCCGATGTATGACCTTTAATTTTTTTGGCTGTAAATGGATGAATGTGTGCCGGAGTGAATTTGTATGTTGCCTCCAGCTCCACCCAACCTGTTACTTGACCTGGGCTCGCTAATAACCATAGTAATGGATGAGTCCGTGACGTATAAATACATAAATGAGCACTTAATTATTATCAATGACTAAGTCACATAGACAAAAAACTTAAGGCTGGGACTTGAGTTTTACATACGTGTAGCTACCATTTTGGACTGTAACTCCCCGCCTGTGAATCCGCCAATGGGAACTGGTAAAGCTGCGCTGCATGTACCATTACAGGACAAAATGAACAAATTAGATTGACTAACAATTTGAATGAACGAATCGAAATGAGTTTATGTAGTTGGGACGTAGGTGAAACGTACCAAGCCTTGGAAATTGTTTCAGTCTGGGCTTTATAAGGCCCTGAAGTTCAAACTGTCGGATAGTTATACTAGGGTTTCAAGAAACCAAAACCCTGTAAATGTTTTCAGTACCGAGAGGGTCTCAGACCTCTGGAATAAGTTTAATATCAACTTATAGCACAGGGATGGGCTCTCAAAATACCTGAAAGTTTAAATCTGAAAATGGTTTCGCTCGGAGGCCAGCAAAAATTGTTCCATCCTCTGGCAGTGCCTGCTTGGTATTCTGAAATTTTGCAACACAATTATCACTTAAGGGAAGCGTTTCGAGGAAAGGAATGACGTTTTTCCATAACAGCCAACGAACACAAGTCACGCTGAAGAAGAGACCCCCGGTAGCTGATACTTGTAATTGCCGAGAAGAGAGTCAAGCCACCACCACCCCCTCCTTCGCCGGAAATGAAGTCCTGGATCCGTCACCGGTTGCATTGTTATACTGGCAAACACAAACCTTTATACACCCAAATTTCCCGTTGCTTAAACTTTTAAATTTCTACTTTAAATGCATCTAGTTTCCAACAATATTCGTCAGTCAAATATTAATCAAGAGAGTGAAATTGGCGTGCGTGCTCGAGGGGTGACACGCTATGTTCGCGTGCCGCTGGCTCGATGCAAGGGCGTCACAGAAATGGAAATCATTGAATTTTTTCAGGTGCCTGTCCACCACATTCACGTTTTCTGAACAGGGAATTTACGTAGTGCTGAGGCATCAGCATGCAACTTTGGAAAAAGGCTGGAAAATGAAGATAAATAATATTTCCAGCATTCAGATTCCAGCATTCTCTGAGCCGAGGATCTAACGGACTACACTGATCCACTTTTCGAAAGGCGGAGACGCCAGTCTTTCCATTATTGGACATGATACAAATTAAAAGATAACAGCAAAACAACTTTGAATGCGGTTAACAGTCAGTATCTAAAATAGTTCAGTAATTTGTCAGGACGGCTCCCTGAGCCGAGGAAAAATTAGTCAAATACTTTAAATTGGTAGGCAGATCCATGATTTCCAATAGGAGGGGGACTTTGGTCAGGGGGACGCCCTTTTGGCCCGGAGGAGTGACATTTGGGCCAAGGAGCTCCAATTCTTTAAGGCGTGACCAGTCCAGGGGCGCCAAATTGCATCGTAGGGGCGCCAGTACTCCCATCCCGGGGGTGGGGTGAAAGGAGACGTTTCAGGGAGCTCCGAGCCGCGTTGCCTGAGTTCCGGGTGGATCGATCGGGGAGGGGGTACCTGCCCCCTTCTCCCCTGGGCCGCCCATGTCCCATTTATCCCCGATCAGAAACCAACCCCCAGGCAAAAACATCTCCAGGTTTAAGGTCATTGCTGTCTGGAAAACAACGCAACTCCTGATTTCAATTTACCGAAGTGAGAAAAGTGATGCAAAACAAAAATAGAAAACGGACCAGCGACAGCCCGGCCACGAGGCTCCTTTCACGGTGACAGTTTTCACCACACATTCTGTTTGAAAAAAGTCAAAACCAGACCACACATTCACTAGCTCATGCACTCACACTGGTCCCCTGCCCTGAATTTGCTTCGTGAACTCTGGTCCGCTCGCGGGTAGTGCGCCGGTGTAATGGCGGAACGCGAGAGCATTTTAAACTTTCTCCGCCACAACTGGGTCGGCAGCAAAGAGAGCGGTCCGCCGTCATCGATCGTCAATGAGCGACGCGACGCCGTGTCTTGGCTCCGTTTTGCCATACCCTCACTGATCTAGCCAAACTACTTGCGGTGGAAAATGTGGAGAAGGTAAGAGCGGACAGGGGCAGGGACAACAGGTATGGTAACCAGACACTGTGCAGCTTCCGGCAAAACAAACGAATAGCCGTGTTATTTCTGTTGGAAGAATGCCCTCCGGCATTTCTGCTCTATGGAGTTGTAGCCGTGTTGGCGTCTGGTTCTTCTCCAAATCATGAACATGGCTTCAGTTCAAATCCCAGCTAAAGCGCAATCTTAACCCTGAATGGCGATGGAAATAAGGCTCCGAGTCAATGCTTTCCACGATGTGTCTCCTGGCACAAGTCAACACACTGACGAACCCTCTGGATGATTAATAGCTACCACGACAAATGGCAATAATTTTAAGTGATTACAGACTATTTCCACCGTAACATTTTGATTACGGAGAACCACGTGATCATACACCAGAAGTCCTAAGCTAACACTTAGTACCGCACCTGCCCAAAGGGAACCTTCCTCCACCCCTGTTACATTTCAGGTGTTCGCTTCCTCCTCACCGCAGGGCTTCCCCAAGTAGGGTATTTCACAGACTGGACGGCTCCCCAGGTGAGACGCGCCGCCATGGCGGGGACGCCGCGCCGCTGCCGAAAACGGCCACTCACCTCTGAGGTACAGCTCCTCGCAGACAGTGGCCGCCACTCCTACTCTCTTAGTCACCAAACTCGTGCACAACACAATCAAACGCCACCAGCCACACTACAGCCGCTCTTCCGCGCAACGGCCGCGGATCTCACGCACGCGCACGCACACGCGAAGACTCCGCTAAGCCAACCAGCCAGGACCCTTGAGAGGTGTGGCCTTGAACACTGCCCTCCGGTGAGGAGAGAGGTGGGGCTTTAGCTGCACGGTGCGGCAAGCGGCGGGTCAGGTGGATCCAGCCGCACTGGTGGCTGTCTGGAGCGCGGAAATCGTGTTGTGTGACGCGTGCTGTGGTGAGGAAAAATGACGCGCCAGACTGGTAGAAAGAACGCTCATGGGATTTGTATTTCAGAGGCGGCTCCAAGGCTCTGCCTTTAAACGCAAACTCAGCGAGAAGGTACCACAACAATACATTTCGACATCTGTAAATGGGAATATGAGACGAGCGACTAAGTAAATAAAATGAAATTTCCGTGTCACATTAATTGATTAATTTCTTTGTAGACATTTTTGTACTTAATGTTTTGCATCCCCTTTCTCAACGTAAATTTTCTGAAGTTTTTACTTTTCCCATGTTTTTGTCAAGGTACCGGTCCCGACAATGGCAAGCCTAAAGTGGTCCCGGCAAGGCCTCGATGAGACGAGTCCACACGCTGGTCACATAAAAAAGATTTTCATGTCATGAAAATCACAACAGCATGCTCATTGCATCTCTGCAGCTGATGACGCCGAAAATCTGGGAGCAGAATTCTGAACCTGTATAGGAGTGTTATACCGGATAAAAAAATCAAACAGCACCAATGCTACAATTAGTGGAATGGTACAGCAGAGTTGTTTAATAATCTGTTAAGCTGTTCGGGACCTTTCACCACTGGATTATGTTATTATGTGATATGTTAACCCGCGCCCCACCGGGGTCCGGCGCCACCTTCGCCCCACCGGGCATCGATGCCCCCTCAAACTCCGAAAATATGGGGGTTAGCGCAAATCTGCAAAGTGCATTAGAAAGCTCGCGTAAATTCATTACGAAATTACTTCACATGTTTAAGCGCTCAGGTCAATGGTTCGACCTCCAGAGTTCAAGTTAGGTCAAGATAGGCTCAAAATGCAATATTTGTATGCACTGAAAAATGCAAAATGCAATATTTTTTTGCAAAACTCAAATATGCAATGCTTAGGAAAACTGGGTATAGCTCTTATTCCATTAGAGCTACTGGAATCTGGTAAACAGAGCTGCAAAAAGTCGGGCCTCGGGTCATTAAGTGCCCGACAGATTTTAGGGCACGGTATGGTCCTGCGACAGATCTTACAATCTGTGAGAAAAAATCTTGAAAGGAAACAGAAAATATTTTTTGTTCTAAAAACTCAATATTAGAATTGTCACCTCTTTCACCCAACAAGTTTTTCATGAATTTGCACCTCTCCCATATCAAGCCAGTGTGCGGCAAGAACCGATGGAAAATCGAGGGACCTATGAATCGAGGGACCTTTGAATAGAGGGCCTTATGGACAGAGGGTCTTTCGAGGGACTTATGAATCGAGGGACCTTTGAATAGAGGGCCTTATGCACAGAGGGCCTTTTAAACGTCACCCAGAAAATCCTCTGCTGGAAAAATTCCTTCACCGGTCTGTCGGGCCCGATTTGTATTCCATAGCACGCGACAGTTTGGCCCGACAGGCCGCCGTAAAGGCCTTTAGACAGGCAAAACAGTTTTTTTCCTTCGTTTCCTTCGTTTGGAAGTGCGTTACGGCCGCAAGGGCGCTGTTTGAACAGCGCCCTTGCGGCAAGCCAGTGTAAAGGTATCTTTGGTTTGAAAAGCAGCCCTGCGGTTTGGTGTGTTGCGTTGTGGATATGGCGGAGGCCAAGGCCCTAGAATCCCGTGGTGTGGTGGAGGCAATACGTTGCAAGGTTGTGTTTTTGATTATTTTTCTCTTGCATTACTTTGGTATACATCTTGAGTAAACTGGTTGAGCCTGGATTTCATCGTCCATAGTTGAAGGGCTGATAAATGGCTCCGATTAAGCTGAAGCCCCTTCCACCGTCCCGTGTCAAGCTTAAATGTGGATTTGAGGGATGTGGGTATTTTGGCGAAAAACGTTTTTTTAAGGAGCATCAGCGAATCAAGCATTCTGGGCTGCCCTGCAAGTTCAGGAACAGCGGTTTTGGCCAAGGAGGTCGTTTTGAAGCATGGATCAAACAGCGGGCAGATCAGAATAGTATGGGGAGAAAACAAACAAGTAAGTGATGTGGTGTTCGTTGTAATTTCGGCAGCTTACATTTATTTCACACAGTATGTTATGCTCACTGTTGATCAATAATTTTAAATGATATTAATATGGGAAAATGAATTTTACCAGCAGACTGGTCAAATTAGACTAAAACATTTGATTTTCCTTCCGTCTTCTTTTAAATCCAATGCCTGTTTGTCCAGAATTAACCACAAAAGTTGCATACCTTCATCAGTGGATTTGTAGATGCCAAAGAAACAAAACTCTTCACCTTTCCACATTAATTTGAGTTTTAAGTACCAAACTATTTCTCCCATTTCATTTTATTCACTTACCTAATTATGCCTATGATCTATGTCAAGGGGACAAAGATATAACAAAAACACAGCCTAGTGCAACCTTTACTCATTCCTTTTACTCTTAACTTCCTTGGAAACATGATATGTATTTGACATTTACTATCTAAGTGACTTAAGGTTATTTATTAGCCTCATTAACTTCAGATCCTAAACCACGTACCCTCATGGAAATGAGCACGGCAATGCATGAAAACTTTGAAATAGCCAACAGCTTCAAAATTTAGGATTTTTCATGTAAACATGCATTTAAAAGTCATGGAAAGCTAATATTACATGTTTGTATTCAACTACAAGTAGACATGATCCTTAAAAAACACTTTCGAATATCAAAAAGTACCCTCAAATCTTGTTTGTCTGGCCATCAGAGCAAAATCCATATATAAATTTTGGGGTTCCTTCCAAATTACCCCTCCCATCTCCAAAAACTGAAATAATGAAAATCTGCAGAAGCTGGCATAAGTAGCCGCATGGTATGGGAACCAGGTCAGCTTTCTTCCATTGCAAACTATATTTTTAAGTATTCTGGGCTGGACTATGTAACATAATAACAAAATATCACTTATTCTCTTTCTAGTGCAGCATTTTTTGTCAATAGTGGCTGCAGAGGACTGAAAAAGGGGGTTGCTTTTCATGTTATTGTATATTTCCACCTGTGACCTAAATCATCTGAATTCAAGACTGAGTCTTATTCAAGACCCAGTCGAGCTGACTTTGACACACACTATTTGTATGCTGTACGTCCACAAATCTCAAATTACATCCAATAATAAATTTCCTTTACCAATGGTGACTCCAGAAAATGAGAATTGGTGGTTCGGTATTCAATTTGTTATAGGTTTCTGCCGATAACCTTAATTTCCTGGGCGCGTCTGATAATTGAAAACCCGAAGAACAGTCTCAGTTCTAGAGTTTTGAAAATTAATAGACTTGTGTCATTCCACTTAGATTTGCCATAGGCGGCTTCAGAGCACGAAAAATAAGGATATCACACACATAAGGATCAGAGCACAAAAATAAGGATAATGATATCCATTGGTGCCAAACTAGAAGTTTTTATGCTAATTTTAATATTTTCTATTAATAATGTGGAAAATGAGTAGGAAAATTTTACCAATTGAATGGGTTTTAGACAATTTTAATAGTCCTATCCTAACCTCCTGACAGATTTGGAGGTTTTTCCAAAGTGCCCGACAGATTTGAGATTTTTGCAGCTCTGCTGGTAAAGTACATTTGATAGGAAAATGACAGACCTTTTTCCGCTATGGGGAACGTAATGACCTCCCGACAGTGGTTTGACCTCCAGAGGTCACCTTGTGACCTAATATGACCTGAGGTCACGAAAGGTCAGAAAGTGACCTTACTGTTTATCAAATGAAAGCCAGTGACAAAACATACACGATGATGTTGGATTCAGCGCTCTAGCTTAAGTAGGTCAAAAGCTATTGTCAAAATACTTTTTTTGACCCCTGGTAACCTTGGATGACCTCTGAGAGGTTAAGGGAAAACATGGCCCTGGGATCCGTGAAAGGGTGTCCAAGAACGCTTTTCTGAGCAAGCCGAGCATCTGTAATCGTTTTTGTGACTTTTAGATCATAAGACAGCTTTTCCCCATGCTTTTTCAATGGGAGGGGTCACTTCGTGACCTGACCCCAGGTCACGAAATCGAAAAATTCCCGGATATACGTCTTATAGACCCTGGAGAGGTCATGAAGTGTAGGAAGTTTCAAATCCATCAATTTAGAAATATAGCTCTTGTAGTGCCCAAAAGTTGAAGTCAGGTGACCTTGGTTGACCTCGCCTGGTGACCTGACCGTGGGTGACCCGGGGTAAAAAGATTTTAAGGATGGTGGGAAAATGATGGGGTGATAGGTAGAGCTCTCAACTGCGGTGCTGCGCCGCGTCGTTTTTCTGGTATCCCCAAAAAAACGTAGGGGGCATCGATGCCCCCGGTGGGGCGAGGGTTAAAGTTTGAAGCGTTTGATCAGCCAGGACGTAGTGTGCAAACGGGCAAAATCGCTGGCCTGTCTGATTGTGCACTTTGCATTGCTCGATTACATATATATGCTTATAAATAAAGAATTGAGTTTAAGTGCATGTTTTGCACATCGAGCCATTCTTAAGCGGCAAAGTATGTGATTCTTTGTTTCAAATACGAAATTAACATCGAAACGGTGACCTTGCAGAACGTTTCGGTAACAGAAAGCTAGTAAAGGGCACAAAACCCTGCCGCTGGTTTGTGTCCCTGGATGAAGGCAGTGCTGCTGCATACCAAATTTCTTCAGCAGCCAACTACGCTGTTACGCTGTCCACCGAACCACTTCACTCGATTTCATAAAGTGAATGTGATCTGGGTATGTTTTATTGAAAAAACAACTGCATGTAACTGAAGGAGTGTAGGTTAGGGTATTTCATTGTTCCAAAATGCAATATTTCGATGCATATCGATGTTCCCCTCAAACCTCATCTGCTTACAAGCTTCAGTGCGAACTTTTCATGTATTTCGATGATATTTAAAGGTCGCGCACTTTTGCAGCTTTTTATCAAATGTATTCAAATGTACACATAAACGAACGTAGGAACGTCCAGAATATTGGGGAGGCCAAGGTGCATTTGGAAGTCATTTCTTTCCAGTCAACGCCAAAGGGTTAAGGGTTAAGAATCAATAATATTGGGGGGCATGGCCCCTGGCCCCCTTGTTCCTACGCCTATGAATGTACACATTTCCACACAGATACTGGCGCTGCTTTTCTTTTGCTTGGTTTTCTATTTCACATCTGAAATATTCTTCAAATTAAGTAAAACCTTTATTACTGCACAATGACTAGCCTGAGTATAAAACCCCACCGATTTCGGGAGTATCCCGCCCCGTTTTCAAGGGAGATGAATATAACACTATGACATGAACTTAACTAAGCGAAAAACACAAAGACAGGGTACACTTTGAAAGAACAATCTTAGCTATGAACATAACGAATCATTTTATAATTATTAGCTCTAAATACGTGCTATTTTTCAATTCAATCTCTTGTTTGGCTGGCGTTTTAATAGGTTCAAAAATCCAGGGAGAAAATGAATAGAAGATAACTTTGCCGATATTTCTATTCATTTTTGGTTCCGTGGTGGTTTGGATGTAAATTGTCTCTTTTATTTCCCGCTGTTTTTGTCTTGAGTCGAAAGTTAAAGTCGTTGTGGCGTCCCATTTGATATAATGATCCTCCTTGAATGAATTTTCCGCTGTGGCCTCCGCTGCTGTCTCGTCAATTGACCCTCAGATTAGTTTTTGTCGAGGTTTTCGGTGTTCGTCTTGTCGGACTTCCATCATCCTTTTGCTTTCTCCACTGTATATTTTTGGACAGTCATTACATTCCATCTTGTATACTGGGCCTGGTTTTTCCGGTTGTCTATCCTGTCCTTTGGTTTGACCAGTAATTGTTTGATCGCTTGATGTGGCTTAAAATATATTCTTACGTTGAATTTAGAACATATGCGTCGAATCTGTTGCGATACTCCTTCTGCATATGGGAAGGATCATTATATCAAATGGGACGCCACAATGACTTTAACTTTCGACTCAAGACAAAAACAGCGGGAAAGGGAGATCGCCCTCATCAAGAGGCTCAATGGATTCGTCAAGGACGAGAAGCAGAAGCAGTCCCTGCTCCAGGTGGTGGAACTCCATCGGAGGGCTCTACCCAAGCGCACCAAGAAAGAATGCGCCTCTTTTAAGTGTAATGGTTTTTGGTGATAAAAGTGCGCGACCTCTAAATGTCCTTTTATTTTGCTTTTAAGGGTGTAATGTTTTTACGTATAGAGCTGGGGGAAAGTCGATATGACTTCGTTCCAAACAAACAAAATCTTACTATAGTGGGATGAAACACCCTAGTGTAGGTGCTATGTAAATTGCATGATATTAGCTTCGGTATGATGTATTTTGTTGAAAATACAATACTTGAATTTCAGTGTTTTTTTTCTTCAACTCTTGCGTCCAGGTACATTTCTGAACGCCAACTCGGATTAGCGTTGAACGTAGCATGCGCTCCCGCGTCTTATTTGGCTAAGCTTAGTAACAGAGTACTGCCAGTAATTATTTCTGTTTCTTTATTGATGCCATATTGGGTCACAGTTTAAGATCAATATCTCTTAAATAGCCTGTGAGCTAAATCGAAAATCTCCCCATGACTCAAGTAGGTATGTATGTATGTACCTGATGCATTCGACAACCAAAAGCGTACTTGCAGTTTTAGCATTTTAGTAAAACAATCTAAGGACAAAATACATGCTAAGATAGAGGTCGCCCAAATCGATCTTGTTTTCAATTTTTACACACCTTAATGTGGTTAGAAGCTTACAAGCTCTAAAATGAGATCCATATCGACCATGACCCGGTGTGGTCGTCAGCCAGCTACCGATAAGCCAAAGACATCATCTTCTTTGTGACCCATTAACAATATGAAACATCTTCAATAACCAAAATATACTAGTACAGGCGTTTAACTTGCACCCTAAACAGGTTTCAAACTAAATAATAATACAATGGTTTAAAAAAGTCAATTTTAAAAAGGCTAGAAGGCCATCAGTCAAAATCTGACTTGTGGTAAAAATACGTTTTACTAGATAGTCCCATACCTACGCTTTCTACATAATGATATAGGTACAACTTAATTCACTTATTTGTTGATTTATTCATTCAAATATACCACTGACGGGGCTACCCACTAACAGGTGAAGCCATTATTCATAAATAACGTAAATTCATAAATGGCTTCCTGCAGACTATTCAATGCATGGTGGCGATACAAATCGAAATGTGTCGCAATTTGAGATCTTACCTCAAAATTTCAGTGACTTCTATCTGCTCTTTATTCGCCGAAAACATACAATATTTTTCCGGGAAGACGATCTTTCTGTGCACATGGGTCCTTAAAGACAACTACAGTTGAAAAGGAGTGTAGTTCTCTAAAATTGAGTTTGATATAAATTAAGACAACAAGGTCAAAAACCACATTCTGCTAAGCCTCTGTCGTTCGGCGTTGCCTGTCGCTAAGAATTAAGGAGTAAACATTTAACCCTGTAAGTAAACGCTTACTAATATATATTATTTACGTACCAGCTCGAAGTACATGTGTATCGGAAGTGATTATTTCTGTGAAATTTGTCAAGAATATCCACTGATGTGATGTCCCCCGCTGAAGGTGCCCACCCCCCCCCCCCCGCCCCCTGCCCCTGGATGAAAACGCCGTTGCCAGTGATGTTGGTCTCTGCATTTTTAGTGGTACAAGGAAAAAGACGCAGGTTTTACCAGATAAATTAAACACATAGCTTGACATTTTTATTTTCTCTGATCAATAATAATTTATTAACGTCTGACCGACATATGTTTTATCACTCATCATACACACCGCATTGAATCAGCCTTGTGCATCCTCGTTTCTCGAAGTCCCGAAATATACTTATATCTAAACATATACTTCAAATAATAGGGGCACCCGCCAGTCGCCATCATTCTCATGCGGTGATGAATATTCCGTGGCCATTTCGACTGAGCTTCACCATATCTTTCGACTGCTGCTACCTGGCAAAGGATCGTACATCGTGGTAGTAATAGATGGCGCTAGTGTCGCCTTCTGTCAGCCTAGTAGGTATGCTTAAAGGGAATGTGGCACCTTGGTTGAATCCTGGAATTTAGTGTAATTAGGCGTAATTTTAGTCAAAAATAATGAAACCACTCATGATTTCTCTGAAAAATGTACAATAAGCTCAATATTTGGTTTTTAAAAATACTCCTCTAGAAAAAGAAATAAATATCAACCTGTGGATGATGTCACGATCTGGCAACCACTTCCATACTTGAAACACTTCAAGGGCTTCGATTGGCTGATGCTCATCGTGACGTCAGCATATGTCGTCACACCAGTAGCTCACAACAATGGCCGCCGGCGACGGGGGGCTGAGGGGGGCTGGTGTCAGGTAGGTTTTACCTTTTTCTACGGAAATATCGAGTTCCAAGACAAATGAAAATATGGAGTACCGGGTTTTCCGACCTGCTTTACAACTTGGCTATCTCAGTTAAAATCACGTTGTGAAGGTGCCACATTCCCTTTAAAGGAAATGGTCTTGAAGGAAACCGCCTATACTAGTGCGCCGGAGAGCACTGGAATTATGAGCATGAAATGCTCTATCTACTGCTCTATCTAAAAGCAAATTGTTTTATTACTCTTCGAGAAAGGGTCCGACGGTTGGGGGGCCTGCTGGGGGTGGGGAATGTGATTAAACACTGCCACTTATAAAACTCCAACCGGGTAAGGAAAATTAAGCGGGAACGACGTTCGATAGCATGCGGAACTTTGACCTAGCCTTGCTCGCTTTTTCTTCAGCTGAAGCTTACATGAAAAGATCGATGCTTCGGTGTGCGTGTGTATTGGGATTTTAGAGGCACATCAGCTGTTAGTGTTTGTCTCAGATATATAGGTATGTCTCAAATATATGAGGGAGGCAGGTATGTATAGTTCCTTGCACCAGAATATATATACACTAGGTAGGGGGAGGGGTGATAATGATGGTGAAAAAATGTTTTTTGGATTAGACCTATTGCCACTCAGGAGGTGATTCTAGGGTTAAAATGGAGACTTTTGGTGCAGAAGATATTGTTCTACCTTGCCAAAAAAAACTTCGACCATGGGCAAGTGAAAATTTTGTCTCTGATGCTTGTTTTCCGGCACCTACTGAGTGTTGCATTGGGCCTGCTACTCTCAGATTCTCTTGCAAATAATTGCAAAAGTATTTGTTTTAAGGCAATGTCAGTTTGCGTATCTGTTACCTGACAAATTTTGCAATATTTTTGGCAAAAAATACCTAGCTAGGTCAGGTCAGGTCACTGAGTTATGACGTCATGCCTATGCCCATGCATAGTGATTTTTCGAAGTGGAAATCTAGCTCGCTCTTAGAAATGCAAGACGAAATTTCTGGATAACGTTCAAAAGCTGTTGAATTGAAAAAAATGTGATATGTCACAAACAGATGTCCGGTTAAGTCCATAGCTATGTCATCAGGGGTCACTAAGGGTAAACAAAATTATCTGAGAGTGTTAAAAAATGACAATTAAACGCAGTATAACTATGATTTTGGTGTCATGAAGACCATTTGGCCCATACTAATCAGGGTTATGCATGATATTGCTTTGTTGGGGTAGTTTATGCCTTTGAACTTACATCAAGACCACCCTGCTACCTGAACTCTCGGCCTTGTTCCTCTCCCCCAGATGGTGACGGGTACCAGGAGAGCCCTGGTGGAGTTGGTATGTTCTACATAAGAATGTTACTGCATTAACTTGACTTGATATAAGATGCTTGGGCACTAACTGATTTTTGTCTCTGCAGTGGCTTTCAGAAGTAGTTATTTCCGTTTGATTTCACGTTTATTGCCACTGTAACAATGTGTCTATGCGTGGAAGGGGAGCCTCATCTGGCCTCACCAAGGAAATGGACAGGGGACATCTTCGCTCCGACGGCCCGGTGCGAGGATTTAGAAGATATCTGGCGGCATTTATGTGTTTGTTCCAGCTCAACGAGACAAATGGCATGCAGCATGGCCTTCTTAGGTTACGGGATATCCTTATATTTATAATCGGTTGAATTTCATTTTATTCATAGGCTTCCAAAGTCAGACCTGCATTTTGAGATCGCCGGAATCGCGCAGTCGGACTAGGTCACTTGCATTGGAGGCCGAGTGGTGACGTCATAAATCCATATAACCGGGATGATATGTTAAGTTCGCCTTAAATGAAGGTTAAGGTCAATTTCAAAGGTCACAGGCCAAGGTCATATCGACACTTTCAATGTTATTGACCCCAGTGGTTCCGGTTATATAGCGTTACCCAGTCTGACGTATATTATCCTATGACGTCATAGTTAAGGTACCTCAATGTAAGGCTCGAGGTCAAAGGTCAGGGTCAAAGGTCATTGGTAAAGGTCAATCACCATATCCCATCCAACAGTTGTTATAGTGTTCGTAGCAGTGTACATTATAGGCAGTATACCATATTGTGACCTTATAGGTTAATGACCTTGAATGGCCTTAACCTCAAAATAGCAAGAAAGATGATTTGCGATCTTCAATCTATGACTTTGGTCCGCATTTAGCTTATTCCCGTCCTTTTCCCCCATGATCACATCATTTTCCAATAGGTACCCAGCATGGCCAGTATTTGACCTTTATGACCTCGTTTGACCTTAAAAAAATTGACCTAGGTAAATGAAAATAAGCCATGACTTAGACCACCATAGCCCCCATCTACCCCCCCCCAGATCGGCGTTTTTCTACGCCTCTTAGTTTCCGAGATCTTAGGAGGGGGCTTACCAGTACCCTCCATTGCGTGTTAGTGCCACACCCATCTCCGGTGTGATTGTTAAATAATGACGTCATAAGTCAGTTAACTGACTTGACACAATTTTTTTGGAAAGCTTACATTCTGCAACTAGAAATTTTACAAGGTTTTGTTTCTTTGGTGTAATTACGCTCACAACTATTCGCGAAAAACTGAGAGGGACAGGACCAATTGGACACCCGGGCGGTACGGGAAATGACTGGCAGGAAGGAAAATTTTCAATTACCCATGGTCAAAGTTTTTTTAAAGCTAGACCCATAACAAAACCACCAAAAGTTACCATGTTTCATATAGAATCATGTGTTAAGTGGCAACGGAGCAACGATAACATTGAGATTTATCATCTCCCCAGGGCATATTTTAAGGAATTGGGACTGGTGGGCATTCGGCTGAAAAGGGCACAAATTCCCACTAAAAGGGCACTCCTACAGCATCAAATGACTGGTGACTGGTGGGCACTGGGCCGTCCAGGGCCGTTCACTGGTGGGCATAGCATGGGGGACTGGTGGGCAAAATGCCCACCACTTTGTAGCTAAAATATGCCCTGCATCTCCCCTAACTAGGCTGCATGTTTTTCTTTTCTATTGCTAGCGAATATCTGCTCACTTAGCCGTGGTTCAACCATCAATGTGTGTGATTTCCTCCCAGGTGTTATTTGTACACTCACCAGTACTCGTCAGCCGTACATGGTTCTACGCAAACCAATTTCAATTTATGAGACTGACAACCACCTCTAAGTCAACGATCTTAGGTTAAGGGCAAATCACGCACATCGTATTTCTATTCATGACCGAGCGAGCAATACCTGACCAGACAATAGCCGGAACTGCCGGACCTCGCGTGTGCAGAATCAGTTGCAGCGAACTGTGCAAACGTGTGCAAAAGTTGATCATCAAGCCATGAACAATACGTGCACAAGCTTAGACACATATCTGGGGGCCATGCAAGGGGTCATACCCCCTTGGTGCTCGGATTTCTAGCTATTACCTCAATAGCTATGCATGGGAAGAAATTACCTCACCTCAAATAAACCATCCTAGCCACCACAATACTCTGGAGCTTACAGCGCGTACGCATTAGTTGTTAATGCAGCTGCGGAGATAAACCTTCAGCTGCGTTGTGACTTGTGAGACAGCTTGCTGATATTCCACTGTTTTGGGCTGTTTTTACGGTTTGAATGTCGGTAGCTTTGCTGATGAACCTTTGACCGGTTACAAGATTCTTTCAGTGAATACGCGTCGGAATAGGATGGGGGCGGGGGAGGCAAGACCTCCATTTTTAAATAAAAATTCAATATTTCCTCCAAATTGGAAATCAATGGCACAATTACATTACCAGCCATTGCGGGAGGCAACAATGAGTACAAATGCGATAAGTTTCTGGTTCTAGAGGGGAAAGTTTTCTGCCTGAAGCAGACTGAAGGTTGACAGGCCCCCTGACTCTTTATGGTGGCGACGCTCGTGTTTCAGTGTAAATACAAGAGCCGGGGCGCAGAAGCTGCTTTATAAATTGGTTCTAATGTTGGGAAATGAGATATCTATATAATCTTAGTGTAAAACAATCAGACATTAACCCGGCACCGCCTGGGCTCCTTTCGTACACACCACTGCCTGAGGGTCCGATCGGACCCCTGATCTCGGTAACCGGAGATGATACGGAACATATTGAAACGGCGCCGGAAGTGCCTTACCGTCATCTACTTTGAAGCTGAGTTGGAGCCATGTCCATTGACCCATGACGTCACAGTGGGCCGAAATAGGTCAAAATTAGGCCCATTTAGAAATTATATTATAACTCGGAAACCATTGTACCTAAAATAAATCCTGGATTGGAGTTTAACACACGCATTGACGGGGGTCTGAGCCCCCTTCGCTTCGACGAGGGGGGGCGGGTACCCGCCCCCTAGGATCTCGAGAACCACGGTAGGTATACGGTAAACGGCGTTGGGTAGCCCATTCACTTCTCCATCGTAAATATTTAGAAATTTTTTTGTCAGGTCACATTTAAGGTCACGAGAGGTCAAAACATGCCGTAATAGGGATAACATGTAAATTAAGTTTTTTGGCCATTACATCTGAACAAGTAAAGATAGAGCAAAACTACTTAAACTATGTGAATCCTCGCAGCAAGCCAAATCGAATGATATATAATTTGACTTTGCTAGGTCAAATCAAGGATTTGACCTGACCTGAGGTCAGTTCAGGGTCAAATTATATAAAATACATATCATTAGAACCACAAAGCCAATGCGAGTCTAATGCAGCTAAAATAAACGCTCTATCACTATCCGTTACTGAGTTATACAGTAAAAAACATTTTTCCCATGTATTTCCAATGGAGAGGCCATGCCTCGTACCTTACCTTGGGTCATCGATATCAAAAATTCCGGAACATATTTTAGAGAACTCGGTGGGCCCAATGTGTGATATGAGTTTCAATCGGATAAGTTAACCCTGCTCCGACCTATGCTATCTTAAACTTTTTTTAGGTCAGGTCACTTGACCTGTACTGGTGACCTGACCTGAGATGACCTAACCTTAAAATTTTCACAAAAGTTGTAACAATGATGAGGGAAAAGGTATGCCAAGTACGGCGGCGCTACGCGCCGCCGCTTTTCTGCTATCTCCGAAAAACCCGAGGAGGGGCGGGTACCAGCCCCCGTCAATGCGCGTGTTAAGGGCACGTCAGCGGCTAAGGCTTTAAGTGCTAGAATAAATCCGAAGGTGTTAATGTGTTCATCTGGACTCAAGGAATTGAATTATATGCATGACCTTGTAGGGTCACATTGTGGGTCCAGGTCAAATAATGTGATTTCAACGTCATGTTGCATGCCATTCAAATCCTTGGGAAAGCTCATGTCCAGGGGCGTAGCCAAGGGGGGGGCGGCAGGGACAGTTGTTCCCCCTGAGGGCCCGAAGGCCCCTCCCCCTGAGGACATGAGCCGCGCTTCGCGTGGCTCGCCCGCACTATGCTCTGTGGCCAAATTTGGCATTTTATACCAGACAGGGCCCTCTTAACACCCGCACTGGAGGGGGGGGTCTGGCACTAACGCGCACTGGAGGGGGCCTGGTAGGCCCCCAAGATCTCGGAAACTAAGAAACATAGAGAAACGAAATTTGAGAGGTGGGTGGGGATTATGGTGATCTACATCATGACCAATTTTTATTGACCTAGGTCAATATCTCCAAGGTCAAACTAGGTCATAAAGGTCAAAACTTGGCCATGCTGGGGACCGACCGGTAAATGCCGTGATTATGCGGTAAAATTGGCGGGAATAAGCAAAAGACGGACCAGGGTCATATAGAGAAGGTCTCAAAGAGCCTTCCCTTCAATTTTGGGGTCAAGGTCATTCAAGGTCATTGACCTGTAAGGTCACAATATAGTATACTACTTATAATGCACACTTTGACTAACACTATAGCCACTGTTTGGCGGGAAATGAGGATTGACCTTTGCAAATGACCTTTGACCTTGCCCTTTGACCTTGATCTTGGTATTGGGGTACCTTATCGATGACGTCATAGCATAACGTACGTCAGACCAGGTAAGGTCATTTGACCGGAAGCACTGTGGTCAATGACCTTGAAAGTGCAGATATGACCTTGACCCGTGACCTTTGACCTTGACCTTCATGAGAGGTGACCTTGACATATAATTCCGGTTATATGGAGTTATGACCTCACCACTCGGTCTCCAATGCAAGCTAACTGGTCCGACTGCGCGATTCCGGCGATCTCAAAATGCAGGTCTGACTTTAAAAGCCTACAAGTCAAAAAATTTTCGACCGATTTTCAAAAAATTTTCACCAATCGACGCGCTATTAAATTCTGTTTAATGTGGCAAAGTATCGAGTTTCGGCTACGAGCGGTTCTCTAGCCACCTCGGAAAAACAGGTGCGCGTGTTAAGCCCTCTTCAGCACTCTATTCTGTAACATGCAGGGCCCTTTTGGCGCTGTCGCAGGGGCCCTTTTCGGGGCGCCGCCCCTCCTTGAGCGAAATCCTGGCTACGCCCCTGCTCATGTCTATGATACAGAATTTAAGATCATATATTGTTTCTTTTTAAAGTTATAGACACAAGCAATCTCGAAAACCAAAAGTTTCAATCTCGAAAACTTAAGTGACCTCTGGTGACCTTGATATTGACCTGAACTTAAAGTGGAAGGCAACGTGCAGGTTTTTAGTTTCAAGAACTTTTGAATGATGTTCGAGAACTTTAACTATTTCTTCTAGAAGCCGAGTTACATCCTGGTTTTGTCAGCCTCATTTTAGAAGAGGAAAACGCCTAGACATGACGTCATAACTCGTTTAGGTACCTGACCTAACCCGATGTCAACTTTCTGTCATAAATCGTCAAATTGATTATACCAGAGGCCTGCAAAGCGAAGCGCGTCTCATTTGAATCGGCTCAGAATTATTCGCGAAAAACTGAGGGGGAAATGGTTATGATCGGACCCCAGATGGCAAAGAGTGAACACGTGCACTGGAGGGGGCCTTGAAGGTCCCCTCACCTATTTTTCCAAGGTGGCCGGAGAACTGCTTGTAGCCGAACAACAATAGTCGGTCAAATTTGAGCGATTTTAATGGTGCGTCGATTGGTGAAATTATTTTGAAAATCGGTTGATAATGTGTTGACTTATAGGCTTTTAAAATCAGACCGGAATTTTGAGATAGCCGCACTCACACCGACGGACCAGTTGGCTTGCATTGGAGACCGAGTGGTGAAGTCATACCGTTATATAACCGGGATGATATGTTAAGGTCATCTCAAATGAAGTTTAAGGCCGGGGTCAAAGGTTACAGGTCAAGGTCATATCAGCACTTCCAAGGTCATTGACCCCAGTGCTTCCAGTCAAATGGCGTTACCCAGTCTGACGTGTATTATGCTATGACGTCATTGTTAAGGAAACTCAATGTAAATCAAAGGTCAAAGGTCATTGGTAAAGGTCAATCCTCATTTACCGCCCAACGGTTGCTATAATGCTGGTTATAGTGTAGATCATAGGTAGTATACCATATTCTGACCATAAATGATGTTGAACCCAAAATTTTAGCAAACATTATTTGCGACGTACCCTCTTTGACCTTGGTCCGCCTTTAGGTTATTCCCGTCTTTTCCCGCATAATCACGTCATTTCCCACTAAGGCCCACCATGCCCAGGATTTGACCTTTATGACCTCGTTTGACCTTGAAGATATTGACCTAGGTAAATTGAAATTGGCTATGATGTAGATCACCATCAAGCGGCGTTTTTCTATGACTCTTGGTTTCCGAGATCTCAGGGTGGGGCCTATCAGAGCCGATCCAGTGTGCGTTAGTGTCAGACCCATTTCCAGTGCGGGTGTTAAGCAACGGCAAACTCAGGCCGGACATTGAGGCCACTGTCAGGCACATTGCGCATGCGTGACCAGCAGATGCAGTTGGAAGCGCAGCAGATCATTTTCTCCGCGAGCACTGGCAGCGTCAGTGATTTGGGGCCAGCGCCGAAGACCAGACCATAAGACCAGCGCTGACGACCCTGCTGTCTCGCACAGACGTCGGAGGCCTCACACGGTGCCCCAGGCACCAAACGGGACCGGCCAGGGGACCAGAGGTCAGAGAGGTCACCGCTGCAGGTCAGAAGTGCCCCACAAGGATGGAGAGACAGCGTGCTGTATTAGTTCTGGTGGTCTGCGTAGCAACAGGAAGCGGAGATGACCGGATAGAGTCAGTCAGCTGCGGAGACTGCGACGGAACACAGGCAAGAACACCCGCCCGCGAGGTTTTGGGACGGGGCTGCCAGTCAGCGTAGGTAGTGGGAGCTGTTGTTTTGCTGGAAGGTGGACAATTGTGAGTTGAACGTGTTAGCTGGAATTGGGCTGCTTTAGGATTCGTCGGAGAAAATCTTAGACGTGCTAAAACAGGTCATAATACTTTCAGTTTTGCTGCAGATCGGCATTAACGCTGTTGTAACTTTGCTTGGGCGTGAATTTGTTTACCCATAACATTTGGAGATTTTTTCGCCAAACTTGAATGGATGTGACTTAGCTTTACAAGCCGAAACCTCCTAAAACTTCAATCAAACAAGCAATTGCCGATTTTCAATGAAAAAGCCACTTTACCGGTTAACATGGCTGGTAAAGTTTATGACTGCGCATTTGAGGCTTTAGTGTGTTTGCCTTTATAGAGACGGCGGGAAGTGGCAAAACAACTGGTTAGCCTTGAAGGACTACAGAAGATTGAAGGCCCTCCGGTGACGATCAAACGACAAAGCATTAGCATGCACACACACGAAGACGCGCGCATTTAGCACCTTAGTCCTATGACCTCGTGGTTATATTCGCCGACTGCCCTAAAAGTCCAAAAACCTGGTAGAGTGCCGCTTCTCTGTATTTTACTGGTGATTCTAAATCAAGACAGACATTTCAAAGAACAAGAAACACAGGTGCACTGCATGGGCAAAGAGATTAGACTCTTAGCTTAAAGGGAATGTGGCACCTTCACAACGTGATTTTAATTGAGATAGCCAAGTTGTAAAGCAAGTCGGAAAACCCGGTACTCAATATATCATTTGTCTTGGAACTCGAGATTTCCGTAGAAAAAAGCTAAAACCTACCTGCAATGTACCCCTCATGTACCCTTAGCAGCAGGCCACAGTTGTCATGGCTGTTGGTGTGACGACATATGCTGAAGTCACGAGGAGCATCAGCCAATCAAAGCACTTGACGAGTTTCGAGTATGGTAGTGGTTGCCAGATCATGACATGATCCACAGGCAGATATTTTTTCCTAGAGGAGTATTTTAGAAATCAAAATATTGAGGTAATTGTACATTTTTAAGAGAAATTATGAGTGGTTTCACTATTTTCGGCTGAAAACACGCCTAATTACACTTAATTCCAGGATTCGACCAAGGTGCCACATTTCCTTTAAGGTCGGGAAGAGGCACAACGATACTTTTACTGGTTTCGTCCATTCTTATTGTTGACTGGTATGTTTGTTGTTCTCCCGTGATTCGACCACAAGTGTCACAGAAAACCCAGTTGTCCATGATTTTATAAATCAGCTTGACCCAGACTGTGGGTGCGGGACAAGGCTATATAGGCCCAGACTCTGTGGGATGATGGCTGGGTCGAACGGAACTCGGTGAATTTATTTTTAACGTTTGGCGAGTGTCAGAAGCTGGAAAAAGGGAAATGAGGCAGTGAAAGGGGTTGTTTGGTTTAGTTTAGTCACTTACGTCGCACGCAGACGAAACAGCTAATGATAGGCAAAGTAAGTTGATAAGATTATCGCGTACCATACGCGTCGGAAAAGGGGGGCCAGGGGGGCCTGGCCCCCACTTTTTGGCAAAAATTTCCTGATCTCAGTCAAAATGAGAGAAAACCGGACATTCTTATATCCAGCCGCTGCGGGAGGCAACAAAGAGCCCAAATTCGAACAGTTTTTGGTCCTGACATTGAAAGTTTTCTGTCAGCATCAGGTTGAAGTTTGGCTGGCCCCCACTTTTTTGCCGGTGGCGCACTTATGTCGCGTACAAGCAAACTAACACGGACTGCTCATTAAAACGTGAAATACTGATCGTGAGGTTAATTCGCTCACAATTACTCATGTTCACATACTATTTTCAGGCAAGATGTTACATTAAATAGTAATGTTAACTATTAACTGCGAAACATATCATCCATTTTTTCAGGCAACTCTTTTGCGTACCTAGAACTTGACTAGAGAGAGCTAACCCAAGCGTGGGTTACAATTCATCAGCCAATATTACCCCGTTGGATCAGCGTGGAGAAGCGGAAACATATTTCTTATTCATTCATTCTTTTAGCTATACCACCAACAGGAGTTTCCCCACTGATCAAGAGTTTCTTCCTACTGAACAGAATTTCCCCACAGATTGGCAGTTTCTCCACTGAGCAAAAGTTTCTCCCACGAATCGGGAGATTCCCCACCGATTTTTAGTTTCCCCCACCGATCTTGAGTTTCCCCACTTGTCGGGAGTCCCCCCCCCCACTGATTGGGAGTTTCCTCACCGATCGAGGAAGCTCCCTACTGACTATGAGTGTGTATAAGTGCAGTGGTATGCATAGTCGTGTCATTTCCATGTTTAAAGGGAGATACGCGAAAAAAATTATTATTGTGGTTTCTTGCTATTTGAAAAATCCTGATTACGAAACTATCAATTATTTTTGTGTCTTCGGCAAAATTTTGGGACGCCGCTCACTTATTATCGAAATAGGTTAACAGTTCGGATAAAATGCTGAAACCTTCACCCAACACTTACTTTTCGAAAACTATTAAAAAGTTGAATGAAAATGAATTAGTTTGCCCTAGAAACGGAAAAACATAATTACTCAAGTCTTCAGCGGTTTCGTACCTTGGGTCTTGAGTTATTTTCTGCTTCAGCCCCAGGATGACAAAACTTTTGCGTCAGATAGGTCACGTGACCCCGGTGTGAGAATTCCTAGGCTTCTGATTGGTTAATTGTGATTTCTTTTAAGCCCTATATTTCTGTTTCAAAAGAGTTTTGGAATGTTGTTTTTCTAAAGTAATTTTTTATGTAGTAGTCCAAAGTTTTACATCACTGTTTAAGATAGATATGACCTAATTCTTAGAGAAATTGATAGCCTTAGCCGTGTTTACGTCATATACACCGATATGAGGTGTACCGATAAAGTCGTCTAAAAATGAGACTTTAAGGCATTTGCAGGCCGGATTCGCAAAAATGAGAATAGGACTTCTGAAACAACTTTTTGTGACTTTTTGATCTAGCAAATACATTTTTTCGCGTATCTCCCTTTAAGTGTGCATTTTGCAAATACACTTGAAATGTTTCAGTTTGAGTTACGCTTCTTATTGTTGTTACCGTATCTTGTAGGCCAGGGTGTGAATTTGCGAATATCACTGAGAGTGCCCAAATTTGAAGAAAACAATTTAATGACCACCAAATGAAAAACGATAGCATAATATTATATCTATTTTAGCCATCACACAGCCTATTTCAATCTTGAACATGATGGACAATAAAATGTAAAGGGTATTTTAACACTAACTCGGCCGTGAAGGGCACAAGTTTACATCTCTGCATAGTACCGCTCATCAAGGTCTGCGCAACAAGCCACGATTGTTCGAGACCGTTTAGGCACCGTTTCCACTGCCATGTGCCGTGCTAAAAATATTTCACAATTAAAATTCAAACATCTTGAACATAAAAACAGCGGTCCAAAACTACCGCAGCCGGAAATAATTTATTTAACGTTGCTTGATGCCTCATTATTGCCTTCTCCCATTCTCGTGATAGCATTTCAGTACACTGTATTGCTTCAGTCAGTACGGAATTTTTGCGATACAAATCAATATCTAACAAAAGAAAGCGTTTATTTTGCTAAGATTCATCCTTTTCAATACATGACACGACTTGTGAGCTCACCCACTGCCTCAGTTCCACCAAATTAAGTATGATTTGATAGCTGAGTGTTGAACGCCTTGATCTAGCAACTGTACATGATTTTTGATGATGATGATAATAAACAATAAAAACTAGGAACACAACGTCAACCGGCACGTTGAAATCGAAGTATTTTAGTATAGAAACCGATTTTATAGACCTATAAATAGAAGGCCAAACGGTTAGGCAGTCAGACAGCAGTGCACAGTGGCTTCTGGCTACCTAGAGGCCGGGTGGCGGCGACATCGAAAGGATGCGATGGGGTAATGGCCCATGCGAAAGGAATACAGTGATGTTCATGCCATCAAAATATACATACTTACTCAGATAATTGACTCGTGCATCCTGTGATTTCCCCTGAACGCTCCCTATTTTGCGGTCATAAATATTTATTTATTTATTCAAAATAATCGCCAACTGATATAATCCACTCACAGGCGAAGTCAGAGCATTAGAAAAGACTATTTACATCACAATAATAGAGACAGTGTAGGGGAGACTGGGGTCAAATGTAACACGAGGCAATTGTAACACTGGCCTTATTGTCTAAACTAATCAATGTATGACGCTAGTGGCACAACCGGAAATGCGCAATCAGCTGCTGCCTTTGTTAACGAAGTTTCAACTCGGTGCGGCGGGTAAGTCAGACGCTGGTCACAATTATGTGTTTTTGAGGGTGTTTTGTAACTTCTGAAATATTTAGAGATGATTAGCTTATTGATGGTTATGATGAGGTACAGCAGGAACAGTTTCAGTGCATAAAGAGTGTTTGATTATCTACGAAATGAGGACAGAGTTTGTCGCCTAGGCCAGCTCGTTGAGCGTCCCATTTCTCTTGGGGTCAAATGTAACAATGTTACAATTGACCCGTACGACGTATATAGCTTGCTTCTACTGCACAAATGCAGTAGCTATGTTAATGATTTTATGATTAGGCGCGCACCAAGGATGTTCGTTTAGGGGACTGACTAGGGGACGTCAGGTCGATGAAGAGGGCGCACTTTTTCACCCAAAGGGGCCAATCTTCATATCCTGGGGAGGGGGCGGGGAGCGATAAACGTTTTGCTTCGCAGACCTAGTGTCAAATGTTTTTGGGAGGATGCATTAACACGTTGAGGGGGAGGGGTCAGGCCTGGATCCAGGCCGACCGTTGGGGGAGAGGCAAAGCTGCCTAAAATCGGGAAAACATGAATTTTGAAGAAAATCGACAAAAATCGGGCGATTTTGGGGAAAATTACCCTGTTTGCCCTTGGATCCTCCGGTGAGGAAGGAGAGGGTGGAGTGCAGGCCCGCTGCCCCCTGGGTGCGCTACTGTTAATGATAATCACATTGCTTTCTAATGATATGTTTGTTCGTAGGTTGGTATATGTTTCGGAAAAGTGACAATGAGTGCTGCCCTTTATAATATTTCCCATATTGAAAAATTAACAATGGTAATTAGGGTATAAAGGGAGATACGCGAAAAATCATTATTGTGGTTTCTTGCTATTTGAAAAATCCTGATTACGAAACTGTCAATTATTTTTGTATCTTCGGCAAAATTTTGGGAGGCCACTCACTAATTATCGAAATAGGTTAACAATTTCGATAAAATGCTGAAACCATCACCCATTACTTACTTTTCGAAAACTATTTAAAGTTGAAAAATAATTCATTTTTTTATAATAAAAATGTCTGTCCTCCTATATGTGTATTTGAACCAATTTTAAAAAGCCTTTAAAAATACAAAATGAATTAGTTTGCCCTAGAAACGGAAAAAAACATAATTACTCAAGTCTTCAGCCGTTTCCTACCTCGGGTCTTGAGTCGTTTTCTGCTTCAGCCTCAGGATGACAACACTTTTGCGTCAGAAAGGTCACGTGACCCCCTATGAGGTGGCTGTAGGTTCTGATTGGTCAATTGTGATTTCTTAACACGCGCATTGACGGGGGGGCGGGTACCCGCCTCCCCCTCGGTTTTTTCGGGGACAGCAGAAAAACGGCGGCGCGTAGCGCCGTCGTACTTGGCATACCTTTTCCCTTATCATTTTTACAACATCTGTGAAAATTTTAAGGTTAGGTCATCTCAGGTCAGGTCACCAGTACAGGTCAAGTGACCCGACCTAAAAAAAGTTTAAGATAGCATAAGTCGGAGCAGGGTGAATTTATCCGATCGAAACTCATATCACATAATGGCCCCACCGAGTTCTCTAAAATATGTTCTGGTATTTTTGATATCGATGACCTAAGGTCAGGTACGAGGCATGACCTCTCCATTGGAAATACATGGGAAAAATGGTTTTTACGAAATAACTCAGTAATGGATGGTGATAGAGCATTTATTTTAGCTGCATTAGACTCGCCTGGGCTTTGCGGTTCTGGTGATATGCATTTTATATAATTTGACCCTGACCTGACCTCAGGTTAGGTCAAATCCTTGATTTGACCTAGCAAGGTCAAATTATATATCATTCGATTTGGCTTGCCGCGAGGATTCATATAGCTTAAGTTGTTTTGCTATACCTTTACTTGTTCAGATGTAATGGCCGAAAAACTTAATTTACATGTTATCCCTATGACGGCATGTTTTGACCTCTCGTTACCTTAAATGTGACCTGACAAAAAATGATACAAATATTGTCGATGGAGAAGTGGATGGGCAACCTAACGCCGTTTACCGTTTTTCGCTACCTACCGTGGTTCTCGAGATCTTAGGGAGGCGGGTACCGCCCTCCCCCTCGTCAAAGCGAAGGTGACTCAGACCTCCGTCAATGCGCGTGTTAAAAGTCCTATATTTTTGTTTTAGTATTATTTTTGGCTGTAGCTTTTTTAAAACAGCTTTTTATTTAATAGTTTTAAACTTTCAAGTCACTGCTTAGGAAAAATGTGACCGCCTTTTTAGAGATTTTATAGCCTTAGCCGGGGGTACGTCATTTACATCGATAAGAGGTGTACCGGTAAGGTCGTCTAGAAATGTTGACTTTGAGAGTAATTTTAAGGCATTTGCAAGCTGAATTCGCAAAAATGATAATTGGACCTTTGAAACAACGTTTTGTGGCCTTTTGATCTAGCCAATAATTTTTTTCGCGTATCTCCCTTTAAGGGCACGTCAGCTGCTAAGGCTATATGTGCCCAGTTTGAAAAATTAACGATATTTCAGTCAAATTATAAATGTATTTTTGTAGGTGGTCAGTCGAATAGGCAAATGTGCCCAAAATAATACGTTTTTGGTTCTAGGAAGGGTCATTCCTTTTCGGCAAAAAATTCATGATTTGCTGACCGAACTGATAAGTAGGTTTTTTTAAACATTTTGAACCCGACATATTCAAGTCATTTATAAGGTTGATTCAAATCACCGGTATTCGTTTTTATGTTCATCTTTCTAAAACAAATTGAATCGGCTGTTTTCAAACAAATGTCTCGCAGTTTCAGAGAATGCCTCGTTTTCGACTACGCACCACCAAATGCGGGACTCGACGGAAGACGGTCCTTGAAGCTGAAGTGAAGGCCAAAGATGCAGAAGTGTTTGCATTAGGATGTTTTTTATCGCACAAATAAATCATCGAAATTCATACGGTTTTAACATGGTACAATTGACCCCCGGTGCTGTTAAAATTGCCCCTCAAGTGGGATCAATTGTAACAGTTGAAGTAAATTTTTGTTAGTTAAATTTTAACCCCTAATTTGTTTTATTTTGAAATCTTTCTACGTCTCTCACATTGGAAAATCTTCAAAGTTGATGAAAATATTATTATAAATGCTCTAACTCAAAGCACTATTTCTCCAGAACCAGAAATGTGAAATTTGTTACAATTGACCCCAGTCTCCCCTACTTCCTAAAAACCATAAAAGTTAAAATATATACATACAAAAACAAAGAAACATAAAAAGTGATAATAGCTTAAAAGTGCAGCTCCCACCGAGCATTTACTTATCTCACCACACATGTCTTGAAAGTTTTAAAATCTTCACAAAAGAAGTCGGCCCCGGAAGCTGCCAGAAATGTATTCATGTCTCTCGGCACCCTACAGAAAAGCCCCGCAAAGAGTCGCAAGGAGCGAGTGAGCCGGGGTGGGATATGCAATGGGAAACAATTTAGCAGCTCGATGGAGTTAATTTTGCCTGAAAAGATACTTCCTCCAACTTAAATAATCGTTTTAGCATTTCAAACTGCTAGTGTTGCATACGCATTTAATGCGTGTGCAAAACCATTTTAGGCGTGTACATATATCACATGTACTGTATGTGTTGTATTACTAATAAGTTTGTCAATTAAACAAAAGAGAAACTGCATCATGTAAGTACCCTGATGCCGAAAAATAATAAGAATTCGAAATTGGTGTCTGCAATTTTATCCGCCAAGCATGTTCGCATTCAGAACTTATTTGATGAACTCGCACTGATGTTTTTCCAGTGCTATCGGCATCGCACATTGCACAAACAACAAACCCTCCCATAAACACAACAGCAAACCCTCCCATATGTCCACGCACGAGCACAGAATGTCTCCTTCACCTGTCCCCCTCCCTCAGTCCAACAGCAGGCGCAACCACCACCATTCTCAACACCACGCATGTAGGTTTTGTAATCCACCCGGCAACCCCTCCCCACCGAGGCCTGAACTCAGTGTCAGCGGCGCCCAGCGTGCGTGACCTCTGTAACCTCTGTGCCCGCAGGCAAGCGGCCGCCAGCGGATGGCGGCCGCTGATTGGTGAAGACGCGTTCACTTCTATTGCGAGAAATTCAGCGGAAATGTTTCCATAAAAATGGTAAAGCCTTAAACCATCAACCAGGAGCTGTATTACATTATAATTTTCAAACATCCCGAGCCATATTTTCCCTCTATTTGCTTGATTATTTGCTCCACCATCGGAGGCTACTCTTCAGTACAGGCGAGACAGTGGCAGAGTCAGCACAGGCTGGCCGACGACCGAGTTCACTGAAATCGGGAGTGTCACGAGATAGGTTTCTGCTGAGTGACGTGGCGCCTTACATGTGTGCTATCATTTCCGTTTCTGGCGAATGTTTTTTCAAGAGTTTTTTTTCGTTTCTCTTGGTCTGCCGTTCAGTGCGCCTCCGGTGTAGCAGATTTATTCGGCTCAGAAAAGAAACTTGGATGCCTTAAATAAACTTTCTATAAGTGTAACAATTGAATGCCGACATGGATAATGCACTCTATTTAAAACATAATCATGATTCTTAAGGTGCAAAGTACTTCAGCCACAACGAAAACTTTCTAGTATCGCTTCAGTAGCGCCTCATTATAAAAGTAGCGGTAGCGGAATAGCGGGTAGCGGTTTCGGGATTTTAAAACAAGTAGCACTAGTAGCGGTTGCGGTTTCAGCCAGCCAAGGTAGCGGAAGTAGCTGTAGCGATTTCAATAATTTGGTGGCAGCGCCCACCTCTGAAATCAATACCTATGCATCTCCATACTGAATTACTGCATAGTATCTGGTTGATTCTGAGCTTTCTTCAAGAGAGAGCTGACTGATCGTAGGGAAAGGTGGCGACTTTGATCAGGGAATGCCATATCTGGTTTGGCTCCCGCGCTTTTTTGGGCGGACGTTTTTGGCGCGGTTTCCTTGCTGGTGCTTGGTCGGAAGCGCGGGTAAAAACGGCGCGCCGCTGGCGCACGTGCTGTCGCTGACCCACTAGACCACGCTCTCACACAACACAGCCCCCTCCCCCAGACAGCACGCGAGGTCGTCTGCGGGATCTAGGCCGGAAGCGATACCTCCCGACAGCTCAGAGCTACAACCAGGTCCGGAAGTCATTCCCAGCATGCACATTAAACGTTACTTTCTTCACAAAATACAATGCACAAAACGCGTATGAATAAATCAGGACCACAAACTGTCGCAGCATCGTCCACAGACTGTTTAGCAAAATGGAAATGTAAATATCTCCAATTTCTTTCGATCAGGCTTTTATATTCATCAGGCAATTTGAAGCTCTTTCTCCTTGATGAAAGCTATAGGCACCTTTCATATTATATTCTTCTACGTACGTATACTTCTCGCCCCATTATCAATTTAGTCCGGGCTCTGGGGATCCATGCGGACGAAGGTTGTTTCGACCCCAACTGAACTAGGGATGTATACGCACGATGACGTGTCAATATAAGTGCCAAAATAGAAGCCACGGAAGAAAAACATAAATTCCCCGTTTGAATTGTTTTCAGGTGCGGCAGAGCCACCCGGACCACGGCAGATCGCCATTGCCGCTGAGAGGATCCCCTATCTCCAGCCATGACTGGATACCGATCCGGGGCCCCTCTAGCGGACGGACACCGGCGACGACTGCTTACCCCCCAGAACAACCCAAAGATAGACCTCGGGAAACGGCTGCTCTGTCTGACAGCTGGGAATCAGCGGGCTCACCATCGTCGGACCTCAGTCGCGACTGGGATGGGCAAGCAAAATATATCAGGGTTCTGACACCAAACAGCGTCAACAAAAATCTGCAGTCTTCATCGTCGGCTTCACTGCCAAGCGCTCACAACTATAACTACAACCAGAACTTCATCACCAAGACAGCTGTGCTACATAACGAGAACGTCGGACGTACTTTTGTGCTGAAGAGACGTCCACCATACGCGAAACTCAACCACAAAGAGAAAGTGCGCAGGCAAAACAAAATACAACGTGGCCGTGGTGGTCTGTCTCGGAGGAGATCTCGGTACACCACGAGAAAACGTGTCGAATCGCCGAGAAAAAGTTCATCTGGCGGACACTTTCACACAAACTTAAATCACCGAGTTTTACCGCCGAAGTCGGAGCAGCGCACCGTGCTGGGCCGACACTCCGGCAAAACTGGGCCCGACACGGAAACCTCAAATGTGAAACAAGCTTACCCAACGCTTTTGTTTGACGAAGCTTCAAGTGGGCTTCTCAGAATCGCTGACATGGTGATAGATTTTATGTCGTCTTTACTACCAATGCCTCCTCAGAGGCGCCGCAGCGACCAGCGACTGCAGCGACATCAAGTAGCGGTCAGCGACAACAAACTACAAAGAGGGCAGCACAGTTCCGTGACGTCGCCAGAGTGGAGGCCCCTGGTAGCGCCGGGCCGGCGTGACGCCGTTTCTGAGTTGATACGGAGCGCGTTACAGCAGCCACAGTACGACGGCCCGCTGGCAATGCTGGGGGCGCTTCTGCTGCGGATGGTGGAACGTGATTGGCTGAGGTTCAGTGACGTCACGGACCCGGAGGCTCTCGCTGTCCTACGCGAGTTTGGACTGGAGCAGTATCAGGTGCGGTGATTCAGCAAGGGATGTGTACTTGCCCCACCATCTATGCCGAGTTCTCCATAGCGTTCGGCCTGGGTTAGATACTTTTGTGATACGCACGTTTTGCTGCGGCGTCCTGGTATAAAGCTTGCAAGATCGGGCCGCCGCTCACTTGTACAATGTTGTGTCCTGCTTTTTTCTACGTTAAATGTTCTTGACGTTTTTATAAGCTACCGGAAATCCAATCAGGCGGTGCTAATGCTGACAACAGGGAACGCGTCTTCTCTGGGATCTATTTTGGGAACGGATGACCCCATGACCCATCAATATCTAGGTACCTCCAAGCTGCATTTAGAAGTTTGCAGACGTGAAATTACCTATATGTTGGCGCTCTAGAACGTTGCAGTGCAAAAGAGGAACTTAAAACAGGACTTAACTTTACAAAAGGGAAGGAACCATTTACTCTATATCCATGAGCAGCTTCACTACGTTCTATTCACGTATTGGTCGTGGGAAAGGCCTTATCGACCCATTAACCGAATCGACAGGTTACGTGAGTTGAGCACTCCGTTCCTGTCGCCGGTACGTAAAACAGAGCGTACTGAAGCTGCTCATGTATCTGGTTTAATTAACTTCAAACCCAATGGCGTGTTTACATACGAGTCTCAATTGTTCTACAAATCTCAATGATACCCCGGCGGGGAAAATACATGGTCGGGAACCCGGGAAAAAGGGCTGTGAAATTTCATTCCGCTTTCGAGCTCGATTTCCACTGGCGAAAGCGAAAGTTCAGCGGTACAATCAATTACACATAAGGACAATATCACAAGCCAAACATTAGTGAAGCTTGATAGCTGTCACCACGACCCGGCGGCATCACCTGCGACTTTCCACCGTGTCAATAGCCGCAGCACCAGTCTAAAAACGGCAGTCAACACTGCCATCAAACTACTGTCCAAGCCTGGATCGATCCTGCCCCGAACTTGCGTCACTACGAGGCCGTGACGTCACTGAAGCCCGGATTTTACGGCCGTGTGTCTGTCGAAGTGGCGGCCGGCGGCGGAGTTGGGGCACCATCTGCAGGACAGTTCGTAACTTGCTTGCCCTGTAACACTATCCCGCTGTGGTTTAAGAGCCGGGGTGATAGCTCAACTCGGCAGCTGGGCGCGTGCCACGGGTCAGCGGCGGGCATACTTCTGGAACGGTTCCGGAGTAGTAAACGTCTAGCTGAGAGAATTAAACAAGAGGGCCAGGTGAGCAAAGATTTTAAGACGAAGTAATCAAATTTAGAGCAGATAAGAAATCTTTATCTTGGGATTTTTCTGAGATAGTAAAGACGAGTAGATAAGCATTCGTACAACCACTTGTTCAGACTTTCGTTCATCCTAGGGCTCACCATTTACCGAGAAATAGGAAGTGTTGGAGGCTGAATCCGACCCCAACGACCCCGCGCCTGCTCCACCTATCACCGAACTGCTGGCTGCAGTCGCTAAGTTCGTAGGGGGAAGGGATGGAGGGGCGTGAGAGAAATGCACGAAAAAGTCTGCGCATCAACGCTGTTCTTTGTAAGATGTTAGTTTTGAGAAAAAACAGAGCGTAACATACTCTACGCATCTAAACTGTGCAAACATGTTTTTTATCGTACATTTGAGGAAAACCGGAGGTTTGAGGGGCGAAGTGCCTTATTTTACCCACCCCTGGATTTGCCAGAGACGGAAAGTATACATCTCTCCGGTAGTGGTGAACAACATAATTGGCCTTTTCAAAACCAAGCTATCATAAATTTCGGTGGTCATGGCACAAGAGAAACTTATCTAGTACAGCTGTCCCCTTTTTTCTTCTTCTCTGCATTCCTGTATGGATCCATCAGACCCAGGGCAGGACAAGTAAGGCCATGCACGTTGACAGACCCAACTCAGGCTGAAACATAGCTTGGCCCTGGCTGCATGACTCTGTGCTCCTAATACCCCTTACTTACAACAAAACATCGAAAACTTTCAACCAGAAGTTAGCACCTGCCAAAAATCACATCTCGCTCGGTCCAGGGACTTAATATCGGCTCGGGCCTGACCTATCATACGATTGCATAACCAGGTTAAACAATCTTCTCCCCGTCACATTCAATTTTTTTACTACTACTCTAAACAATGCATTAGCTAATTCTGCGCTGAATTTGGCGCCTGGATCATTCCTCGTTTTTGTATTTAGACTGCGGGAAATTGTAGCTGATCACGTATTCCAGAAGGAGTTTCGACGTCGCATGTAATTGTATCAATAATGCACCAATCAGTTCTTCATTCTTCGGTCCAATCTCCACAATCAACTCGCACACAAAGAGATCCAACTAATCATGTATTCAGCAGTAATCTCACACGGAACAGTCTCATCCGACTGAGGCGCACTGCGCATGCGCAGCAGAGACGGGCTGAACGCCACGCCCGACGTATCTCCGAATCGGGGGAATACACGCACGCCAGACAGACCGAGGGCGGTCGAGGGCAGAGTCCAGTGGTACAGGGAGGCGGGCCGGATGTTAGCGCGGGCCCGGGACACGCCGCAGATACAGGCGCGGAACAGCACTGCTCTGCATCGGATTCTTGCACAGAACGGCGACGATCCGCTGCAGAGCGCCGGGCAATCGCCGTTAGAGAGAACCCGAGTTGGCAGACTCTGCGGCCGCGACAGAGCCACCGGCGGCGCGAGCGCCGTCGAGGCCGGAGTTCGTTTCACGACTGAGGCCTGGGGGTTGAGCAGGGAGTGGAGCACAGCGGCAGCAAGGATCGGTGGGGTGTGGGGGGGGGACTCTGTCACGGGTCGCAGCCCGCCACACGCTCGGTGATATTGTCCACATAGTGACTACAGGACATGTACTAGACCTACACGGGGTGTCGAGGCCGTGGCAACGGACAGCACTTGAGAGCGTGCCGGCACGCCTGCCCGAAGTATTGAGACTGGGTCTGCCCCTGCGTCCGGCACCGGCGAGACTACCCAGAACGATGCTAATGAAATCAACCGCAGAACTGAGAGCGTCAAGGCGCAAGGTCATGTGGGTGAGAATGGGGGGAGGGGTATGAGAAAGGAGGTGAGCTAAGTCACTCAGACATACAGTCGCACAGGCACACACAGCCAACGAGGACAGCCAGCCTGACCGGGAGACTGGAGTCTTATGACGGGAGCAATATTGCGACTAGACACGGTGCACTGGTTCTCTGAGGTCACCAGGCGGCGCTGATACCGCCACTGAGCCGACCAAAACCACGGCCGCGCGAGGAAAAAACACCGGTCCCGGCGCCGGCCCCACGCCCACACTCCATCTCAGTCTCTCGCGCACGGTAAAGCTGTGTGAATTATTGATCACTACTGAAAATGGAGCGTCTAGAGTGAACTGTCCTGCCTAACTGGCAAAGACCTCCCAGAACGCCGCACCTGCCACCTACCGGCCAGAAAGAGAGATACTACGGAAGCCATTTGTACACAGTTCCCTAAAGAGCTTGACACGCAAAGATATTCACAATCTACCAACCAAGCTGTCTAACAGAGACACCTCTTTGGCGCCGAGTCGCCCGTCGACGCACGCGCACGAGAGTTGACGCATAAAAATCAGCTACCAGAGTCGGGTAGGTAAAAACGTCAACACCAACGAGCAAACCGTCACTGAGCTAAAAACAGACGGCGAGCGGCCGACCCTCGCCCGTCCCCGGAATGTATGCCACGGCCGTTCACACCGGGCTGCGAACACCATCGGAAAACCGCACACACCACGCACCAATCGCCTATGGCACACAACGCCAGCGTACCCGCCACCGCCAGCTGGGAGATGAAAAGAATTTAAAAACGCTAGCATTTCTACTGAGTGACGCCGTGGGGGCGCGGCCTGAGCGGTCAGCTGATGCGTCGCAAACGCCGCCCGGCCGTCCACAGATATCACATCTCTTCTCCAGTCGTCGCCAGCCGCGCTCTCCCTCGCCGAGAGAAGCCGCCGACCACCGCCCCCGCCCACCTTACATTTTCGTTTTCGAGTTCTGGTGCTGAAGCTTTCGTGAACTTTTACTCTGCAAGCGCAGAATCGAACATAAGGCAAAGCTCACATGGAAGCGTCGCTGGGAGACAAAAGCTCAAATGGCAGCACCATACCTGAACGCGGAGTACAAAATCAGTAACCTGATCAACCAATACTGAAACAATGCACAATAGTAACTAGATATATGGTAAACATCATCAATGACAAACGCCTCCTAACGTAACCCGACAGAGACAATTGCACATCATGGTTCGGATATGAAAGAAGCTGCACTCAATGAAATATATTCCGAAATAACTTCATGCGTGGATACATTCAACACGTTCAGCCGCTGCTGCAAAAAAGACCCCGAGTACAAGAAGCAGTGTCAAACCGGCAACCAGCGAACGATTGAATCCAAGGACTCGAAGCTCTAGTTAGATCCGTGCAAGGTGATTAAGTTTAACGGGCACAGTCCGTTGGCTTAACCGTTCCACCCCACCTCAACAACAACGCCGGTGCGTCATACCACACAAATGAACAACTCAGTGCGAAAGGCACGAAAAAAGCAGGACAACAAAACCCGAACGGCACCGTTCAAGACGCCCGATGTAGGCAACTGCAGAGCCGAGGCACTGCGGCCAACTGCAGCCTGCAGTCTGAAACGTCACCGTTGCAAGGCGAAACAACAGCCAACCCAACCTCCGCCAGCTCAGGACTACTGACTTGTTTGCCACGCACTCCACACAGCATGCAGAATCGTCGTCCGTCAGCGTACAGCGAATCTTCAAACAGGAAGAAGAAAAACAGACACAAAAATACCAGGCAGAACCACTCAATACGTGAAGCAAATCAACTGAAGCGACCAGGACACAGATAGAAAGAGAGAGGAGAAGCCGCCAGAGCATGCCTGCCAGCCAGAGGTGTGCGTGCCGGCGAGCGGGGCGGTGCGGCGGCGGGACAGGCGGGCGGCGGAAGGTCAGCAGCAGTCGGGACATACGCCGGGTAGCAGGTGTCGCAGCGAGCCGCCCTTCTGACCGCCCGACCGACCCAGCTCCAGCGACGGTGACTGTCAGTAAACCCAGGACACCGGCACCTGCACACGGGACAGACTGTCAGTAAACCCAGGACACCGGCACCTGCACACAGGACAGACTGTCAGTAAACCCGGGAAACCCAGGACACCGGCACCTGCACACGGGACAGACTGTCAGTACCGGGAAACCCAGGACACCGGCACCTGCACACAGGACAGACTGTCAGTAAACCCCAGGACAAACCCAGGACACCGGCACCTGCACACAGGACAGACTGTCAGTAAACCCGGGACAAACCCAGGACACCGGCACCTGCACACAGGACAGACTGTCAGTAACACCCAGGACACCGGCACCTGCACACGGGACAGACTGTCAGTAAACCCCGGACACCGGCGACCTGCACACAGGACAGACTGTCAGCAAACCCAGGACACCGGCACCTGCACACAGGACAGACTGTCAGTAAACCCAGGACACCGGCACCTGCACACAGGACAGACTGTCAGTAAACCCAGGACACCGGCACCTGCACACAGGACAGACTGTCAGTAAACCCAGGACAAACCCAGGACACCGGCACCTGCACACGGGACAGACTGTCAGTAACCCCAGGACAAACCCAGGACACCGGCACCTGCACACGGGACAGACTGTCAGTAAACCCAGGACACCGGCACCTGCACACGGGACAGACTGTCAGTAAACCCAGGACAAACCCAGGACACCGGCACCTGCACACGGGACAGACTGTCAGTAAACCCAGGACAAACCCAGGACACCGGCACCTGCACACGGGACAGACTGTCAGTAAACCCAGGACACCGGCACCTGCACACAGGACAGACTGTCAGCAAACCCAGGACACCGGCACCTGTACACAGGACAGACTGTCAGTAAACCCAGGACACCGGCACCTGCACACAGGACAGACTGTCAGTAAACCCAGGACAAACCCAGGACACCGGCACCTGCACACGGGACAGACTGTCAGTAACCCCAGGACAAACCCAGGACACCGGCACCTGCACACGGGACAGACTGTCAGTAAACCCAGGACACCGGCACCTGCACACGGGACAGACTGTCAGTAAACCCAGGACACCGGCACCTGCACACAGGACAGACTGTCAGTAAACCCAGGACACCGGCACCTGCACACGGGACAGACTGTCAGTAAACCCAGGACACCGGCACCTGCACACAGGACAGACTGTCAGTAAACCCAGGACACCGGCACCTGTACACAGGACAGACTGTCAGTAAACCCAGGACACCGGCACCTGCACACAGGACAGACTGTCAGCAAACCCAGGACACCGGCACCTGTACACAGGACAGACTGTCAGCAAACCCAGGACACCGGCACCTGTACACAGGAGAGACTGTCAGCAAACCCAGGACACCGGCACCTGCACACGGGACAGACTGTCAGTAAACCCAGGACAACGGCACCTGCACACAGGAGAGACTGTCAGCAAACCCAGGACACCGGCACCTGCACACAGGAGAGACTGTCAGCAAACCCAGGACACCGGCACCTGCACACAGGACAGACTGTCAGCAAACCCAGGACACCGGCACCTGCACACAGGACAGACTGTCAGCAAACCCAGGACACCGGCACCTGCACACAGGAGAGACTGTCAGCAAACCCAGGACACCGGCACCTGCACACAGGACAGACTAAACATATAAACTACGTATACTAAATATAACTAAACCAAATAAACCTGAAAAAGGCGATACCACGAGAGTTTGAAGCGCAATTTCTATATGAGCCATTGGAAGTGTAAGCAACCTTCCTATCTTCACTGCACAGTTTCCAATCTCAGAAAATCCGTCCCAAAACACCACTGCTAAATATCAACATCCGAGAACACGGTTATTCTCCATACTGGTAGAAATTTCTCTGCACCTTCGCGCTCCAGCTAGACGCACGAGCCGCACTCCAACGCCTAGGGCAGCGCTCAGCACAACTCTCTGAAATGTCTCTCTTAATCACCATGTGCCGTCAGCGGCCCCCCGGGAACGGGGGCGTCGGATGCACGTGCGTCTCTTGCGACCTCTTCATCGCTAACATTTTGGGTATCGGCTTCTAAATTATGCCAAATTATGTCCCGAAGGTGGGAATAACCTTCTGCGCTGCTGGCTCTGTTGTCAACTTCCTAACCTTACGATCCCACTGAAAGGACGCTTAACGAGCCCCGCCTACACGGTCATGCGTTACTGGTGAATGCTTGCCGCCGGAGGTCACCGATGGATGTTACATGGGTGGGCAAGGCTTTATCGGCGCCCCCTGTCTTACCGGGCCACAGGACGAGATACGCATTCCTTCGACCGCCCAGCGTTGGACGTGACACATTTGCTTTCATATTGAGGCATTCGGAATCTAAAAAAGTTGCTCTTATGGGCCATCCATAAACTACGTAACGCATTCATTGTCCATCCCCAGGCAACGTTTTCTAGCGCTTATGTTTAATGTTTGATAACGCAGTGGCTGACACCCCCTTTGCCTCAGGTAATTTATGGATGGCCTCCACAACTTATCTAATTTTCTTTGGGGTCTTCCTTGAGCCCCGTATTAACGCCATTTCCAATATCAGCGGCAGTTTCAAAGCACAACACCAGCAATACCACCAGCCGGGGCCAGCCGGTAGAAAATCTGAGATAAAAAAGAAATAAAAAGAAAGACTTTTCTTTAGTTTGCAATCCATGTATTCACATATGCATCAGCCCAGGGAGTTGCAAACTTCAGGCTTAAAAGGTCCCACGTTCATTCAGCAACCTTATTAAAAACCAAAACACCATAGAAGTTATCTTAAAAGTGCAGAGTATTTCGACAACCTGATATACAAAGAGGCCCAGCTCTGTAATAACCTCCACACAGTCCCTCCCAGAGTTCTATGCTGGACCGGCACTGGCGGATTCAGGACACGAGTTTGGGGAGGAAGCAACTGGGCCGAGATTCTGGCGAGCCGGGGCGGGGGGAGAGGAGGGGAGTGAAGGGAGTGACTTCATCGGGGGTAAACACGCGGTTGACTGGGCGGAGGAGGGCTTGGGACATGCAGACTGCAGACGCGGGTCATAAGAAGTGATGCATTTCTCCACATTCTGCACTAGCTCCCTTTTTAACAGACCCTCAGAGAGAATGCTGTTTTTACAGACTTTTGCAACTTTCTTTAGATTGGGCGTCTTACACCTGCTGCTTGGTCCCTACCCGCACACTCCCCCATCGTGATTGAAGACCACAATAAACGTACTTATTGAAGACTATAATGAACGTAGCTATTGCAGACCACATTGAAGACAATAGCACCTACTGGCATTCACAGGCAGCTCTCAGCAAAAGCACTCACCCATTGCGGTTTGGTGCCGAGTCGGCTGATGTCGTCCTCCAGAATCTGGATGGTCTCCTCGATGTCGTTGTTGACGATAGTGAGGTCGAAGAAGTGGCCATAGGCGTTCTTCAACAGGTCCGACTCCTTGGTGAGCCTCTCCAGGCTGCCGTCGAACTGGGGGTACAGTGCGGTGATGGGATTCAGTCGGCTGGCACAGCGCTGAGGATAGCATCACGTGGCACGCACAGACGGTGCCGATGTGGGGACTTCTAGTTCGACGAGGGAGGAGCTCTGAGGTCTGAGCCTGAAACTAGACTAGGAGGCCGGATAAAAACATCTGGAGAAAATAAATGCCTAAAGTCCTCGGAATCCCAGCAAATAGTCCCAACTACCTGATCAAAAACTACCTACCGATGGGTTCATGATGAATTAAAGAACAACCACTTCATCGTATGTTTTGAACTTCAGTCTTAGAAGGTAGATTTAAGGATCTAGCTATTGCGTAAACTTTAAAATATTCTAGGGAAAGTTCTCCGAAAATATTCGGCGAAAACATTATCTTATACCGACAAATATCATGGTAGTATGCCCGCCTCCATCTATTTCATGTCATATTTAGACTGTCACTAATTGACTGCAGATTCCCGCAGACAAAATTTTAACATGAAAACAATATCGTTGAATACCGGCGCCCCGTTGGCTTTACGCCATCCATGAAGCTCACATGTTAAACGACAAACCATGAAGCATCAAACAACAAAAGTCTTCTCTTGAGACTCACCACTGCACAGCGCATATTCACAAAGGCTCCACAAAGCCATCACTTCGCGAAATAGCTCGCAATCTGGAAATCTGAACAGATTATACCTCCATCTAGCATTAAACAGTACATAAACCATCTCATCCAATCCGGAGAAGGCAGCATTAAGGACGCCTGCCTCCCGGACCACCCGAACCCTGGTACTCACGTCGGTCATAATCTGCAGGCTGGGCGCGGCGATGAAGACCACGTAGGGCGCGTACTCGGCCGTCCTCAGTACCTTCAGCGCCTGCGGCTCTACATCCAGAATGGCCATCTTACCCTCCAGGTGGATGCGTCGGATCGTCTCCAGCTTGGTGCCGTACATGGCGTCCTCGTGCGTGCCTGTGTCGGAAGAGAGCAGCTCCAGTCACCCCTCTCCGCTTGAATTCATCGATCGGATAATTCGCAATGTTATTCTACAGTGCACGCACAAGAATAATTCACCTGCTGCATAAAATATACTTGGCTCGGCCTGACTCCATGCCTTTGCCTGTGTCTACATAATTTTCAAAACTAATCGGTGCATCAATTGCATTTGCACCCTTCATCCAACAGCCGCAATAGCTCTTCAAGCTGGAAATTGCCTGTAGACATGAACATGCCGAAATTCCATCCCCTCACATATCCTTAACAGCAATTCAAAATTTCAAACTTGACATGTGTACAGCTTTTGATAAGCGACGAACCATATGCCTCCATCCACAGGCAATTCTGAAGCAATTTTCTGCCTCGAGTGACTGCAGGCGAGAGAGACAGCCAGCTTTTTCTGACAAACAAAACAAACTTCGCGGATTCGGCGTGAGCCGCAGCTCACGACGCGAGATCCGCGGTAGCGTTCCCCGCGCCGGTACAGCGGGTACTGGGTACTCACCGTACTCGAGGTACTCGTTAGCCGCGATGTCAGCCACCATCTCATCGTGCGAGACGAAGAAGTAGTGTTTGCCGTTCTCCTCGTCCTTCCGCGGCGCCCGCGTGGTGTCTGTCGCGTAGCCAGACACGATCTCAGTTCGGAAGAAGAGACCAGACACAACACACGTGATCCGACCATTACACAGCTTCATGCATTATCTCTCTTTGGCAGCGATGAGGACGTACGTTTATTACCAGAATTCCTGAGTTGGACACGACACCATCTAGATAAATTCATCGTTACCAGAGCCACACGAGCCTTATAAGTACAGGACCATTCGTAGCTACCTTGCCTATCCAGAACCAGGGGTGGGGATGGGGGAGGGGGTGGGGGTCAGGACCCCCATATAGGTTGGTATCCCATAGACTTTTAATAGGGCTTGTATTGCCGTGCCAGCACTAAAGTAACCAGGACTCCCCCCCTGGGTCGAGAGCAGATCTCCAGCCTCGTCCAGAACCGTCCCTTCCCAATCGGACGAGCTCCTAAGCCCTGGTTACGTGCAGCTGAATTCGAAATTCGGCGATAATGTATTATTCCAAGCACTCAAACAGCTCTGTTTCGGGTTGGAATTTGCCTTGCTTTTATAGATTTTTAGTTTTATAGATTCTAGATAGATTAGTTTTATAGATTCTAGTTGCATTTTTCAGAAAACCTCCTTAGGGATCAAGTGTAGATCATGCTGATGCAGAATTCCAGTACATTTCTGTCTTAGGTATCCGTGCACACATTGCTTCTAAATGCCTGTTCAGTTGAACAGTAGACACTAGAAAGCAAGTGAAACACGTATGGTGCAAGGCTTTAATAGGACACACAAGATCTGAAACACCTATTCAGACTTCTAGCAATGTACCGAATCCTAGAAAAAAGTACAAAAACTAGTACCAACGGCAAAAAGAGTCCACTACAGAGAAGCAAGTGGAGGGCGGAAGGGGCGGCACTCACGTGGTATAGGGTAGGCGTACATGTCGGGGTGTGAGGCGATGCGTGTATTCATACTCACGTGGTATAGGGTAGGCGTTTATGTAGGGGTGTGATGCGATGAGTGTATTCATACTCACGTGGTATAGGGAAGGCGTACATGTCGGGGTGTGAGGCGATGGTTGTGTTCATACTCACGTGGTATAGGGTAGGCGTACATGTCGGGGTGTGAGGCGATGAGTGTATTCATACTCACGTGGTATAGGGTAGGCGTACATGTCGGGGTGTGAGGCGATGGTTGTGTTCATACTCACGTGGTATAGGGTAGGCGTACATGTCGGGGTGTGAGGCGATGAGTGTATTCATACTCACGTGGTATAGGGAAGGCGTACATGTCGGGGTGTGAGGCGATGGTTGTGTTCATACTCACGTGGTATAGGGTAGGCGTACATGTCGGGGTGTGAGGCGATGAGTGTATTCATACTCACGTGGTATAGGGTAGGCGTACATGTCGGGGTGTGAGGCGATGAGTGTATTCATACTCACGTGGTATAGGGAAGGCGTACATGTCGGGGTGTGAGGCGATGAGTGTGTTCATACTCACGTGGTATAGGGTAGGCGTACATGTCGGGGTGTGAGGCGATGAGTGTATTCATACTCACGTGGTATAGGGAAGGCGTACATGTCGGGGTGTGAGGCGATGAGTGTGTTCATACTCACGTGGTATAGGGTAGGCGTACATGTCGGGGTGTGAGGCGATGAGTGTATTCATACTCACGTGGTATAGGGTAGGCGTACATGTCGGGGTGTGAGGCGATGCGTGTATTCATACTCACGTGGTATAGGGTAGGCGTACATGTCGGGGTGTGAGGCGATGCGTGTATTCATACTCACGTGGTATAGGGTAGGCGTACATGTCGGGGTGTGAGGCGATGAGTGTATTCATACTCACGTGGTATAGGGTAGGCGTACATGTCGGGGTGTGAGGCGATGAGTGTATTCATACTCACGTGGTATAGGGTAGGCGTACATGTCGGGGTGTGAGGCGATGAGTGTATTCATACTCACGTGGTATAGGGTAGGCGTACATGTCGGGGTGTGAGGCGATGAGTGTATTCCTACTCACGTGGTATAGGGTAGGCGTACATGTCGGGGTGTGAGGCGATGAGTGTATTCATACTCACGTGGTATAGGGTAGGCGTACATGTCGGGGTGTGAGGCGATGAGTGTATTCATACTCACGTGGTATAGGGTAGGCGTACATGTCGGGGTGTGAGGCGATGAGTGTATTCATACTCACGTGGTATAGGGTAGGCGTACATGTCGGGGTGTGAGGCGATGAGTGTATTCATACTCACGTGGTATAGGGTAGGCGTACATGTCGGGGTGTGAGGCGATGAGTGTATTCATACTCACGTGGTATAGGGTAGGCGTACATGTCGGGGTGTGAGGCGATGAGTGTATTCATACTCACGTGGTATAGGGTAGGCGTACATGTCGGGGTGTGAGGCGATGAGTGTATTCATACTCACGTGGTATAGGGTAGGCGTACATGTCGGGGTGTGAGGCGATGAGTGTATTCATACTCACGTGGTATAGGGTAGGCGTACATGTCGGGGTGTGAGGCGATGAGTGTATTCATACTCACGTGGTATAGGGTAGGCGTACATGTCGGGGTGTGAGGCGATGAGTGTATTCATACTCACGTGGTATAGGGAAGGTACATGTTGGGGTGTGATGCGATGAGTGTGTTCATACTCACGTGGTATAGGGTAGGCGTACATGTCGGGGTGTGAGGCGATGAGTGTATTCATACTCACGTGGTATAGGGTAGGCGTACATGTCGGGGTGTGAGGCGATGAGTGTATTCATACTCACGTGGTATAGGGTAGGCGAACATGTCGGGGTGTGAGGCGATGAGTGTATTCCTACTCACGTGGTATAGGGTAGGCGTACATGTCGGGGTGTGAGGCGATGCGTGTATTCATACTCACGTGGTATAGGGTAGGCGTACATGTCGGGGTGTGAGGCGATGAGTGTATTTATACTCACGTGGTATAGGGTAGGCGTACATGTCGGGGTGTGAGGCGATGAGTGTATTCATACTCACGTGGTATAGGGTAGGCGTACATGTCGGGGTGTGAGGCGATGAGTGTATTCATACTCACGTGGTATAGGGTAGGCGTACATGTCGGGGTGTGAGGCGATGAGTGTATTCATACTCACGTGGTATAGGGAAGGCGTACATGTCGGGGTGTGAGGCGATGAGTGTATTTATACTCACGTGGTATAGGGAAGGCGTACATGTCGGGGTGTGAGGCGATGAGTGTATTTATACTCACGTGGTATAGGGAAGGCGTACATGTCGGGGTGTGAGGCGATGAGTGTATTCATACTCACGTGGTATAGGGAAGGCGTACATGTCGGGGTGTGAGGCGATGAGTGTATTCATACTCACGTGGTATAGGGAAGGCGTACATATCGGGGTGTGATGCGATGAGTGTATTTATACTCACGTGGTATAGGGAAGGCGTACATGTCGGGGTGTGAGGCGATGAGTGTATTCCTACTCACGTGGTATAGGGTAGGCGTACATGTCGGGGTGTGAGGCGATGGTTGTGTTCATACTCACGTGGTATAGGGTAGGCGTACATGTCGGGGTGTGAGGCGATGAGTGTATTTATACTCACGTGGTATAGGGAAGGCGTACATGTCGGGGTGTGAGGCGATGAGTGTATTTATACTCACGTGGTATAGGGAAGGCGTACATGTCGGGGTGTGAGGCGATGGTTCGTGTTCATACTCACGTGGTATAGGGTAGGCGTACATGTCGGGGTGTGAGGCGATGAGTGTATTCATACTCACGTGGTATAGGGAAGGCGTACATGTCGGGGTGTGAGGCGATGAGTGTGTTCATACTCACGTGGTATAGGGTAGGTGTACATGTCGGGGTGTGAGGCGATGAGTCTATTCATACTCACGTGGTATAGGGTAGGCGTACATGTCGGGGTGTGAGGCGATGCGTGTATTCATACTCACGTGGTATAGAATAGGCGTACATGTCGGGGTGTGAGGCGATGAGTGTATTCATACTCACGTGGTATAGGGAAGGCGTACATGTCGGGGTGTGAGGCGATGAGTGTATTTATACTCACGTGGTATAGGGTAGGCGTACATGTCGGGGTGTGAGGCGATGCGTGTATTCATACTCACGTGGTATAGGGAAGGCGTACATGTCGGGGTGTGAGGCGATGAGTGTATTCATACTCACGTGGTATAGGGTAGGCGTACATGTCGGGGTGTGAGGCGATGCGTGTATTCATACTCACGTGGTATAGGGTAGGCGTACATGTCGGGGTGTGAGGCGATGAGTGTATTCATACTCACGTGGTATAGGGTAGGCGTACATGTCGGGGTGTGAGGCGATGAGTGTATTCATACTCACGTGGTATAGGGTAGGGTGAACATGTCGGGGTGTGAGGCGATGAGTGTATTCCTACTCACGTGGTATAGGGTAGGCGTATATGTCGGGGTGTGAGGCGATGAGTGTATTCCTACTCACGTGGTATAGGGTAGGCGTACATGTCGGGGGTGTGAGGCGATGAGTGTATTCATACTCACGTGGTATAGGGTAGGCGTACATGTCGGGGTGTGAGGCGATGAGTGTATTCATACTCACGTGGTATAGGGTAGGCGTACATGTCGGGGTGTGAGGCGATGAGTGTATTCCTACTCACGTGGTATAGGGTAGGCGTACATGTCGGGGTGTGATGCGATGCGTGTATTCATACTCACGTGGTATAGGGTAGGCGTACATGTCGGGGTGTGAGGCGATGAGTGTATTCATACTCACGTGGTATAGGGTAGGCGTACATGTCGGGGTGTGAGGCGATGAGTGTATTCATACTCACGTGGTATAGGGTAGGCGTACATGTCGGGGTGTGAGGCGATGAGTGTATTCCTACTCACGTGGTATAGGGTAGGCGTACATGTCGGGGTGTGATGCGATGGTGTATTCATACTCACGTGGTATAGGGTAGGCGTACATGTCGGGGTGTGAGGCGATGGTGTATTCATACTCACGTGGTATAGGGTAGGCGTATATGTCGGGGTGTGATGCGATGCGTGTATTCATACTCACGTGGTATAGGGTAGGCGTACATGTCGGGGTGTGAGGCGATGAGTGTATTCCTCCTCACGTGGTATAGGGTAGGCGTACATGTCGGGGTGTGAGGCGATGAGTGTATTCCTACTCACGTGGTATAGGGAAGGCGTACATGTCGGGGTGTGATGCGATGAGTGTGTTCATACTCACGTGGTATAGGGTAGGCGTACATGTCGGGGTGTGAGGCGATGAGTGTATTTTTGATGTGTCGCCGGCCCACACCGTGCGCCCCCAGCAGAACCAGTGTCTTCCGCCGAAATGCTGCCGTATGTCACCGGCGAGTCACGATATAGCCACGGCGCAGCACAGCTAAAGCAGAATATAACAGTCACGCTTAGAATAACCCATAAGTTCAGCTCAGACCGTAGCCAAGAAAGAATACGACTGTCAAACGCGATTCCCAGCCCAGCACAATGTAAGCACGACCCTCAACCAAGATGCACAGCAAGGCAGAGACAGGCGCAACTATCAAATCCGGCGCACAGCGCGGTTACGGCGGGTGCAGCCTTCCACCCAGACTCAGAGGACGGCCAAACACGCTCTCGAGCACGACCCAAGATAGACACAAGCCTCAACCACGGCTAAGGCAGGCACAAGCCTGAACCACGGCTAGGGCAGCCGCAGCCCCCCAACCACGGCTAGGGCAGCCACAGCCCCCAACCACAGCTAGGGCAGCCACAGCCCTCAACCACAACTAGGGCAGTCACAGCCCTCAACCACGGCCACAGCCCTCAACTACGGCTAGAGCAGGCACACCATTAAACCACAGCTAGGGCAGCCACAGCCCTCAACCACGGCTAGGGCAGCCACAGCCCTCAACCACGGCTAGGGCAGCCACAGCCCTCAACCACGGCTAGGGCAGCCACAGCCCTCAACCACAGCTATGGCAGTCACAGCCCTCAACCACAGCTAGGGCAGTCACAGCCCTCAACCACGGCTAGGGCAGCCACAGCCCTCAACCACGGCTAGGGCAGCCACAGCCCTCAACCACAGCTAGGGCAGACACAGCCCTCAACCACGGCTAGGGCAGCCACAGCCCTCAACCACAGCTAGGGCAGTCACAGCCCTCAACCACGGCTAGGGCAGCCACAGCCCTCAACCACGGCTAGGGCAGCCACAGCCCTCAACCACGGCTAGGGCAGCCACAGCCCTCAACCACGGCTAGGGCAGCCACAGCCCTCAACCACGGCTAGGGCAGCCACAGCCCTCAACCACGGCTAGGGCAGCCACAGCCCTCAACCACAGCTATGGCAGTCACAGCCCTCAACCACGGCTAGGGCAGCCACAGCCCTCAACCACGGCTAGGGCAGCCACAACCCTCAACCACGGCTAGGACACAAAAAGACAAGCCCCCCAAAATGTCTGAGTACCAGTAGTTAATGTATAGGTGGAGGCCGATCCAAGGATGGAGCAACCAACCTCCCCCAAATGGAGACGTAGATCCGCCACTGCACAAGACGTTCGACTTTATTACTTGCGTAGAGAGATAGCGGATGGGGGCGTGTTGTACATGCTCATTGCGGTATACTGGTTATCTTTAGTTATAGGTAAATGCAAGAGCAGCATCATCCCATCAAGTAGGCTAATACGTGGAAAAAACTCGCAAGGGCGACGCGTTTGGAAGTACCCTGCACAGACAGTATAATTGGCGCGCACTCCATCACACATGCGATGCTGACGCTGGTCCTTTCACATCAATCGCCAAGGTCTAAATATAAGTCTTTCTTTTTTGCTTTTCCCCGGCCTACCGGATGACACTGGAATCAAGTGATTAGTTTTTCTCAAAGGCAGCGAGAGGGCCGATAATATCATACACTGAGTTTAGCTAGCCGCTCAATTCATCGGGTCTATTTTGGCTGCCTAGAACATAAGAATAACATTGTAACATATTTAGACAATATTAGCATAGATTCTAAAATGTGTATGCGGTTCTCATTGAAGTGTCGACCGTTCGATGGCACAGTTGAAAGGAAGGCCATCGATAAACCAGCGACAGCCGCGACGATGAATGGGATCCCACCGAGCTAATAATCTCACCCGCGACTCTCGCTTACACTAATATAGCCGCCCCCGGGGGGCCGATGCCGACTGCATTCTGGAACAATGACGATGATTATAGCCTCACCAGCGATATTCTCCATCGAAAATGGTGTGGTGGTGTAGCACCGACGCGATAGCGACGGTGAAATCGCATCCAGTAGTGGTACTCACAGCTTAGTCGGACCACCTCTTCGTAGGTAACCAAATCCAGCTGGTCGAAGATAGCGTTGTGCTTGGCCAGGTACTTGTCCTTGAATTGTTTCTTCTTCTTTCCAAATATTGAGCAATTGACTGCCGAAGACGGCCGATTGTTACGAAATACCTCAGAAGAGCATTCTCAAGCAGCAGGCCAAGAATACTCGCATTGACAAAAGACATCCTCTGCGCCACTTGTAGCGCAGGGTAGTCCCATTGTTACCATTTCTATTCATGCATGATCAAATAAAAAACAGCAGGCGCCCGAGCAGAATTACACAGGCTACGGCTCAGGCCGGAGCTCTTTGAATATCGAGTAAAGTAGCTTCGTGAGCGATATACGATATAGAGGCGATGCTGGACCCAACTCTGTGACGAATCCATCAAGTTGGGTGGAGATAGCTTTACCAAATACAATAATTTCAGTCACAAAATTACAACACAATTATACTTTCTTCAGGGTCACATCCAATTTCCGAAGGCTTTCTGGCTTTCCCAGCAGGAAGGAAATTAATGTGTGTGAGGGCTTCCCGTTTAAAGCGCAGAACTCGGCCGTAGCTAACAGCTATAACAGTGACTTCGCGGTTTTAAATAATGAAGTTAAGAGATTCGACATACAGCACAGAGGTGGCGTCCATACAGTCGATAATTGCACTGAGCTCTTCCAGCGCAATTTGGGGAGGGGGGGGGGTGGATAAATGTTGACCCGAGCACCGACTCATAAAAGTCAAACGGCAGCGCTGGATTCCCTCTTGTTTGAGAACTGCTTCCGGGGAGTCACATTTTCTTCACTCAGGGAATCCGCCGGGCCTTGAACCCACTAGCGCATCCCCATTTAGGCACAAACTGCAGGCAAGAATTAGAAACCCTAAGTCTGAAAGTAGCTATTTAGTCAATATTCACCACGGCGGCGAGGTCGTGTTATGATACATCTCAGCCTTCAAGGTCTATGACTCCCGCCATTTGGGGACAGGTTGGACCAGGCTTGGGTGAATATTCCGGAGCGGGATTTCCCGGGATGTGACGTCACGCTCATCATTTTGAAATATTTCCTGGAATACCGAAGGAAACACTTCACTCATTCCCGTCAGAATGACTGGAAGGAAAGAAAAACAGCCCGGGGCTTTCCACAAGATAGCCGTCATGAGCTTTAAAATGTGGGGTATATGCGCAGTTGATGCAGTAAATTTATTATTCGACAAGATAGTGTTTTAAGCACCATTTCCCTATGAAATACGGTTTTCCGTTAGTTTTTTTCATACATCATAGGAGGTCACAAATTGACACACAAGCAGTGGCAGATACAAAGGGAAGAGTAGGGGACTCAAGCCCCCGTAATGTCAGAGTGCCTATAGTTAATGTATAGCCGCAGGCTGATTCGAGGCGATGACGGGGGAGGGTCGAGCCTCCTAGCCATCCCGCAATGAGGTCCTGGATCTGCCACTGCATACAAGTGTCGCATGACATGATCGAGAATGTTGCTTTGTCATGACATATCCTTATCATCTCTTTTCATAGTCTCCACCTTCTCACACACATTGCAACGGCACTTGAAAGCCACCTCAAGAGTGTGGAAACATTTGCAATAAATGAACCCAGAATGAGATAAATCCTGCAACGTCATTTTCCCGTGGAATCGTGGTCTGGAGAATTCCAAAGAGCGGAACCCCGGGTCTAGTTACCGGTAAATGTGCATCCACAAAGTGCGCTACGATATGTGCAACATAATTATCATCACGAAAAATGTGGAATGAGAATGTATTGTGGATGCACGCCGAGTAAAGCAAGGCACACATGCGAGGATTTCGCAGGTAGCAAGCAAATCTACAAAGTCTTCAGAGCCAAAACTTCCGTTAAAAAAACAATACGGTCAATCACGTGGTACTTCCATGACTGATTCTATGGGTCGGTTGGAAATTAAAACCGACGTGGGGAGAAAACAATTGTTTAAAACATGAAAAGAAGGCCGAACCAAAAATTTACCCAGGCTCTTCCGTTTTGCATCACATTTTTCTTTAGCAGTAAAATAATTTTATCGAAATCAAGGGATATGGAAACTATGCCGAAAACGGACCTTTAAGCAAATTCAAAGAAGCAAATATCTATGTAAAAGCTTTGTCCGCAAACGTCATACTCCATGAAAACCGAGACAAAACTTCAGAGAAGTTTTAGAGCAAGTCCAGCAGACCATTAAAATATTCAACAGTATAGGAAGTCTTCGACGCCATTATTCTTTACCAAACTCCCCGTTTTAATATCTGCAAAAATACCGTACAGACCGTACCACCAGTGATGTGATCCATTACTGAATAACACCCAAGGATTTATCCCTGCCTATAAAACTGCCGAGCGAGTAATTATCGGCAAAGCCGGTGGATCACGGACTTGTCCTTCCCCTATAATCCAACCCTCTAGATAATTAATTAACGGCATGGAATTCAGCAAACTGTTCGGCAGAGACGCGCGGGAACTTGACTCGGGCACTTTCACTTTCGGCGCCATCAGCCGGAACTAGCGGCGGCAGCGAACTGGTCGGCGCAGCGAGAGCGGACCGCGGGCGGCGCCGCCATCGATCGCTGGCCATGTGCGGGGGCGCCCGCCTCGGCGGCTGCCCGCTGCACAGTTCACGCCCGACACAACTGTTCAGAAGCGTTTGCCGATCACGAACTGGGGACAACTATGCCGGTGTGAGTTTCCAGATCCGACCCCACCGTCAATTGACACCACCAATTGACCAATCACCAATCAGTACACCACCAATTGGCACGGATTAAGGATGAATATAATGCCAGGAGTTAACCCTGCCCCCGGGGCCATATGCCCCTGGTTTTTGGATAGCGAAAACGACGGGCGCGCACGGGTTGGGGCTCACCTCTTGCATCATTTTATCCTATTTTTCCCGGTCCAGGTGGTCCGACGGTGACTTTTAGAGTTGTAGAGCTCTTTAGTGTCGTTTACTTCCTCCTTCCTCGGTTGTGTTCGATTGATTTTGCTGGTGGTCCGGCGACCTCCCATTAAGTGGGAAAAGTTTTTCTTAAGCGAAATGATTGAAATACCACGCTCGAACAACGTTTTCGATCCGGGGTTTTTGTTTTGGTGTCGGTAAAGTATTGATAACTTTTATTGTACAGTTTTGACTCTTGTATAGTTTGTGTCTGGCTGGGGGGTCGCTGGAAGTCGTTTATTGTCGATTAACCTAAAGTACTAGCTTTGGCACCGGGCGCGAGTTAAGCCAGTTTGGAATATCACATGCCACGGAGCACACGGCAGCTATGATATGTCACATACTGGCAGGAAATGTTCGCAACATAATGTTTTAAGGCTAGACGGCTACCCTTTTATTCAAATTATCATTCACGAGCAAAAACCCAAACCATTAATTTGAAAGCATTATTCGGGATGGTACTACAAATTAATTTCAAACTTGAATATTGAGCAGGGACAGATTCAGAACGAGGCAGCGGGGGGGGGGCGGGCAGGGCACAGCGGTCGCCCCCTTGGTTCCATGGAGCCACCCCCCCCGTGGATGCCAGTTGCTCACGCGTTGGGGGACGAAGGCGCCCTGGACGCCCTTAAAATGCCACAGCTCTGCGGTACAGGTAGTTTAAAATTGAGTATAGAAGGTGACTGTGACAGAGATGCCGTTATCTGACGTTTGTCACCCGTTCACTGGTACTCAGAGACTTCGGCAAGACCATTTGGACACTCTTCTCCATAACGCGGTCCCTCCTAGACCAAATTTCCTCAGCTAATCCCCGACAAGACTTTTAAATCATCTTCCCAAGGAAGGTCAAAAGTGTGCCGGGGGGCCCTTCTAAATGCAGAGAAGGCATCCCACAGGAGATATAACTAGGCCAACTCCTGGGGCTTCGCTCCCCTACCGAAATCCTTGATTCGTCGCTGATAGAGACAGAGCTCACGACAGTAACAAAGGGCGATATACGACGAATTCATTGTCAGGTCTCTTTCAAGAATTACGGAGTTTTTCCTTGGCCTCTGTTCTAAATTTAAACCAGGCAAGGACGAAATGTTTAGCAATTGGAGAAACGAAAAAAGATGAAGTCGATCCTGAAGATCGGTACTCATGGGTAACGGAACTGAAAATTTTAGGAGTAACTTTCAGCAATCAGATAGAGAATACTACAGACAGAAATATAGCTACAGAGATTCAGGAAATCGAACAACTAATGCAGAAATAGCGCCGGATGAACCTGACCATTTGCGGAAAAATCATGGTGATAAAATCTCTTTCAAGTGCACGATTGGTCCATATACTGTCTTCACTTCCGTCACCGGCACCAGAAACGATAGACCGGATTCAAAAACTATTTCGGAAATTTCTAGGGAACGGAAAACCAGACAGGGTGAAACGTAAATCTCTTCTGCAGTCGTACGGAAAAGATGGGTTAAACATGATTAGCGTGAAACATTTTGTACACAGTCTCAAAATACCCTGGCTGAAACGTTTATGGTACAGCCATTGCAAGATGGTCAAAAGTAGCGTCAAAAATCATTGGTTATGAAATAGGAGAGTTATTGTTGTTTGGCCATGGGAAGCTGAGAATTATTGCAAATGCTGTGAACAATCCGTTCTGGAAAGACGCAATTAAGGCATGGGAGATATTTGTGCGGACATTCATACCTCTTCCTTCCGAGATAATCGGAGAGTGTATATGGTTTTCGGACTACACGCGGTACAAGACCAGCGAGTTCCGGAATGGAACGCAAAAGGGATGCGCTTCATTGCGGATCTTTGGAACACAAACACTAATAGATATTTGACAATGATAGGATTACAAAACCAGTTTTCTATCCAAATGGACTTCCTTCAATATGAAGCTCTGAGAAGGTCACTTCCGAGATCGTTAGAAAACCTCCAAAAACCACTTGACACTGTAAAACCCTTACTGCCCGCCAAAATTGATTTGATTTGTCGTACAGAGAAAATAGGAAGGCTAGCGTACAATGTGGCGTTAGCGCAAGAGATGGATGTAAATGATAGCATTGCCAACAAATGGGAGAGAGATGTTGGGTATTTTGCAGAGGGATAAATGAATAGAGTAGTGGAGGCTACAAGGTCTATCAGACTAAGGTCTTTTCACTTCAAGATAATAAAGAGAATAATTGTCACCAATCGGTTCTTGAACACAATTGGAATACGGAACAACGCTGTATGCACTTTCTGTGAAAGAAGAACTGAGACTATCCCGCATTTGTTTTGGTTTTTCCAAAAACACAAAATTATATAGATAGCATTAAAAGTAGATTACAGGCCAATAGTTGCAACTGCGATTTCAGTGTAAGAAAATGGTTCTTCCTAGAAGAATGTAGGTTAATTGACGCGCTGGTCATAATAATTGCAAAGGATGTATTATATAAAGCAAGCATTTCAAATACTTTGCCGTCTGTCCGAAATTTCACGGCCGCTCTCCTGTCTGAAAAAGAGATCGAACAATTCGCAGCAGTCTTGAATCTAAGGAGAGACACGCATGAAGCGAAGTGGAAGGAATTAGAAGGGTTATTTAGAAACGACTCATGCATGCCTATGAATATGCGGAGCATAGTGCAGCTGAGGGACATACCTCTGCCCCGTAGATGTACTCGGTATTGTTGCCATTTCATGGAGTACCAGTACACACTTACAGAGCGCGTTCGGAATGGTTGCAAGGGAGGTGTAAGTCAATGAAATGCAATGTAAATGAGAAGCATGTGCTGTTCTTGCGTGCATGTATCGTCTACGCTGTGACTGCTTGCGAGGCGCGTCTTGCGTTGTGTGGTATGAGGGAGAGGGTTAAATTGTGTGTGTTTTGCCGTCACGAACTGTCATAAATCACAGTAACGCCAATATGTGGCGTAAGGATAGATTCGAAACGGAATTGGTGGTTGTGCTGGAGGGAACGAGGCGAAGCGGCGTCATAATAGTCGTGAAACGGCGTTTTGTGATCTGGGTGTTTCATTTTGCGTTTCTGTGGAACTCTTGTAGAGTTACTAGACTCATATGCAGCTAGAGCCGGGAGTGTTGTTCCTCGTGTTATCTTGGTTCCTTTTTAGGTGTAGTGCGTTTCAAACGGTAGAGGATGGTTGCTGCCAGTGAACAGATTGTAGAGGCGGTCTGTATGGTGCGGTGATAATATTGTGAGCTTTGACAATACATCTGATGTCGGAAAAAACATAGGGCGATATGAAATGGGGTTAAGGCTCGTATGCTGGTAAGAAATATCCACAATAAACTTCTTGTTTTAAGACTAGGCACCAGTCCTGTATTGAACCTATCATTCGCGGGCAGAGGGAACTTTATGCCTCCCTGAAATTTAATTTCAGATCATTATTCAGCATTCTTAAATATATCCCAGAGGGAGTTTCCATGGAATCTATGATACGGTTAACTTCACTGCTAATACCACGATGCGAAATACCCCAGTGGCAAGCAGCCCCTCCGACAGCCAGCACAGATATCGGATGTGACGTCACACATCGTGCATATAACATGGGAAAATTAAATGATTAAATATCAAATTTTCGAAAAAGAGGCCCAGAATCGAAGACAAAATGCTTGTTTATTGCATTTGGACAAACTTGATCATCTGTATCCTCACAAATTCGTAGCGAGCGTGTTGTTGAGCAGTTTGGCACACGGCCCATTGGTGGCCTTCGCCCTTGACGTCACTGGGGCGTAGGAATCCTCTGAACGTACCTTTAAGTAAAGGTTCTTGAGTGGCAAGTGACAACGCAAGGCGGTGAGAAGCAGTCGTACCTTGCTCGCGTTTGGACTTGTCCATTGCAGAGCAGGCGGTGCGGTACTCCTGGAGCTCGGGGGAGGGAATGAGACCAGCCGGCGACGCTGAGCCCTCCTTCCGCGCCTGCCACCACTGGTGGTCGTCTTTGCTGATTATCTGCCGTCAGGTCAGGTCACGTCAGGTCACGGGTCACACAGGAAAGTCACTCGAAGGGAATGCGACATCTTCAGAATGGACTTTGAGCTGAGAAACAGGTGATAGAGCATAACATGAAACTAATGGTGTATCCTTGCATTCTTCCTAGAACCACTGGCGGCGGAATAAGAAGGGCGCCGAGGCACGGTTCCCCCTTAAATCAGAAATTTTAACACTAGCCTTATGGCGTTGACAGGAAAGAAATGGGTTGAAAAACCCATGGTGCCCCTCTTAAATTAGGACGTTCCGCCGTCACTGCCCTAAACCCTACATTTGCTGCGCAACACGATGAGTTGATAACGGATTCCGTTCCAAGCGGCGCTGTACTGGCACCAGTCACCACTGAACAGCCAAGGCTAGCCGTTAGGGCCCTCTGGGAACGGAGCTTCGTACCCGTGCGCATTAAAGTAGTACGCTCATGGAGAGCTGCTGCTCCGTAGGATGCGAGCTCTAAGAGACACGAAATATGTCACCAGTAACTTTTCGGTAGGCTCTACACGCCTGAAAGTCGGTTCGAAGCCCACCGAAAGATTTATCCACATTTTTTTTATTTTCATAAATTTTGTCCAAGCTGTTCTCAGTTCTACTTGTTTTTTTTAAATTTTTTTAGGAGTCGGAGTCTCACTAAAGTCATCAAGGGGATTTGTCACGGAGACCCCGACCCCACCACCCGAACGAACAACTCCCACAATGAAGGGTTGATTTAGAAGCCAAAGTTTAACGTCCCACAAAGCACAGGGACGGCCGCCCCGCTCAGGTCACCCTCTCACCAGTCAGTTGTCAGCCGACCTGTACGTCGGGTAAACTATTGAGCGCCGGAGCGTCTCAGGGGAACCGATCCCAAGCCTGGGCATGCACTGCCACTGCATGCTTCTGAACAGCGAGCCGGAGCCCAACGCTCTACCAACTGAGCTACCAGGGCGGCAATTCCCTTCAATCAACCAGTACAACCCATCATGTATTACCGCAACACCAATTGATGGATATTAAACGGTGGTGGCTTATATATTTTGGGGCTTATAGCACCACTGCCGTCTGGCGTGCAACTCTTCCTGTTGAAGGGTTTTGGGCGCTTGCTCCTTGTTGGAAGCCGCCGGGCCTTCCCGGGTGGCTGCGGGCAGCTCGCTGACCCCGGTGGTGGCTTGTATACTGAAACAAACTAAGAGAAAAAGATGAACAAACACAAACAAGTGGAACAAATAATACAATAGTTGTGCCCACAATCCCGAAAATAGGCACACGTGCATGGCTCGGTGGTAGAGCACCTGCCTCCCGAGTCCATGGTCCCGGGTTCCAGGCCCGGAGGGTTCTCTGAATCACAACAACCTGATCCCCAAAAACCCTTCTAACAGTGTAGGGTTTGCGACGCCGTATAGCCTTAGCAGTTGGTGGGTCGTTAAGTCATTATTAGTGCCTATATAAGCCCACCCAAATACAAAAGAAAGAGGAGGGGGAGGGGTGTTTCAATCAAACTCGAGATATCCTGTTAAAGTAAATGAGCCACTTTTATAAAATACTTTGAACTAAGATAACAGTGTGATAGACGAGTCAGGAAATCACTCCTGGCATATTTCATTTCAGCCCATATTCCTAATGTAGCAAACCCACACCATCTGTAGTTTAAATAAGGGGCAACTAAGACACCAATAAAAACATGAGGGAATCCTTTTTCAGCCGGTTGCAACGACTTGATTGGCCAAATACTACCCCCTCCCCCTCCAGTCATTGAACATACCATGCTACCGAGGAAGCCATCCTTAGCCATATCAGGGGCGGACGCAGACCCGAGTTTTGGGGGGCAAACCCATGTCTGCCTCTCCTCCTGGGGGAGCGAATTTTTTTGCTCTACAGACCTAGTGTAAACCTCTTTTTTAAATTTCTCCGGCGTTTCAGGGAGGGGGGCAAAATATAGTTGCCCCCCTCCAGCGCTTTGGGGGGCACGGCCGGAATGCGCCCCCCCCCTGAGTCCGCCAATGAGCCATAGGCATATATACTTGCTGTGCCTTTCAATTTACCAACTTTACATGCTGTTAAACCCTAAAGAGAAAAATAACATCTATGTTTGAAAAAGAAGATTGAAATTAATATCCATGTCATCCTGTCTCGTCGTTCTGATTTTAAATGAAAAAAATGGGATGAAATATGGAACATCGATGGTGTGCTGCACTTGGTGAAAGTTCTAAGCCAGTCTATGCTGTACCTGTGATCCAGATTATTACCTTGCACACGTCAAAAACTGTTGCTTTGATAAAATGGGATAGCTGTTGTTCTGAGTGACTTAATGTGGAAACAAATAGTGTATTCCTGATTTTCAGACTTAATCGCCTATAAACTGTGCTTTTGTAATTCCGGGAAAGTGGCACATTCCCTTTAAAGGAGTATACTACATATTGCCTGTCAGTGGCGGCGGATGCTCTTTTCGGATGGGAAGGGGGGCAATAATTTTTCCATGGGGCCCCCTTGACGATGGGGGCCCCTCTGCAGCAAGGGCCCCTCTAAAAACTGCAATAGATTGGTTGGGACTTGTTGCCTGAGGTCAGAGGCATAAGCGCAGGGGCGGATCCAGGGGGCTGAGGGGCTTCAGGCCCCCTTTGCCCCATTTTTGCCATTTTTCGCCCTATGCCCCCTTTTTCGCCATTTTTCAAAGCTCAGCCACTCCTCTAGCAAAATTCTGGTTCCGCTCCTGCATAAGCGTCACAAATGGTAAGAGTTGTATTTGGCCCAGTAAAAAAAATGGCTATTCCTCCCTGTTGTTTAGCTGGCCCGTTTAAAACATGGTTTTGCCTTCCCATTCTATTTTCCACACGATCTCGGATTCCAAGGTGTAATATGTTTCCTGCATTACAGCAAAATAAGCAGCGTATTTAACATATAGATATCGAAATATGGATCTGCGTTTTATAGGTTTACGTAAGCCTTGGACATTGAACGTCAGAGCTTTAGCGTCACGTTAGGAGTTAGGCAAAATTTATAACAACGGCCTTCCGACGCAAATAGTTCCTCTTTTAAAAAGTATGAGAACTGTGGGCGCTTTGATGCTGTCGTCTATATCGGCAGGGAAAAAAACGCAAATGACAAGCATACTGACTTGAGCACACACAAGACCAATCTCGTGGACCTGAGACACAGCTCGGGGCTCCTTGAAACGGAGCTTGAGGGGCTCCTAGAGATCAAGCTCGAATGCCCCCGAACCCAAGCTCAGGGCCCTGAGACCAAGCTCGAGGCTCCTGAGACCAAGTTTGGGGGCCTCTGAAACAAAGCTTGGAGGCCCCTGAAACCAAGCTCAAGGCCCCCTAAGACCAATCTCGGGAGCCCCTTAGACCAATCTCGGAGGCCCCCTGAGACCAAGCTCGGAGCCCTGAGACACAGCTCAGGGCCCCCTGAGACCAAACTTGGGGGGGGCTCCTAGAGATCAAGCTCGAATGTCCCCGAGCCCAAGCTCAGGGGGCCCTGAGACCAAGCTCAGGGGCCCCTGAGACCAAGCTTGGCGGCCTCTGAAACCAAGCTTGGAGGCCCCTGAAGCCAAGCTAAAGGTCCCTTAAGACCAATCTCGGGGGCCCTTTAGACCAATCTGGGAAGCCCCTTTATACCAATCTTGGGGGGCCCTGAGACCAATCTCAGAACCATATCAGGTCACGTTCGGGATCCTCCTGAGACTAAGCTTGGAGGGCCCCTGAGACCAAGCTCGGGGGCCCCCTTAGACAAGCTCCGGAGACTCTTAGACAATCTCAGGGCCCCTGAGACCGAGCTCGGGGGCTCCCATAAGCTTAAGCTTGGGTGCCTTGCGACCAGCCTTGGGGGCCCTTAGACCAAGCTTGGGGGTCCTTGAGACGAAGCTCGGGGGGGCGAGGAACAGCTCGGGGGCCCCTAAGACAGAGTGGGGGCCCTGATACCAGGCTCGGGGGCCCGTTAGACCAAGTTCTGGGCCCCCTGAGACCAGGGTCGAGGGGCCCCTTTAGGCTAAGCTTGGGGGCCCCTAAAGGCCAAGCTAGAGGGTCCCCGAGCGCAAGCTAGAGGGGCCCCGAGCCCAAGCTAAGGGCCCCTGTGATAAAGCTCGGACACTGTCCAAACCGAGAAACTGTTAAGGGCTCAGTCAGGTCGTTCATAAACTTTCAGAAAAGAACCAAGCTAGAATTGCGTTTTTCTGGGGCCCCTCTGATAATTTGGGGGGGGGCAACTGCTCCCCTCACCCCCCTTTATCCGCCACCACTGTTGCCTGTTGACGTGCAAGATACAAGTTTCCATACACTTTCCCTCAAAACAGGCATACGTTGACATGGAGCACAAATACAGACAGTGTCACCGTTCTGCTACAGACCGTAAGAACAGCCCTTTAAACGCTTCTATTTGGCGACTCACCTGCAGGATATCCCCAGTGTGGAAAGGAACGCCCGCCTGCGCACATGGGATGAGATCGTCTTGCATAGGGTCGTACTCGAACTGAGCTCGCACGTAGATCTGGGCCGAGACCAGCGGGGCGAGGACACAGGTCAGACGGGGCGGGTCAACACACACGACGGCGCACAACGGGTCAACACCAACAATACAGGACCAAAAATCACCGAATGATTTCCATCTTAGCAATATGTTAGAGTTTCAGGAAAATTACAATGAACGGAAATTACAAAAAGATTGATCGCATTCTGGGCTCGGGAGGGGCCAGAATGCGATAAGGCCAGAATGCAAAAAGTTGGGGCTTTTGAAGGGGAGGGGGGGGTTAGCTCAATTCAGACTTAGGCAGAAGAAGAAGATTCAGTAGTAATGCCATCAATGAACTTGTGGCAAGGGCTCGCTGAAAATGATAGAAGCTATTACATACCGTCATTACTGTCAACAAAAAGTAGGTACTAAACACACGCTTCAGAATCAAGTTATTACCTATAACAGTTTTCACTCGCATTCCGAAACCTAGCCTGAAACTGATGTGAACACAACATCTCACGCTACACCAAGCACCACACCGCCACCAAAGACACAGTTCCCATCACATTACTTATCACTCTTTCCACAGAAGCACAGCGAATATATCAGACATAGGATGCAAGCGCGTCAACCATCTCCACATTCCGCAGCACGACGATGAACCCATCACCGCGCTGAATACAGGAGTGATGAGGGCGATGATGGCAGCACCTTCTACAAATAGCAGGCTGTGGCGGCAGGACCATTACCATGCCCAAGAGCATGAGGCATGTAGCCGATTCCCACCACTATCGGATCAGTAATGATCTCCCTCAGAAATGGCTGGGCGCCGCGGATACCATTGCGGCTGGAGATCGCGGAACACGAGTTGGAGGCTCGGAACGAATCGGTCCAGCCTGGGCTTGGATAGCACAATCCTGCAGGTGGTGAATCGAGCGCTGAAATTGATACTGTGATTGGATAGTCCACTGCTGCATCGGTCTAAAATAACCTCCATCCGTACGAGTTTGGATTAACTTTCCGGATATTCGACCTTCGAAGCAGCAGGCGGAAGATATCAAACATCGGCGTTTGTGCTGCTCATAATGTCGATAGGTATACATATATACCCCGATAGGTATGATATCGATAGGTGTACGTATACATCTGTCAAAATACATGCAACGCAGCAATTAAAATAGTTTCACTGCTCCAACAGAACAATTTGGGAACTAAAAAAACCTAAGTTTACCAGAAAAAGTAACTGCCGCTGAATGTCGGGCAATGATCTCCAAACCACCAGAACACGCTACCAACTCGGATGATGTCTTTGTACAAGGATGGGGTGTCAATTACAGGGTGTCCTGGACAATTTCAGACCCGGGCAAAATAAAAAGTCCATTATCTCACTAAAAAAACGGCTGTGATCGCAAATGCAAATACGGCCGATAACACATCTCCTGCAGCTTCCACGTCACTCCAAGAAACCACCATCACCAGTCTCAGTCTACCTGCGGGAAACAGTGGTGAAGACGGAGTTCTCCCGCAGCCAGCTTTGGCACATCCCGCAAATATGAAACGGCGCAGGGTTCTGCTGGCACGCGGACGGCAGTATGATTGGCGTCATCATCAACATAATAAGAAGAAGAATAATAATAATAATAACAATTATAATAATAATAATTATAATAATAATCATAATTACAACAATACTAATAATAATAATAATAATAATAATAATAAAAATCATCATCATCATCATCATCATCATCATCATCATCATCATCATCATCATCATCATCACGTATATTTGGCTCAAATCAAAATAAGTGATAAGACCATAGCTTATTTGAATCGTTCACTTAGATACAGATAACAAAATCAAGTCCGATGCTCATTATATACCATGTTTCCTTTTCTACTGCGCGTGATTTTAGGCTAGCTCATGGACATCATGTTCCACTCGAAAACCTCTTGCTGGCAAAACTGGCGGATAGGGACGACGCAAATATCTGTAATTCTTTTGAAATCTTACAGGCAAGGCAAGGATAGAGATAAGGCGATATTGCTCAGCGTGTGTATTCCCCGTGCCAACAATTTACAACACCAGCAACTGCCCGGAAATTATAGAGTTGAACAAGACACGAGTCCTCGAACAAGTTATCACAGCTTAGGCTGATCCAGGATTGCTGATCGGGGGAGGCACCTTCGGGGGGGCGCCATCGGGACCAGGGGGCGCCACTTTTGACCGGCAAAACCTATCAGGTGGGCGCCAATTTTCGCATTTCGCATCCTGGGGGGAATGGGAAGCGACATTTCAGGGGGCGCCATCGACTATTTCATGGGGCGACGAGGGTTGATGGGGGGCACGTGCCTTCTTTGCCCCCTGGATCCGCCTATGTATCACAGTCGAAATAAAAAGTGAATCACGGAAGATTGAAGAAAAATATTCCATCGGTATTGTACGCCAGCGTGAAAATCACACTCCAAAGTGTACAACGAGCAATCAAGCTGGTGACTGTGACATCACATTCAGCGCTGGGATTGGAAATGTACGACGGGAACAAAAGAGCAGGCATAAGTTACGCGAACCGATGCCCATGGTCAAAGCAGCAAGAGACATAGCTCTATCCAGAAAGTAGGAATATGTCAGCACTTCCGGTGTCGTGCCAGATTTACTGCTACAGCCCTCGCTTGCAATGTTGAACTGAGTGCATGGGTTGGTGTGACCAAGTGAAAGCATGGAAGGGGACACTAATGTCGAACGTTACCCATCCACTGCTTACTAATACAGTGGAGGCGGAACCAACCGCAAAATAGTCTACTTACGTCTCCGAATGCCACCTGTTTGGGCGCTATATAACTTCTAAGAGGTTTGTACACCCGCAACGCCAAGTGACTAACTAACTGTCTGGGTTACAGCTAACTTCCCGAGAGCCAACATTTATATATGATGGGAGCAGTGTGTGGTTAAGAACAGGAGCCTAACGTTCCTGGAAACCCTAATTTAGTTGAAAAATGATTAAATATCAGAAAAACATACATACTGGTATGTGATCACACGGTTATTTGCCTCATTTTCCAACTACTTTTGTTCCCGAAAGTTCATTTCGTCAGCCAGTTGCCCCTAAAAATGATTTAGCTAATAAGTCCGGCACACCTCTATTATACAAGATAATTCTCTATCGACTATCTGAGAGAGATTATTGACCTCTTACACATGCTTGAGGTGCTACCCAGGCTACACATTGCGCGGAATCATTTGACAGAAAGTATCTGGACAATCGTGCGGTAGCACGACTCATTTCCTACAGAGCCTGCAACGCCAAATAAGCATCTATGCATCAATACAGAAAAAAATGTTCCCGAGGTCCGATTTCAGACTTATTTTACTTCTGCATTAGGGAAGGTCATTTCGAAATTCTCTCACCTCTGAGTTAGGCAAAGTCATGCGCAATAGTAAAATATGCGAAGGGATGATCAGTCGAATTTGATTTTGCACGCTACCTATTTATTCACCCTCTCTGCCTAAAGCCTTCACTGCTGTGCTGAGCGGCTTCATGCTGTTATCGGACGAGACAGAGGCCTTTTTTAAAGCGGCGAGGAAGCATGATGTCACCCTTACTGGAAATAAGCCCGAAGGGACGCCAGTTGAAAGGAACGTGGCCCTCTGACGCCAGACACCACATGTGAGCCGAGGGCGAGCCACCTGTCGTTTTGAGTGCTATGCAGCCGACCCTGACCAAATTTCTTCTCATTGGAATATACATAATTATAGAATATCTGGCTGGATATGATGTTTTACATTGCTAACGGTCACTTAACCTCCTGCAGGTAGTCTTCTTGAGCTCTGGCGATAGTTGACCTTAGCGCGAATCATATCAAGGCCCTCGGGTGAGCGCATGCTTCATGGTCGCAATTTTCAAGTCCAATTTCTTGACTGAAGCCACAATGCCCATTCAAGAATCCCCCAACATGTGTTGGGGCTTTTCGACTATCCGAGGCGGCTGGACACTGGAAGTTCGCTGGCTGTAATTCTTTCAGCTGATCACAGCTGCCACATACCCTCCACCAGTCTCTAACAAGGGCCTGGCAGCTTTCATGTTCAAGGCACACTGAGCTGCGGCAATGTTGACAGGATTTTCGTACCTAGCCCGAATCCTTGTGACACCAGGAACCTTTTTCCAAGACTCAGGAGACTTCCACTGGTCACTGGCGGATGCAGGGGAGGGGGCAAACCGAGCAGCCGCCCACCCAAACCCCCGACTTCTGCCGATTTTCTTTAAAAACATGTTTTTTCGCGATGTTGGGCCCCGTTGCCCCCCCCCACTGAAACCGTCGGTCCGGATAGGGCCCTGGTACTGGTCCTGTTCAAAACCTCCTTCCCAACATACTGCAAACAGAGCAAGCTTTCTGACACGTTTTATAGATAGATCACAAAAATTCTAATTGGTTCTCAAATAAGCAGTGAACAACATCGGCATACATGGACCCCTTCAAGGGCTTACACTTGGTGGTTTTGAGGATTTGCTTAGTGCAAGTCGATAAGGAGAGTGTCTGTTCCATGCACCAGACAATAAAGCATTCCGAGAGAACAAAAGTCCACAATCGGGCGGGAAGTCAGTCAGTAACAAGAGCAGTGTCTCTCGGGTCGCGATCCGGAACTGCTCTGAGCTTCCCACAAATTGTAACATCCCAACGATCATGCTTTCGCTCTTCCCCAGACATCCTTTTAGATTAGATCGCTCTTTTGGCCAAGCCTTTTAAATGGAGCGGCCTACCACATCGTCAGCACGATCTAAAAGTCTGAGCCTTAGTCCGACCGACCGACCGGGTTGATGACATGTTCGGAAACTGAGCAGTCCTAAAGCCCCAGCCATCTCCAGATGCCCTCCAATCATTTCATTTTGTGTCAGAAGGTTCAGCCGCGCACTGAACCCGGCACCGCCTGGGCTCTTTTCGTACACACCATCATCGCCGGGGGGAGGGGTGTCTGATCGTAACCCTAGGATCTGGGGAGCCAGAAGTGATACGGAAAAACACGAAACGGCACTGGAAGTGCCCTACCATCTTCTACTCTGGAGCCTGGTTTGAACCATATCCGTTGGCCCGTGACGTCACTGTGGGCCAAAATTGGTCAAATTTAGCCCAAATTAGAAACTCTTACAGCCCCGGTACCATTAGACTTAAAATAAAAAAGACACGAATGTGTTCATCTTGATCAAATGATTCAAATAATATGCACATGACCTTATAAGGTCATATCACGACCTTGAGATTAGGTCATTGTCAAAAATGACCTTTTCAAGGTCACTTTGCATATCGTTCGTGTCCTTGGGTCAAGCTCATTACTATGATACCAAATTTAAGATTATCATGTTTCGTTCAAAAGTTGCAGACACAAAAAATTCCAAAAAACCGTGACATTTTATAACTTCAAGTGACCATTTTAGAACAGCCTCAGTTTAGAACAGAATCGCCTTACATGGGTTAAGAACTGACGTCATAAATCGTTCACCTGACCTAATGCCAATTTCCGGTAATAAGTTGTCAAACTGATCATTTGCACAGAACTGCAGAACGACGGGTCTCATTTGAATCGGCTCGGAATCATTCGCAAAAATAATGAGGGGGTCTGACCTTCCCCAGGCGGTGAAATGTTAAGAGGTCACACGGTTTGGAATACGTCACGCCACGTCACGGAAATGTTACCAAACGCCGGAGGTCAATAACTTCCTTCTCAAGGAGACGCCTGAGAAGGGAGTAGGCTGAGAGTGATGGGGTGCTGTCATTCTAAAGTTACGACGCAGCGAGTCACAGGTCTAGCGAGGACATGACCCAAGGTCAGGGGCGGCTCCAGGATTTTCCAGAAGAGGGAATGGCTGCAATCAGGAACGCAATGTTCTGGGACGAAGGGGGCACCACAGTTTCGGAGGAGCGGCTCCTGCATTTAAACTATTTGTCTAGTGGCAAGTTTTCGAGTGGCAACTTAATATATACAGCTTCATAGAGGGCATATATCCTCGTAGGATGCTCTAAATGTTTCAATCACGCAGTCTGTGCCGTTTCCACTTGCCGGGGAGAAGCATGCAAAAATTGTCATGTACTTAGGATTAGAGATACAAATCGCTGCTGGTACGCCTCTGTCGCAGCAGTACCTGCCATTCTGCTCCGACTCCGAGGAGGGAGGGGGAGGTGGGGGAATCCCCCACTGGGGGATGGCAGCTGTCCACATCAGCCACTCCTACCTCAGGCTTCCCTCAAGACAAGCTGTCAATGTGTGACCTTCAAGACACCCGGAATGATGCACATATATTCCTATGAGTAGGACGCGGATGCCAAAGTCACTCATCTAGTGAGGATACACACATACACACACATGTATACAAAATTGTGTGTATGACACAAGGACAAGTGCCACAACACAGAGTATAATAATACATAAACAGACTCGACGGCGATGCCCGGGCGAAACTTTTCTGTTAACTAAGTTCTTATCATCAATATACAATTATCCCTTAACACACGCACTGGAGGGGGGCTCGGAGGCCCCCAACCTGTTTTTCCGAGGTGGCCGGAGGACCGCTTGTAGCCGGAAAACGATACTTGACCACATTTGAGAAAATTTAATGGCACGTCGATTCGTGAAGACATTTTGGAAAACAATCATTTTTTTTTACTTGTTGGCTTTCAAAGTTAGACCTGCATTTTGAGATCGCCACAATCACGGGGTCGGACCAGTTCGCTTGCATCGGAGACCAAGTGGTGACGTCATAACGCCATATAACCGGGATGATATGTCAACGTCACCTAAGACGAAGGTCAAGGTCAAATGCCAAAGGTCAGGGTCATATCAGTACTTTAAATGTCATTGACTACAGTGCTTCCGGTCAAATGTAGTTACCCAGTCTGATGACGTATATTATGCTATAACTTCATAGTTAAGGCAACTCAATGCAAAGGTCAAAGCCAACGGCCATGGGTTAAGGTCAATCCTCATCTCTCGCCAAACAGTTGTCATAGTTTTGTTTATAGTGTAAATTAAGGTAGTATACCATATTGTGACCTAATAGGTAAATGACCTTGAATGACCTTGACCGCAACATTGTACAAAAATTCTTTGCGACCTTCCCTGGATGACCCTCGTTCGCCTTTGGCTTATTCACGTTTTTCCCGTATAATTACGGCATTTCCCAATAGGTCCCCAGCACGGCCAATATTTTACCTTTGACTTCGTTTGACCAAGAAGATATTGACCCCGGTCAATGAAAATTAACTATGATGTAGACCACTAAAGCCCCCACCCAACGCCAATCGGCATTTTTCTACGCCTCTTATTTTTCGAGATTCTAGGGGAGCTTACCAGGCCCCCTCCAGTGCACGATAGTGTCAGAATCCTCTCCAGTGCGGGTGTTAAAAACTGAAGTCACAAAATAAACACCGAACACGAACGACACCTATTTACATGCCATGGCTGCGTTAAGACAAGACAGACCCGCGAGACGAAATGTTGGGGTCCGACACATCGATGACTAGTAAATGCCTGGGGTGTGGATTTGCAAACATCATTGGGGTGCCCAGACTTGAGGGAGGAAAATTTTAACGGCCACCATATGAAAGGAGATAACACAACATTATCTTTATTTTAGCTATCACACAGTCCTTATGAATCCTGAAAATGATGAAAAATAAAACTTATACTGTATTTTAACACTAACTCGATATTTCATCCCGGGTGCCCGGACAGATATAAGTGCCCAAAGAGATATAAGTTTATAGCCCTGCATTGTAACGCTCATTAAAATCAACGCAACAATCCACTACTGCTTTATTTAGAGACCGTTCAGCTACCGTTTTCATTCACATGTGCCGTGCTATAAAGATTTCACAATTCGATTATTAACACTTTGAACATACTTAAAAAAACAGCTGTTAAAAAACTGTCACCGCTAGAAAGAATTTGATTAACGTTGCTTGATGTTTGATTATTGTCCTCTCCCATCCTCGTATCACAATTCTAGTACGCTGTATTGTTCGGACAGTACGGAAATTTTGGCCTGAAAAATTAGCATCTACCAACAAAACAATTTCTTTCGCTAGGACTCGCCCTTTCAATGCTAAACACTACTTGTGAAGTCACCCACTACCTCAATTCCACCAAATTAAGTATAATGCGAATGCTGAGAGTTAGATGTCTTGATCTGACAACAGTACATAACTTTTCACAAATAATGATAACAATTAACAATAAATAATTAGGGACGGCGACGTCAACCGGGATATTAATAGAGGAGTATTACAGCATACAAACCTATTTTTATAGGCCTGAATATAGAAGGTCGGACAACCACGGTTAGACGACAGTGCACAGTGGCTTCTGGCTGCCTGGAGGCCGAGTGGTGGCGACATCGAAAGGATGTGGTAACTGGTAGGGGAATGGCGTATGCTAAAGGAATACAGTGATGCTCATGCCATTAAAATATAAATACTTATTAGTTAATTCCCTCGGGCATCTTGTGCTCTGCTTTGGATCCTCCTTGTTTACACGATCAGAACTAGTTATCTCTCCGCCTCAAATTGTCATTTTAGCATTTTCAGCTTCAAGTGTTGCATACGCATGAAATGTCAGATAGGCGTGTATGTCACATACACTATGTGTGCTGCATCAGTAATAAGTATCAATTTTAAAAAGTCTTCAAAAGCTGCATTATCTACCCTGATACCAAAAATACTATGGACTCGAAAATTGTGCCTGCAATTTTGTCTGCCAAGCATACTAATGTACCGAAATCATTTCATGAACTCGCATTCATGTTTTTCCAGTGTTATCGGCACTGCACATTCCACAAACGCCTAACCCTTACATCCACCCACGTGCACAGAATGTCCCCTACACCGGTCCCCCTCCCTTAGTCTGACACCATGCACAACGACCACCATTTTCAACACCACACATGTAGGCATTACAATCCGCCCGCGACCCCTCCCCATCGAGGCTTGAACTTCGCGTCACCGTGACCTCTGTAACCTCTGTGCCCGCAGGCAATAGCGGCAGCCGGCGGATGGCGGCCGCTGATTGGTGGAGGCGCGTTCACTTGTATCGCGAGAAATTCAGCGGACATTTTTTCCATCAAAATTATAGAGCTTTAAACCATGAACCAGGAGAGGTATTAACATTATGTTTTTCAAATATTTCTAGCCATACCTTGTTCTCTATAGGCTTGATTATTTGCCACACCATCCGAGGCTGCTCTTCGGTACATGCGAGACGGCGGCAGTCAGCACAGGCTAGCCGGCGACCGAGTTCGCTGAAGTCGGGAGTGTCGCGATGGCTTTCCGCTGAGTGGCTAGGATTGGGGCCCAGTCCCAAGGTAACCGAGGGAAGGAGGAGATAGACGTTCATAAATCTAAAATTTAACCGTCGGACGAGTTATAGAGAGTGAGGACTAATAGGGAGCGCTGCCGAAGTACAACCAGATAACATAGGTACCAGAGGGGGAAATACGTGCTGCTTTGCTCCGTGTTGGATGGTGAAAAAGCACAAAATATAATTCGGGACTTGAAACATCATTAATGTTTACTGTCCATTATGTCTGAGGCTTTCCGTTGCTTGATAAAATATTAAGTTGTAGATCAGATGCCAAATGCCACTATAGCGCTGTGGAACAGGTATTTGTTGATAATTTCCTCTATTTACGCACTTTAAAAGGACTTTGCTTCACCTTTTGTTCGGGGCGCCAAAATCACCATTAAGGGTGTCCAGCACATCACTGGGGGTGCCAAGCACCCCAAAGTATAGAAATCTACACTCTGGTAATGCTCTGGCATCATTTTGAGACAAACGTGCCACACAGGATCCTTGCATGTTAAAACATACTTCTGAAGAGTCGATACAGCCAGTAGACAAGTCGGGTCTGGAGTCACCGAAATCGGTGTGCAATTCGGGATATTCAGAATGAAGCCAAGGCCGCACCAACGCGACCCGGCGCTGAAGCAATACGCCGGTCTCGGCCGACCGGTAGAACATTAACCCTCGCCCCACCGGGGAGGGCCATCGATGGCCCCCCTAAGGTTTTTCCGGGATAGCAGAAAAACGACGAGGCGCAGCACCGCGGTTGAGGGCTCTACCTCTCACTGCATCATTTTCCCATCATCCCTGAAATTTTTTACCCCGAGTCACCCAAGGTCAGGTCACCAGACGAGGTCAACCAAGGTCACCTCACTTCACCTTTAGAGCTCTGTAAGAGCTACATTTCAAAGTCGATCGATTTGAAACTTCCTACACTTCATGACCCCTCCAGGGTCTACAAGGTGTATATCCGGGATTTTTTGATTTCGTGCCCTGAGGTCAGGTCACGAGGCGACCTCTCCCATTGGGAAACCATGGGGAAAAGCTATTTCATGATATAAAAGCCACAAAAATGATTGCAAATACTCAGACTGCTCAGAACAACGTTTTTGGACACCCTTTCACGGATCCCAGGGGTCATATTTGCCCTTTGACTTTTCCAAGGTCATCCAAGGTCACCGGAGGTCAAAAACAGTATTTTGACAATAACTTTTGACCTAATTGAGCTAGAGCGGTGAAACAAACACCATTGTGTTTGTCTTGTCACTGGCTTTCATTTGATATACGGCAAGGTCACTTTTTGACCTTTCGTGACCTCAGGTCATATTAGGTCGCGAGGTGGACCTCTGGCGGTCAAACCACTGGCGGGAGGTCTTTACGTTCCACATAGCGGAAAAAGTACAGGCAATTTGCTATCAAATGTACTTTACCAGGCCTCAATAGCTCTAATGGCATAAGAGTTATGCCCAGTTTGCTTAATCATTGCATATTTGAGTGAAAATAGCCGATCTTGACCTAATTTGACCTCTGGAGGTCAAACCATTGACCTGAGCACTAAAACATGCGAAGTAATTTCTTACTGAATTCACGCGAGCTTTCTATTGCACTTTGCAGATTTGCGCTAACGCCCATATTTTCGGAGTTAGAGGGGGGCCATCGATGGCCCCCGGTGGGGCGAAGGTGGCGCCGGACCCCCGGTGGGGCGCGGGTTAAGGGTGTCCGCATCACTGGGGTGCCGAAGCACCCCCAAAGACATGAAATCCACACTCTTGGTACATGCTCTGAGGCATCACAACTTTCAGAGACAAACGTGCCACTCGGCTCCTTGCACATGTTAAACATACTTGAAAGAGTCGATACGTCGTAGAAAGTCGGAGTCTGGAGTCACCGAAATCGGTGTGCAATTCGGGATATCCAGCGTAGAAAGCCGAGAGGCCGCACAACGCGTCCGCGGCGCTCAGCAAGCAGCAAGAATACGCCGGTCTCGGGCCGACCGTAGGAACATTAAGGCCTAAACAAGTCAACAGGGTTCCGGAGTGAAGTCTGAGGGGAAAAGCTGCGTTTTATAAAGATGAGATCGTGTTGAACTCTGCGGGCAGAAGGGAGTCGATTCTGAAGCGTCGTAAAAAAGAAGTGTAAGTTAAAGAGCTGCATAGTGAATGAGTGACAATTCAGCCGCATCAGAAATTTGACGCGTACCCGTTCAATCTGCCTGCAACAGACACTACGCTATGATAAGACAATAATTGACCTGGCGTTGGCATATCACGTTGTGAGTCATGTTTCGGCGCTGAACTTATACGCTCAACGACATGTTTGAAACGATCGAATCATTCACTCTAATGCTTCGTTGGCCTAGCGAACAATGACGTGCATGAGTGAGCGATACAACATTCAACTGTGAAAACATTTTTTTTTACACCGGGATCACGTATTTCCTGCACCGACTGCATGCTAGTATTTTCAAAGTGATAGGTATCCTGGACTGGTGCACGTCTGGGGGTCAAAGTGGTGTTTTTATATTTGGAGTGATTGCTACTAATTGTATGTGTGGATATGTGAATGACTATGAATGAATCTTCCCCCCTCTTCATCTCACTCTATCCAGTTATGGCACGAGCCATGAAGAACCCAAATTGTTTGGATGTGCCTAAGGATAATACAAATACAAATAAAATACAAATCATATGTCCATCTGACAGATCTCTGCCGCAGGCGATTCAGGCCATCCTGCAACCGCTGTCCATCAGATGGGTGTTTAGGGGAGGGGTGGCTTAGTGGATAGCATTCCTCTCTTCAAAGCCCCCTGTCCCGAGCTCAAGTCCTGGCGGAACCTTTGGATCAGTTGATCTAATCCCCCAAATCCCTCCCAAGAGGGTGAGAGTTGGCGATGCCGTATAACCTTGGGAGTTTGTGAGTCGTTAAACCGAAACAAATATTATCTGATGGATGTTTAACTTTGCACAATATTGAATCTTGAGGAACGGTGGCGAGATCGAAACCAAAAAAGAACATATATTTAGTTCCTCATTAGTTTTTGTGCAGGGTTAATATATATGTTTTTAGTGAAAGTACCCCTCAGAGCGGTACCTCTGAACACGGAATTTTCACCTTATACAATTTGACATCATTCTAATCTATAACAACATTTTGAGGAAGCGGGACCTAGCATATCAAAACGCAAGGTTCGTTTTGACCTGAAATAAGGCCATTTTCTGGATCAGAAATCCATCTGAGAACGTTGCTTCAATAGCTGAGGACTGCTACTAGGAGACTGGTACGAAATACGACGTCACTAACCCGCCCCCGGCCTTGAGTATCACGAATGGTGCGGGTGCGATTCCAGTGGCAGTCAAACTCCTGACGAGTTATGCGGTGATCATACGACCTCTAGATTAGCCCTGTCAAATGCTTCCATTAAGTGGGCATGATTCTTTGTCCAGGATTGCATGACCGAAATCCATGGTGTAACATGCGGGTCAGGAGGGGCCGAGCTGGTCTGTGCGACTACACACTGTAGAGCGTGGGACTGGGAACAAATTGAATTATGGAGAGGGTGGGATTTCACAGTTTCCAGAGTTCACTCGGCACGAAACGGAACCCCAAAGAAATTCTCATCCTGAATTTATATACATTTTTCGGGACAGAATAGGACGGGGCAGACCTATCTAGAATAACACATAATGGATGCCACAACAACCCGTTTTGACCTCTAGCGCGCAGTCGTCATCACTGTTTAGGCCGCCCCAGAGCATAATCGAGCGCATTTATCTTCGATGGCACCGCTGGCGGACCGCCAGGAGCTGCGTAGGCAAAATGGGCCTCGGAATACACTCAGGCCGCAGACACGCACCCCAGCAACCGCAGCGCGTGAACCAACAGAGGCGGTCGCTCGGAAATTTTTATACTCTGACGGGTAGGAGGGACTGGGGCTATCACATCTCTCATAGAGTGGCCATTTTCCTCCAAGAAAATGGATTCGAGCGATCGTCGTCGTGCTTGGGCTGTCTGGCGGGCAAGTAATCAAGAGTGATTACCCGACAAAGCGAGGCCCTCTGTTCGCCGGATGCGCTCACGATTGTGTGTGTGTGTGTGCGAGTGTGTTGTGGGTGTGTGTGAGTGTGCGTGGGGCTCTGAGCCTTCCGATGCATCAGCCACAGGGACCGCAGGAAGATGTCAGACCGAGCTCATGAGAAGAGGTGGGAAAAGCTGACGTGTTCAGAATCCGGCCATGGAAACAAGCCCAGGAGAGAGACACCAGAGCCGGCACTGAACCATCACACCACTGCATCTCACCACCTGCTGATCTGGAGAACGTGTGCGTGGTCCAAATTTGTGTTTATCAAGGGCTTTCATCCCTGATGTTCCACCGTTTTTTCGCGGGAAGCCCCAATTGGATAGAACACAAGGATCCACCGCTTGTAAACACAGTGTACCGGTTTTAGGATCATTACACTTAATGCCCCCAAATGCAGAGTGGATAAAAATTTCACCGACAACAGAATATCCATTAAAAAATTACAAAACATATGGTTCAGCGACATGAACCTTACCCATAAGACAGCTTATATTTTCGACAAATAACTCCAGCAGTCGACACGCCAACAAACTCAAATGACGACACCTCTAATTGACAAAGGTTCCAATTTAGGAAACTGCACCCCCAGTCGAAAAAGGCCCCTGAAAGGGCGCGGCGTCTGCACCCTTTGACTCAGTAGGACAAGTCCGGTGACAAAACAGCCTGTCTCCACTCCTCAGGCGAACCGTCTCTTCTCGTCTCTTCACCCATCGCTGTCACCGCGGTTCCAGGGCGGGTCACCGTGGTTTAGGGCGGTACAACCGACGCAAGAATGGAGCAGTCAGAGGCCAATATCGCAACCATCATCATTCTTGATTGCATGGGTTTTTTTATTTTATTTATTTTATTTATTTATTCAAATAATCGCCAACAGATAAATCCACCACAGGGAAGTCAAGCATTAAAAAGGCTATCTAATCACAGAATCGAGACAGTGTACTTCCTAAAACGGTAAAGGTAAATATATAAGTATAAAACACAAAACATAAAATAGTGCGTTCCTACCAGCATTTACAATCTAACCCACATGTCTTAAAAGTATTAAAATCATAAAGAAGTCGGCCCCGAAGCGACTAGAATGAACAGTTTCCCTACAGTTACTTCCATCCGGTGTGAATCTCACAACATATCACACATATTTATATAGTTCCAATAAATATATTAATACAGAGCACAAAATCCATGTAAATTCACAAATGAAGGCAATTATGAAGGCGGCCTCAGGTTTCTGACCTGCCATACCGATCATATTCAATATGCTCTGTATCGGTACCACAAATAAACAGCCAGACTATTGGCTATTCCATGGCTTGGGTTTTTAAGGAAGAGGATTCCACCGGTCATTGTCCACCTTAACCAGGGAAGGGGTGTTTGAACACCTCATCTGGTTTTTCCAGAAGCACCCCCTCCCCCAAAAAAACGGCGGCGTTAAGCACCGCCGTACTTGGTACACCTTATCCCTGATCAATTTTGTAACTTTTCACAAAATTTTAACTTCGCCGGAAATGAAGATACAACTTTATTTTTATACCATGACGTTTGTATTATTATAGCAAGTCGATTTATATGTATACCTTTTGACTATACTAAGCCAAATAGCAGCCTTGACCTTACCTTAGGTCAGGCCATTTTTATGCTGAGACCTAGTATGGTTAAATCATACATCATTGGATTCGCCGTAATGGTAGTAAGTTAATGATAATTAACCATTGATTCTAACTTCAATCTGTGAGACGCAAGAGCCCATAAACTTGTATGTAACCAGTCACCCTTTTTGACCTGTCATGACCTCAATATTGACCTGAGCCACAAAGTGACCGATATAGTTTCTTCATTAATTCTTATGAGCTATCCACCAGCCTTTTTCACTATCCTGCGTAAGAGCCGAGGGTGTTTGAGCCCCCCCCACTGGGGCGAAGGTAGCTCGGAGACCAGTGGCGGATCCGAGGAGGGGGGCTCAAACAAAACAAAAGGGCAAAAAGGCATTTGCCCCACCTCCAAACGGAAAAGCTCGGGGAAAACTATGTTTTTGGCCCCCTCCAAAGCGATCGACCTCCCTTTTTCCCCTACACCTATTTAGATTATAAGCAAGATTTTGGTACTTCAACTCTCAACTTCGAACAAAACCAGGTTAAGTTCAGTGTAAATATTGGGCCTTGGATAGGAAAAAATATATCGAGCCCATATTCTTCACCCCGTGACTGTTTTTTTTGTTTTCGCCTCAATACCCAAAATTCTACCGGCAAGTGATATCGTATCGCAGTTTTTCGCGTGACGTTCTTTTTCTTTGGTTTGCCCCTCTCAAACCGATCGGCTAGATCGGCTACTGTCGGAGACCTACCGGGGAGGGTGTGAAATGCGGACGAAGTCAGTGCCGTTGACTTTAGGGGGAAGGTGAGGGGCAATGTGGCGGTGCAATATTTATTATTCAAATAGAAATAACAATATAATTTTGTTCATATAAATAAAACTGCGGGTTCAGAAAGCCCGAAGCTAAATAATACTTTATTAGCAAATATCTAGAGACCTTACAGGTCCGCTTTGTGGGTGCTAACTGGACATTGTCAGGTCAGGGGGTTATACTTGCCTACTATTTTCATACTTGCCTCGCCTTCGTCGGGGCACAAGGTAGCAATTTTCGGGAGGGGAGGGGGATATGGTCGCCAATATGTCACCGGGTTTAAGGATATGGGATCTTTTGGGATACGGTTCACTATGGCCACAATACCAAGATTAAGTGTGACGGACGAATTAAATGCCATGCAACCAAAAAACAATCCAGAGACAGACAGCATTAACACACGCACTGGAGGATGGGAAGGAAGGGGGCTTCGGAGCCCCCTCTCCACCTATTTTCTGAGGTGGCTGGAGAGCCGCTCACAGCTTTAAAACGCTACTCAGCCACATTAGGGATAAACGGGATGTCAAGGTAACTTCACATTAAGGTCAAGGACCAGGTCAAAGTCATACTAGCATTTTCAAGGTCATTGGGTCTAGTGCTTCCGGTCAGATGACCTTACCCAGTATGACGTACTAAAACGCCATAGTTAAGGAATAATTTAAAGAATTAGAGCCAAGAACAGGGTCAATCTTCGGATCTGAAATTCACATCACATAATGGGCCAACTGAGTACTACAAAACATTTTTCGGGATTTCTTCTATCGATGATCTAAGGTCAGGTACGAGCCATGACATCTCCATTGGAAATATATGGGACAAATGGTTTAAACTGAAAACTTGTCGCCTTAACTTGCGACCTTAAGTTTGACCTGACAAAAAAATACTGGAATATTTTCGATAGACATTTGAACGTTCTATTCAACGCCGGTTACCGCTTTCCGCCATCAAGCACGGTTCTCGGGATCTTAGGGAGGGCAAAGTGAAAGTGGTAAAACCCCCGTCAATGCGCGTCTTAACATAGGCTGTGAGGTATTGGAATATCGGCGCCGCCTGTCATTTTTGACCTAGTTGTCAATGTATGATACTCATGGGATGAACGCCCTCGGCCAAAAAGTTACCACACGCGTCGGAATAAGGCGGGGGGGGTGACTGCTCTCCCATAAATTCTGTTAAAAAACCGCACGAAGGTGGAACGTAGTCAGCGGATAAAAAACTGCCACAAACTTGGCTTGGAGTGTTTGTGAAGTAAAACTAAAAATAACGCACGTTTTGAAACACATGAAAACGGAGTTTTGAAAATAGGGACTGTGCATGAAATGTGGCAGGAGTTTTACTCATGCTCCATGTAGAAATATCACACCAGTTTACTGCAATGTAACCTAGATACAGCTACATCAATCTTCGCAATTCTATCAAAGCTATTACGAAAACACCACGCTTATTTAGTAGAATAGCATTGACTACATCACCCGTGAGACTCCCAGGTAGGCACATTTGCCCAATTATAGGCAGCATTCAATTACCGAGGGAGTATCCAACGAGCATTTTCTGGGAATTGAACCCACGTTAATCAATACAATCCAGTCTGATACTCGGATAATGTAACCTTAGGCGACCCACTTTGACCTTGATACCGACATCTTAGGGCTGAAACCGGCCAACAGAAGAAATGCATTGCCGCGACGATGTTGTTTCTTTGGATTCAGAGAAAGGAGAGAGGATCCAAATAAATAATATTGTCGCCAATAATTGAATGTATGAAGCCTCCGCCCAGCCAGACGACCTAGAACGCATAGTATCTTTCATGTTTTCCCGTCAAAACTCTTAGCGGGCTTCGGAAGTTTCCCAGGCAACTTGCAAAGAAATCAACACCGAATAAGTGCTAAGGAAAATAAACTGGTCTGTAACATAGACGACCCTATGACGCTGGTAAATACAACACAGCCACCCATGCGAACACAGTAGCTGATGCTAGGAGCATTCTGGACCCAAGTTCAGGCTATGCAGGCGGCCTCACAAAGTCGGCTGATACTTGGCCATACCCACCCTCCCCCTCCCCACGCACACCCGCCGCGGCGACGGAGAATGCCTGCGGGCTGTTGCCCGGTGACCTTTGCTGGTTCCACGTGACCCCGCCCTGCCCGCCGGAGAATGCCTCCGGGCTGTTGCCCGGTGACCTTTGCTGGTTCCACGTGACCTCGCACGCCCACCTCGATAAAATCAATCACCATGGACAGAGTATTGCAAATCGTGAGTGGACAGCATATCTTATACCTATACACGGATGATCCCTAGATCAGGGAAATGCTCTCTACTTTTCTAGTAAACATTAATTTATTTTTCTAGTAAACTCCATTCTTCAGCACACACACTTTGAACCTGTTTGCCTCAGCTTTCAAGGTTTTGCTTTAAGTATTATAGTTTTGTTGGGATAAATAAGCATTGCTATTTTCCGTCTGAATGACCTTATTAGTATTAGCCTCACTGACCTGACGACTTTACATTTTTAGAACTACATCTATACTGATCCTTATTATCTTTTGCAAACAAACCTTTCGCCCATTTCAGAGCAACAAGTTATGACACCGTTTTCTTCCTTGCTTTGCAAAAACGCCGCATTTTTAAGCGTGCAAAATGAGGAAGAGAAGGAGCAACCTAGAGCCACTGTTCTAAGCACTCAACATTTTCGCTTCTTTTTCAATGTTGAATACTTCTTCGATTGGGTGTTGATGAACGTGCAACTGGTGGAATACACTGTTCAATGCACACGGTCCAATAATAAAAATAAATGGCATAACACTAGCGACTTTAGCGTCTTGTAACAACACAGGACGCGTGAAATAAAAAAGGCGCCCCATTTTGATCATTTATGACCAGACTTGTTGACGACTAAATTTTTTTTGAGTCGACTCAACTCTGACTCACGGCTTAAAGGCTGACTCTGATTTTGACTCGACTCACTGTGTTGAACATGGTGAGCCGACTCGACTCGACTCAAATCCAGAATTGAGTCGACTCAACTCTGACTCAAATAAACATTGAGTCAGAGTCGACTCCGACTCAGAATGGTGGACAAGTATGGACATAAAAATACACATTTCCTTTCATAGTACACACATTCCAGTACATTTAATCATGGGATGAACTATTAATAACCGCACATTTCTTTCCATAAAATGTCAATTGCAATGCATTACTTCATGACATAAATTATGTCTGCATACGAATGAAGAAAGGTGCTAAATGCGAAAATGTGAGTGAATTGAAGGGCCTGAGGGCTTTTCATTTTGATGGTATGCCCTTCATGACTAGTCAAAATTGAGGCAATGAGCGAGGTTACAAACACAAAGAACAGGACTCAATGTTTGAAAACTTGACATTTTGAGTGGCAATTCCTGCCCCAGCACATTCTGAACAATCCTGTGACAAATTAAGCTTTGAAATAAATACTACACAGAGTCGACCCGACGACCCTCCTGTGCTGCACCACCTCAACCAAAAACAAAACAAACAATGAACGATCGCGTCGTCATCCTCCCTAAAAAGCTGTAATGAATACTGCAGATGGCGCACTAAAGACATTACGCGAACCTAACCTCCATGACACAAAAGATGAAGATAAATAGCACTTCAAAAGTCACGTGACTTTCAAAAACAAAAGAAAACCATCCTGCCCTCAGGCTACAGTCAGGCTACACAATAAAAAAGCTAACATATTATGGCGCACAGTGATGGTTTGGTGACAGGCGTGGCGCGCATGCAGTACAGCTGCAGTGGTATGTTGTGCAGTGGCCGGGCAGTGGTAAATAGGTAAATAATCATCAGCATAATTTAAAGAGCGGTGGTTTGTGAGAGATTTGATGTGTGGGGAATGCCAAGGATAAGCTTAAGTCTTACTTTTCGTATACAGAGGACAGTAGGTACAGTGCAGTGTCGTCAGTGTTGATATTATCTACTAGGTGATGTGCTCAAACCATGACCAATCAAGAAAGTACTTTGAAAAAAACAGCTAATTGAGGCTTTCAGTTTCTGTTTTGACCCATTTCAAGGCTTGTGTGCAAAACAAGATTTTTGGTATCCTCTATCTGGCGCTTATATTACTTTTTTCAGTCAACCAAAGCAAGAAAATAGAAAATAAAGATGTGGCTTCCTTAGAGTGAATTATTGCATGATTATCAGCTTAGGACTTTGTCTGGTGTGCACCCTCAAAGTAAAAAAATCTGAATGTGTGCCAAATCACATTTTTCTGTATGATTTTGCATGCTATTGCTAAGATTAAAAGGAAAATAACTAGCAACTATTTGCGGTTTTGAAACTGTATATTTTACACAACTTATTGTTGTTAATGACTGATCTCGGGATGAGTGTAGTGGGGATATGAAAATAATAAACTACCTACTATTAGCGAATTGCAATATGAAGTCTTCAAAATTAGTCATGAAAATTTCTTAAGTGTCAGCCATGTGATTACATATGTTACGAAAATAGAGTGTTGAGTCGACTCAACTCCTGACTCACAGCTCAGAGCCTGACTCCGATTCTGACTCAACTCAACTGGTCGAGCACTTGAGTCGACTCAGACTCAACCAAAATCTGGAAGTGAGTCGACTCAACTCTGACTCAAGACAAACTTGAGCCGACCCAGAGTCGACTCCGACTCTGAGTCGCGACTCAACAAGTCTGTTTATGACCCGAGGTTCTGTCCATGAACACATCTCCTTTGACATACAGAAATCCCCCTTATGGAGACAGAAAGTCATGCTCAACATATTTTTTCCACGCGGCAGAGAGGTAAGGCATCACTTTAATAGTTGGATGTTTATGTAAGAGACGAGAGGCCAATGCCAGAAATTGGGGACCTAGCCAGACGAAAAAGATACTCAACACAAATATACCTAGATGGGTAAAAAATAGTAAAATGAGACCTTAACAACAGGGGGTACTGACCACACAATTGGAGGTCTCCGGTAAGATATAGAATATGCAGATACCTGACGGCCAGAGGCACCCCCTTCAGCGAAGTGAGGAGGAACGTCTGTACATAAACTTTCGGTCCTGAGAGATATGAAGGCTTATCCTGACATATACTAATGTTGTATGGACGCGAGGATTGAACTGAGTTGCACTTTCTCCTCCATTTCAAGCATGACAATCCTGACATTTATCAATAGTTCACCAGGGTTATATAAGGATGGAATCACTTTAATCCCCCTACACTTCCTCCCTTAGGTTGCACCTATCCTTATAGCAGGCAACTTGGGCCACTACCCCCACGATAACAGGCAAAGAAGACAAAAATGAAAAGAAAACTAAAGGAAAAAGTGCGGCAATACGAAAGAGATAACTGTTTACGGGACGCAAGTGGGTTAATTTGATTTCAGTCATTATTCTAAAGAGATAAGTGAGTTTAAAGAAAATCAAGTTAATGAACTGGCGCAGCAATCAAAATCTCCTATAGCTCTGGTTAATAGACTTTCCTATATGGGCGTCAGCCTGTTTGTCGCGCGCTTTGTAGAATCGATGGCTCCGTTCAGAAAATTCAGGTGGAATATTTTCACAGACATTTTGGAATTTAAGTCAACTGCTTGCATTCAATTACAAGGCCGCGGGCACGGGACCGAATGAAAACTATCACGCTTTGCAGGGGGTGGGAGGGAAGCAACATTGGGCTCAACTCACCCCTCGGATGAAAAAAAAACGGGACCGACAAGTGGTGTATCTTTGCTTACTGTTCGCGAAACAAAGCAACCAAACCGTTAGCTCGTGGGACTCGACGCGGCCATTTTCTTCAAAGGTGGTACATTTTTCCCCATCTTGACCAACCTTAGTTTTGCTGCGCATATACCCCTTTCACACATCCCTCCTTCTGAAGTATTATTGATTCTGCGTAAACGTGGTAGTTGAAATTGACTTTATAGCCTAAATTAAACTCAAATATCCCCAACCCAGGTTTGCCGTTACCCCCAACCTACACATGCTTCAAGACTCCTGTCACATTACTTTTACCAAACCTCGCCTGGGAGTTTTCTGAGGGGTCAACAACTCACAACTTCCAGACAAACATGTGCCACAGGGAGGATTTACGATAACAGCTAGCTCACGGCTGAGGCCCAATCGACGCCGTCGCGATATTTTCCAGACTAAGCCCATCCTGACGCGCCATTTTCCAGCCATGCTGCTCGTAAAAACCCCTGCGGCAGGTCCCGTCCGTCCTCACATACACGCTTATCTGACTCAGTGCGATCAACAACGCGGAACGACCAAACTCCTCTTCATAAAGCGCGCCGCTGGCAGGCCATCTCGTGCCGATCCGTTCGCCGGCGGCGCTGTTTTCGCCGCCGGGCGCGTGTATCTCGGCGTGGTGTCCGGGCGACGGCGGAGGACGGCCCGGCGCGACACTTCCCGCCCAGTTGATCAGAATTTGTAGAGCGGCCGGCGGTTGATAGCGTCGCCGCGACCACCGCGGCCGGCCTGGCCAGCCGGCGACGCCGAATAACAAACAACCCCGCCGCAGCAGGCTGCCGAGAATGGCAGGCGGCTTCAGAGAAGGCTCAATCTCCTGACGTTTTGTGACTTATTGGTGAAGTGACATGGGCAGTGGGATGAACCAGCCTTGGGCCAGTGGCACAAAGGCAAGCATCAAAGTCCGCCTTAGGGAAGGGCTTGAACGAGAACAAATTCAAAGATGGCGCACGGCTTCGTCCGATGGGTGCGCTGGTCTAACTAGGATAGTTAAACGGCCTAGCTACGCAGCTCAGGTCCCAGATACCCCCCCGTCGGACCAGGACGAAACAACTTGTTACTACACGTTTACGAAATGGGTTCGCCGACTGTGGTGAGACGAAACGCACTGTTTTTAACCGCCCGAGCTTGGCGTCCCTCCCAAATAACCCGTTCTAATTGGAGGACTGACTGAGAGACTTAGATTGAGCTGACCTGGAGCAACTGCCCTCGAGAAAATAAGCATGGCCATGTCGCCCTTTTGTCGCGCCGTTGTTCCTCGGAGTCGGGAACACAGCACAGAACGCTATACGAGACGTGTAAACATCTCGGGCACAGGGTACTATTTTTATGTCCACATGTTTGTATGCCTGTGGTTGGACATAAATGAATATTGCAGGAGGTAACTGTAAAAAGCAGTACGAGCAGTGGACATCACCGTAGGATCGCCACGGAAAAGTCAAAATCCAGCACAGCGGAAGGCCCCTAATCGCACCCTCTCGCTCAAGGGCTTAGCTCAATGACTCTAGTGTCCTTTCGGCAACAGGAGGAGGCCCCGAGGGATATTTTTTAAAGCATCCCATCGACAACCATTTTCACCTCATTACGCTTAAAGCTATCACGTGCATCCTTCGTACATCCCTATGTAAACACAAATTCTGGACAGGCACCAGGGGCGGACGCAGACCCGAGTTTTTTTTTGGGGGAAGCGAAGATTTTTTGCTCCACAGACCTAGTGTAAACACTTTTTCAAAAATTTCTCCGGCGTTTGGGGAGGGGGGCAAAAGATAGTTTGGCCCCCTCCAGCGCTTTGGGGGGGGGCATGGCCGGAATGCCCCCCCCATGCGTCTGCCAATGACAGGCACTCAATTCTAATATCTGCAAGAGGTTCTGATGTGACGGGAAATTGGACAGGAAGTCGTGAACGGGATGGGACAACTTGTCCAGGTTTCATTCGGGACGGTACACACCGAGACAATTTACTGGATACGTATCCCGGGGTGGATACAACTGGGACAGGATGGGATGCATTAGTGTTCCCCATACAAACCTTTTTAATAGCTATGTGACAACCCTAAACTCTTTGACGCAAATACCGTACGTGCGCCGACTTCGCTACAATCCTCCCGGTGTCCTTGATCTAGTTCCATGCCGCTCCCCGTCCCCCGGCGAGGTGCAGAGCGGCGCCACGACGCCGGAAGTGCGTTACACGTCCATTCGCTGATGGCCGTCGTCGCCACCCCCTCCCCCACGGCTTCGTCAGCACGGCGGGCGGTGCCCCTGAGGGCGATTAAGACGCGAATTTCCCCAGGGACTGGCGCGGAAGCGCAGACACCGGCAGACACAGCACGATCTGAGCTGAACCCAAACAGCATCGTCTTAGTAACGCCGCCAGCGACAGTTCTTAATTGGGCGTGCTTGCTGTAGAGTATTTAAACACGGCTAAGAGCGATCTGCTCAAAAGCTGTACTTCTACCGCTTATCGAGGTCCAACACAAACAATCACAGTGATCTTTAGATAAGCTGAAGCTGCTCTGTAGGGAACCATTAGTACGGCGCCGGGCCCCCGGAATCTTCGCAAATGGCTGGGCCAGATCTTAGGGCAGTGGCTATCAATCGAAGTGGACGGGGGAAGAAAGCGCGTGTTACATCGAGGAGAGCTCGCCAGCCAACTCACAAAACGAAATATCGCATTGCAGCCATAGCTTTATGAACGCAAAGGTTCTCTACATGATTTATGTTACAGTTTCTGGTGAATGAGGGGAGGTGCTATTTTCCAAAGCTGAAAAGTAGACGGAGGCAGCCAATACGAAATCAGATTGAAAAGGGTCCATAAACACTTTGGGGGAAGCCAGACACCTGCCTAGTAAGCTCCAGTCAAAATAAACATCCACAGGCCAGCGACGACCAAAATACATTTCTTAATCATGGAAATCGAGAAGAGAATGATTTGTGCACAACCCAGTCGATTGTGCATTCCCTGGTAAGCAATCATTCCCGCATACTCTTCAGTGACAGAGGCCCTGTTCGAAGTATAAGCACGGTTTTGTGAGAAGGCCTCTAGAGACCAGGCTGCCTGGCAGTGTTACCAGCGGTGTTTGACGTGTTTCGTCAGCTGTCAGCAGTTAACAATCATTCACGAATATGGCACCAATATCACACCATATATCATACATCGCACCAATAACAATACCAAGCCAGCACTATAGCCGTCTGCAGCAGCTTGGGCGACATACTGGAGGAAAAAAAAACTTCTCAGCAACAGGTAGTGTCTGCTGTGGGACTTCTTCGAGAAGCACAACAGCAGGCCGGCAGCGCACAAGAAGAAGAAAAAACTATTAGCCGGATTCTCATGGAAGTGGCTACACTCGCGCGACGTAGGCGAAATACTGGCCACTCATTGGTGCCGACAAAACTGCGCTAACATATTGAACAAAGGCCAGACACAGTGACAAACCGTGTTGCGTCGCATTTTGTCTGTGACACGACGATTTATATCCAAAGATTGCCGAAAAGGAGCTAGAAACAAGTTGTACCGCAATAGGTAAAACCATATAGTAATCTGGCATGTCCTTGTTTTTGCGCGTGCCAAAAAACTTCTCCAACACCCAGTCCAGCTCGTTTATGCTCAGTAATTGCATCGACCGGCCTGTCAGATGGTGAAGACCACTTCGAGGTATGATGCATTCCATTAGAGACATCAGTATTTCACTAGTGTCGGGAGGGGTCGGATCGGGCCGGGCCGGGTCGCTTACTTACTTAATACTTTTTATAAGGCGTTCTGTGCATAGCACCTTTGCCCGCCTCTAAAGAAGTGTGTGGGAGAATTTATAATTTTCGAGTGAGGGCAAGCTCCGTAAGTCTAGCAAAGCAATGGGAGTTATTTCAAGTAATGGGTTGCAAGATGTTTTCAGCTTGCAAATGGACGGTCGTGGCAATGGCAAAAAGCCAAGCCAAGGGAGCTCATTTAAAGTTTTGGAACCGCAGAGTGCGAAACCGGGTCGCTTTTAAGTACGGTTGTGAGACCGTCATGGACAGACGCTACGCGCCCGCTCAGCCATCACGATAGCGCAATAATTGCACCACGCGGACACAGCACAAACGCTAATTTGATATCGTGCGCCCCTATTGCCAGTACTTTTCACTCTTTGCAAAAGCACTCAAAACAGTCGGTGGTCTGGTCTCTAGTAGACCCTGCAGGTTTCCTTCTGGGGCGAGAAGGACAGCATCTCACGAGTAAGACAACACTGCCTTTTCATTACGTTGAAAGAAATTTGAACAGCCCACAAGCACACGGAACTAATTCCGCTCGAGCTCAGCCTTTTACAGCGGGAACGGTGAAGAGCGGGCCTGACTAACATTCCCTAACTTACACGACGACGTGTGTGCCACGCTAAAATCCTCTAACTTTAAGTTACAAAACAGTTTTGGCATCGCCTTCATTATGGTCGGACTCTCTAAACTAGCCAGCTACCGTCTGCTGGCATAAATTATCGCTTCAACTTCAGGGAAGAGGTTCGGCATCAGAGAGGATGGACTTGTTATCAGCCATATAGTAAATGAATGGAGGAGACAAAAGAGGTCTGATCGGTCATACTGAGCACGCATCTCAGCTCCATATGTACTTAAATTGAAATATTTCAAAGAATACCATAGTCAGCTTTTTTGTACGCTAATCGCAAGACTGTTTAGTTTTGATTGTGGTAACCATTTGACACAAAATGCAGCAATAACTTGAGAAATAATTCGAGCCAGGTGTCCGCCGCCTGCATGACACATTCATGGTGTCGAGCCCGGTCAAGATCTATCACGGCAGTGGGGAAATCTAATAAAAACAAACAGGGAAACTGCTACAATTAATGAGAGTCGATGAAAGCGTCAGTTCCGGCACGCAGCGAGATATGGACCACCAAACGCCACATATTTCCGTCGACTAGGTCCATGTGAAGGGCAGAAAGAACTCCAAGGATACATGGGAACAGCACTAGCAATTCGGCTCAATTAATATTTTGAACGCAGTTCAGCCGATCCAGTGCCAGCAGCTACGAACCCAGAGAAAGATTCAGTGTTCTTTAGAGCGGGGACAGACCCTCACTAAAACTGTCAATCCACTCTGACACACATACACACAAGGCTGCGCTGAGCGCAGATCGCGCAAGACTTGATACTGCGCAGTCTTGCATCGGTACACAGTGAGCACTGATGCACACGCGCAATCAACGCATCAACTCTACCTCACAAAACACAAACACCCGTGCTGGTACGTTCATGCAGTACAACACTACTTGCATTACTTACTATCACCGGTGCCGGATTTTTCCTAAACATCTGGCGACAGAGAGGGGAGTCTGGTGTCACAAAGGACTCTCTGGCGGCCAGCCTGGCCCCGGCAGTCTGTAGTGCGTACACACTGCGTACACACTGCGTACACACTGCGTGCGCAGTGACCAGTCAGCTGCGGAGCGTGGCGTTTACGGAACTGCTGAGTGCATCAACTCGTGTGCCGCTGAGCTAACATTGCAGAACTATAAGACGACACGGCCGACTTTTCCCAGTGATTAGGAAACTATGTGAACTCCACGACAGGGCTGTATGAGAACCTCCGTATGAATCTCTGTATGTATAAATATCTGTATGAAATCAGGTGAGTGAATGAGGCCTCTAGGCTTCTGTAATAAAAGTTCTAAAAGATCGGATATTGTCTGAAAAATAGTTAACGTGAACCAGAGATAATATTTCAATGACTAGTTGAGGGCAAACTTTCCACGCAGCTGACCCGGGTTCAAGGCCCGGCGGCTTCCCTGAACAAGGAGCAGCCCGGCTCCCGAGAAACCCTTCAAACAGGGAAAGAGTTGGTGACGTCATATGACCCTGGCAGTTGTTGCGTCGATAAGCCCCAAAAATTATTATTATTGAGGGCAAAGTTTCGAACCGCATTCGTGAAGTGAACTCAAAAGCCATGGGTTCACGTGGATTGCATACAGACTAATGCTCGGCTCCTGAAGAAGAGCGGGATCCCTGACGTTAGGGCCAAAATGTCCACCCTCACTGCCACAAGACTCAGTTTGGAAGCCTTTCGTCTCAATCAGAGGCACTCTACAGTGAATATATCTAGTGAGATCTCACAGCGGCGGCAGGTACTGCACCGCAGCATCTGGCACAAACCCCAGCGACTGTCCCTCACCTCTGAACCATTCCCCGTGTAAAGGCCAAGGACAACGGGCTCCCTTGAGGCTGAGTCGGGATGTCCGCTTCCTTACACCTCCGCCACATTACTACCAACCCATGGGAAAATACAGACCACTCCATGAGGTTTAAGTCAGACGTTGAAAATGTTCTAAGACCGGGTATGGGGACCTGTTTCTTATCAGTAGCCTTTTGCGTCGTTTTCAAGCTTCACTAATCGGCTAAGCTGCATTCACATTTACATATCATCATCATCATCATATTTTTATTGATTTTCTCAAGATAAAGACAAGAAACGAGGGAAGAAAGAGCAGGCATAAGAACACAAACTTCATCAAAGAGGAATAATGACAGTTGAGAGCAAATTAAAAGCAAAAAAAAACAAAAACAAAAACAAAACCAAGCGCAGCAACGTAAGAGATAACACACAATACAATGCAAATTCAATAAATGCATATCAAATTCAATGGTCAAATCAAATTCGATGGTCATCTCAACGTGGTCAACTATGTGGGTTTTGATTTTTCTGGAACCAAATTTGAACTAAAATGATACTTTTGGGGTCATAACTTTATAAAGTTTCGAATTTGTTTGAAACACTCACTACATAGAAATAGGCGTGCAGCATGATATCTGTCGAAATTCATTCCGTTAACTAAAATACATTGGCCACTAGCCAGATAGTTCGCCCCGTTTTTGAAGTGCGCTGCGACCGACATGCTGTACCGCAATACACAAAATCAGCTGTTGCAGGGTTCCCGCAGTGACTGCGGTGGCCGCCCAAAGTCTGGATTCGATCCAGTGGTGTATGATTTAGATCCTCAAATGTAACCCAAGGTGTGATTAAGAACTGGAGGTGTCGCGACGGACATTTGAAAGGAATCGGAAACCTTTTTGTACTGTAATGAGTGATTGGGTGGCCCAGCAATGATACGATATTTACCTCTGAACTTTTAGAAATATTTGGGGAAACTGAAGCATCGCAGATTTCGATCCTAGGAATCTTTCAGGGGGTTTTATCATTTCTCCTTGAGAAAACATTGTAAATGGGGGCCACGGCACATGGCTGAAGCTTGCTCTAGGTGCTGTTTCTTTGATCCCGAGGGTAGATAGAAGAGAAAGCTCCTCTCTGAAGCCAGAAGCCATACTGATCTGATGGTGATGCTTTGATAAGACGCAATTTGAGATGACTCTCACTCTCAAAATCGTCTCGAGTAATGACGATATGACACCCCACCTAGGGGAAAAAATTCACAACGCACCCCGAGAGTTTTGCATGGGGTTTGTTTTCCCGTGTTCGAATCAAACCATTCAGGACTTTCCCCCAGTATCGATGAGACATCTCCCGTGCTGTATCCATGTAAAACAGTTTTTTTGTTCTGTTTTTTAAACTCTTGTTTTGATTCTCCGTACTCTGTATACTTGTCTCTTTATGCTTCGTGATTTCTTTGAACCAAGGGTGCAGATTTGCGAAAATCATTTAGGTCATCAAATTTGAAACAATGCCAAAAACTATCACTTAAGAAGATATATCATAAACGTATCTTTGTACTAGGTCTCACACATAACTTTTCGACAGGATAGAACGAATTTAAGGTCTTAAAAAATGAAGAAAATAAAATTAAAGAATATTCTAACACTAAGATTACGCTTCATCAAGGTTGCCAGGGCATTGAATATGAGTACAGATCCACACCCTTTATTTGAACCTGTTTTCTCATGGCGAAGTTTGGGTGACTGTTTAGGATGATGTTCTGTTTTCTCTTTTGCACGAGCATGTGATGTTAGTTTTGTAAGAGATCGTTGACGGCTAAACTCGAACTGCACGTTTAGTGCTGCAACTGCACTTTTAGGTGCTGCAGCTGCACTAGCCGTCTGCCTAGCACTGCACTATTTTAATCCTGACGTGGAGCAGCCATCATTAACGACGCGCTTTAATTGCACATTATATGGATTTTGCTGAAAGGTTCCACTCCTTGACCTGATTACGGCCCCACCGGTATTTTGCCGGGACTTGCCACTACGACTGGAGACCCCATGTCTTAGTCATGTCTGGCATAGGCGGATCCAGGATTGCCAATCGGGGGCACCTTCGGAGAGGGGGCGCCATCCGGTCGGGGGGCGCCACTTTGACTGGCAAAACCTGTCAGATGGGCGCAAAATCCTATCGGTGGGCGCCGATTTTCGCATCCTGAGGGGGGAAGCGACATTTCAGGAGGCAGCATCGACCTTTCAGGGGGCGCCGAGGGTCGATGGGGGGGGCACGTGTCTCCCCTTGCCCCTCTAGGTCCGCCTATGATGTCTGGAGTAGCTGCAAATGCTCCTAAAACCTTTATGGTGCATAAAATGAGCAAAATTATTTATGAATACTAGGCTGATGGTTTTCCTAAGCCTGATTTTCCTGAAAAATATTTTGGTTTGAAAACTAAGTTTTTTGGCATCCGCAGCAGATCCTGGCAGCCCTTCCTATCCCGAGGTCTAGGGCGGCTGACGTGCCTTCGCCATCAGTTTTCTGTAGAAGTCAAAGCCGGGCCAGTTTTAGCCTTGTTCGAAGCCTAGCGGGAACACTGCGAGCGCTTTTGAACTTCCTGGTGTTGGGACCAAAAGTCTTAGAAAAACTCCTCATTCTGCGACTGCCTAGGCCTCGTTAAACGGGCAGCAGCCCCCAGGGATGGATGAGCCTGCTTGTCCAGAATAAACCAACATCAAAACAAGCATGTACACTGCTGCTACCCATATGTTTACACATTTTTTACAAGAAAAATCAGCGCAGTTTCTGAAAGTGTCATAACATGCTCATACTGAAACATACTGAAGTATGTTTGAAAGTAAGATTAGTAAGAGAAGTATGTTTGAAAGTAAGTAAGTATGAAACAACAGTTTCAGTATGTATCATAAGATACATACTGAAAGTGTCATAAGATACTAAGATACTGAAAGTGAAAGCTACAATACTCTTGATTTACCAGATAGTCCGAAACGTTTAGAAGTAAAATATCAGATCATTGTTGGGTTGCTTTGCCACGGCGCCAGAAAGTTTCCAACTCCTTTCCAACATCTGTCTCACCTTAAGTTCTAAATCACACCTTTGGTTACATTTGAGGATGTAAATCAGACAAAAAGTGTCATTACTGGTTCTAGTCCGCGGTTGTGGGCGCCCCCGCGGCCACTGCGGGAGCCCCGCAACAACTGATTTCGTCAATTGCGGTATACCATCTTGGTCGCGGCGCTCTCCAAAGACGGGGCAAAAGGTGCGGCTAGCGGCTAATGCATTTTAGGTAGCGCAAGGCACAAACGCTGTTGAAAGCTCGTTTAATATGTGGTGAGTATTTCGAAAAATCTGAAACATACAAAGAAAATAGGGTTCAAAAAGTACCGTTTTGGTCGAAACATGGTTGTAAAAGAAGTGAAAAACCCATATGGGGTATTCCACGACAAATCGACAAGTCGATAACACCCTCAAGTCGCAGATTTCGGTGTATTTTTTGTCATGGGGCTATTGATGGAGCTGACGACGATTTTCGTATTCATTTTCCTCCCTGACTTACGGTTTAAAAATGATAGCCTCAGACATTTTGACCATACCCACTTGCATGTCTTTTTTAAAGACGAAATTTTACCTGTATGCTTCTACAAATGCCATAAAAACTGTATCTAGGTATCTTAAGGACGAATTACGAATTCTAGCTCATTAAAAATATAATTCAAAAAATAATGTTAAAATATATTACATCTTCTTCAATTTTTCAAAATATATAAAAACTATTTTCCCATGACTTATTTTAAACTTTTTGAGGCTCACATTACTCTTTATACTTTTCTCTATGAGATTCAGCAATAAAAGAATGGATACTTTAACGAGAAAAGAGATCTGAGCTCCCAAACGTCCCGATCCCCACTTTTGTGAGGTTCGTGCACCAGCGCGGCCCGCCGTCGCTGCAACTATCAAACGTCTCTGGTCACGAAAAAGGTGTCAATGGTGGAATTGGTCGGTAATGAGGATAAGGATGTATTTAAAACAAAAATCGTAATCCAATGTCCCATTCCTTAACACCCGCACTGGGGAGGTGTCCGACACTTACGGGCACTGGAGGGGGGACTGGTAAGCCCCTGAGCACTCGGAAACTAGGAGGCTTAGAAAAACTCCGGTTGGGGACTGGGTGGGAACTATTGACATCTATATTATGACTGATCTTAATTGACCTAGGTCAGTATCGTCAAGCTCAAACGAGGTCATAAAGGTCAAGTATTAGCCGTGCTGGGTATTCATCCGGAAATGCCGTGATTCAGCTCAAAGAAGTCCAGAATATACTAAAAACAGAGCAAGGTCATAATGAGAACGTCTAAAGAATTGTAATCCTAATTTTTGGGGTTAAGGTCATTCAAGGTCATTGACCTATGACGTCACAATATGACATATTCCCTTATTATTTACACCATGACTAGCACCATAGCAACCGTTGGACGGGAAATGAGCATTGTATTTTACCCATGACATTTTAATTTGACCCGTGACCTTGACCTTTACATTGAATTATTTTAACTATGACGCCGTACCATAATATACGTCATACTAGGTAACGTCATGCGACCGGAGGCACCGAACCAATGACTTTGAGAATGTTGGTATGGCCTTGAAATGTGATCTTGACCTTCATGAGGGGTGAAATTGACAAATAATCTCGTTTTATATGGCGCTATAACGTTGCCAGTTGGTTTTTGATGACGCGAACTGGTGCAACGGCGCGATTGCAGCGATCCAAAATGAAGGGTCTAACTTTGAAAGCCTATAATTACAAAATTGTGGCCGATTTTCAAGGTTATTTGACCAATCGACGTGCCATTCAATATTCTCAAAAGTAGCGAAATAGCGTTTTTGGCCACGAAGGGTTACCGGCCACCTAGAAAAAGTAGGTGGGGGCCTCCGAGGCTCCGCTCCAGTGTGCTTTTTAACACGCGCTGGTATGAGGCCCCAGGCCACCTTTACTGGGAGGGGTACCCATCCCTTACGATCTCAGCCACCATACTTGGAAGAGAACACGGAAAGCAGTGTTCCATTGCTTGCCTCCATCTCTACCGAAAATGCTTCGACAAAAGTACTAAAATTAGCTTCTGAGCCAGAAAACGCTTCAATAAGGCAGTCGGGAGAAAAGGAACATTGAAGATTCACAAGTTCGTACCGGTTAATTCAAAGACCTTTAATGCCATGAGCTCTCGAATGATGAGGGACAGAAGGTTCGAGTTTCAAATTGAATCTGTGAAGTTCAATGGCACCATGTGATGGAGTCGTTCTTCCGATCCGTGGGTCAGATCTTAAATAAAGCAGCATGTCTTAATCTTATAAGTTCGAAAAGCAGTTGTCGGCGTGGACGCTATGTGGCTTTTTGTTTGTGATGTGTGCTTTCTAATATAAATTGAACTGGGATATATGCAACTTTCTTAGGGTATGGGTAGAAAAAGAAAACTAAAACAAACCTAAGACAACAGTAATAATCGGCTTCTGACGCATAATCCTCCCACTACATTTTCCACCAAATGCACCAGTGTCGGAATTGTTCCGAATGTTCCGGTAATACGTTCAGTTTTTTTCGGAACGGCTCACATTTTTATGTTAACAATAGTAACCTCCACACTACATCTAGTTCATTCACAATGTCACCGAAGCGCAGTCTTGCTCAGTTCTTCCTCCCCGTTACCCCACTTCCAACCGGACGCGTCTATGCGGCGTGCCGACTGCAGGTTGAGTGGCCGGCGACGGTGTTGGGCTTAGTCTGCGGTGCTCGTTACTGATTTTGCTCTGTAGTCTCCATTCTTTTATTGGCGTTATATGTAGTTTAAGCAATGCTCTTTCACATGAAGTTGTTTTGAAGTCAATAAAAACATAGAAAATATGTATGCTTATCTTTGCAAAAGTTTGGAATTATATTTCATACATATTCGTGCCAATTAATGTAATTAAACTTACATATTTGTATTATTCAGACTTTTGTTATTATTTTCATGTAACCTCTTGAAGGAACACCTTTAATATAAATGGATAAAAACTCAAGCGAAAAGTCCGATGCACGCGTCCGATGCTGGATTGCCCGAGGCTTTAACTCCGAAACGATTATCCGGACGAGACTAAAAATACCACAGTCGTTTTCAGCGCCACTGAGAACCCCAGTCCCAAATTTTCATAAAAATCTGAGAGATGAGGGTGTTATTTCGACCCATCGATTTGTCGATTTGTCGTGCAATTAAAAAGAAAACGTCCCAGATTCGAATTAAAAAATTAATTTGACATGCAAATGTGAATCCAGCTAAGCGCTTCAGCGCAGTTTGCAAATGGCACTACGTGCTACTGATCAGTCACGCCGTGAGGACAACTGAGCACCCAGGGCAACCAGAGAGCACTGGAGGCCAGTGGTACTGTTTCATCTACATGCTTGGCCCGAGCAAAACGTTTAATTCAGGTTAATAAGATAAACAGCTTTCGAGTTTCATTTGATTGGACACATTTGACACTCATTTGCAAAACACATATATGCCAATAATCAAAATCAAGGTTATGTGAAGACCGACACGGAGCTTTGGGCCAATTTGGGCGCAAAATGGCCAAGGCGCTTAAGGGCTCTCAAACCCCAACACGGGCACACACTGCGACACTATGAAATCTGATAAAATATAGCCACGTATAAAACAGCATAACATTTTCTGTCAACTAAATTCAAGGAAAAATAGCGTTACATGTCATTACACGATATAAAACGATGGTCTCAATAAACACCAAACGGCACAGTATGGTTAAGGTATAAAGCTATTTGACTTGTGACGAAAATAAAAGAAAGATACTGAAATCCATCAGCATATAGTCAAAAACAACTTGTTTCTCTACGCCGAACCGTTGGGAATATATGCAACCTGACATAATCACAGACACTTGCAGCAAAAAAGACAACCGAATCAAATTATTCTCGTTCACAAACCTAGCGAGACAACACTTTCTCGTACCTTTTCGTAGGCTGATTTCTGGGTAAGAGCGGGGAGGGGGAAAGCGAAGATTTAGGCGCCCAGAATCGACCCAACTAAGCAACAACTGCCAGCCGGGGGCGGACAATGCCCCGGATTTTCTCAAGTGGCCTATCAAAGCGCCGGTCCCCGATATCAGAACCAGCTTGCAGACCGGAGACTGATTTTTCAAACTCAACAAAGCAGCTATCCCACTCCCGAGGTTTGGACAGGCCAATTTATGACAATAACTGCAACATCAATCCTACTGAAGTACACTTTTTTTGCACGATTGGAGATTGACCGAGGACATAGGCGAGTTCAGAATTTCCGATCGGGGGGGGCAAGGTTAGGAGGGGGAACAAAATTATAGTGGAGTGTGGGGTGCTGTGGCCTTTTCAGGTTGCGCCGAGGCTCAAATCGGGGAAAATGTTCCTCACTCCCCCATTTGATCCATCTATGGCAGCGAAAAAGTATACGAAAAAGGGCGCCTGTTCCTTTCGTTGGACTATCATTATTATATCATATATTCTTATCAAAACTGCAGTTTGCTCGATACGTTAGCAGTTGTAGTGCAAAAAGAGGAGGAAAAGACAAACAACGGTAGCGGGCTACATCCGGCGCGCATGCAGTTCCTTTTCCACTGTGTTTTGCTATTTGCACGCAGAGATAACGAAGTTCGTTTCTGTTGGTTACTGTTGACCTCTGACACGCACTGTTACGGAAATGACAAAACTGGAAAAAATTACAACACGGCCTCAGGGCGGTCATTGTGGCACGCATCCATAACCGGTTCCAAACTTTGAACGCAGTTTATTCATATTTAGGATGTTTAAACCTTGACTAACCAGTTATTCACGACACATTTCATGGTGGCAAATCTTTTAAGGAAACCTGCCAGCAGAGAAGGGTCCCGGAAACTGCCAGCGAAAAGCCGTACCCGTGCTTGGTCAGAAACCTCATCTTTCTAACTGGGCCTTTAAATCAACTCATTCTAGCCGAGACAAGAAAAAGAGCTGCCTACCTGAAACCATCTAAGCTCCGGTGAAAGTAAAGAAGGATTTATTGACCAGAAGCTCCTTGTGAAATTTAAAAAAATGTCACCTGTTTCTAAAAAAGACACCCAGTTCTTGACAGCGATCACCGGATGTTACGAAACTGCGAACAATTTACTTTCCGATTGAACTTATTTACACCATTACACCTAATTTCCTCATCAAGTTAAACGTGCCAAAACCATGATACATTGTAACAATACCCCATTTACAGCGGGAGGAGATGAATCAAAGCTTCTCGAAATTAAGACCCTAAGAGTGCTGCAAAGAGAGGCACATCAAAAGCCACTCCTTTTTCCTTCCCTCAGCTACGTGCGATGTACAAGTAAAATTATGACACGATTAGGACCCGATGCAGCTTTAAACCGGTTTCAGGAAAGGAACAATACACCACGCAAAGCAATTTCGAAGGAGAAGAATCATGAAAAGTTGTTGATATTGCGCTGCTAGCCGCCATGATCTTGAAGCTCGGGTAGAGAATGATGAAAAACATTGAGAACATACGTTCAGCTAAGTGACCTGCACGGACACACTGCGCCGGACCAAACCCGCACTTTTACTGGGTTCAGACTATCCTGCCGTTTCATGTGCTGCAATTCATAAGAAAAACAATCATATGCCCTAAAAAACAATAGCTCGTTTGGTGCGGCCATTTGTGAAAACGCCTTTCGCGAGTCTGAGGCCCAGGCTATCAGATAAACAGCAAAAACACCACCCAGATACAAGCAGGCGCACATCAAGGCTCTTGGGCAGATTAAAACAACGGTTTTTGTTTCATTCATCTTACTAAAAGACCAAAAATTATCACCCTTAACGCGCCATTTCAACCAAAGCCGTAAGAAATGCAGTTTAACTGAGCCCACCGCTTGTCGCTGAGGCACAACCCTCTGATCCGCTGATGACACCGTGGCATAGTTCAATAAAATTAATTAATCTCACTTTTCTGGTTCTTGCTTCTGTTGATCCCGTCTCCAACACGTGCATGCTATTGAAATTCAGCTAGTCAATAACATTCACAGGCATCCCTTGGTAAGGGACAAGTGGCACAGGTACCCCACTGCGCTGTGCTGCCACCCGTGACGCCGGACACCATCGCTTTCACTCAGTGCAGTAGGAGTGTCGATGGTGAGATAAGGAAGGAAGTGGCACATAGGCCCTTCAACAGTGGGACCCGCTGACTCAACCCTGAAGCAGCGGCCCGATGCTGATGACTGGTCATCTTGGACATTGCAACGGCGGAGGGGGTAGAGCTCCCGCCCCCTCCCCACATTCCGCCCAGAAACATCTCCTTGCTGATGATGATGATTGGGGTTTTAGGGCACGTCAGCTGCTGAGGCTATATGTGCCCGAGCTCCCTGCTCAGTCGGGTTACGACAGAACTTACAGATCTTATGGTGAACATAGCGGAAGGGTAGGAGAAGTCCTAATTGGAAACGTTTTTGGATCTAGAGGACATATATTTGTCTCAGGGCGGAGTTGAAGCTTCAACCACGACCCCCTCACTTCATTGTTGATAGCGACGTTATTGCTGGTAATCATATTACTGCCGCCGATCTGGTGCGTGTTCGTCGATCTGATTCGTGCTTCACATCTTGGTCGTAAATACTAACAGGGGAAAAAGAGCGGTGGACAGAACAGTCCAATTCGGTAACCCGTGGTCACAGAAGTGCGGGTTTGGCGCGGCCTTAGGGACGGAGAGTTCCCGCGGAATATACCGGGACATCGAGTGCGGGCGAAGATTACTGCAGCAGCGTCCGGGCCGGTCACGTTCTATACGATACGGCAACACGGTATGGCCTGAACACACAACAGCCTATGCTGACCCAGTAAGAACAGATTGTCGAAACCGAAACACATCCCGTCATTTTAATCGCATTTCCAACCGTACAAATTTATCAAAATTACTCTTCTTATGCACCATGCCCCACCAAGCTGCTTGGTTTAGCGAGCTCAAAGCTGTCACTGTCACTAGTCACTCGGTGTTATAAGGTCGTGTGTCGATCACCCAGAAGTGGCAGCCTCAGTAATTGCTCTATGAACGAGCCTTCGCACCTGACAACTACGGCATGACTCGGAAAATCCCCAGAACCTGCAACTAAACAGCATTGTACAGCGAACCGTTTAACAAACCATCCGCAACTTAAAAAATAGCGCCTTATTTCAATTTGAAAGCATACATCAATTCTCGTGCGTGACATCTAAAAAATTATTTGACGGTAGATTAGTAAGAGTATATCGTTAAGTGCCAATAAAGTGCCATCGAGCACGTATCAGTGGCTAGTGGCTACGCACGCCAGGCGCTGTGCTTCTGAACTCTGTCACCCTGCCGAAAAATCAATGCCCAGATAACGCAAAGCGTTCCATTTCGGCCTGGCCGCGGCGACACCAAAGCTCTAAAACGTTTTACAGCGGCGCTACATGCGGCTAAACCGTCTCCGGCGACCCTAGCCGCGCGAGATATGGCCCCGGGGAATGCAGTGCAGCCAACCCAAAGTTTGCACCGGTATCCACGTAACTGGTAGTTCTGACGATTCCCTCCTCCAGATACGCGCCTTCCAGCCAGGGAGACCCATATGCCGCTGCGCAGAAGGCCAGTTTTGGTCTCATCTTATGAAAATATCTTGAGTTCATTTTCACCTATTTCTTGAGGTTAAAATGGAATAGAGTGAGCAACTCTTCTACGACTGCGGTTTTCTTATGAGAATCTAGCAGGTGTTTGGTGCCGAATACGATTTCACGCATCAACTATGCGGAGGGACCGAGCATGCGGAAAAATGGATAGAAGGATCACAGAGAAAAGTTTTCAATAGTTTCCCGCATGCTATCGTTTGCCGGTTAAACTCTTCTAGTGCGACTTCCCCAACTCAGCTGTAATCCAAAGTAACTGCCAGATCCAGTCACCCCGATCTAGTATTTACGGGATCCATTTCAGAGACAGACCGTGTGCGTTTTTCGGCCTTCAGCCTTTGGCTTCGGCACTGAGCGGCCGCGGCGCGGGCAATAGGGAAACCAAAGTCTTGGTCACATAATGTCGACTAGAATATAAGCACCATCCTTATTAATCACCATCCACTCAGCTCCACCCCAAATGGACATTTTTCGTGCCAAGGCAGAATTGGCACATTTTTTTCTTACAACACAAGTTTTTGAGGGGGTTTAAATACAAGTACGAGACTCGTATATAATATTATATAATAGTTCACTAGCTATCTGAAACATCTTTCGATGCCAGGGACGATTTCTTCTCCTTCCACTGAGCGACTGTGAAAATTGGAGGCGTACTATTTCAAAGTGCAACAAAATGTCCTCGGTACAGTTTAGTGACTTAGCACTTCAAACACTGAACTTTCTAAGCTTCCCAAATAATCTGAGTTTGGTGGAAAACCAGACTTTGAGGATGCTCTCAGTGCTTAAGTAGCATATAGAGCCGTAAAAAAACAATAAGATCGCTCACTGCAAATTCAGTGAACCAAGACTTAATAATAAATATTCGTCGTGAACACTTTTTGGAAAATAATTTTAATTCCTTTTTAAGGCCCTCAAAACTGGGCTCTACCAATTAGACCCCACTACCTGCCAGAGGTTATACTAAAATCTAACAGCAACTCCACAAATATTGTTTGGTTTACGCTTTAAGGAAATAAGGTACCGTAACACTGGAATTCGAACTGAGGCCCAATTCGATGCGTCGGCACGGTTTTTTTCGGCTGAACTCTATCCCATCATGCTGCCGTAGAGAGCTTTAAGAGAAACAAAGTATACTACCACGGTATTTTCTGTATCAGGCGGGTAGAGAAGATATACTCTAGGAGCGTAGAGTAGATCTGCTCTGCGCACTTGATAGCTCAGTTTAATCACATTGCATGGGATGAGACTTGGCGAATTCAATTGCCAGTGCCAACTCGAGAGGCGATCCTTAGCGTTAGTAACAAAATTTCGATTAGACATAGTTATTGTATCAATATGGTAAGCAATAAATATATTTAAACATTTACTGCGACAGCACAGGACCAGCATGATATTCCTTCCTCTTCAGTCTGTGCTCGAATGGGCCGCCATCCAGTTCGGTACAAGCCCTAGCGCGGGGAGGATGTCAGCCACAGAAGTGAGTACCCCATTGGCCAGATTGTTGGCATCTGCCGCCGCGATGGTCTGAAAGTTCTCCCGGGAGAAGGGGGGGCTTGTCGACGCACCAACTGCCAGGTTTATGACAGGGAGAAGGGCACAGCCCTACGCACGTATGGTATAAACATGATAATACATGTATTTAAGTAATTTTGTCCACAAGCTCGGATTTTCAGATTTAGGTCTCGCTACAGCCCTCAATAGACTTGTCTCCCAGATACCCGTCCCAACGATCGAACAAGCGATTCCCGCAATGGCAGGCGAATTTAGAATTCAACGTTTAACGTCCATAAAACACAGGGACGGCCACCCGGCCCAGGTCGCCCTCTCACCAGTCAGCTGCCAGCCAACCTACGTTGAGTAACACTGCCGGAGCGTCTGAGGGGAATCGATCCCAAACCTTCTCACATAAACTCCTGCTGCATGTTTGAGCAGCGGGCCGGAGCCCAACGTTCTACCGAGCTTCTGGGCTGGTACACACGCGACAACAACACATGAAAGTGGGACAATTTAAGGAATCTCACACGCATGTGTTGCGGAGGGGTCAAGGGACCAGGCAGTGAGCCTGGAGATGTTCCTCTAGCCCAACTTTACTTCCAATCGCTCGCGCAGTATAATCATAACGGTGTGGAAGGGGGCTCCACCATAATGAAACCAGGAAGACTGACCAGAGTACGGGCCGGTCACCACACAGCGTCTGAGCGTATTCATCTCAATGATAAAATACCTGAATGAAATATATACCTGACCCTACATTGCAAACATTGTCTGGCTCTAGCAGTTCCGGGAAATAGTGGTCGGTTCCCATGATGGCAGCTAGCGGGCTTCTCTGAGGGATCAGTGGGTTCCCCACAACGAGAACCACTCTTAATATTTTAAGTTTTGTATCTTTCAAGTTTCGTAGTGGGCGAAATATCATGTGGCCCTTTTGCCTACCAATGTGTGTGATGCATGGACGTAATAAGCGTGTGCAGTACCAATGCTGAGATGGTTGCCCCCTCTACGATGATGTGCTCCGGGGTCATATGGTAGCTCGGGGGATTTTTTCATGCTATTTTGAAGACGATGACACTTAATTGGCTGCATCGGTGAAAAGAGGCAGTGCTCCCGTCCGAATCAGCGCCACAAACTGATCTGATCCTGCAATTTGCCGAAATATAATATTGTGACACCCCCTGCTGCTAGTGGAAGGCGACGAACATAGTAACTAAGGGATTTACTCCTTTAAACATAAAAAGAGTTTCGATATAATACCCCTACCATCCGTTAAAAACATTGCATTACAATAATTAGAAAAAAACTTTAAGAATGGCACTGCATAAGCAATGGACTGGAAATGAGCCCAATGCACCACACTTTGCTTTACGTTACTAGGAGGGGAATCTGGAACAGAATATTAATACCGTCTTCTTGCCACAGTGCGATATAAGCTCACCGAAAGAAAAACATGTTTACGGTGATTCACCGTAGTACGGATATCTTTTCGAAATTGGTGAACATGCTACCTTTCCATATGCCAGGTACTTCCGATTTCACGCAACCCAACAGACCAATTTTCTCCAACGCGATTTTACCCGATACCTCGAAATGGAGAATACGGTTGCATTTAACCGAAATAAGCTCAGACACTGTAGCTTTTTGACAGCGCCAGCTTATGTCAGCTCATATACGCAGCTAAAATTTCCGCTGGTCACAAGTCAGCATTTCAACCTAATCATAGTCTATGTGAACTGGGTTGTTAGTTAATCATAAATCAGCCATGGTTTAAGGCGTCGACAAAAATCATAAGCAGTTATCAGCTGGTTTTCGAGCTGATGGTAGAAGACCGCGTTTCATGACCCTGGCCCTTATACTCTGGACCAACTGCAGCTATTGTGGTCGCCGTGATCGATGAGGAGGGAAAATCCCTATACTCTGCGGATTTCTCATGCCTCTTCCAGTGCAACTGTTATACCGGGCTCAACTTCGGCAAATCCAACAATTTTATCTTAACGGATGCTAGCAGTATTCTTGCTTTCTAAATTACCCCGGATACATGAGCAGCTTAAGAGCAGCTTCAATGCGCTCTATTCACGTATCGAGCACGGAACGGACTTGTCGACTCATACCACCTGAGGTCTGCCTTCAGGACTTCCGGTTACATGAGTCGATAAGTCCGTTCCCACGGCCGGTAAGGAAATAGAGCCCAGTGAAGCTGCTCATGATTCCGGGGCAAATGACTTCCTTGGTACCATTCTGGTACATTCTGATTCCAGACTACTTTGAGCCACAACAACTTAAACATGGGTTTATTCTTGTCAACGACGCAGTATATTTCGCCCTATATGTAAATATCTGACACACAAACTCATAACTTCTCACAGAGAGGCCATCATTGACGTGGATATCACGGATAACACCCTGCATAGCGTCGCGTGCTCAAGAGAAATCCTGGCAACGCAGGATGTAGACAACAACGAAACATCCAAATGCACCTCAGTATCACCACACGGATCATCCAGAGTCGAGCGTGCCTCTAAAGAGCTCCCAAAAAAACTTGTTTTACTGGGAAAGTACGCCAATGACACTACGTTCTCCATTCTTAAAAGAAAACATGCATGCCACATCTATCAAACGTTGGTTCCTCAGGCCTTAAGTTTTGACACCCCTCATACGAGTAAAACGTGCCAAAACCATCGCAGACACTTCAAGGATGGTTCAATCAAAAACCCTCATTACAGAGACCAACCATTGATAATTAAGCAACTGTTCTGGGGTCGAAAACATTGTTATGGTCACAAAATTTCCGCACTTTTGAAGTTAATCTTACCATTAAGGGCACAAAGACCCAGATAACTGCGAACTAGTAGTTCAGCAATTCGAAAGTCTGTTCTACGCGACAAAAACTCTGCAAAGGAACATAATTTTGTTTTTCAACTTCTGCAATGGTTTTGAAATCTTCACCCCAATGGGAGGGTCACTGAGAGGGAAATGAGACTAAAATCCATCCCACTGCGGGCCTTTAGAAGGGAGAAAGAAATAAAATACAGAGGACTGGAGCATAATTTGTGGCGCTTATTTTTCGCGCAACCGAGAACGCAGCGACAACTGGCGGGCTTGCACAGGTCAAAAGGTGCTTTGGACACTTTCTTTCCCACTACTAAGCAAACAAAAAGTCGTATAATCACACCCAGTAGCGTGCTTTGGGTATTCTGAAGCATAGCGCAGCAACGGGTCACGCAGAAAAAAGAGACAAAAATAACAGGACATTATCGAAAATGAATAAAATACGTAAACAGGTCAACTAAATTTCAATACTCAGACTGTGCAGCGGCGGGCAACTGGCAGAAGGGCGCTCCCGACACGTGCACCACAGCCGGGCGCCAGAGCGGGCGCTAGCTAGTCACGAGCTGGCGCCCGGCGCGCCTCCCGCAGGCACGGGTACAGCTCATAAGGGTCAATTACCTCGCATGGAGCGGGCGCCGACCGGTAGGATGGCACGATCTTGAAGGTGACGGAGCCTCGGGAATCACGCTGCCGGCGCACAGAGGGGCAGGACACGGAGTTAGTGGACGAAACACAAGGCCGCACAACGGGGCAGCTATCAGCAAAGGATTATAATGCGAGAACATGCTCTTACCTTGCGAACCTCGCAGGAGGTAAAACTATCCAGCCGGGAAAATAAAGCTTTGTGGTCTAAGTCATGACAATGCCTACAAAAAAACTGTCTCCGCTATTGTATGGTGAGGGCAAACTCTGACTCACAGCAACCAAAATCATTCCCAAAGATACGCCAAAGCAGGCGTAAAAGAAAACAAAAACAAAGAAAAACACAAGATACGGTATTGGATACCACGGACAAAAGAAAACATCGGTGTGATACTGAGTGAATTAACGGTAACTTATCAACTGCTGTTTCTTATAGAAACCTATCTTCTCATTTCTGAACACTGAACGCGATGCTTTGCACTCGAGAAACACTTCGCAAGCATCACCGAAAAGACAGATCTTTCAGACGACCTCAAGGATGTGCTACCATGGCCCAATAAATCAGAACACAAACACGGCGAAATTCGGACAGCATAGGTGCAGGCAAACAGTGACCTCGCCGAAACTCCCAACAAGTTCCACAGCTCGCCCAAGCTCTCACCGTTCCCCACCAAAACACGACCCCTGAAATCGGACAGATCACTACCGAACTCTGACGGCTAACTTTGCGTCATTGTTGTCAGAGACCGACGATCCGAGTTTCGATGTCGTCGGATGGCGCTCCACGGCGCACGGTGGGGCAGGATATGCACGGATCACAAAAACAATCATTTCGTAGACATGCTAAAACCGAGATGAAGCTTCTTAAATCGTTTAAACATCACTTCATCACTTCTGATCAGGCTGCTCCAGGAAGCGACTTTAAAAGAACGTGTAGGCTCTGTAATAAAAAACACGAGAAAACATGCCAATTTGCAACTAAATTCACATAATATGAACTTACATTCAGGGCATGCCTTCACGCTCAAGACACATGTTTGCCCCAAGCGGGCGAAACCCCGGCAGAGTATTTTGCATCTATTTCCAGATGAAAAAGAACATGTTTTCGAGGAAAATTTTAAGTATACTAGGAAAGCTCCCACCAGCAAATAGTGTACAAAACACTACAGCCGCGTTATCAAATGAACTTTCTTTCAGAAACTGATATGTTTAATTTTGGTGAGCAAAGATACAGCACACATTTTGCTCAATTTCTTCGCATAAATAATTTTCGTGCCCCTTTTAGAACATGATGCATGATATATGATTGGCGCTTTGCATTCTTCTTGTGGGAATGAACCAGGCCTGAAAGCTTGAATGAAAATAAGAACTTACAAATGGGAATAATAAAGGGAAACAATTATAATTCATTCTAGTCTTTGTGCAGCATTAAGGTCTGAAAGACGTGCATATTTGTTTTCAAGAGGATATGGCCAAGGCGTTTGAGCCATAACATCATCCATATGTGCAACTTAGATGCGGAATTTCTTCCCTCTTTTTCCCATTTGTAAGCAGCTTACTCTAACATCAATCTAGAAAGGTAAGTGCTAATTTTATTGATCTGTTCGGCCTTAGATTTGATCTTTAGCTATCTACCATCTTTTAGGTAGACAAACCTACCAAACATGAGAAGCAAGATCTGACACTGCGTAGGTTTAAATCATTTACACTGGGTCTTCTCAATACGCGCATACGAAACTGAATCAGCACTGCCACGCTAAACCAGCCCTGCTTAATTTTCGCATGACTATCTCCCTGACGGTGTTACAGCTGGATCCGTGCCTTGACACTATGAATGACCACACTTTGTGGTCAGCAGAACACCAAAAAACAAACGCGACAAATACCCCATACTCCAGAAAACATACTGCCGGTACACATAACTGTCGATGACTGTCTTCATGACTTTTTACACATGACTGTCCCCAGCAAACACAGCAGCTCTCTAGGTAGCCATGGACACCAAACGCAGCCATGCAAAACACCACACAAACGGACAGACTCGATACCCCGCTTTCTATTGTAAAGCGGGTTGACAGTTCTGTCCGATCTCCCTGTTATTCTACCGTCCACTGTGACATTCGAATCCCGGATATTCTGTCAGCGAAAATCCCTACAGCGTCGCATTTCACCGGGCCACGGTCTGACACATCAATTATGATATTTGTCGGCAACATCCGAGGTCCGTAGCTAGTAGATGAATCAGCACGGCTTCAGTTCGGTCCCCACCGGAAGGACAACAATGGCACGACAACAGAGAGAGAGCAACGCGTAATGCCGCGCCCTTTTGAACTGTCTTGGAATGAAGGAAAAAACATCACGCACATAAAAACTATGCCGGGATAAGAATGATAAAGAAAATTCAACTGAAATTGGCGGCACAGATATTTTCATAGCATTCAGCGCGATATGGTACAATTAAAAGCAGCCCGATAATGGCAGTCACGAAAGGTCAAAACAGGGCAAGTCTGCCCATTATCCATATCCCCCCAAAAAACGAGGCATTGCGAAGTCAAACTGACAACCAATTTCAAAACACCCAGGAAACGCCATTACACAGCAGGGCTAGAAACTCACATGTACAATGGCACAAATATTAACGTACAAGAACAATCACTGAGCTCTTGGTTTCATTTTTCATCAGCAGTGAACTTAAATTGAACAACGCTTGCCAGCAAACTTTTTTCGACCACATCATATGCTTAAGCCTCGGATCGTTGTTCATTTCGGACTTTATCCCCTACGGCATGGTATTCAGAGCCTTTGGTTGTATTTTCCATCCTGTCGGCTTTGGTCGAGTTGATCGAGATAAATCGCTGATCTCGATCAACTGAACCAGCGCTGACGAAGGATGGAGAATACATCCGAAAGCTCCGAATAGATGGAAGTCCAAAATGGGCTACAATCCGATAATCTCCAACTATATTTCAACAAGTTCCGGTTGTAAGCCATCGCCTTGAAGTCGTGCTTTAACGCCAAGGCCATCACCTACACACACAACTTGTTGTAGTCCATATAACAAAATTACGAGTTTTGCCATGTAAAAAACTTTGAAAATAGTATTCAAACTTAGTGCTTCTGACATAGATGCATGGTGATTTTCTACAAGCCACCGCTGGTCTCTGGCATCACACCCGAAATATGACAAGGACAATCCAGAATTTTCGGCCAACAGAAAGCACGATCATAACGCCCCGTAAGCGTCCCCAGCCCGGCTCATAGGAGAGCTAGGGAACCCAACAAGGAGCGCCACTGTCGGCTCATGCGCTGCAAGGAAAATTAAAAATATGTAACAATCTCGTTAGTAAAAAATAATAATAATAATAAAATACAAGTCAGTTATTGTTGATGCATTTGGTTTCGCCGCCTTGAGCAACATTTCCGGATTATACCTGTGCGAAACCCATAATGGCATGGACTGTATATGTATAATGGTGACAATTAACCTTTTTTATTAAGCATTCAAATAATTCAATCATGAACGAATAAACAATCTCTAGTATGTACTCTTTGCCTTTCTTTTCGGGCTTTTCAGACGTGGGGGGCTTACAATGCTATAGAAATTATAATTCTTAGGAAATCCCATAGCTCAACTTGAGTATATGAACATCACAGCAACACATTTGATATTATTGTGCTGCAGCTAAGGTAATGGAACTTGAAGTCATTTTTAAAAGTTTTCCAACTTTTCTGCTCTCGTAGGCGAGCTGGCAGTGCGTTCCACGTCTTCAGAGCCCTGTGTGGGAACATTCTGCGAACTGTCTCAAATTGAAGCCGTCTTGTACTGCTCGCTTGCAGGATTGCAATGAAATTGCATTTCCACAAGTAGAACATTATATCATCACATATCATAACAGAAGTTATCAATAAATTCCATCCCCACAGATGGCACACAATTAAGGCATTTCCTCTAAAATAAGCACTTACGTGCATTGCAATTCAACGACTTATTTCAAAGCATCTTCAACCTACAAGGGATGTTATGGTTTCAAGACAAAAACTTTTGTTTCATGCCACGGCAAGAAACTAACGAACAAAAACATGATCATAATGACAATGCTAAAACCAAACAAACGATCATAAAATCACTAAGTTATCCGAAAATTACCATGCAGAGCTTACAATGCAGCTTTCGCCCAAACTCACGGGGCAGGACCCTTGTTGAACAAATAATAAAAAACTGGGGGCTGCCTGCTGACCTAAAAATTCAAACAATGTATACCCTGCTTAACTGGAACACGCAAATAGCATCAATCGCAGGTTTCACACTTTGAAAATCCTAGCTAGAGGGTCCTGTCCAGAGCCGCCACCCTCGCCCCAGTGGGGGTGAGACATACACTCGGGCTGGAGCGCCACTGTACATGGCGCACCTCATCCTAGATCAATTGCGCAGCTTTCGAAACTTAAGGTTTGGATCATCTATAGTCTAGTCACTAAGCTGGGTCAAGCGACCTCAACTAAAAAAGGTTTCAAGGAGTACTAGTGAGAATGGGTTAAATCTATCGGTCGCATAATCAGCTCACATAATAGCCCCGTCAAGTACCGCGAGCTGTGGTAACGGGAGTCTTACTATCGATGACCTGAGATCAAGTACGGGTCATGACCTGTCCATTAGAAATGCATGGGGAAAGGGGGAACGGTCTAAAATGGCTTGTTTTCTGTAATTACGCGCTAGAACAAAATTCTAGCCTCAAATCGTGTATCTTAGGTTAGTACCCAGGGTTAAGTTGTATGTTTCGAACTGTGACATCTGAGAGGCCATCTGGGACTTCTTAGGTATATTCTGAAAGTCGGGTCAATAATGTCTCAGGAAATGGTGTTTTTTATTTTCATTTTGATGCAATTACGTCTCTTTCGTCATTGCAGGTCGATCGATACTCATACTGACCATACTATATCAGATGTTGACCTTGACCTGACCTTCAATTTCGGAAAAATTTTTGATCTGGTATGTTCAGTTTATTTATCATTTGATTCGCCGTAAATAAAGAAATTGAATCACGTCTTTAATTTGCTTTAAACCCACCAAGTCAGGCGCTAGAGCAAAAGTTTTTTGTTCTAATCTGCCACCTCTCCGACTTGTCAGGCTGTCCTGACCTCGAAATTAGCCGGCGCGAAAAAGTGACCGATATCATTTTGTTATAATCTATTGTAATTATTTATGAATGGATCTTTGGAGTTATTGATTACTGATTTATTGTAATTACTAATCGCAACTCGGATAGGATCTGCCAAAGTTCGCACTTTTTCGCTATCCCACATAGGAGCCAAGATCGAGGAGAGTGAACCCCCTCCCCCACTAGAGCAAAGGAGGAGCGGAGGCCCACTGGCGCGGGAGTTGAGACACCCCCTCCCCAGATCTCAGAAAACATGCTAGGTAGCCCGTCTTCATCTCCGCAGAAAATATTCGTGATGATTTCTGATCAAATCACTTTTGAGGCCACTATTGGTGATGCCATGTCCTTAAAGGGATATAAAAATTTCAGGTTTCATGTCATAACGAATGACAGATCCGAGTTATAGAAATGTATTGGCCGAGCTGTAAGCACGATTAGAATTTACTCGTCAAGTCCAATAAAATGGCTTCCTTGCCAGGTCAACTCCGAAAATTTACTGGACCCAATGTCATGCCGGGGTCAGCGAGGGTCCTCTACAATAGCAGGACAAACACAGTATTCCCGGTTACACGCAATGACATTGATCAGGTAATAAATAGATGATTTCCACGCTCGGCTGCTCCGATGCTAGTGATTCCACGCTACAGAAGCAGCGCCCATGAAGGCGCCAGCTCTGACTTTTGGAAGAAACTAATGAAAGGACGAATGACACAAAAATAAGCACTCCGTCGCCATTCTCAACAAAGTTATCAAACCTGGTCATTTTTAAGTATATCCAGTAGAGGTCACGAAGTCTATCTGACCGCAGGCAATCGCTCTAAAAAAACGTTACAAGTTGTTCTTCTCATGCGATATTAATCACAGATGGATATATTTAGAGATTAAGTCATATTTTACTGTTGCCCCTCCCAACAATTTTTTGGGTTAGGTCATGGCCAAGACTAATGACGTGACTTCAGATGACCTGGGTCTGAAATTTTGCTACGAGTTACACAAAATACTTGCGAAAAAACCTTAGGGGAGGGCGGGGCTACCCCTGATCGCACTGGCGCGTGCTAACCTGTAGGATGCGGTTGAATTCTAATGTAGGTATGCTGTTCAAATAAATCAGGGCCGAACATTTATAGCAAACAATCATTTCAAACATGCAGCACACAATATCGCCTGAGCCTTGACCCAAAAAAAGCATCACGGGCTTTTTATGGTTGCATAAGGGAGAGACAGCGAAGGATAGCCCACCTGAGGCGTGAGAAGAGGACATCTTTTTAACTCTTTATTGGGCTTGAGATTGTAAAAAACCTACATGGGCTACTGCGGAAACAATTGTGGGTTGTCACACTTAATTCTGGAAGATGGCAGGCATGTTCCTCGGTCTTAAAACACCTCCCCCATACTAACAACCTAACCCTTTTTACGAAATGATCATGATGTTTGAAGGAGAAACGCCTAGTTTCGGCAAAAAGGTTGCTTGAGGCAGTTACAGGTAACCAGAGGCTTCTCAAGCATGGCAGAAAACATGAGGGCTTAGACTTGAAATTTTATTTTACTTCGGTATTGTCCAGGCGAAAGGTGGCGTATGTCAGTCATACAAAATGCCACATATCCTGCAAATAAGATCGTCGTGTTCCAAATGTGCATATAAAAGCAGCATCTCGCAATACAAGAACGGATGCCTCTATTGCGCTCTGATCCTTGTTTCCAAATCCCTTCACTTTGCTGCCACTTCACAGCAGCACGCGCTGCCATATATCTCAGTCACCAGGTGTGCCGTTGGTCGTTTAGGACGGCTGCTGAGGCCACCAGGCACCGTCAACTCACCCTGCTGGAAATGATGAGGGATCTTTCTCACTCTGGCTGACTGATGAGGGATCTAAGCTCACACCCCTCGCGAAAGATTCGGTATCTTTCCAATGGACCCCTCACCGCAAGCCCATTCATCGATTCTGTCCGTAGCTTAGCATTTCGCGACGCACTAACAGCATACTTCAAACGGAATCGCCACCTTCGCTGTTGACAAGAGCAACGCGAATCGAGTGGAGGTCAATGCCGGTACCACGTCTGGCATACGAGCCCATGACATCAGCACAGGAAGCAAGCGGGCCGCCCACTGTACCAGGTCACCTGCCAACCGACTCTTACCAGGATCTTCTGCAGGGTATCGACATTCTGGTTGGCCACGGGCAGACCGTTGATTTCTCGAATCTCGTCGCCGACGTGGAGGGTGGCCTGTCGGTGGATCATGCCGCCGTGCATGATGCGCGCCACCAGGCAGCGCCCGTCCTCGGCCATCTTCAGAGTGATGCCCTGCCGCCGCACACACACCCCGGACGACTCAACACTGGACAGCAGGGTGGATCCCGGCAGTCCCTCAACTAATCGGCTTTGATTGGCTGGGAGTTTCAATGCAAGGCACCTGGCGAGACTAAATCCCCGGATTCAAGTTCCACTATCACGTTTGAAATGGCTGTTTTGATGCGCGAGGCCTGGATTATCGGCATTTCGAAACTGGTAACGTACCTCACATACAACATCGCGTGAACATTTATTCGAAGCACTAGTGACCAGACTAAACAGAACATTTGTGTAATGCCATCGTTGGCAACAGATTCATAGAGCTGTACGCGTTGCCAGGATTTATGAAGGAAATTGGAGTGGGAAAAATAATAGCCGCGAAAAAAGAAACACACAAAATAAATACCCTGTAGGCTTAATAGTTTTCCCCTGCATAATCGAAAGATCGTTACATAAATCATCAACTGATCACGGTCCAAACCAAAATCATTCTGCACACAACACAGCAAATGAGACTTTATCTTGGACAAATGTCCTTAAATCGATTTTTAACGAAGTTTGGGAAAAGCATGATAAGGGAACACAACAAAAGTTAGATCACCAATCTGCTCAGAGCAGAAAGTATCGAGAAAAATTGCAAATGAGCCTAATACATGGTTCAACCCGTTTTCGGACTCCAAAACATAATCCAATGCATGGCTTACGTTGCAAGTTACCCGTTTGGATGCTTGGCACTGCCACCAAAGTAAACAACACCAGCAATAACATCAGGATCCCTCTCAAGCGCTGAATAGGAAGGCCCAGGAGCCTTTTTAAATACAATTTATGGTGCCCGCCAGGTGCCACACAATGTCTCCAAAGCCAGATAATTTGCAAGAATCGATACACCCTACTGTCCAGAACAACAGCACACAGAACACAGTCACACACAACGCTGAAGGGAGAGTGGGTCTAAGCGGACCATCAGCACAGCAATCCGTCCGGTTATTTTCACAAAAATCTGTCGGCCTCTTTTCTACCTTAAGCAAAGACAAACTGAAACTTGAAGATGGTTTTCTGGAAGACATACCAAATTGAAAGAAACACTTTTCCAGGAATCTACGCTAAGCGACTATCAAAATAAAACATCAGAAGCTGAGACAAAAATCAAAACTTAAGGAAGAGAAAATAACTATATAAGAAGTCAAAATAATCTATTGTCGAGAAACGTGAAGGCATCACAACATAACCCCTGATTTAAACATTTCTGTCCATTTGTGTATAGCTGATTACTCGTCATTGATATATGGAAAAGGGATTGTCAATTGCTTCAATCCTTCATTATTTTCTTAATAAGCAATTCCAGGTTCAAGCTCAACCTTCTTTTGCTACAAGAAAGTTGCACCATTAAGGTGTATACTAGTGGTCGGAACTCTGACATCGATATTACTGGTCGGCACGCAGAGTGCTTTCAAAAGCTTAGCCCACACAGCTCGGCCGACTCATTTCACTAACTGGTCCAGGTTCAAATTCGAGAATTTTTTATGCCCGTCCATTTTCAGCCCTTCCAAAATCGTTGGACGGACAGGTTATGAGCAAGGCTAGAAGAAACTCAATTTCTAGCGAAATCAGACATCCTGATCAGTTTTTGAGACTCGCTTTTTGCAGTCCATACCGTTCCAGGTAATAGTGGAAATAAGAGGGTCCCAGCGATTTGCAGTATTTCTTCATTACGACGATATTTCACGCCAATGGCAGATACAAGGGGAGGGCTAGGGGAGCTCAAGTCTCTCCCCAGAAATGTCGGTGTTTTTATTCAATCCATAGTCGGAGGCTGATCTGAGGCAACGGTGGGGAAGACTCGAGACCCTTAGCCCCCCAAATGATGCCCTGGATCCTCCACGGTCTCAAATGTATATTCGCAAAATATTCACAACAATATATTCAATAATATAAGAATATTTAATAAATATTTACGGATATTCAAAAATAGCACGAAGAGCATAAAACTGCAGAGGAGTTCAAACTTTTCTACGAAGGTGTATTGTGTACATTCTACAGTTCCTGGTTGTCTATAAGCGCACGACTTAGAACATTGAGAAAATAGAAGCGAGGAGATACCCCGATTATTTACAAATTCTCAGAATAGTCTGTCAATCACATCAAAATCATCAGAGAGCAGCGAAATGCATCCCGTCTACAAAAGCCAGGTGCCAAGACCCGTAACTCTGCATACGAGGAGAGCTTCAGACATCGCTCGGGCTACTTTTCCTCTCTGCACGTGGCGGGACACTCCTTCAAATGCCCACCATGGCAACACAACAGATAAACCATGGATAAGACCTTACGACTGTGCCTCTGACATTAACTTTCGAAAAAAATACTTGATACCTTTAAGGAAGTTATCACTTCATTTCATTTCTTTAGCACGTCCTCTACGGGCTAAGTTCCTGAAGACAGGCGAAGTGCGAATGATTTTTTCGGCCTTTTTTCAAATGCTGTTAAAAATGGCACATCGTGCAAACAAAATAATACAGCACATTATTCCAATCATTTTGCAATAGCAGTCAGTAACAGTAATTTTGCAATAACAGTCAGTGCAAGAACAATCATTCACATCGTTTATTTCTGCAGTCTGTAACTATAGCATTTTACGGGAAGAGCCAAGGTCTGATATATAGCTATAAAGTAGAACTAGGAAGAATGTATATATGCTACAACTTCTATAGTATAGTAGATCTCTAGAAGTAGAACGGAGCAATCAGGACGACGTAATCGTCGGACTTGCATGCCAATACACCACATTACCGCCTGTACATTTGATTGGAAGGGACAAAACAAGGGAAGCTAGCCGCAGCATTGAATTCCGCACATACTCCTTATTCAAAACACACCAGATGCCACGGTGTTTAAACTAATGGGACTCTTTGCACCCACACTGAAAAAAACTAAGATAAAAAATCGCAAAAGCAATGACCTCGAGCCCCATATATTGGGCATTTCCAAGTGATTGATCCTTAAGAAAGCAAAACCTCGTTGGGTAGTCTTCTGGATTTGTTATCCAAGAGCTGAAGCACTATGACTAGATTAATGGGCTTGTTAGTTCCCATAAATAATTGCCATTACATTTTCCTGCAACGACGTGGCCATGACCCTTCGGGCATGTTCACGGTGCTATAATCACACGGCAGCGTACAGGCCCCGGCGCGGGTCATTCGTGGCACTTTGTTGCGCCTGATCTCACCGCCCTCGCGACGCAGTCTGCTTTGTCGAACACTGATAAATGGTTTTGTTTCCAGAGATGCCACGATATTCCCCAGATATAACTATCCACATTTCAAACTACAAAAGGTACTGCGCGACAAGATACAGCAGCGAGCCTTTTTCAGCTTTCTCTTACCAAATAACACGCACAAATAATGTCAGAGTCTCTTATATTAGCTAGGTATGCCTGAGACAGGAAATGAACCAAATGATCGATGAGAACACAATTAGGCCATTTTTCTCAGGCTAAATCGGCCCCTAAAGCTCGCTCGTTTGTGGAAATTCAGAAATGAACAGAGGGAAGCTCCCAACTATATTTTTCATAATGATATCCAACCACCAAGTGGTAACTCCGGATTGTTTCTCACTCTTCTGCAAAAGACGAAAGGCTGCATGCACTGCATCAATAGGACAATATAAGCCAGACATTCTAGGGCAGTGTTGGTCTTTAAATACGCACCAACTGCCAGGACCACAAGGCGCCATCAACACTATCCTATTGGGAGATATGTGGGATGAGGCTGTACTTAATCAGAGAACCCGTCGGACCTTGAACCCGGGGCCTATGGCTGAAAAGAAGGCGTCCTCCCACTGACCCACGCGTTCACAAGCACATCTGGGAAAAAGCTGACAATCTACGGTAAAAACGAAGCAGAGAACAGAACAACATCCCGCAGACGCCGACGCTGTTCCGGGCGCGTCCGCTCGATCTCAATAGGCGGCGAGGGCCAGGACCCGCCTCAGATGCTGGGCAAGAATCCCCTGAGGGCTCCAGCGCGCCCGGCGAAGCCATTAGCTAGGTATGGCGTACACAGGGCGGGGGCCGCTGGGACCCGGCCGTACGCGACAGCACGCCGCGCTGCCGGCCGAGCAACGGCAGCGTCGGCTCTATTCAGATTATTTACAAGGCTCTGATCGTCCCCCAAACGGAGAACTCTACAGAAGAAGAGAATCCAGCACCAGATTATCGCATTGGTTTTCTTCCTCGATGCCATAGAGGACGCAGCTGCGGTTGAACGATGAGACGCAGCTATACCAGAGGCTTATATTTTCACGCGCAGTGACACCAAAATGGCGCACATCTCATGGGGCCAAGAGAAAGTGCTACGCTGTGGATACTTCTGAGAATGCGAGGGCAGGGTAGTGCGCAACATAACTTACACTTGTGTGCGAGGAAAGGAATATTAGTCAGAAAATATTAAATTTCGAAACCATTTACTGGATCAATTAAATCTAGTAACTCCAAAGAGATGCACCTTATTTTTTCCCGCTTTAAGCCTATGAATAGCAAAACACTACAATAGCATAAATTCCAAATATGATATCACATAGTTCTAATCAAGTTTCCTGTTGTCTAGACTAGGACCAAGTATTATGTTTATCACCCAGTCCATACATTTTTATCGGTTACAAAGAAATTTCACAAAAAACGAAATAAGAAAAAACAAAAATCACCAAATCAAGCAAATTTTCGCACTTATATCATACAGCATCAGAGGGCGTCTCAAGATTGGTCCGAACTCCTAAAATTGAGACGGCGCAGGACATTTAGCCAACGACAAAGTTCCAAGTGGGGAGCTGAGCTTCAGCTCTACCCCAAACCCTCCTACGGTCAGGGGCGTCGCCACGGGGGGGGCAGGGGGGCCTGGCCCCCCACTATTTGGCCAAAAATGTCCTGATCTCAGTCAAAATGGGAGAAAACTGGACATTCTTATAACCAACCGCTGCAGAAGGCAACGAGGAGCCCAAATTCGAACAGTATTTGGAACTAACGTGGGAAGTTTTTTGTCTGTGTCAGTTTGAAGTTTGGATGCCCCCCCCCACTTTTTTGCCGGTGGCGACGGTTTTGCCTACGGTGTATGCTCCCCGGCTGCTTGATACTGCGACTGATCAATGTTCCATTTTCTTGGTGTGAACTCACAGAGTATTGATACACAACAAATTCCTGGCAAATGAAGTGATTTTAATGCTGGATATTGCACCAGATTTGTACCGAAGATAAGTGGACACAATTTAATTGCTTGTTCGTATGACGTTTAATTAATTACAATAAAATACAAAATCAATGATGACGAAAGCAGGACAAAACATCACAGGATTTATTAACGATGGAATGACCAAACATTATGAATGCACGAACAAGTGAATAATACGTTCATACCAACACATACTGCGAACATTCAGTCAATGTCCTGAAGTTAACGTGATGGGGGGCATGAAGACATACTCTGAAGAATCGTATCAGGTAATATTTAGTAATGTTTTCAGTCAGGGTTGGAGTCAGCATTCAATGAAGTGCATATTTTGGTTTAAATGGTCTCTCCTTTGAAACACCAGTCACAAGTGCTGTCTTTAACCAACGGAGCAGTCAAGAGCAGGCACAAAAACTTACATTTTTGGTAGCAGGCATTATACATTTGTCTCAAATCTTGACCTTATCAAAAACACTTCTACAGTCAGGACGACTTCACCCAGTGGGGATCATGCAAACTCGTCATATCTAAAGAGTAAATCTGCCACTGATTCGGGGATGAGCTTACAGAGAGCACAGAGCAAGCTAATTTCAATTTACTCGAACCGGCTGCAGGGTAAACTTAGAACCATGCGCACCCGAAATTTCAGGCAATCAGTAAACCAATGAACAGGACCATCGTGTTTCTCGATGTTGAAACCCCGCTACGCCCAAATTTCTGGACTATTAACGACAAAGCTAAACAACACATCTAAATGTGCCCCCATTCAGTGTATGGATACGTCAGAATCGTCTGCGCTGAAGCATCGTACTCGCGTTGTTACTTATTGTTTGTCACACACTCATCAGCATTCAGAAGCGAGTTCCAAACCAGCCGGCGGTGCGTCGACACAAAACATCCGAAAGTGATTCCAGAATCTTGTCTCGCCCGTGTGGAGAAAAGGCCGCGCCTGTACACGCTACATGGCAGGATAATCGAGACCAAGGCCTTGTATAGACCTCGAGACTTCAGCATAAAAAGCTAGCCTACAGACAGATATCCTTATTGGGCGCATATTCACGCGGGATTCAAGCGCGAGGAGCGCTTTTCATTAGAAGGGAAGCATCAAATTGTTGCACCTAATGCGTAGATAAAAATCTGGGCTGCAACAATCTGTCACGTTTCGGTTGTAGTCCTTAAAAAACAGACACCGGCAGCAAGAATAAAAAACAGTGATTGTAGTTTCCGTTTGAAATGTAACAGTTTGGATATGTACATACACGAGCAAGTGAGGCTAAAAACATAACTATCTCAAAGAAATGAGCTGCCACTAGGCAAGCGCAAATTCAATAGTATCTTCTTTACATGTTTGAGTAATGTAGGAAGGGTAACAAGTCTGATTAATTCATCTAGTTACCTGGTGCGTTTAAACACCCGGCAATATTAAACAGCTATTATACAAACCTTGAGTGGTGTAAAAAACATTAAATCATCGTTAAATATAGAGGATGGAAGCACTTATACTTCCATTGAGGGCTATTCTAATGCAAAAAGCTCATGATTTTGAACTACTTATATAAAAATGTTTCATCTTTTGAACTACTTATATAAAAATGTTTCATCCATATGTAAGTGCCCCACATATTCAAAGAAATTTTAGTAGAGGATGACATGCATCTTACGACCGAGAGAAAAATCATACCCCCAATCAATTTCCAAGCAGAGCAATGTTGTCGTTTTGACTTCCCTTACACAAATTCATTTAAACCGTCACTTTACAGCTGAAAGGCTGTTAATGATGACTTCGGGAAAACCAATGAAGCAAATGTATCGAGCAAAAAGACAAAGCCTTAAGTTTTATTTCATGCTCCATATTTAGAAACCGCACAACTGCAGGAGCGATGGGTTGAGACGTACTAGCTTCTCCACAGAGTCCTTAGCAGTTTCGACACGGCTGACTAATTTACTGATAACATCCTAAATCAGGACCCTCGATGAAACGACCAAACTTTGCCGATAACGAACCCAGCTAGACGCTTCGGCCTCGGTTTACGGGCCATTACTCGCGAGGAGAGACCTAGGTCAGACGAAAATCCACAGAAGACTTCTCTTGAAACACAGACCACTCGTCCATTGAATCCGACGGATATGATGCAGAAAACCTGAAGACCCAAAAACAACGTCGCAAACGGTCGGAATACCAAACGCCAACATCAAGTATCAACGTGATCATTCAAGAGCCAACCTCTTAATACGCGATGAACATATGCGGAAAACTTGTATTCAATTCATCTTGCCAGACTTTGCTCGCCATGGAAAATTAATTTGGGCGCGTGCAATATTGTGGGGACCTCTAAAATACGACGTTTCTCACATTTATTGCATTATCACGTGAACTCACGTGAAGGGAACCGCACCAAATCCTTGATTTGCCATAGCCACTTTGTACAAAGTTCGGGCACTTTGGCGTAACAACTATAGCGACCTCCACCGATTCCCTAGCCACTGGGCTCTGGGCTACCATATTCTAAACATACTGACCGGAGCCCACCTCCTTACAGCAGGTACCGAGTCCTGACAACCAACGGCAGCGAACAAGCAGCGACTCCAACACCACTAGACGGGAACTCACCATGGGTTCGTCGGTGTTCTTCTGGAACTGGACGAGCCGCACCCGCGTGACGGAGTCGGGGTCCACGTGACCGTTGGCTGGGGGCAGGCCGTCGCCGCCGTTCAGGTACGGCAGCACCGGCGGCGGTGTCACGCGCACCGCCTCTTCACTGTACACTTCCTGAGCCACTACGTCATGCGCTTGCAGCAGCGACTGCAACAGAGATGGAACAGTACATTAGCACGGACGGCAACAAAGACAGAACGGCACGTCAGCACGGACTGCCACAGAGATGGAACGGTACGTCAGCACTGACTGCCACAGAGATGGAACGGCATGTCAGCACGACCTGCAACAGAGATGGAACGGCACGCCAGCACGACCTGTAACAGAGATGGAACGGTACGTCAGCACTGACTGCCACAGAGATAGAACGGCATGTCAGCACGGACTGCCACAGAGATGGAACGGCATGTCAGCACTGACTGCCACAGAGATGGAACGGTACGTCAGCACGGACTGCCAGAGATGGAACGGTGCGTCAGCACTGACTGCCACAAAGATGGAACGGCATGTCAGCACGACCTGCAACAGAGATGGAACGGCACGCCAGCACGACCTGTAACAGAGATGGAACGGTACGTCAGCACTGACTGCCACAGAGATGGAACGGCATGTCAGCACGGACTGCCACAGAGATGGAACGGCATGTCAGCACTGACTGCCACAGAGATGGAACGGTACGTCAGCACGGACTGCCAGAGATGGAACGGTGCGTCAGCACTGACTGCCACAGAGATGGAACGGTACGTCAGCACGGACTGCCACAGAGATGGAACGGTACGTCAGCACGGACTGCCAGAGATGGAACGGTACGTCAGCACTGACTGCCACAGAGATAGAACGGCACGTCAGCACTGACTGCCACAGAGATAGAACGGCACGTCAGCACTGACTGCCACAGAGATAGAACGGCACGTCAGCACTGACTGCCACAGAGATAGAACGGCACGTCAGCACTGACTGCCACAGAGATGGAACGGTACGTCAGTACTGAAATCTACAGAGATGGAACGGCACGTCAGCACGGACTGCCACAGAGATGGAACGGTACGTCAGCGCTGACTGCCACAGAGATGGAATGGTACGTCAGCACGACTGCCACAGAGATGGAACGGTACGTCAGTACTGAAATCTACAGAGATGGAACGGTACGTCAGCACGGACTGCCACAGAGATGGAACGGTACGTCAGCGCTGACTGCCACAGAGATGGAATGGTACGTCAGCACGGACTGCCACAGAGATGGAACGGTACGTCAGCACGGACTGCCAGAGATGGAACGGTACGTCAGCACTGACTGCCACAGAGATAGAACGGCACGTCAGCACTGACTGCCACAGAGATAGAACGGCACGTCAGCACGACTGCCACAGAGATAGAACGGCACGTCAGCACTGACTGCCACAGAGATAGAACGGCACGTCAGCACTGACTGCCACAGAGATGGAACGGTACGTCAGTACTGAAATCTACAGAGATGGAACGGCACGTCAGCACGGACTGCCACAGAGATGGAACGGTACGTCAGCGCTGACTGCCACAGAGATGGAATGGTACGTCAGCACTGACTGCCACAGAGATGGAACGGTACGTCAGTACTGAAATCTACAGAGATGGAACGGCACGTCAGCACGGACTGCCACAGAGATGGAACGGTACGTCAGCGCTGACTGCCACAGAGATGGAATGGTACGTCAGCACTGACTGCCACAGAGATGGAACGGTACGTCAGTACTGAAATCTACAGAGATGGAACGGTACGTCAGCACGGACTGCCACAGAGATGGAACGGTACGTCAGCGCTGACTGCCACAGAGATGGAACGGTACGTCAGCACGGACTGCCACAGAGATGGAACGGTACGTCAGCGCTGACTGCCACAGAGATGGAATGGTACGTCAGCACGGACTGCAATACAGAAAGAACGGGCCGTAAGCATTATCTGCAACAGATAACTCTTACATAACACAAATTTGTGGGAGCACGTTGACGAATACATTACGTGAGCCGAACAATAACTCACAGCTTTTTCAGTAGTGGCATACAGTACCAGGTCAGAACAGTACGTCAGCCGTGACTCACATAACTAGCTTGTATTCAAGGCAGTTTGTCTGGAGCACATTCAGCTGTCAGCTTTTGCCTAGAACTTTGAATTTGGTCAAATGTGTTCCAATTGCCACTGTCAGTTCGAAGATACCTCCCAACGTCAACGTACGCATGTTGTTTTTTAATATTCGTGACAAGTTTTGGGACACATGTGATATCAAATCGAAAATATTCATCGCACTCTACAATATTTGTGAGCTAAATTTCCGACCAGGGTCGTGGCCGTCCAGTATCGCGGGCTGCAGAAGGAGGCGAGGTCCTATTCTTTAGATTGCGACTGTTACACATCTACTCTACGCACGCCATCTGTTAGCTAGCCGTCCCGCCAGAGCCCGCGTTGTGGTGAGAGGCTCATTGGAAAACATGTGCTGATAGAATGCCAGGACTTTAAGATAGAGATAGCTCGCTATATACGGGGTCTGTCGCAATGGGTTCTCCTCTGGGGAGCATCCATCTGTTGAGATCATCAGAAGCCTGATCATCTAAAGAGCGTTGGCTGTAATGACATCTACTTCTATTCACAGCCATTCATGCTTTTTGTATCTCCCGACGTGCCTAGGAGTGCGAAGGTTAAGCCCGTTTTAATCTTCGACACCCACGTGCTATCTTATATACTTTTTAGTCTTGTAAATGAAGACATTGCCGCAGCTTGAATACATTTGTACCCGTTTTATTCGTACTTTATCATTTGCTATAGTCATGATAAAACGAGCCGTAGTTGGCGAGCACAAAAACAGCAAAAAATGATGATGACGATAATTTAATAGGGAGGCCATATCGGACCAACCCCACTGTTCAGGAAAAATGTATCCATGCCAGTCAGACCGTAGAAAATATTCAAAATGTAAAGGAGCACAAATCCTACGACTTTTGGATTATGGGAGTGATATTTTCGTGTCAGCAGGTGGTAAATTATTTAATTCTTTTAGTTTTTGCCGGAGTCAACGATCATGCATATGACAAGCCTTTTGGTCTTATTATTTGTATTTGTATTTAACCTATTTTAGTCATATATTTTGGTCCACAAGCTTACATTTTCAAACTATACATTTTCAGACTTCAGACAGCTTACTATTTCAGCCAAACAGTTTTAGCTGTTGATATAATCATATCAACCGGAAGCAGCAGCTACAGCAGCCAGCCAATATATTGATCACCACATTGCTCTGAAGGTTTTACTATTCTTTTTACAACCCAGCCTGACGGCAAACAACTAAAAGGCAATGGAAATAAGCCACGGCAGCGGGATAGGACAAGCAATAACCAATCATTGAACGTGCTTCATTTCTCATTCTTCAGCATCCCTACCACAGCAATTATAGGCTGGAATAGGACGTGCACTACCATCATTTAAATCTACTACTCTGGACACGTAGAGATAAGACGCTAGGACAATGCGAGTTGGTGGTGGATGAGGAGCGTAGCTCTTCCTTCCAGACGTGATATTTATTACTTAAAGAATATACAAAGCTTCCTCGTTAATAGGGAAAAATCTTGGTATCATTAAACTCCTTTCTACCGAATCTCTCTTGCAGTGACACTGGATTCGATCGAGGAGGCTGGACGACCCCGCACAAAACACCCGATTTTTTTAGAGTACACTGGAAAGCTTTGTACAATTCTGAAATTACAGTATTTTACCACTGACCTCAAGAACAAATATAAACCTAAGCTTTCTTGGGATTCTATGGAAGTTTTCTGTGAAACGCATCTTCTGAAGAACAATATTTCCAAGAGCGTGATCATAAGTCTAACTCCTAAACTCAGGTTGAAAAAAGTGACATTTTTCCTTTTCGAACACGGGCATTGACTTGGGCCTGAGGCAGAACTTTCCTGTCCCATTCATTTTACGCTAGCTCGTAAACCTTGAGCACTGAAATACTTCTGGTATTTATGACAACCGGAGCGCTTGCGGCAGCTGGGAAGGGACGATCAGTGAGATGAGCGTAAGGATGTCTAGGCCACAGGCTGGGTGTGTGCCGAGAAAGGAAATACATGTTTCCGGGAAATATTTGTCTTAACGCCTGAGTTTTCAGATGTCGGAGATCTGTTTTCAGTTTCAGTAATTTTAATAGGTTCGTGTGTAATAGTTTCTGGGGTTTACCGACGCAAAAACTGCCAAGGTTATACAGCGTCGCCAACTCTCACCCTGTTGAGAGGGATTTGGGGCTAAGATTGACTTATTCAGAGGCTTCACCAGGATTTGAACCCCGGACCGGTGACTTAGGAAATTTTTGTGTCATCCACCAAGCTACCCATCCTCAAGAGGTTCGTGTGCGAATATGGGTGCACTTGTCACTTTATCGGCAAACAAATAAAGAGGTGAGTGCATTTTTACTGGTATTTCCTCGCCGAACTGAAAGTTGCCCCAGAAGCCCTCTAAACTAGAAAAAACTCCCTTTGCACACGCAGTGACCTTTGCTTCCGAGATGTTTCGACAAAAAAGAGACAAAAAGTTCTAAATATGGATTCTGTGAAGGACCTTTTGTCACACTTTTCCTGTCGCTAACAATCGTCAAGTAAGTGTTTTTAAATGCAAAAAAGTGTACCCATTTTACCAGAATCGAAGAAGGCGAATTTGAAAAACGTTCGAGTCTGCGACCGTGGCCTGCAGTAGTGGTGATTTCTATGAGGTCTGCATTTCGATGATCCTCTAGCATATTTCTCACTGACAAGATGAACCACACTGAACTTGCCCCCCCCCCGATGGACAAAGACGTCCCACTGGCAGTGGCCCCGGTGACAGCAGATTCAGTGGCTGGGACCCGTTCAGTAAGCCCTTGCTTTGGCCAGGGTCCTTCTTCCTACTTGGCAGAGGCCCCCAGCGACAGCAACTCTCCAAGAGAGGAGTGGGACCTCCAGAATGCAGCAAACCCGGATGGAGGAGTGGAGGAGGGATCAGTAACAGAGGGGCTCCGTGGTAGCCGATTAAGTGGCGGGGCCCTATAACAGGGGGCTCCAACGGTGACCGTAAACCCAGGAAGGCTAAAACCTGCGAGATTTTCAAGTTTCCTGAATAAAAATATGATCCAGTTTAATACACAGTTCTCAATAAATATTTCGCAGATATCGAAGCAGTAATTTTGCTGCTGTACGCCGGCGGCATAAACATGGCGAGGTCACTGCGTCCTTGCGCTGGGCAGCTTGACACTGGCTGGGTCCGTGCACCGGGAAACTTGAACAGGAGTGTTTGAATCGTCTTCAACGGGAGCTGGGTTCACATTCCACTGTAAAAGTCAGAGGGTATCGAACGCAAGATGCCAAAAGTCTTCAGAATGCATGCTCATAATCAATTTCACTGCCTTTTTCTCCGAGTTCGAACTGCGACTGTTAGAAGTGATTATACATGGCATTGATCGGTTGCTAATGAGTAACGTTTAATAATAATCGTAGATTTGGTATTCGAACTTTCATTCATCGGTTTACATCAACTCGAGTTATTTCCATATTTGGTGGGTCCATAGGCTGGCGGGCCCCTTCCAATCTAAAGGGAGCCCCTCACGCCCAGCATCATTAAGAATAAATCTGTGGTTGCACCCCTAATCACTGCAGCCTGACAGGCTATGGCATTAAGAAGCTAAACTCTTTAATAACACCTTTAGACTGCTCCATGTTTTGAGTCTGACTTCAATCATATCTTTTTCTCAAATCGAAGACGTCATCCCAAATTGCAGCAGGAGGAAACTGAGTGGATTTTCAAGTGTTGAACGAGAAAACAATTACAGATATATGAATTTCGGAACTTTCTCAGAACACAAATGATATATTGAGCATAACTTACACATTTATTATATCAGTAGGTATTATATATCTTCCCTTAATGTTTTTTCTTAAATAGAGGGAGATTGTCGGAACGTTTTACATTTTTCACCCACACGAGCGCAAAAAAACGTGGCAAACTCAGCAATAATGCTTAATTACCTACTAGGCGGGGAAGGGAAGAATGGTTATTTCTCATGGGAAAATAGTTATAGTGTTTTTTAAACAGGAAAATGCAGTCCCAACTCCATATTTTGCAAATGTATGTCAGGTCACAACATTGTTTTTATCAGGATGTACTAGATGAAAACTGAATTATATTCATGGATAGTGACAGATGCAAGGGAGGGGGGGGGTAGAGGGCTCAAGCGCCCCTCCCCTGACATGTCAGAGTGTCTATAGTTAATCCGGAGGCTGTCTCGAGTCAATGGCGGGGAGACTCAAGCCCTCTCCCCCAAATGAGGTCCTGGATCCGCCACTGTTTATGGATATCACTCTTTTCTGTGTTTAGCAGAGGTACACGCATAAAAAGTATTTTCATTTAAACATGATTATATCATGTTATCATACCATAAACTATCATAAATACTATATATTATCATATTTAATCACTACCAGGATAAAATTCCTGCGTGGTATTACAAAAAGAAAATCAGTAACTATTGTGAACATCTTCTTCCGAGGAGAAAGAAGGTGGATGAAGGCAAGTGAACCAGATAGACGAAACGTGGTCTCTCCGGTCTTTCCCTGGGTCTGCTGTTGTCTTTTTCTGATTCGATCCCAGCGGGAAAATATCACATTAGGGATGCTCACCATCCGTTTTGAATACCAGTCCATCTTTTGATATATTCTCCTTGAACCATTAGTTTCGGGTTATTCATTTGATGTATTCACTTCACACCCCATCTCCAGGAACGAACATAGTCGCACTCAAATTTTACATCACTCCTAATTTGGGGATTGTGTAAACAAGACAAATATGTGATGACTGAGCCACTGCTTTGATTCGCTGTGACCTCGTATCTAAACAACCTGTCAACACGCTTCGCCGCTCGCACCATGCCTTCAACTTCAGGTTAGAAATCTCTAGTCTGAAAATAATTCTACAACATTCACACATCTAAGCCAGAGGTATTACTGCAAGGAGAAAGTTTCAGTCTATTTTTCAGTCAAAATGTACAATGGATCCTTATTGTAACGTTAGACCACGGAAAAAAGCGGCAGACATTATAAAACCCTTATCGAATTATACCTTTACATCAGGGTGGCTCAAGAACCCTAAATGTATAAATTCAAGTTCATTCATGACGACCTGTGCGGCGTTGCATCATCTGCATATGCAAGTATCAGCGCCTTAGCTGGTACGTGGATGCGTGGTCGACTGCAACTGAATGGAACGCTGTCTACAAAGGATGTATTTGTAGACGCATCCAATATTGGCTCCCTCCAGTCCTGGAGTGTTGGTACTAAACTAGCACCACAGGGCAGATTTTGATATGGACGGATGAGCACGGAGAAATACGAGGGCAAAGGTGAAGAGAGAGAGAGAGAGAGAGAGAGAGAGAGAGGAGAGGGAGAGAGAGAGAGAGAATAATGCATTTCTAGTGTACAGAGAGAATAATGCATTTCTAGTAGTCTAGTAATAATCCATATTTCTAGTCTGACAACTTTCCAAATCGAGGGATGCATACTCCGTTTATACAATCGATTAATTTCAAATCATCAATGGGAGGGTCCTCATAGCTAAGCAGAACCCTAGCTCCGAATTATGCGCCCATGCTGCGATACGTTTCCTGTCGTGTCCACCACTGTCTGCTCCGCCCTCTCGCTGCCTCGTCTTCCCGTTTCGGTCGTTGCTCGTGGCCGCTGTCGGGCCGGGCGCGCCGTTTTTTTTGTCGGGTGGTCTCGGATGTTGACCACTCACGCTCGGGCGCGTGGCGGGCTGGCGTGTCCGCACCAGCCGCACCCGGCTAGAGGCGAAAAAAACGCCACCGCCGCCTGCCAACTACTTCAGCTAGCGAGCGAACGCCAGTCCATCGCTCGTGCCGTGTGTTCAGTGACCGGATCGGGACGAGTTCTTGCAGTCCAAACAATGCACGTCACCGGCGGTGCCGACTCCAACGTCGCAACCACCGAACAGCGTCGACACCGGCAGGGCAGACCAGTGCCAATACCAGCGCCGACGTAACGCTACAAAAACATGCCAGCACAAGACAAACACAGCCAGGAACCTGTAGATGCTCTGATCACAAGACAACGAGCCGCAACTCTGAACAATGTTTTTCGAGGCATGCCAGACCTTGTAGGAAATCCACATCAGACCTGTGCTTTTTCAATAGAAGCAGACCCGGCAGGATGGCCGGCAGCGGCGGTAATACCCCGGCTCAGTCCGCCGCCTGTCGACACGGCCGGCCGCCGTTCGGCCGACAGGCTGGCTCGGTCTACAGGGCCTGATCTATGCCGGAGCCGGAGCTTCGGCCAGTTATGAGCCGGCAGCGACGGCCAACCAACCGAAATAGCCGGCGCCACTGCAGCCGCTCTGGGGCCGGCTGCAGCGTCGTCCGGCCCTGACGCCGGTGGCAGGCGGCGCCGCCCCGACAAAGGTCACCCCCCGGCCTCCCTCCACACCCAAGCACCGACCCTCCGCCCCAGCAGCGGTATCTTACCCGATCGTGTGGCGGATCGGGGTCATGCTTTCTACTGGATGTCCTTCGTCTGGTACTGACCACCGCCCGCTGACTCGGACCAGGCTAGAGCTTGGAACTTAGAGGGGTGATTGTTTTCGTTACAGTAGAGATGGTTTTGGACAACGCTAGTAAAAGTTAAGGGTGTATAAACAAGGCAAGAACACATGCCCGAAGATAAGTAGGTAATAAGAAAACTCAGAATGAATTTATCATCAACAGGGACCCAAGTACAGATTTATTTTCATATTTGATGAACGGTAGTCCTCTCGAGGCTGTCGGTGAGATTTTGCATCGGAGAAGAACATATAATAGTTATCATTGCAAAGGACAAAAATATTTAATAGGATTCTATCCGAATATCACACGATAGTGGCTTCCTAGATCTTAACACAGTTCTGAAACAAAATTTGACAGCCTGAACAGTCAGCTTGAAGACAATACCAGGATGAAGCTATTTAAGAAAAAAAAACAGTACCAGCAGTTCCACATCTAAATAATTATGATTGTGATTCAGGAGGATTCATACCGGGCTCATTCTGTCCCAGAACCTGAACGGTCCAGTTAGTAGGCCGATCGACATTTCCAGGAGCCCCTCCCCCGGCGAACACTTCAGCTGCTCCTCAAGCACGTCTGGTAGCGTGAGGAAGACTGGCGGGTCATATCCAGTAACGACCTCACTCTTTCATCGAAGAGCCGCCCCTCCACGTGTCAGAACGATAGCAGGGATTATCCTACCCGGGTGGCGAATGAGCGTGCATCTTATCCATGAAAACAACCGTTGCATGTATATCATACAGCCTCCTGTTGGCGAATTCTGTTATTATCACTTTCCTGGCTCGTAGCTGACCAGGATCCAGGGCCCATAGATAACAAATGACGTATTGGCTTTCCCTCTAGAAGATACTAGATATCTACGAGCGGGGAAATTTTCTAATTGGCAATAGTTAGGACTACTTGCCACTGGTTGATACGAGACTGGTTGCCATGACATGTGGGGCCTTGGAGAATATCTCCAAATACAAGCTGATGCTTCGACTAAAATAAGTCAGTAATGATGACGATAGCTGGGCAAAGAATAACACCATCCATACAAACAAACAAACAAACAAAGAAACAATAACCATCCATTCGTCTGATCATCAAAGAAAACAGCCGCAAAAAAGCCAGCACAAATCCGCCGCGCTCAGTAAATTGGCACAAATACAATGAAAGGTCGATTCTCATCGATAAATGGCTGTGTAAATAATCTTTTCCTTCACTACCGGCTCAATCACCGGAGCATGGGTACCTAAAAATTCGAGCTTCAGAGATCACACGTTGGAAAAACTCGGACAGGGCAGGAAGGTTTACACACGAGGGCATATGGATTCCGTGTAATTCACCAGGATGTGAATTGATTCTTGGTGGGATACTGGCCAGAATGTATACCTTACCGGAAAATGACAATTACATCGGTATACATGTTATAAACCACATCACAGGACCATTGGAGAAGGACTCCCTCATAAAGCGTTCGTAAACGGCTTCTATTATTCTGGAAATGTTATTGTGTCCGAAACCGAGCGAAGGATGCAAACGCTCAAGCTGTTCTAAGCCACAGAAAAAGCATCCCAGATTCTGGTTCAATCCCTAAAACTGGACAGACGCCGTCCGCTTCGGTGAACACCACGGATACTGCACCGGTCAACACTAGTGTTCGGCGGCACAGTCTAACTGTTCAGTGAAGGCCTGAAAGCACCGCGGGCCGGGTACCGTCCAAACATCGCCAACTCCCAAAGACGAGCGATTCGAATTCGGCGAGCCGGATTCCCATAGGGCAGGGCTTCGAGGGCCAGCAAGCCATAACTCATTTGTCCGTGCTCCGGCAGAAGTAATTGGATACATATCCTCCTACAAATGTGCTTATGATGGGCGTTTCTCCTTCCAAATGCACGGAAAAGGTTTGCGGAGCGAGTGATGTGTTACCATTTGGCGAGAGTTTGAATTCAGGCCAAGTCGGACTGGCATTGATCGCGGAGCGAACCGCAGCTCTCCGCAGCAAATGTCACAAACGGCGCAATCCAACGGGTGCTGCATTTTCCCGAAAAACGTGACCGGGGATACGAGTCAAACCTATCAATCTTTATCAGACGACATAAGCGAGCGAGCCTTTCCAAATCAGACACGCCGTGCGGTCATTGGGGGCGGGGGAGGGGCAGGGTCACTGCAGCCGAGAAGCCAGGAAGAATGACGGCACCTTCATGATGAGTCAAATGTGGTCCAAAAGATTGAACACATCGAGACGGCGGACAACCACTGAATAGAGTCAGCCATTCATCCCGGCTCGTTATTGGACGGACGCTGTTTGGACCACCGACAAGGCTGTCGATCCCGGCCATAGAAATGTGAGCGCAAGGTATATTCCCCAGGGGATCGTACACAAAGTGAACGAAATAGAATTACCGTCCCAGAAGACCAACAGCGGACGGAAGGAAGCTAGTTGGTCGTACTTCACATGATCGAGGGCCCAGAGGAAGCTGGGATTGCCCACGCTGCTGCCCGGCGACGGGGTGAGGGGGGTGGGGGTGGAGGTGGGCCTGCCTCCCAACCTCACTGACAACGCGTAATAAGTCAATCGAGTAACTGTATTTTTAGGAACAAATTAGACACCAACGGTGCAGAACGACATATGTTTACCCTTCAAAGTCATTAATGAGAGTGAAGAACAGTCGAAGGGTATGACCTTAGGTCCTGGGATTACCTGAGGGTATCAGCCAGGTCCTATGTTGGAGTACGACATTTTATGCATTATCATTGGGGCATATGCTATGTGTGATGCACTGCTTTGCCCCCTACTTACTAGTCTGTAAACTTCGCGATTTCAGCGATATTGACAATAAATTAGGAAATTTTGCAAGCACTACTGGTGGAAAGTGACAGCAAGCCCAAATCCCGAGTTTTTGGGGAGTGCAATATCTTGTCAACGCAACATTACAGATATTCTATCTCCCCTCGTCCCCACTCTCCCAGTTTAACCAAATTGTACCGGTTAGGTCACGAATGACCCAAAAACACCCCGCGACTATATCTCCTTACTGAAGGATCGGATAGTGAAGGAACGTGTGGAAAGATACGTCACTGCAATCATCACTGATCTTACAAACTTTTTTATCAAAGCATTATACATACAATTATTTGCCTGATACCTACCTGAGTAGGTAGTCCGTCGAGGCAACGAACCTACAAACAGACCACGGATCCTCCTTCTTGAGAAAAACGAGCGAAAACGTACCAAATGCCCGGATTGTACCTTCTGAGGGTGCTCATGTATCCGGGGAAGCTGAACTTACCACTTGCACGTGCAGCGTCTTCAGGGGGGTAGGTGTGTCTGAGGACCAGATGCCAGATATAACGTACCGGGATACAAGGAAAGATCATCTATATTTACGATACATTCAGCTTGCCACAGTGTGTGCTTTCTCATTTGCAATGACTGCTTTTGCTTTTGATGAGTTCAGCAATGCATAACGGACACAGGATGTTCTTTCTATTTCGAATATATCCGGGTAATGAATGACCCGTCCGGAAAACGTGTGCACGCGATTGATTGATAAGAAGCAAGCGTAGAACAACATTGATAATAACTATGTTGGAAAAAGATCTCAGGATCCAATTTCATTTTTTCCTGTTTCAGATTGGCTGTCATTTATATCCTCGATACTCTTGAACACCGGCGAATCCAGTGGGCGAATCCGGTCACCTGCCGCACAATCAAAACGGACAAATTGCAACCAACTTTGGCCGATGTTCTTAAAAATATTGGTTTTCACTGGCTCGCCACACTCCAAACGTCCTATCTAGATCCACCCCTCTCCTAAAATAAGACAATCATTGCGCAATCGTGGAGTTAACTTTACTGACTTTAGAAGGTGACCCTGGTAGATGCACCATATTTTCTGCCAGCCTTTTATTCGCCACCCGTTCAGTAGTAGCTGCAGACTTCCACCCACTGTTTAGCCGCCAGTCTCCAGGCAACGACGCTCTTTTGGCGAAATCGGCTCTGTTACTTCCGGTAGGACCATACTCTACGAACGCAGAAAAAAATGATTCGGGAGGGTGGCGTCAGAATAAATAACAGGCGACGCCAGGCGTCAAAAGTGGCTGCCTCATCCAAATCCTGGATCCGGCAGTGCCAATGGGCCGTACAGACACATCTGGGATGACCCATACTAGAATGCAGCATAATAACCATAAGGCGGGGCACGGTGCTGGTCTGCTTGGGGGATGGCACACCTCTGTGTGTTATCCTGAATTTCGATGTAAGAAGAACTGCAGTCAGTACTCAAAGTTTGAGTGAGAGATCCTCCAGTGCTGATGACCCACCTGACGGAAAAATGCTGCTTCACCAAGTTTTTTACCTCAGCTATGGGCAGAAACTAGCGAGTAATCGTCCAATGATCCTAAACACTTCATTGACTTGTTCCCTTCTGTTCTGCCGATTATATAAATTATAACCCGGGTGTGCAGTTCAGTTCCTTTGGAATTTATTTGCAATATCTTTGTTTTTCACGCTATTTACACAATATTAATCTATCTCAAAAGACCAGCACAAAACGGCAAAAAGAAAACACCGTCACATACGGGTTAATGCTATCGGCGACGGTGATGATTAAATCCAAACCTTTCCTCTCCAACGGTACCACATCCGACAGAGTGATCCAAGTAGATCCAAACAACCCAGAACACGACCAGCGATACCACATACCCAACGCAGACACCTGCCATCAACTAAACCTCGAGCGCGATTGCGGGAAAATTGTCGGCCATTATCAGCGGAGCTAATGCACGGTCCGGGATCGCGACGGAGGCGCGGGCGTCAACCTTGATGCAGCGTCGTCTCCGCCGGAGCAGGAGGCGCCCAGTTCGGATCAATGCCGCGGCGATACGGCCACCGTCGCGCCGCTGCCGACGCCGCCGCGCGAGGAGCGCCGGCCGCGACCGCCGCGGCGGCGGCGAGAGAGAACGGGAGGGCGTGCGAGAGCAGGCAGGTGCGTGGGAGTGCTGATGGCTGGGGCCTGGTGATTAAATGAATGGCTGAGTGAACACGAGAGAGAGAGAGAGAGAGAGAGAGAGAGAGAGAGAGAGAGAGAGAGAGAGAGAGAGAGAGAGAGAGAGAGAGAGAGAGACAGAGAGAGAGAGAGAGAGAGAGAGAGAGAGAGAGAGAGAGAGAGAGAGAGAGAGAGAGAGAGAGAGAGAGAGAGAGAGAGAGAGAGAGAGAGAGAGAGAGAGAGAGAGAGAGAGAGAGAGAGAGAGAGAGAGAGAGAGAGAGAGAGAGAGAGAGAGAGAGAGAGAGAGAGAGAGAGAGAGAGAGAGAGAGAGAGAGAGAGAGAGAGAGAGAGAGAGAGAGAGAGAGAGAGAGAGAGAGAGAGAGAGAGAGAGAGAGAGAGAGAGAGAGAGAGAGAGAGAGAGAGAGAGAGAGAGAGAGAGAGAGAGAGAGAGAGAGAGAGAGAGAGAGAGAGAGAGAGAGAGAGAGAGAGAGAGAGAGAGAGAGAGAGAGAGAGAGAGAGAGAGAGAGAGAGAGAGAGAGAGAGAGAGAGAGAGAGAGAGAGAGAGAGAGAGAGAGAGAGAGAGAGAGAGAGAGAGAGAGAGAGAGAGTACACAAAGCAGCAACTAAGAACATGGTGACAAAAACAAGCCCAAACAAAAAGAACGCAGGGAACGGTAGCGCAAGACAAGATAGCGCGGGAAAACAGCGCGCAGCACCCGGGTAGAGCGGGGAGAGCGAGAGGTGGCGGCGGCGACGGCGGCCGATGTTTAATTATTTGGCGTCATTGGAGCGGCAGAGGGTGGGCACGGGCAGCGGTGGCGCAGCGGGGCGCCAATAAACGCCGCCGATGGGTCACGAGAGCGCAGTGCGGGAGGTTCAGGGCTCCACTGGGGCCGCTGCGCCAGAGCGGCGGGACATCTACAGCTGGGTGCACTGCACGGCACTGAAACGCACCGACTACTAAACGCAATGTTTGGTCAATCGTAGTGCACGATGTATGGTGCTCCCAAGGCAGTGTCCCAGCAGCGTAATCCCCTCCACACCTCATCTGCCTGTTATAGCTCACAGCTCACGTTGCCGTCTTGCGTCTTGCGTCAGCTGTGCTTATTGGCACAAATCATGGGAAATCCGTATATATTGAATATTTGAAATATTCTGCAAACGCAGGTCTTGCTAAACAATGACCAAGAAATTGTGATTTTACTTATTGTATTATGCTGATTCTGATGAAGGGCTGTGCCCGAATATATAATCCCTAGTGTATTAGATCCATTTTAAGCATCCAGGATTCGAGGAGCCAGGCCATTAAACATCTTGCCAAACTATAACCGGTATTTATTTGCACATAGAAAGGGTGCAACCGCTCCAGGAAACCAAACCCAAACAGCAAAAGAGCGATGAGTAGCGATGCGCACATTTCATTTATAGCGGCTGGATACCTCACCTCGTTGGCGCCTGGCTAATCTCATCAGAGCGATTTAATTAGAGCAGGATCTGCCGGGCCCGGTGGAGCAGCAGTGGAGGGTTGCATCATTCGGCCTACTTCGTGCACCCGGAGTCGCACTGGACCCAAGGCTGGGGAGCCTGTCCATCCTAGCCGTCCGACCGACACCACGGCCGCCCATCGCTTGGGAACATTTGGTCCCCACGGTCGTACTTAGAGTAGGTTGTTTTTTCTCTCTGACTGAAATGTACTTTCAGTTAGAAGAAGGCAGAGAAAGCTTTCTGAAAAGACCTACGGCCCATCTCAAAAGGGAGCGGGAGCACACCCAGTTAAAACCATCCCGCAGCATCAAGTTCAGGGAAGATCATTATCAATTTAACGTTAAAGTAGCGTGTAAGGCGTGACATTGAGGCACAAACCTATCATAAAAACCTAACAGGTCATTAAGATCTTGGAATACGGCCCGAGAAGGTAGAACTAATTTTCCCAAAGAGCACCAAAACGACCCACTTACTTACAAATACGGTCGAGGCACTGGCCAAACTTCCTGATGCCTTCCGATCAACTTTCGTGTGGGGGCGGGTTTTCGAACTTTCCGATCTCGGTTCCTCTAAAGGATGCCGAAAAAAGACGCGAACGGCGTAAAATATCCTGTGAGAAATAATTCAGAAACTACATAAATGAGTCACTTTTTGGCTCAGGCCATTGCTGAGGTCACCAAAAGATCAAAGAATGTGACATACACGGGGCGGGCCGGGTCGGGTGCATTTATGATATTTTTGGGGTTTGCAACTGAGCAGCTCGTGGCATTTGCAGTGCGTAGGATATTGTAGATACTAATGTGGATCGGTATCACTTGGCGGGGGTCGGCCAATGAGTACCGTTCTTGAGGGCCACATGATCCACAGTATGCTAGGACGTGTGGCCGGTCAGGTTGTTGGCTCTAGGTTCTGATTGGGTTGAGTTAGAGTCAACGTTTAGGCGTAATTAGCTCACTTTCGTTACGGTAGATCGAGTAATGTATATACTCATACTTGGTCACCGGGTAAAAATAATCTGACTTGAGTTTAGGTCAAAACAATCATTACACTCATATGGCCAGGCTGCACATCAATCTACAGGCGAAGACAATACCAGCACATTTTAATCAAGTAACAACTTGGCCGATATTCCTTGCAATGTTATAGAACTAAGGCTGATAACCTGCTCAGTTAGTTCAAGATGACCTCTCAGAGGCCATGGTCGAAATTTCCAACCTGGTCCCCGAGCGTGGCCTACGATGCCACAGTTTTGAAAAAGGTCGATGCCATTCCTAGCCGATCTACAGAAATATTCAGCTTTCAGTCACTTTTCAGCATCCCCATGCATTTCCAACGGAGACGTACCTGTGCCTGAACCTGGGTCACGATTTGAAGACAAAATCAAGTCACCACACATTGTCGCACTCGGTTGGCTTATTTAAGTAATTAATCCCAGACCAAAAGATTCAGCATATTCCCACTGGTACCTCCAGAGACATTTAAGGAGGTTCTGTTAGCTGGCCTGGCCTGGTGACCAGGGACCTGGGACGACATCAGCATAATTCTTTTTACGATTGAGCAGAAGTAAAAAAATATACAACCTAAAACTATAAACACGGTCAAAGTCCGTCTTCAAACTGCTTCATAAATTGTGTGTGCATAATGCAAAACATGGAGATGCTAATTCCCTCTATGTATTCCGATGACTTTTCTGGACGAGATATGGCAAGAAATTAACACGAACAGTTCGGAGCATAAAATTCAAGTTCAATGCTTGTCATATTCAGGTAAGAACAAGCCCAGGAATCACCGTCGATCATCAAGTTCTCTCATCCTGCGAGAATGGAGGTAAAGTACTTTACGAACATAAAAGTTTGGCAAATGCTCGAAATCCGGCTCCACTTTTTCCCCGTCCACTGGAAACCACACAGGCACCGTCGCCAGCTCTGCACCAGAGCCGTTTAATTGGACTCCACGGCGATTGTTGAGGAGGCACCGGCCAAAAACGCCACGCTAAAAGCACGCGCCCGCCACGAAAAATACCAGAACAGGCCACCGTTTACCACTTGGCACAAGGCCCGCGCTTGGGCTACCCATTTTCTGTAAACACTTCGGGGACCTCGGTGGCTCCGAACGTGCCGTCACACACTACGGCTGACAATACTGATACACTTTGAGCTCGTCAATGCTATCTTAGTGAAACACGGATGAGGGGCACGAAATCACAGAACAACGAGACGCTAAAATACAATGGCATGAGGCTTGTTTTTGCAATGACTTGTTCCGGGATTCTATTGCTCCGCTTTTCCTCGTTTGGGAGGACAATCTTTAAGGGATTTCATTTTTACGAGAATATATGAGTTCACAGAAGTGAGTGGTTGTTCGCTGTCGCACGCTAGTTCAGCAATATATGTTTTGATGAGTCAATATTTCCCTTAGGGGACAGCAAGACCACAATTCGATGTGCCGAGAATTGTGACGTTCTCCGGAGAGGAAACACACAAATAACAGGATCGCGACTGTCGGTCGAACGTCTTGGAATGCCGAGACTGGGGCGGCCTTGCTTTCGCCAATAAAAATCAAGTTTTTCAGGAACCTTTGTAGAATCAAACTCCCAAAAGCCTACAGCGATGAACCGAGTCCCATCATTTTGTAGAAAACGAAGCACATACATAAATCACCAACAGTCAGTTGGAGGTTACGTCTACACGAATAACAACCGAGAGAGAATGGAGTAAGGAGGACATGCTGCCCACTTTTACCTTATACATATGCATACAAAAAAGCGAAAACGCCACATTGACCAGTTCCATGCAGTCAACGGAATACAGAGAGTCTAGTCAGTGAACGTAGTGACATTAAGAGCAGTAATTTTATAGCACATGTTTTCTTCTCTTTTTTATCTTGGATCACTTCAAGTGCAGAAGACAAATGGCAACCGAACAGGATACCCATTTTCAACACAAAATGCTTCATCAACATGGTGATGCATGCAGAGCTATACCAAATCGCAGTAGCTATAAATATATCCAATAAGCGCATGTGAGCCCCATTCTGGTCTGATTTTATTCGTGCCATATGGGATCCAGTCGGAAAATATGAACACTGTGAATGTCAATGGTTTGATTTGTGACGCAATATGAGCGACTGTCCTGTCTACGTACGCCGTGATTGTTCATGTGTGAGAATTCTCAGCTATATGAGGTGGCAACAAGCGCAATAACTCTGAATGAGCTTGTCCACTTTAATCAGTGAAAAGATGCATGGTGACACAAATGACAAATACTTCAAGAATCTTAAGCTTTTTATTCGCAAGAGTGTCAAAATTTGCTAACAGATGCATCGCAGATACTTTTTTCATACGTACCAATGAACGTTTTCATGCATTCTCTCAAACATATGTACACACATTATGCAATGCAAAGTTGACACATTGATACATTACATTGTCTGAAAATATTGTCTAAAACAAAGCTGTGGTTTTAACAGCTTTTAGTAAAAAGTTTGTGAAATGGAAGGGACGCTGACCCATCTATAAAACAAATGAGGCAATGGGCAAGAGTATGAAATTGGAAAAATGAAGGTTTCAAAAATTTCAACAGTCTCGAAAAACTCAGTAACCAAATTAAGATAGATGAAAATATATAAAATGTGACATATCCCCGTCCGACCAAATTACAAGTCGCAAGCCTGACTGAAGTTATAAGCTGATTACAAAAAAGTGCAAAAAACTTAATTATCATTGAATACACAGCAACTTAGTAATGGACGTCTGCTTCCAGCCGCGTCATAGCTATTAGTTAGTAGCAATTAGCAACTTGTAATGGACGTCGAACTCTACCATTTTTTAATGAATACCACGCCGCTGGACTTGTTCCGTTTATTGATCGATCAGCCAACTGGTGCAGCTAGCTACTTAGACCTAGCACTTGGCAAAAAGTAGTGCCGTGAAACCCGTCCGATCAAAAAGAGGTAACAAGTGATACCAAAGTGGCCCGTGAAGCACACGTGATAGTGAGCCGCAGGTCAGCTCTTTACTACCAGCAATCAGGTCGAGAAGGTCAGCGCCGGAGTTGATCACTGCTTCCCTGGACTGTGCTCAACGAATCATCAATGAACAAAACGGTCATCACACTCTACGATTTGCCGAGCTAGGTCATTTCCGATCGCATCCCTAGTGACACCGGGCGGCAACAGGCGCCGTGGTTTGATCGTGGGATTCGCTCAGTACTGATCGAGGAGGAGGCGATCCATCGAAGACTCGAGAGCAATCAGTCACCAAAGAACGAGCGGAGCTCTTGTGACAAACGAACTGAAGAACGAGCGGGAATTTGAGGACAAGCGAAGAGTGTTTAAAGCTTGACTAATGTGGAATGCCACGATTACTTGAAAAGAGACTTAAAAACCAACCCGAGACGATATGGAGCCTTCAGATATGCATCAAGGGCACGAACTCGACATGCCTTCATTAGTAAACGACATACCTTAAGGACGGCAACAGAAGGATTGAGACTGACTGTGATATGGCAGAATTGTTGAACTGTTTTGTTGCACAAATTATAAAAAACTCCGCATTGCCGACACGACTCTAAAAATGTTGAAATCCCACCCGTCTGGGAGAGAACAGCTGATTGTTGTAAACGGCCAGTGCTTTTCGCAGGCACCTGTTCTTCTAGGCACACCAGAAAGAGGGCTTTTATCACCGCTCCTATTCCCATGTTTTATCAATTATTTACATAGCGATGCTGATTGTGAATGCTTAATTGGCTGCTGTTGCCGATGATGTAAAACAGTACAGAAGAGTGGATAGCGCACAGGGTGTAAGACAGCTACAAATCTAGCTAGATAACCTATGTGCCTGAGTTCGAACGCTTACCCATCTATGTGCAAACTTCTGACAATATACCTGCGTAGCAAGTCGGTAGAAACCAGTCTCTGGTGATAAGCCGCCATGTTGTGACGTCATATGTGAGCCAGATAATCCCTTTACCTATCTTCACTATTGAAAACTTTACCAAGATTAGTGGTGTTTTGCCAGCACCAAAACCGTAATAGGCATATTTTAGGCAATATTCGGAAATCTTTGGTCCTTTTTGCTATGGTAAATGACCCTTTACTTGTCCAGCTTGAATTTATTATATCTGTACACCTTATCATTGAGCTCAGGTCAGGTTACAGTCATGACCTCTCCATGGGTAAATTAGTTTCAGTTTGATAACGTAGCATATAATAGAGATATTGCGCTTATATTGACATCATCGCGTTTGGCTTACCACTGCACTTCAAATGATATGTATTATGATGTCCAATAATGACCTTGATCTGACCTTCTCTCAGGTCAAGACACTTTTAGGATTTGGCCTGACAATGCAATAAAATATATAATTCGATGGAGCTTTGCGAGAGAACTCCAATGGTGCTTATATATTTTCGATAGCTCTGCTCTGTAACGACAGAGGACGAAAATTTCCATTCTATTCATATTTTCATTGTACATTTCTATTGTATATGAGAATGAACTTTAACCCGTCGAGACTTCAGAAGTAACCAGACCAAAAGCAAGTTGTAAGGAATACCTTTTAATAGAGATTAAGACCGGCTATCTAACACCACTTTCGCTTTCAGCTACCTAGCATAGTTGCCGAGGTCGTAGGCAGGATAGGTAGCTAACCCCCCCCTCCCTACCGGCGAAGAACGCGCGGAGCCCCGTAACGGCGCGCGTTAAGCCCTATTCCTTGTCAAAATTTATGCTTAAACTCGGTAACTGCAGATCTGGGGTGATCGACCTTAGCAAGAGCCATTCACACCCTTCGTTATGGATAGCACAGCTGATTCAATTGGTTTAAACCCATTTCGCTAACTCATCACAGCGTTTATATGTTCTCATTACACCACTTCTAGTCTCCCATTCCACTGATGCAAGTTTCTCATTACGCCGGCGCTTTCATAAACGCAGCCTGGTGCGAAGTGGAAGGGTCTGGGATAGGGTCTGAGAGAAAGAACTGACCCAAAGGACACAGCTCTAATTACAAACAGCAAGCAGTTGGAGCTCAGAGTCAGTGAGTGAATATCAGAGTGTGTGTGAGCGTAAGTGATTCCATATTTCCCTCTATCTGGTTCTTACCACAGCCACACAAAAAACATATAGGAGGGGAACCAATACTACATCTGGGAGCGCCATTTAGTCATGAACAGGTACGTTTAGCCTTAGCAGCTGATATGCAATAACACTCCTTAGTCATTCCAAGGAACACCCTCCCAATAACAATTTTAGGCATTATATGGGGCAGATGCGGTCGTACCGGAATGTGACGAATCTTATTTGGCCTGAGGGGCACCCATCTAGCCAGAATGAAGCACGCACTTGATAATAAAAGGGCTACCTCAATAAAGAACACCAAGAAGCGGAGTGTTTCTCCCTCAGTCTACTTCTAAACTCCAAACACAAAGGTTCGTCATTTTATGGCGTTTGACAGTCTTTCAGGACCAGGATAGGGGTGCCTCAGCCGACCTAAGGGGAGCGTTGATCGTCCCAATCACCCCTCCTTTTTGGACCCACCCCTGTCCCCAAACCGCATATTTTGGGACAAAGGTAGCCTTAAAACTACATAAATTTATAGGTATGATCTACAAGGCTAATGTATCAGTTAAAACCCAATCAATATGTCATATTCCATTCGAGTTGAAAACGTTTTGTGGATTGAACAGACTGCAAACATGAAAATCAGGTGTTACAATTTAGCCACCAGGTCTGACGTTACGGCTGAAACGGCTATGAGCGTCACCACTCGAAGCGTGAATGAGTGTCATCATTAATATTCGGTTTTCGAGCCTTGCAACAACCAGTCAAGAGCTTACCGAACGTCATCATTATGTTAGAAATGAGAGGCCAATTCAGGGAGAATATACTGGATGCCGCAAAGGTAGAACAACTTCATCGGCCAGATATACCTTAGGATCACAAACAAAGGCTGAAAATGGCGATCACAAGAAACTGACAACAAACAATGATTTTACCGTTTACAAATTCGAGGTTAATAAACGTATACCACAATAAGGAAATATTCCGTTCTCTTTCGTCCGAGCTTTCATCCACATATGAACTATGTGTAGCCTGTATCAAGCAAGCTATTAAATCACAAGCCAATCTATTGGTTGGACAAAAACTATCCCGCAGAAGTTAACACCCCACCTTATCTCGACATTATTGATAGAGGAGCGTAAAAGCAAGCTTGCATTATACTTTCTCTCCGCTGTGTGATAGACAACCGACAACTTGCTGCCGAACCGATGTGTGTAGTCTGTCTTATGAGCTCAATTCCCAACATTGAAGCAGAGCAAACCATGATATATATTTTTAGAACCTCATTTCTAATCATAATCATTGGGGCCCTGGGGCACCACGCGATGGTAATGATGAGGATTGGCCGAGGGGATCTCAAACCTTCACGACTGGACGGCTCAACACCCGACGACAAGGATGCTTCTTGTGAGGCCTCACATTTACACGTACACGTCTCATGTTTGCAGTCTGTTCAATCCACAAAACGTTTTCAACACGTTGGCTTTGGCGGTAAACGGAACGTAAGAAAGCAGTACAGACGGAGAAAAACCCGCAACAAATTCCCACACAAAAACACAATATACGAAATAAGGCAAAATAACAGAATATACCCTCTCCGGTCGGGTTAATAGAACTTTATCTGTATCAAGTTTCTTGTGTGTAAATGAATACAGCAAATCGCAAAACAGCACGTCTTACTCTACATTATATCTAACCCGGTTAATACTGAACACATAATCTCTCTCTTATTCACTCTCCCATCTCCTCCCACATATTCTCTTATTCTAGAAGAGTGATCATGGTGAGTGGCGTATCCAGGACTCCTTTGCGGGGGAGGGGGATTAGGGGGCTCTAGCTTTCCCCACCACTGCTTCGGAACAGCCTCCGACTATGCAGTTTATATAGACATTTTGACATTGGGGAGGGGGGCCTTGAGCCCTCTAGTCATCCTTGTACCTGCCACTGATCGTGGTGGTCCCATCTCTTGCTAGGCGCTGGACCTACAAACAAGTATGTTGCTCCTAAAATGGCACATACTTGTGCTGAACTGTCTTTGCCAGAAGCACTTGCCTTTGAAGTGCCAACCACATTGCTTCAAAGACCTTCAGCTTGTTCCAGAAAACGTGCTAAGGCAGGAACAAAGCAAGAACAAAACACGTGACATGTATCAGCGACAAGTGAAAACAAAACCTAGGGGACTGTCGCTCTAGCTCAAACAGCAATGAACAAAGCGTCCAAGACAAGAGTGACCAGCAACGAGTACCGTGCACCGTCGACAGATCAGCTTGAATGGAAGACGATACACCAGAGCAGTGGCAAATACAGGGAGCAGTTAGGGGTCAAGCCCCCCCCAATGTCAGAGTGCCTATGGAAAATGCAGAGGCAGATAGTAAATGTTTTTCAAAGGCGATAGCGGGAGGGGCTCGAGCCCCCTAGCCTCACTCCCCGAAATGAAGTCCTGGATACTGCACCAGCGTGATCATTAGGTGGCACATTTGCGGAGGGCACAGAGTTCAAGCATGGGGTTGGATTTTCGACTCGAGTGTTATGGGTGGTGATTGGTAAACCTCATGATCACGTGGCGCAGTTAATTCCAGCCCATGGGAGGTTGAATCACTGATCCAGCTGTCGCGTTCACGAGCCATTGCTGTTGCTTCTCGCCTACAGTGACACCCACGCCCGGCCTGCGAGAAACTCTGCGGCAGGGCGCTCCGAGCAGCCGTGTGGACAGCTGCGGCGGGCCAACGGCAAACAGGTTCAGTCAGCTGAACAGTTACTGTTTTAAAGGCATAATGAAACCGAACAGCAAGCCAGGGCCACTACCAGCGTTTTCAGCAGCAGAGACTTTCAATGATGAACAAAAACATATGAATCCATTGAAAGACTGTAACCTAACCAACCGACCAGGTGACGAGTGTTTAGGTCCACCTCAGTAGTCCAGATTGAACATTTCTTCTAATTAACATTTTCCGTATTAAGTTTCACGCCTGAATCGTTTCTCTTGGCAGTGTTGATCAGCCTTTTGTGGCACATGATCCCATTTTGTGTGAAAACACCGTCAACCCGCGAGAATCATCACCCTAACCAGGGTCTCACATCAGGTTTAGGCCAGCGAATGCCTCCATTCTGAAGTTGCGACAGCTTCTTTGGAAATTCAGATCGCAAACAATGCTGTTTCCAGACCTTAACACGAAGGGAACAGACTCAGAGCAAGAACAACTCGCAGGCAAAATTTCGCAATAAATGACAGAATTTGATGATATGTCTCTGTAAACTAGCAACCGCATGCATCCCCCAACAGTAAGTTATCCATCTGTGCCAAGCAGCACACCCTGCACAGCCGGCGTCGTCCTATTTACCTTGTTGACGCGCCGGTACGCCTCGCGCTCATCGGCGTACCGGCCCAGAGGCCCGCCGGAGTGGCGCGCCTCGCTGGCGCCAGAGCAGGGAAATTGGCGCGAGTCGCGCTCCTCAGAGCTACTGCCGCTGCCAGCGCGCAGCCGAGCTCCGCCGTACTCGCCAGCGTGACAGCCGGGCGGCGGCGGAGCCTCGCTCTGCACGCTGAGCCCACGCCGCAGCGGCCGCGCGCCCACAGCTCGCGATGGCCCGGCGGCGGCGGCGGCTGCTGCGGCCGCTCGCCGCTCTGCCGTGGTCACGCGGTCCGACTGGGCCGAGGCCGTGCTGCAGCGGTCCGAGCGAGGCGTGCCGCACCTGTCGCCGCCCGGCTCCGTCCGATACAGGTCCAACGGCTGCGAACTGCACCGGTTCAGGCCGCGCCGCGCCGCCGCCGCCGCCGCCGGCTCCGGCTCTGGCTCCGGCTCCAGACTGGAGTAGCCGGCACAAGAGTCGGGCCGCCGGCAGGGCGCCGCCTTACAGCCGGGCTCGCCGCAGTAGGAGGCTGTCACCGGAGCCCGCTGTGACGCCGCCCGCGGCAGGGTGGCCGAACACTGTTCCATGCCGTGCGGGATGCTGCGACAGCGTTCTGGCGGCGGCCCCACTGGCTCGGCGGCACAGCAGCGCTCCGACAGCTGCGGGTTAGACCGGTGGTGCGGCACAGTATGCTCCATCTGCTGCTGCGGCGGCGGCTGGCGCGGAGGAGGCGGCGGCGGGAACTCACTGCCGTGCTGTCCGTACCCCTCATGGTCGCCGTAGCAGACGCCGCACTCTCGGTACGCCGGGTACTCGGGCACGAGCTGCGGGTACTGCGGGTACACATGGTGGTGGCAGCCGGCGCAGTATGTATCACACTGGTGGTGCATGCTGGTGTAGTGTGCGGCGGCGGTGTCGCGCGGCGTGGGGTGCGGCGGCCGCGGGTGCGCGTGCTGCGCCGGTCTGAACGGCTCCGGCTCGAACCACTCACTGGGAGGCTGCACCAGCTGGGTGCCGTGCACTTCACACTGCGTAATAAACGCCCAGCGTCCGCGCGGCGCCGCCTCGGGGAACGCCTCCTCAGCCATGACGACAAGCTCACTGCGGCGTCACACTGCGGCACGCGGCCATCGATCGCGGCGCGGCGCTCCTCCGCTCTGCCTCCGTCGGGTGGCGCGCGGTGCGGCACCTCTCGCCACTGGGCCGGCCGGCTCGGCACTGCAGGACAGTGGCGCGCCGCTGCCCGCCGGCGCTCCGGCCGCCGCGCCGCTGCCTGCCGCCAATCGATGCGGCCCAGTCTCATCCCGTGGCTGCTGCCGACCGGCATACGGCGGCCCGGCGCGCAGGTAAACACCCGGGCTCCCTCGCCGCCGCCGCCGCACAGCGCGCACCGCAACCATACACGGAGAAAAAGAGCGAGGTGCGGGTAGAGAACGGAGCGAGCCATGCAGCAGCGAGAGGACATTACATAATGGAGGCCAGCCACGCGGTGAGAAATGGCGACGACGTGTCGGCGACCAGTTCTGGGATACAGATGACAAGGCAAATAGCCAGTTTCGGCGAAGCGGCGGCCAGGGAAAAGCATCATCTGGCCAGCACACTTCCTCATCCGGCTCTAATGGTCCGCAGCAGGACTATACTGTCAGCGTTGCAGCTTGATTCAGTGAGCGGCACGAGATGGCGCTCTCATCGGACCGACACTGGGCGCGACCATGACACACACATGCAGCTGCAGTGCGGAGAACCGGCCGGAAGCGGTCGTCCCGGCCAACCAGTTCCTATCAGTCATATAGAGGGGAGGGAGAGTGCTCCCGGGCTCCTAGAGAATACAATGATGAAGGAGGATACCTACTTCATGCAAAATCGTGTTAAAAACTATTCAGTTAAAATTGCTTTCAAAACCGCCGGCAGTTACTGGACGGAAGGGACCTCATTAGCGACGAGTCGAGGCCAGGGCTTTAATAAAGTTCATCCCAGGACAGCGCACAAGCGAGTTGGGCTATTTTAAAGTGAAGTTTGGAGAGCCAAGGATCGCAAGATTACCTATTCTGCATAAGGCTTTCTCCAGATTCTGCGCTTTCTGGCCCAACACATTCTCCAGAATGTTTTTCTCGTTTTAAGTCAGGCTCTGATACTCTCATCCTACAGTCGGCAAAATTCAGTTGAACAAGTTCATCAAAGATAATCAGACCCATATTGTGTCCACAGAAAACGAAGGCACAAGCCAGAGTGGCAGAGGAATGGCGACCTTTATCCGTTAAAGTATTCATTCCATGCAAGAGCTCTGAGCGAATTAGCCCCTCTCCTAGTGATGCTGAGACCGACAGCGTCGCCATCCAAGGTCCTCCCTGAAACAAGACGATTTTCATACTGGTAGGCGCTGCATCCAAGGGTGCAGCGAACAGCCAAAAACAAATTCAGTTCTTTGATACCAACCACTGTCCTGGAAACCAATAGCTAAAACGTAACCATGCACACACCAGGATGATATCGAAGACTGCATGATGAACATTTATCAGCGCGAACACTGAAGGATGTGAGGTTTGCACTGTCAGGTGATCAGTGGTGCAAGGCATAAGCGACACGAAAATTTCCCTCTAGAACGAAAAAACATGCCGATTTGAACTCATTCTTGATTTCCGCACGGTATGGTTACCATTTTTTTAATTTTCTTCCCCATTTAATGAGGAGGCAGAAAATGAAATATCCGCATGACCAGGCCCCCATCCGCAACAAACGGACGATGCTCCCCAGCGAGACGGCCAACGAGCTGTAATCCCCTACCTACACATGACAGATTACATAATTTTTGACAACTGAATTTGAAACCGACCTGAAGAGCCTCCAGCAAGAACTCGGGTTTAGGGCTCAGCTACACATCTAACTGTAAGCCTAAAGCGCGATGGCACCTCTCTCACTGTTTGTGAGGCTCGTGCAAAATCAGGACAAGACTTCAACAGAAGCGAGGAACATGACCAGAAGACGATCATGAATCAACTCGTAAATTCTCTTAATCCGAAATGAAAAAATCAAATACGGCTGTCAATTTTGGGGTTGAAAACTCGGTGGCGCCCGTGAAGATACAGCCCTTCTTCAGAATCTTGCAAGAGGCACCAAATCGGACGCGGGATGACATCGTGATAAACAATCCCGTTTTAGCCGTGAAAATATCCACCGGGCACAGACCCTGAGATAGCCTCCTCCCTGTATAGGCGGGTCTCCTCTGCGACTGAGCCACGGTACACCGAAACCAGGTCCGTCAGGAATAAGTCTACTTCGGAGGGATTTCAAGAAGGTAAGCGCACTGCCACATTGGTGCACTGGCTGATTCTGTGTGTTGGTCGTCTTACGAAGCACATCTTCCCGGTTGCTAAACAACTGGGTCGTACTCGCTTTTCCCTGTTACGAACCGCAAGATCTCGTCCGGCCCAACAGCGTGCGTGGAGGATTCAGCTGCAGAAGGGGGAATTTTTGGGGTTAACGAATTGTTGGGATTAAATAAGCACCAAAAGTCAAGGCTATGAGTTGATGCAAACTCTACCCAATTGCACGATTTTAGGCATCGTATTGCACTTCTCCGGATAACTCACCGGGACACGAACCTGGGACCTGAAGCTCAGGGGACAAGAAGGCTACCCACTGAGCCACTCATTCCCTTGCTTAGGACTACACCGAAACCAAACAGCATATCTAGACTAGGCAGTTACAGTGGGACAGCACAAATCGCGAAAACCGTTTTTTAATGAGGAATGGAGAAACAACTTTTTACCCCTGAGTCTACATCACGTCGCTGATCTTTCTCATATAAACTGACGATCTGGCAGAAAGCTTGCCGCCTTCTAGAACAGTCAGGACAACGTCCCAGTGTAGTTCGCAAGCCATGTCACTGGCGGGGCGGAGGCCCGCCGCCAGTCCGCCAACAGCCATCCCCTGCCAACAGCCCGGTCCACCACCCCCTGCCACCAGGTCGGCCCACCGCTCTCCCCTGTAGTCAGGTGGGCCCACCACCCCTGCCACCAGGTCGGCCCACCGCTCCCCCTGTAGCCAGGTCGGTCCATCGCTCCCCTGTAGCCAGGTCGGCCCACCAATCTCCATGTAGCCAGATCGGTCCACCACCCCCTGCCACCAGATCGGCCCACCACTCCCCCTGTAGCCAGGTCGGCCCACCACCCCCTGTAGCCAGGTCGGCCCACCACTCCCCCCTGTAGCCAGGTCGGCCAACCACTCCCCCTGTAGCCAAGTCGGCCCACCAATCTCCCTGTAGCCAGGTCGGTCCATCGCTCCCCTGTAGCCAGGTCGGCCCACCACCCCCTGTAGCCAGATCGGCCCACCACTCCCCCTGTAGCCAAGTCGGTCCACCACCCTCTGCCACCAGATCGGCCCACCACCCCCTGCCACCAGGTCGGCCTATCACTCTCCCCTGTAGCCAGATCGGCCCACCACTATCCCCTGTAGCCAGATCGGCCCACCACTCCCCCTGTAGCCAGATCGGCCCACCACTCTCCTCTGAAGCCAGGTCGACCCACCGCTCCCATGCAGGCCGCCCGTCGTGCCCCCCCTGGCACCAGGTTGGGCCATTACGTCATCATAATGATGAAACCCTTCTTCTCCGTGGGCAATCAGCAAAACTGTTACAGCTCTTCATAGCACAACCTGTCTTTATATTCTACAGATGACTCAGCACGTTTCGTAGCCCATTGTTGATCAGGACGGGCCCAAGTCTGGCGTTCTGAACAATATTCTGGCCCGGGCGCAGCACCACACTCGACTACGTAATCCCAACGGTGTCTCATCCACTGCTAATCAAATCCAATTTCCCCGGCCCAACTTGCCACGATACTACGCTTTCACTTCTGACAGATTTAATCGTTTCGCCAACAGAGACCTGGGGACGTATGCAGAGGTCATGCGTACGGAAGAATGGGCAAACGTGCACCAGTTTGTTATTCATCTCCAGCGAGCGCAAGCACAGCGCCCGTAAGGCTTGCTGACATTATGACCTCAAGCCACGTTCGGTCTGCCGGCACAGTTTTGTCAGCATCAATCAGCGGACAAGATCACGCTGGGGATTCTCATCATACATCACAAGACTGAAGCCCCTCCCCAGGAACTGGTCTTAGAGTTTTTACGGGCTGACGGCTTGCCGTTCTGCTCCTGAAAATAAAAACAGTAATAGGACGACAGCGGCACCCTACCATTCCATTAATGCTAGATAGTATTATATTTCATTTTCGCTGGGTTAGCAGATAACAGAGGCGATTGTGGCGCTGATGCTGCTTTTCTGGAGGGGGAGGTTAGAGGCCCTGCTGACAAAACTGCGTTGACAGACCGAACAGAGCTTCAGTGCGCAGTCCGGATAGTGTGCACCCTACAACGCTTTGTCTATGACGGCCGGGGTCAGAAACAGAAGATTGGGATATCGAACTGACGTAAGTAGGATAGTCTACAAATAGCACATTTACGCTAGGATTAGAAACACTAAGATAAGTGCACTGACAAATATGAAGTCTGCACTTGAGCCCTGCCAGCTCCTGGTTCATCACTCGCAGCCTTTTCGTGACTAGCAGAGATTTTCCAATCAACAAAAGAAGATGTGGCGTGTCTAAACAAATTGCGTACAAGCCGTCAAGGTGTTCCGTCTTCCTCAGGAATCGACAATTATGGTAGAATTAATCGTATATCAAATCTACAGGACACCCGCTCGATGAATCGAAAAATGAGTCCAGCGTTGCATTGACAAATATTGCCAGCATTACCTAACGTACAAAATGCGCCACATAAAAACTCCATTAAAATTTAGATTTTTAGGATGTTGGGCACAGCACATTCCGGACAAGCATCAACATTACAAATCCCGTGAAGCGCACCTAACTACGCCATACCGAGGCTGCCGTAAAGCGAAACCCCCGCGCAACTTTGGCCATTTGTCTTGCCGCCCTGCTGAATCAGAAAGGTCAGACTGAGCATGTCCGGTGCTGACCGTTGACCTTCTTTCCGCGGCAGTTATAAATCATCTGGAGCGGTCCTACTGTTCAAACACAAAAACACGCCCCGCTCATCTCAGGCTGAGCCGTGCCACGGAGCCGGGGCACGGAGCCGGGGTACAGCGCCGGGGTACAGAGCCGGGGTACAGAGCCGGGGCACGGAGCCGGGGTGCAGAGCCCCGCCACGGAGTCGCGCCACGGAGCCGGGGTACAGCGCCGGGGGACGGAGCCGGGGTACAGAGCCGGGGCACGGAGTCGCGCCACGGAGCTGGGGTACAGCGCCGGGGTACAGAGCCGGGGCACGGAGTCGCGCCACGGAGCCGGGGTACAGAGCCGGGGCACAGAGCCGGGACACAGAGCCGGGGTACAGAGTCGGGGGACGGAGCCGCGCCACGGAGCCGAGGTACAGTGTCGCGCCACAGAGCCGGGACACAGAGCTGCGCCACAGAGCCGAGGCACAGAGCCGGGGCACAGAGCCGGGACACAGAGCCGGGACACAGAGCCGGGGGACGGAGCCCGGGCACAGAGCCGGGGGACGGAGCGGGGGTTTCAGAATTTGCGTCTAAACTGTTTAATTTCAGCCTTTCATCTTACAAACATGTTTCAGCTGCCGACCGTTCCAGCCCTCGCCGGTGCGTTGCGGGTGGCATATTTCCGGAGCGCCAGCGTGTCAGAGATAAGTCGCCGCCTGTTCGGCACGTGACCTGGCCTGCGCACGTGACCTGGCCTGCAGCAGTGGCGGCGGCCAATGGGATGGCGCAGTGGCGGGCCGGAGGTGTGCTCGGTTGAAGCTGTAATATTGGATGTCACTCTGGGCGAGTCCGGGATAGGGGGGGGTCGTAATCTGCGCCAGCGTACTGCCACTGGTGTGTCGGTCTGCTGGATCCTACACCTGGTCCTTGAATTTGGTCTGCTGTATCCTACAACTGGTCCTTGAGCTTGGTCTGCTGGATCCTGCACCTGGTCCTTGAGTTTGGTCTGCTGGATCCTGCACCTGGTCCTTGAGTTTGGCCTGCTGGATCTTGCACCTGGTCCTTGAGTTTGGTCTGCTGGATCCTGCACCTGGTCCTTGAGTTTGGTCTGCTGAATCCTGCACCTGGTCCTTGAGTTTGGTCTGCTGGATCCTACACCTGGTCATTGAGTTTGGTCTGCTGGATCCTACACCTGGTCCTTAAGTTTGGTCTGCTGGATCCTTCAGCTGGTCCTTGAGTTTGGTCTGCTGGATCCTACACCTGGTTCTTGAATTTGGTCTGCTGGATCCTTCAGCTGGTCCTTGAATTTGGTCTGCTGGATCCTACACCTGGTCCTTGAGTTTGGTCTGCTGGATCCTACACCTGGTTCTTGAATTTGGTCTGCTGGATCCTTCAGCTGGTCCTTGAATTTGGTCTGCTGGATCCTACACCTGGTCCTTGAGTTTGGTCGCTGGATCCTACACCTGGTTCTTGAATTTGGTCAGCTGGATCCTTCAGCTGGTCCTTGAGTTTGGTCTGCTGGATCCTACACCTGCTCCTTGGGTTTGGTTTGCTATACCAGCTCTCCTATAAGGACAGGGGTGATGAGGCTGTCGGCGCAGAGTAATTTATCCTGAGTTGACATTATCAGCAAAACTATCTCCAGAGAGGGGGTGGAATTTGGTCTGCCGCACCAGTCCACTAACCCAGCTGGGGATAAGACGAACATTTCAGACCTGTTATAGCTTAAAGTTCGCTTCAAGGTCCCCCGTTGGTTCCGTCAGCTAAAATAGGCACATCATAGTTAACCGGCTGCGTGTTGGCAGCCGGCCGCGCTGGTCAAATAGAGATAGGCACAGGCTCAGGATCAAGCTTTTCACAGATTGCGTCTGTCACTGCTGTTTGTTCATGCTGTTTGTGGCCAGGCTGTGTTTTGTGTCGCCGTTGATCCTTGCTCTGACACACTGGTCCCATATGAGAACTAATAGACGTTAGTGGCGGCCACCTTACTCTCCTGCTATTTTCATGGTTATTTGGCGAGAACGGAAAAACTGACTCAAACCGAAAACGAGCGATTGAGTTTCAATTAAACAGACGCATCGCACAAAATAGTGTAGTCTCGCCAGCAGTTGATGCACAGAAAATAAGATACCACTTAATTGCAGCAATAGTTCTCCGGGGGCGACTAGTTATTTTCACAGGGAGAAACGCGCAGAACTGGGGAGGCGGAGTCAGCAGTCATTCAGACTCTGGAGCCGAGCAGCAGACGAGGATCCATTCAACACTGTTTTGTGCCGCCTTCGCGGTTGGCGTCCGTGAGTGTTTGTTTCAAAACTGCTGCATTATGGATTTGGCCTAACCGACTCCAAACGCAAGCGCACACAACTGTTCTTCCATTCCGGGGCTCTGTCTGTTGTAGAGTCGGGAATTTAATGTCCATGAATATAAACTCGAGAGCCACTAGGGTCGTACTAAGTTTATCAGTGATGTAGTTTAATCATCTTCAACCGAATACACATTTTGTCAATAAGACTCCCATAAGTGCTTCTTTCGAAACATGACTTCAGACAAATACAGCTTGCATCAGCGCCCATTTGCAAAGCGGAGCCGTCAAAACCATGCAATTCGTCGGGCGTTTCCCATCGACCACACACCCTCCACCTTAAAAAAAACGGGGGCGCTTCTCTCCTTCACCACATCTGGGCCTGACAGATGGCGGCGTTATTGGACGTTTCTGTGGCAGCGTCTTCAGAAGAGATGTCACGAGACAGGGTCGCAGCTGGCAGTCCTCGGCCGCGTCAGGTCATCGTTAACTGCCGCAGGGCAGGGGGAGGGGACGCGCTGCCCGACACCCATCGATCGGAGAAAACCTTCAGATCCATGTATAAAGGGAGAGGCTTAGAGGGAGCGTTCCACGATTATAAATGGTTTTGAATTTAGGATAGCAGTGTCGAGAAACCAGTATTGACATTTTTCATCACACCCAGAGCTCTCTGTTGTATTTCGGCACAGTTTTAAGTACCAAATAAGGGGCATTAAGTCCCAAATTCAAACCATCCAGGGAATATCCGTCCATCTGGCAACGCAGGTCACGCGATGTTAGCACATAACATAGCTTTTACCACATTACATGTGGCAAGCAGAAAGCTCAGCTGAGCTTCTCAATTAAGCACGATGCTTGGTACAGCTCATGGTAGTAGGAAGAGAGGCAATATTGAGTGTTCTGGGTAATTTAATGTGAGAACGAAATGCGGTTTGCTGATTTTCAGACCCGTTTTGTGCATACAAAGTCATTCTTAGAATTTAGACACCGCGGTCCATTCCCTTGAAATGAAATGTATGGGATTTCAACTGAGACAGCCGAGTGAAAACGCATGCACCAAATAAAGAAAGGCAAGACGAAGCATCCAAGCAGGCACCCCATACATTAAATTTTATTTGTTTCAGAACTCACTGTGGAGAAGCAGCAGCGTGAATTTAGGGCAGGTATCGACCCAGTTCAGCCCAAGCTCCCTGGCTCCGAAGCCTACGCATCCGCCGTCATCCGTCACACCCATAGAGAGGTGGGGCTGAGAAGTGATATCAGTGCGCTCAAAAAGTAGTAAGCTGAGAGGCACTGTTTTATCGTAAACATGGAGTAAAAACAGGGGGTTTTGAAGACATGGGGTTTTCGGAACACGCAATGCGACCGATACCTCAATTCAATTACTAGTAAGGTGTCATATTCTCTTTAGCTGTAAGGATTACTTGCATAATTCTCACCTGACATGTTTCTGTGCCCGGGAGTGACTGTCCATATTTCATATATTAATGGGCTGCAAAAGACCAAGGTGGCCACACAGGAATATAAACAATCATCACGACGTGCTAAGCCACGATTGTAATTTTTCATCAGAACAATATTTCCAATTTAAAACGTCACTGTTACCATATTCACCTTCTGCCGTAGACTCAACACATCCCTCGTCCTTTCACTCGACACCGGCATGTTTTTCACGTGGACGATACGCAGGATTGCCTCGAAAGCCCTGCTAAATTCACAAATCATTTCCCACGGCTGTTTTTCACAACGGATAAACAAGTGTCGCGCCGCGCGCCGGCGGCAGCAGAAGCCTAGATTTTCCCGGAAGTTGAAAGCGGCCAACGGGGCGGGCGCGGAAAGCCGAACTCGGCCCGCTGGTCCCGCTGGTCCGACCGCCACGCTTCCACTTCAACTCGTTCCAGACGAAGCTGGAGCCCTTGCAGTTCGCCGCGTGGGCTCAGCGGGCGGATATGACCGTGTCACCGCGTGTGGAAATGACTGGCGTTACACCCTGTAACGACTCTATTGTAATATCACAGAGCATGACCACAGACATTTAATCGACCCGGGATGGTGCCTTGTAATAGCCACGAGAACTCCAGACAATACCTTATTGCAGATTTGTCGGGTTTTCTGTGAGCTTTTACAATATATTGCCAGTGGCTTGAACCGCTCACACGATTAACCGATTTTCCGTCCCATATCCACATTTCTCGAATTCGCTGAACTATCCACGACTTGGTGAGAAACAACACAAATATCGTACCGATAACACCAATCACTGCGGAAAGTAGAAGTCAACTGAAGAGGAACAGGCAACTGCAGCATCGTCACCCCCCCCTCTCCCTCATAACGCCTGACTGAACTGATTCAAGCCCACTGCGATAGGGCCATCGCAGCGTGAGTTGTACGTGGCTCTGCACTTGGGCCATGGTAATGTGAGTTGTGATTCTACGCTTTAGCCATCACAGTGTGAGTTGTGCATGACTCTATCCTTGAGCCATCGTAGTGTGAGTTGTTTGTCACTTTTCCCTTGGGCCATTGTAATGTGAGTTGTTTGTGACTTTGCCCTTGGGCCATCACAGTGTGAGTTGTGCATGACTCTGTCCTTGGGCCATCAAAGTGTGAGTTGTTTGTCACTCTTCCCTTGGGCCATCGTAATGTGAGGTGTTTGTGACTCTGTCCTTGGGCCATCGCAGTGTGAATTGTTTGTGGCTCTGCCCTTTAGCCATCAGTGTAAGTTGTGTATGACTCTGCCCTTTAGTCATCACAGTGTGAGTTGTACATGACTCTGTCCTTGGGCCATCGTAGTGTCAGTTGTACGTGACTCTGCCCTAGGGCCACCGTAGCGTGATTTGTACATGACTCTGTCCTCGGGCCATCGTAGTGTGAGTTGTACGTGACTCTGCCGTGTCAGGAGTTTTATCATCTGACAAACGGGTCAGAACCACGGCCGACAGCCGCGGCAGCGCAGCCCCGATACGCCAGCCACGCCAGAAGGTCCCCGGCCTGAAGAATAATTCAGCAGACGGCGCAGCCGGCCCTCCTCACCAACCAGGTTCAGCCGTAACAAAGATGAAATAACCGCTCCAGTGACGGACAGCAGAGAAGCGAGGGTGGACCTCAAGGTAAGCGAAAGAGCAGGGCAATGGAACGCGTGGTCAAGCACTGTTTTTGTTTTGTACTGTGTCACAGTCCTCATTGTGTATGCTTTCATCGTTAATTTTGAGTGTTACATAAGTACTAATACCGTATATTTAAATGTATTGTAACTCAACTTGAGTCCTTCCTGACGCTGGACCGAGAACAGCCATGATTCAGGTGGGGGGTGAAAAATACCAAATCAATTCGTGAGTAAAAAATAGCAATAACTACGCTTCAGGATTGAAAGAGGCTGTGCAACATGCGCATCCACAACTAGGAGTCTTCTAGAAAACCTGCAGTGCTGGTCACTTGCACGATTTAAACCTGAATCAAACGAGCTAATGAACCACAACATAATTCATGGAAAGCTATACCGTTTGGCGCTTATTTCGTAACCCGATGAAAAATATCATGAAACCTATAAACAACAAATGTGTCAGCTTCCTCTGAAACTCCCTGTCGAAAAAATCACTCCAGGCGAACGAAGCTACCGGAGTAAGTCTTCCTGACTTCAAATATAGTAAGCGTGACGGACAGATGACAGTATTAGAAACTACCGATCCGACCCCTGAGGCAGCAAGGGGCAGTTAAATGAGGAGGCGAAAGAACCACACCGCAGCATCCGACATTTGAGAAAGGACATAATTTCTAGTTAGTGGGCTAGGTATTTATACTCTGCAATTTCCTTTTACGGCTCGTATGCTCCGCTGTAAAGGCGGAAAAGCAGCCACGTATGGTCAAGTGTGCTTAGATAATGTTTTGCCACATTCTCTTGAAAAGAAAAAAATACGGTTCCCAGATACCAAGAAGAGCTTTCAGCACCAAACGAAGCTGCGACCAAAGGAGCCATAAGGAAAATGTAAATCAGAACAGAGCTGCAAATGATTTTCGCGGCACTGTGTCGAGAGCTCTCAAGCTCAAGAGCTCTTTAATTCAAGCCCCAAGGCTTTTCATACACCGAATGTGCCTCTATTTCATCAGTGATTCAAACGAAGTGTAAGGTAAAGCAGCGTAGAGCAAGAGTAGGAGTCAAAAAGAGAAGAAAATGTTCGTGAGTGCAAAATAAATGAAAGGGCTTTATCAGACCTTAACCAAAAAGAAGACACGCTGCCGCGTTGCATGGAGCAAAGGCCGGCGAACCCACAACACAGACGTCACGCTGTATGCGTCAGGCGGCTCGGACTGCAAAGGAGCTGGGTGGGCAGTTGATTGGCTGCTGGCCACTGGCGGCGCTCAGAGGCCCAGAAGGGCAGCTGAGACAGCAGCAGCACCGCCAGCTAGTCCGCCCCGCCATCAGCCCAGCGCGGCCGTATGTCAGCAGCCCAGGTGGCTGGCGGTGGGAGCTGCGGCCTGGAATGGCCCAGCCGGCAGCGGCAGACTGCCTATGAAGCCGCGCCGGACACTCGCCTGGACGGCACCGGGTCAACGCTCCCTCACCAGCCCCGCCCGCTTTCTCAACTCGGCTCGTCGCACAGCATTTGTGTCTTCCCCGTCCTTGGGAGGTGGTGCTTTATTGCAATTAAGTCACGCCAGACGTAGTTCACTCGTACCGCATGAGTTGTGATTTCACACTCTTTCAGATACATAATCCACCTGTTCGATGTACAAATCGCACGAAGTCGTGAGGCTAACCAATATTCAATAAAACAAAAGTCATGGATGCCCACGGCTCAACCTTGCTTTCTTTATGACTAATCTCAATATGTGATAAAATATGCAGTAAACATTTCCAGAGCACGGTTTTAATCGGCTACGGCCCCTCAATATGTAACTTTCCAATTGCAAACCATTCGAGCCAATCGGTTAATGTTCTTGTTTACAGCGCCAACGGCAAATTCGGCTGCTCAAATATATCCCACCTACAAACGCAGACTACAGGGCACGAACACGTGACGCGACAAATAATTTGGTCAGCTAACAGGAAATCTGAACGAAGGATTGGGACATGACAAAATCCAGAAGCACAAATACTACAAATAATTCAAACACAATTATACATACTCGATTTAACGATAGTTGAAATTATGTACACATAACTAGTGAGCTCTACTAGCCAGGTCAGCTTCTAAATTGCACGTTAAGCCATAATCCTCCAAAATAAAACGTTCGAGCCGACTATATTCCTGAATTAATCACCAAAGCGTTCCAGCTCCTAGGGCAACGAATGAACTTTTTGTGTGCCGTTTTTGTTTAGGTGCCGGCATCAAACTCTCGTCTCCTACAGATTGCAATGCCAACGCACCCCATTGCTCTTTTAATTTGGCGGCGGGGCTATCGAAGACAACAAAGCTTGAGAGCTAAACAAAATTCACCCCTCCGGCAACACCAGAGGAGCTCACTCACGGCTAGTGCCAGCTCAAAGATCCTATCAGCCGGAGGCCTCGTCTGGCCTTGATCTCACCAAGTTCCGGCTGAAAAGCTTTAAAAGCCATTGAAGCGCTGGGCGCGCGCAGTCGCTCGCTCAGCCGCCTAAATGCCAAGCTATCCCGGAAAAGCTCTAGATGACTTGCCGCTCCGCCATCTAACTCGATTAACCCGGCCTGTTTTTCTCACATCTCGCTTCCCTCATCTTCGCTCTCAGAGCGCCAGCGTTCTCTCTCTCTCTCTCTCTCTCTCTCTCTCTCTCTCTCTCTCTCTCTCTCTCTCTCTCTCTCTCTCTCTCTCTCTCTCTCTCTCTCTCTCTCTCTCTCTCTCTCTCTCTCTCTCTCTCTCTCTCTCTCTCTCTCTCTCTCTCTCTCTCTCTCTCTCAGCGCCGTGTCAACAGCAGGTACCGCAGCCCCGCCTCGCCGACACGGCTGGATCGTCTCTCCCTGCGTCGTCACCGACGCCAGGAGAAACAGCTCGAGCGGCGGGGCACATGGGACCAGCATCGATCGCCGCCGCCGACAGAGCGGCACCGCCAGATGCCGCGCCCCGCACACCGTGCTCAGCCCGCGCCGCCGCACTGTGGCACTGCCTCCCACAAAAATCGGCCAAACTAATTTGTGTGTCTTTAAGAGTTGGAAGGTACAGTCAAGATGGCCGATACATTAATTTCCACGCCTATGCGCGGATGCGAATGCCTCATTTACTTATTCGGCAGCAGAAACGAACATAAATGACAAATTTAAATTCAATGTCAGTAGAACTGTGTTCTAAGGTTGCCGAAACAGACGGAGAAACTTGATTAAAACGACCGTTTCATGGAGCTGGTCGTTTGCAACAAAGGCCGGCGGTGAGATTCGTTCTGAACATGAGGCCTATTGATCTGGGCTTGTGATGTGGGTCACGCGTTTCAGCGTTTACTGGCAAACTCTGGACATCGCGCAATGTTGAGCTTCTCTCTCAACGACCAAAGTCATAATACTGAGAATAGAAGAGACATACAAATAAACTAGAGCCATACATGTTCCAGCGGTCCAGACCGTTGACTTCCGGCAAAAGAGAAGCACAAGCCCTTCAACGGGGATATTTACTGGCTGCAGCGTAGGCGAATACTGTTCCTTTTGCCATGACTTGGGTGCGATCGAAAGAATCTCAGGTCTCAGTGAACTTTTCAAATTCGAAGTGAAGCTCATGACTGTTATCCTCGGCCGGGAATATAGATTTCCTCGCTAACGGTTAAAGGGAATGTGGCACCTTCACAACGTGATTTTAACTGAGATAGCCAAGTTGTAAAGCAAGTCGGAAAACCCGGCACTCCATATTTCATTTGTCTTGGAACTTGATATTTCCGTAGAAAAAAACTAAAACCTACCTGACACTAGCCCCCCATCAGCCCGTCGCCGGGCGGCCATTGTTGTGGGCTACTGATGTGACGACATATGCTGACGTCACGATGAGCATCAGCCAATCGAAGCCCTTGCAGCGTTTCAAGTATGGTAGTGGTTGCCAGATCGTGACATCATCCACAGGCTGATATTTATTTCTTTTTCTAGAGGAGTATTTTTAAAAAACACAATATTGAGCTTATTGTACATTTTTCAGAGAAATCGTGAGTGGTTTCATTATTTTTGGCTAAAAGTACGCCTAATTGCACCAAATTCCAGGATTCGACCAAGGTGCCACATTCCCTTTAACAGTTTGGAGGAAAGAATGCACGGGGATGCATGTAGCAATTCCTATTTAAGCACATATCTAACTAGAAATCAGCTAAAGATACCATGGAGGACTATTCTCTGTGAACACTTCCGCCTGCTGTAGGACATGTGTAATTGCTCTATCGGCGCAGACCCAGGCAATACAGCACGGAAAATTGAAAATTATCCAATGCCAAAATCACCAAGAGAAGGTTATTATCAGACCTTGACCATTAGTGCGTTCACGCTCAGCGTTCAACGCAACGTTCAGTTCGTCCAAAAGGGCCCGTCCGTGTTTACCCGACTGCACCCTGGAATCATATTGAACACATAAAAACTTAGGTTCATCCAACCGAAATTACAAATTACACCAAAAGCCGATACAGAAAGTGGTAAAAATATGCACCCAACGAACTCGTGCAGTATTTGAAGGTTTCACATGCTTCATGACTGAAAAAGCTGTTCATTTCACCGGTATAAAACGTGTACTTGAAGAAAGTATAAGTCATCATTCACATTCTTCATGAAATTGGCGTGTAATTAAACGCGTTTCGACAAAATCTCACCAGCATAGACGCCGAGAAAGAAGTCCGGGCTCAGTGGAGTACGGACCATTAGTGGCCAGAAAAGCAAATCTGAGAGGTGGGAATCACCAACTTGTGAGTACGCTACAGCGGTTTCTTCAGCGCCCCTTCATTGTCAGCTCACTGCACTGAGCGCTCCCCTTCCTTGTCGCACGGTGGCTATCTTCACAGCACGCGACAGCCGGAGATACGGAACTCCGGCCGTCAGTCAGCTACAGTCAGTAGCTCTCCGTACGCTTATTCAGCTTGATCAAAGAATCAAGCAGCTTATCTTTCGGAGGACTACTTCAGACGCATGCAAAACAATCGCCGAAGAGTGAGATGAAGAAAGAACCAATGAAAATAGAAAACACAGAAAGGAGAAGCCATGGGCTTGGGCATTTTACCAACAGAAATATTGTGACAAATCCAAAGGCAACAGCCGGCGAAAATACCGCAACATAAATATGTTTACGTAGAGAGCATCCCTATAACAAAGCGATGTAATGCAGGTGCGTGTCATATCCCTCAGCGAAACCGCCGGAACTTCCTAAAGCCTCTCTGTACTGTCAACCTAGTGACTCGTCCAAAATCCAGCCTACTAATGGCAGCACGCCACAGTCCTGGACCTATCTGAACTGGAACGGGCGGTAAGGAAAGGTTCCCGATAATTACAGAGCCGGAATCAAAACAGCCTGCTGAAGAAATCCATACAATTTTTTATGCAAGTTTTGGGGATACATCACGGAATGTTCAAACCCTGTAAGGGGAGACAGTAGTTGATCAAGCTTGATAAGCCCTCAAAGCGTGCGGACCATGCAACGGCCCTAAAGCCGTGCCGTAGCTTCTACACAGAGCTGGACAGCCCAAGAAAAGAGAGGACGGCAATTTCCGGGCTATCGGCCGATCCCGAGTCATCCCGCAGCAGCGCGCGGCAGACGGTGTCCTGGCTCTCGATCCCACAGGAGACGGTGTCATAGGCAGATCCAGGACTTCTGGTGAGGGGGATTCGGACGGCATATCAAAAAAAGGAAGTCAAACCTTTCCGCCGGGAGCCGATAATAGCGTTTTGGAAAGCAACGTTTCAGGGGGCGCTGTGGTCATTAGAGGGGTGCCAGGGCTCGATAAGAGAGGGATAGTGCCCATATATATATATATATATATATATATATATATATATATATATATATATTAATAATAATGTGGTCACGATCCCTCTCTTATCAAGCCTCAGCCTAACAATGGGCGAGGTCCTGTCTGTAGACTGTGTGTCTTTATAGACAGCTCGCTGACAGAAGCGAGAAGCGGCTCTAGGATTGACCCGCACATGGCACGACCACCATATCGACAGCCACGGTGTCTGGAGCACACGCTCAGTCCCGTTCCAGCAAGGAAAGTACGGCTGCCACGCATATAGACACACGACAACTAGAATATTGGCGGAAGTGATATATTTCTAGCATTTCTAGGTGCCGCTCACAGCTAAATCAGCGCGACACCCGGGCAGCGTCAAATTATAGAGCTGGACCGTCCATCAGTCGGCAGTATAACACGCAAGACTCTGAGAGGCATCAGGGGCATATACGGCTCCAGGATTCCTGATCGGGGGCTGGGTGTGTCGCCCGGACCAGGGCGGGCTACTTTTCAGCGGCCGAACCTATCAAGTAGGCGCCAAATCCTATCACTGGGCCACCGATACTCGTTTCCGGGCGGGGGTAAGAAACCGCATTTCGAGGGCGCACCGAGGAATGATAAGGGGCGTATTCCCTTGCCCCCTGGATCCGCCCATAATCAGAGGTTCATTATTGGAAGTGTAATATGTCTTCCTTTGAATGAGACTACAGATAATAATAAAATAGAACTTACGCTGTTTCAACAATGAATAAGGTGATTCCATGATCATTCAATTATTGCGCAGATGCCACTGACACTTTCTACCGAACAGACGAAAGTCTGCAATCAGGATGAAAGGAAACGATAAACAATTACGCGCACAAGAAAGAAAGGACGGCACAGGACAACAGGCTTCTCGACGCATTGCCTGCATATATCACTTCGCGTCGGCTGGGAGGGGCGGTGGAAACATAAACGTCGCAACCGGCAACAGAACTCCCAATTTAGAACTAGAAACACATCGGGTTTCGACTCATTTTTGTTCCACAATGGCTGCTCACAAAATGTCCCAAAGTATTCTAAATTTTGTTCAAACTGGAAAATTGACTCCTGCAAAGTCGGCGGCGGTGAAGGGCGGAGAGGAACTGATCCTATATTCCGACGAGTCAGGAATGAGGAATATGATGCAAGCTGTATCGAGATATACATCCGTGGTACGAAAACTCGCGTGGTGGCACGGCAGCAACTACGCCACTGGAGGACGGCAGCCACTGGGAAATATGGTCGCTAGTTTGGCCTTTACGATGTGCTAATTATTAGGGTGATAAGGGACAACGGGCTCCTACTCCGTCAAAATAAAGAACACAAGTGGCGCAGCGCGGGGACTCCAACCAAGAACACAGCAATAAATACACCTATTTTACATAACACGGGGAAAACTGATATCTGAGGAAATCTGGAATGGTATGGGCTCCACAGTAGATGGGCCTGAACTCCACATGTTCGGGCACACATAGCCTCTGCAGCTGCACTGCCCCTAAACTCCAATTATCATCGAACTCCACACGTTCCTAGTTTTTTTCAGTAACAGAGGTCCGACCAGAGCGTCATGAGGCAGCAATAGCGTTCTAATTAGTTATGGTACCGCGCATTATTCGCGCCAACAACCCGCACGGTTCGGTCGGATGTTAGGAGGACAAGAATACAGATCTCTTCTCGATTTGGGAAGACCCTGCATAGGGATAGACTGACGCAGTAATACACAGCTTTACAAACCTAATGGGAGACGCAAAAAGCCAGAGGGTCATGAGTCACCAACTTCCCACCTCCAACACATCAAAAATGCTGTTGAGGGCTGTCAGAAATTTTCTCTCAGTGGATTTTTTACAAATCATCAAATTCCCCTCACAGTCACAAATGTGTAATTGGCAAGTAGTGGATCAAACTAGGGCGCGCCAACTTTCCCTATATACAGTCTCATCACTCCGGCCTTTCAGACAAATATGCTTAAGAAGCACAGACCGGTTAACTTTTAACAAAGCAGCCCACTCCGGCGTCGACGCTGATAAATGAAGGCCATCTTAACTTTGCCGAGTCGAGAGCGACGGCACACTGTACATGCGCGAAGCTATTTCAAAGAAAAGGCACTACCGGGAGCTTCTAATTAGGCCGACAAGGGATGAGCCGTGGAGAGAGAGAGAGAGAGAGAGAGAGGGAGAGAGAGAGAGAGAGAGAGAGAGAGAGAGAGAGAGAGAGAGAGAGAGAGAGAGAGAGAGAGAGATGGGAGTGGGGGAAGTGGAGCGCAACTTCCTTTATTTGAGGGAGCTGGAACGAAGCCCCACTTCCTTCTAAAATAACTACTGATAGGATTAACATCTTGCTGAAAGAAGGATTGACGGGTTGCTAACAACGCTCAGGTGGGGAAAATGACACTGAATCTTATATTTAAATACAAAAACGGATTATTTTCTCGCTTTGGTTCTCCTCTCTCATGCACTTCGTTGCTGACCACGCATCTGCCTACAACGAGGACGGAGGACCACCGCACGGCAGCCACATCTAACGAGGGGAATTTGCACTGTCTTGTGGATTGTATTGTGATCGGTCGGTCTCAGAACAGAGGATGAAAGGAGAACATTGTCTGCAGAAGTTCACGGGTTCTCGAGCCGGGCACCATCGATATCGCGAATACAACAATATTATCGCAGAGGATTATGCTGCGCCAGATCTATATTTGATGGCACTTGGGACCACAGACACATTTCGAGCCATTATTTGAATTCTCTTAGGCACAGCAATACAAAGGTTTGGGTACATATGTTGTAACCTTCCGCCAGGTTTATTATAATACTGACATACTGACATATACATATACTGACATCGTATCTTTTACCGCCTATTATCATTTCACTTTACTAGGGCCTCCTTGAACAGACACACTTAACCAATTACAGGGAGCAATGGCGTGGGTGTTAACAGAGAATTGGCCACTTCGTCGAAATTCTAAAAACAAGTTTCTGAGGATAAAACAGGCCTGAAAATCAGGAAACCACATTTTGAAGTTTCCGCCTTCAATCGCTTAAAGCAAAGATATGGCCTCTCTTCTAACTACCCAGGTTTGACCCCAGTATCGCGTGTAATTACGAACCTCAGCTGATCTGGCTACTTGCGGCATGTAATGTAGCAAGTCATGCCATTTTTTAACATTTATCACGTTGCATGCGTTGCCAGATGGAAAGCTATTCCTTGATGGTTTGAAATCCAGACATAGAGCCCTTTATTTTGCACTTGAAGTGTTGGAAACTTAATAAAGATAACTTTAGGCGACATAAAATGTGCCAACAGTGATTTCTCGACACGCTTTACTTAACTGCTTCTCTCAGTCCAAAGCCCATCATAAAAGCGGGGCACTCCCTTTCAGGATCCTATAAAACGGACTAGACAGGACAGCAAAGGCAGTTTCTTGTCATGGCAGAACTCATGTTAATCCATGCCATCCAAATCTAGCGACTGGTAGTGAAGCCCCTAGGACACCCGGCCCATATATACCTGTACCCCCATATACTTCTTCATAGCAGTGCGAACAAGTGTTGACATTTAAACGTTTACTCCGCGTAACAACTAGATTGAAAAATTGAACTAGTGCCGATTTCTTCTCAGGAATGAAAATACGTTTAAATAATAAAAAAGGCAGTGCCGCGAACTGTTGCCGTATTGGGAGGAGTTCGTGTGTATTGGTATTTTAACCCGCTTTCAGCAGCTGGGCTATATCACGCCCAAAGAGGAATTCAAACATCAGATTAAACCGATTCAGAAAATCTTCAAGGACTTCAACCGACATACACGGTTTGTAATGTAGCTGTTGCGTCGCAACAACAAAACCATAGAACGTGCATCTACAAACCAATCGCTGGTATGCGTAAAACTGGCTGAGGAAAAACTGCGACGGGTTTGGGCTTACTCCAGTGTAGATAACCTTGCATCAGTTGAACATCTCAGGTTTTGCCTTATTCAATTCACTGCGCGTCTGAATGCTCGAAGTAACCAGTCGTGAACTATCTACAAAACATCTAACGGTCTTCCATTTAAAGACAACAATGTATTTTTGTCGAAACTGCAGCTGGAATCCATACACGATACGCGGACAGAAGTGGCGGATCCAGGATCTCATTTCGAAGGGGGAGTGGGGCTCGAGCGTCCCTGCCATTGCCTCCGAATAGCCTCCGGCAATGCATCAACTATGAGCACTCTGCCGTTTCGAGGGGGGGGACTTGAGCCCCCTCCCCATTGAATACGCCACTGGTGGTCAACATAGTGCACATAGTTTGTAGCACCGGCAATTAGTACCGAGTACACGACCGCTGAAGTCCTGATGCATCGACCAACTCCTGAACCACGGGTGAAGATCCTGGAAGGGCTGGGGGTTGGACTCCCCTCCCTGGATTTTGGCTCTCCCACAGACTTCGTATAGTGCTTGCATCGCCGTGCCAGCGTTAACCAGACCAGAACCCCCGCGAATTTAGAAGAGATCTCCGGCCTTGCCCTCAACGGTTGCAAACTCGCAAAAAGGTGACGAGTGATGAGCCCATGCGGTGTGTTGCCGATGCTTTAGCCGCTTACCTGTGGAGAGATGCTCCCACCTTCAAAAAGTAATCACATTTACGTTCTCGCGCCGACGGTATACCCAGACGAACGGAGGCTGGAACCCGCCACTTACCTGAAACAGGAACACCTCTTCAGCACGGAAACACACTCTTACAGCCGGCGAGACCGACACAGGGAACGGACGAACAGAAACGAGAACACCTCCTCAGCACGGAAACACTCTTACAGCCGGCGAGACCGACACAGGGAACAGACGAAAACAGAAACTAGAACACCACCTCAGCACGGAAACACACTCTTACAGCCGGCGAGACCGACACAGGGAACAGAGGAAAACAGAAACTAGAGCACCACCTCAGCACGGAAACGCACTCTTACAGCCGGCGAGACCGACACAGGGAACGGACGAAACAGAAACGAGAACACCACCTCAGCACGGAAACACTCTTACAGCCGGCGAGACCGACACAGGGAACAGAGGAAAACAGAAACTAGAGCACCACCTCAGCACGGAAACACACTCTTACAGCTAGCGAGACTGACACAGGGAACAGACGAAAACAGAAACTAGAGCACCACCTCAGCACGGAAACACACTCTTACAGCTGGCGAGACTGACACAGGGAACGGACTAACAGAAACGGGAACACCACCTCAGCACGGAAACACACTCTTACAGCCGGCGAGACCGACACAGGGAACGGACGAACAGAAACAAGAGCACCACCTCATCACGGAAACACACGCTACAGCCGGCGAGAGTGACACAGGGAACGGGCGAAAACAGCAAAGAGAACACCACCTCAGCACGGAACACACACGCTTACAGCCGGCGAGAGTGCCACAGGGAACGGGCGAAAACAGCAAAGAGAACACCACCTCAGCACGGAAACACACGCTACAGCCGGCGAGACTGACACAGGGAACGGGCGAAAACAGCAAAGAGAACACCACCTCAGCACGGAAACACACACGCTTACAGCCGGCGAGACCGACAGAGGGAACGAACGAACACAGCAGGTCAAACGTCCGGTCAGCTTATACCCTGGTAACGGATGGTCTCAATAATCAAGCAAGGCCACGCTGGAAAATGGCCCTATCCTTCGCTGATAACGACAGCAGGAACATTATCTGGATGCGTGCGGTCCGCAGTCGCTGAGCTGATAGCGTGGTTGGAATACAAAGGCAAAGAGTATGTTTTTTTAGATTTAACTCCCTAGGGGTTGTGTTTGCGCACAGTCAAACTACTTCGAAAGAAAAGTATATCGCTAGTCGCACAAAATATCTGATTTATCAAAATTTCGATGACACAAAGTGATGAAAACTGTACGCTAAAGGCGGTTTGTCATAAAACAAATTGAATCAATCATTTTCGTCAATACTTCACGGCCACAGAATCAACAGTGTTTCAATGACGAACAATGTGTTTCCCGTTTCTCAATGATTTCCGTGAGGTAGGGGCACATTCTGATTTGCCGACGTAGATCGGGGTACAGGCGAATCAACGACCCAAGTTAAGGGAAGGGGGCGCTGGGCCAGGGTTCTAGATTCGGGATTCTAGGCAGCTGACCGGGCCGAGTTGAATTTTATACGACTTGTTCCGGTGCAAAGCCCTGCTGACGGGGTAGTGGGACCCGCAGGCTCCGGCAGGGGCCAGCGGAAGCCGTGGTTTCCACATCCCACCTAATTGCGCTATTAGGTACATTTCAGGATAATACTGTTTAGTCCTGAGGAAATTTTCATGGTTTTCAGTTTCTATTCTATGCATGACCGGTTGCCAGTATGGTGGGTGGGGAAAATTACTAATTCTCACCTTGTGGACATAAAACCTGCAGGCGAATCCAGGGTCTACGATCGGGGGCACAAGGTCCAGGGGGGGGCCGCTATCCCGACCAGAGGGCGCCGCCTTTTGGCGGCAAAACCTAACAGGTGGGCGACAAATCCTATGGTGGATGCGCAGATACTAGCTTCTGGCGGAGGGGGGGCGACATTTCACGGGGCACCACAGCCATTTCAGGGGACACCGAGGATTGAGCAGTGAGACAAGTGCCCCACTTGCCCCACTGGATGCGCCAGCGATAACACCCCTGGCCCGGGATCCGATAATTAGGGGGGGAGGTGGGAGTTGAAGCCAACACTGCATGGCTATCCGAAGGAGTTATCGAGACTGTATTGCCCTGGCGTCAGGTGAGTAAGCACACGCCGGTGAGCGATTATTCATACTTCTATACTCCTCGTGTGCCGGAATTCTGGGGATTCCTCCTGGTTCATCAGTGTAAAGGAGGATGGTGCTTCCTTGTCTCCTCAACACCCATATTGGGTAGGATTGGCAGGAATTTAGGAATGAACTGTAACAACTCGAAAGGCTACACCTTTACCTGGTGGAATGTTGACCTCAAGGATTACACCACGTCGCCAGTCAAAAAGTGCTCATCCGATCATACATTTTTAGCCATTCCCGTCAACTATTGATCCACCACACTTCCATCTATCAAACGACTTCGACACAACGTCGAACGTTAAGTTCTTATTTTGTTTTTCACTACTACAGGACAGAGCCGTCCAGAAAATGAGGCACACTAGCTGTGACCTCGACGCTCTGAATATAGCTAGCTTTCTTGCAGCGTTTCGGTGTTGCATGAAACTGAAACTAATCAATCCAAACTAAATCTCAAGCAGCATACTTTCAGCATGTCTTCGACTGCCAACGAGATGTCATCTCCCAGCCAGCCGTCGCGCCGACAGCGACGGCGTCAGCAGCGCGGCGCACCTCTGCCGCTGCAACCCCGTTGTGCGTCGTCCATGACCGTGGTAGGAGACCACGGCGGCGGCGGCGGCGGCGGCCGCTCAGGCCGACCAAGATCGATGCCACCTCGGCGGCACTGGCTGCACAGAAGGTACACAGCAGCCGAGAGGGCAGCACACCGGGGCATGCCTGGTATAACACACGTGAGAACATCCAGCACGCCCTGCTGGCTGTCGTTACAGCCTTGTTCCGTCTCCAATTGGTGCCGGGTATTGGGCACCGGGCTCGTCGCAGCCGGCGGTGGTGGCGGAAGCGTTTTTTGCACAGGTCCTTGACGGACAGGGCACCTGAGCCCACGCTATGCTATGACTGCAGCATACGGGATCCATCAGTAGGTAAAGGCGGAGCTGCAGGCGCCGCGGTCGACACACACCGGATAGGACAGAGAAACGGTCAATTCCCTCCAAACAGAATATTACCGCACGTGCAGAACCTACAGGCGGTTCTGGTAATGTCGCTCCACGTGCAAGATATAAGAGCAATCTGGTAACATCCGATGCAGCGCACTGCACGTGGAAGAGACACTGGTCATCTTGGAGAAGCCACCGCACGTATCGGACTCACTAGATATTCTATTAATACGTGCACGTGCACGATACAATGGCGAGTCACCGCACGTGTTGAATGAATACAAACGCGATTCTGGAAATGTCAGCGCACGTGCCGAATACGCCGGCGGTTCTGATTATATCACTGCATGTGCAGGATACACTGACCGTTCTGCTTATACCACCGCACTTGCAATATTCACACTTCATAGTGTTTTCAGTTGGCAACACACCGGGGCATGAATGGTACAACACACGCGACAACATCCGCCACGCCCCGCTGGCTGTCGTTACAGTCTTGTTCCGTGTCCAATTGGCGCCAGGTATTGGGCACCGGACTTGCCGCAGCCGGCGGCGTCCGTGGAGGCGTGTTTTTGCGCCGGCCCATGACGGACACGGCACCTGAGCCCAAGCTATACCATGAGTACGGCGCGCGGGCTCCTGTCGCCGGCACGGGGTTAAGCTGCAGGCGCCGAAATTGACGGACGCAGGGGGTGCATTCAAGCCATGCCCCCAAAGCGCTGGAGGGGGGCACACTATCTTTTGGTCCCCCAAAGGCCGGATAAATTTGTGAAAAACGGTTTTTACACTAGGTCTGTCGAGCAAAAAATATTCGCTCCCCCTAGGAGAGCACGATCATGTACTTCTAGAGGTAGCTTATACTAAGTCTGTCGAGCACCCAAATCTCACGTCCCCCAAGACGAGAGGTAGACATGGGTTTGCCCCCCCCAAACTCGGGTCTGCGTAGCCTGGGCGCCGAGGTAGCAAACATGGGGCAGACTCGATAACGAGCCAGCTGTCGCGCAGCTGAACATCACCGCGCGTATAGGATACAGCGAGAGTTCTGGTGACACCCCTGCACGTGCAGGACACACCGGGATTTCTGGTGATGTCAGCGCACCTACAATGTACACTGGCGGTTTCGCTAATATCCCCGCACTTAAGTAGAAATATAGCAAGGGTTTGTAAGTTTTTTTGTAGCTTTGAAACCTAAATATTACACAGCTTGGGGGCATGGTTCTCATGAACGTAAGTTGTGTAAAAGGGAATATATAACTTTATCAAAATTATAAAAAGGAAAATCTGTGGACAAACTAGGTCTGACAATCAGGAAATCATAACTTGTTTCAACCTTCAATCACTCAAAACAAAGATATCATCTCTTGTTTTACTACGCCGGGTTTACCCAAGCATCGCGTGTAATCACGACTCTGACAGCTTGCGGCCGCTTGCGACATGGAAGGTTGCGTGACCATGTCATTTGTTGACATTTATCACGTGGCATGCGCTGCCAGATGGAAATGTTTTTCATGCCATGAAATAAGGTTTAAGCCCCCTCCTCCCTACTTTTAGCTTTGAAGCGTGCAGAAATTTTATACCGATGGCTTTGGGTAAAATGAAATAGACCAATATAGGTTCCTCGACACGCTCTACAAAACTGCTATCTCAGTTCACAACCTATTATAAAAAAGGTACACTCCTTTAAAGGTATCCTGAATAGCATGTGCATGCTCGCTTTCAGTTTAATCGGAGCAACGTCTACATCCTGGTATCAGAAGTGGAGAATCCAGTGAGGTATGGGCGCCTTTCCAGCGGGACAGAGACATCTACTAGGAGGTCGGTGGGCGTCGCGAGTGACTGCAAATGTCGTCATACATCAGCACTGCCAACATGTGCCGACAGCTGCTGCCATAGATTTTCAGGCGCGGCTAGGTCCCGCATCGGCCACACCCGCCAGAAAGCGCCACTGCTGACTCCTGGCAAGGAATAGCCTAACAATGTAGCGACGTCCCAAGTGGAATCGTTTGGGCGGTGCACACGACTAAAGCCCTTCACCTGTGCTTGTACAAACCAGAGACAAATTTTATGACGGCTAAAAAACAATATTCGAGTCTACAACACCCCCCTCCATTTAAATGGGTAAGTTTCAAGTACGACTGCGGATCTTTACCTTACGGTCTAGACCGGCACTTGCTGGTACTTATACGTCACATGTTTCGACCAGACTCGGAGGGCTGTCAGTGCCCTCGTATATACTGGCCATCACAGGAACCCCGCTGGAGACAGACTCACCTGCAAGCCACTCAAGCACCACCTACATCAGGGCGCTCGAAATCAACTACACATGTGGCTCACAGGCTGCCCTTACAACCGAAATTAGTTCTGGACAGCTATAGGTTAAAAATGTGCACATTTTGAGGTCATATTCAAGGGTCATGACATTCTCATCTGTTGGTTTGTTCGCTTCAGACACTCTTTAAAAACTTCGGGGCTCAAGAAGAATTGAGAAGCGGGTGAATTCGGGCGCTGTAGCACTACGTTGAGACGTTCGCGTTAATCCATCTGACTCAGCTAGCAGATCTACGGTCATTTGACGCTTACCCTGTCCCCACTATCCCTTCCTGTGGAGGAGATTTGACGGTGGGTGGATCCCATGGATGGAGATCGGGGGGGGGGAGGTCGAACCCTCTGGATTTTGGATGTGCCATAGGCTTTGCACAAGGCTTTTATGCCGTGCTAACGTTAACCCAACCCACCCAGACCCCCCCGACCCAGTCTGACGACGGTTCAACACTCAAACCATACATTTTGAGCCCGCGCCAACACAACGCCGCTATCTACAGCTGTGCTGAGCCGCTCCAGGGCTGGTGGGGGCGGTGAGCGGCAGCTCCTGCAGGCGCGGCCCTGCGGCGCGATAATGGGGGCGTCGCCGGCGCTCCAGCTCCATCACGCGGCGACGCCATCGCTTACCCTCGATAACGCCGTCCGCGACGCTAATGCGCCGGCGGTCGAGCGCCTCGGGCGACGACCGCGGTCGGGACGGCGCGGCCGACTCTTCAGACACGGAACCAGGATTTTATTGAGGGGAGGGGAAGACAAAGGGCGCGTCGATTCATCAGAGACGGCGCCACTACGTTTCTGGGTTGTAGCGTGTTCCGTGCTAGCTTTCGGGAGCGTGAATAGAATCGCCAACATGTTTACGAACGGGAGTTTCTGACTTGAAATGTAGACATGGTAGACATGCGTCGTGTAGACAATATGCTTGCCTACACACGCACTTGCTTTCAAAAATGTAGTCGTATGAGCCACTAGCTTAAACGCCAAGGCAGGAGGTCGCGTCTAGAGCCTCGGGCTGCATAGGTTTACACTGCTATGGTAATACAAATCCTATGGGAGACCCAAAACTATGTAGAAGAAAAGTACCCAGAAAGCTTGGCATCACAATACATGATTGCGATATTTCTGCGCTTTATGATGCCTCGAAGGACAAATAACTGAAGCCACAATCAAATCAGTTCATTAATCCATTCCAGAGTAAAACAACATGGTGACACGTTTACTCCATCCCGAAATTCTTGGCAGGTTATATAATATCAGAATCCACCGGAGTTGAGAAAACTGAACAACATCAAGTCCCACGCCTATTTTTTACCAAACTCATGGATTTTAATGACCGGAATAAGTACCTACCAACCAATAATTTCATTGTGAAATCACATAGTCTTATCCCTCAATACAGTTAGAAGTTATGCGGAGGTATTATTCCAATCAAAACGCGACAACTTTATATTACTGTCCTTGGCCATTTATTGCCCAAAACAGAATTAGTTCATGTAAGCTGCTTTTCAAACGTTGATAGGTTTTGGAGTGCTGCGGAGAGGAGCACGATCATAAGTAGATAAGGTGTTGGCTGGCCTGTCTCCTCGAAGCCGGATGTAAAAAAACACTTAGATTGTATATTCGGGCACAGTCCTTCATCAGAATCATGTATAGGTAATGTCACACATATTCATAGTGTAGCCAGACATTGTGGACATGACCCTTAGGTTAGAGGTACCAAGATCGTTGCTGTCACGACATCCATTTTTTTGTTAGATAATGTATTCTAAAAGGCATCCGTATGAGGCTCAATTCAAGGTCTTACTACACTTGACTGAGAAATTGTGACATTACCTACATGATTCTGATGAAGGGCTGTACCCGAATATTTAATAATCAAAATATTTTTATATCCGGATTCGAGGAGACAAGCTGTTTTCCGCTGCCTAGTTGTCATTGTAGCCTAAACCCCAAGCGATGTATTCCGCAACGCCGAATCGATTCATAATACCCTGATTTTCCCTTCGCCAAGTGTCCTGCTCCTTCTGCGGTTGCGGCACCAGCGCAGTTACCCGGGAGAAGCTTTCCCTCTGGTTTGACATATAGGAAGCGGTGCCGTACCAACCAGGGTTAGAACAAAGTTAGAGTCAGTCTTCTGTCACCACGCGGGTCACGCCGGCAACTGATTTCTTGGTTTATGGGGTGGCTACGAGGGTAAGTGATGGGATAAGTTTATGTTGCGTAAAGTGATGGTGGTCTTCGGCTGGCTACTGAAAAGCCTCTAGAGTTGATTCGGGCAATACTAGTTCCAACGCGTTTTAATTTCTTTGCCATGATATGACAGTCATTTACTAGATATATTTGCTCGCATTACTACGTGCTCGTCACAACATACAGAAACAGAAGGGACCGAAGAAAAAAGAGCAACGAAAGGCATTGTAAAATCAGTTCTGAGATAGTATTGAAGACCCGTTCACCTAGCTTTACTACCACACGACTTTAATAACATTCAACAGCATTCTATATAGCTTTGCCCTTGAAGCTTAGCTTGCAGGACCTAAAAAGTGACAGCCAACTGTTTTTCCAGCCGCAAACCCAACCGGCGCTGAACATCACCAATAACTGGAGTGCCGACCTATCCGTCCTCGACTTCGACATCAGCAAGGGCTCCCACCAGACGAACCCTTCGGAAACACTTTACGGCCCACTGAGAGAGGGAGACGTTCCCGTCGACCCCGAGCAGGACAGGAGAGGCACTGTTAGCCACTGCATGCGGACGGGCCGCCAGTACAATTACCCCGTCGGAGACGAGTCGAGGACGGCGGTAGCAGAGACGGGAAGCAGCTTCTGGCGCGACCGTGCCTGTATCCATCGGTGAAGATCTCGCGGGGGAGGGGTGGGGGGAGGGAGACAGGACCCGATGGATTTTGCGTCACCCATAACTTTGTAGAGGGCTTGTATTGGCGAATTCTATACACTTGTCATTGTTTTTCTTCGGGCTGTTGCCGACATTTTGAGCATGCTAGACATAAGGAGTGGGCTGCGACGGCGCGGCGCGGTGCCTGCTGAGGCCAGCCGCCGGCGTGGCGGCCGCGCCGCCCGGCCGGCAGTATTTGCTCTGTGCCGGAGAGCCGAGATAGTGGGCCGCGCAGGTGCGGCTGCTGATACCCTTTCTTTCCCTTTCACCTCCAGTTCTTATCATTGTATAAAAGCACGCTGTCAACACTCCCACGCTCTCTTGCTCTCGGACCGTCGTCTGGTTCACATCTGCTGTCTGCTGTCGTGACTAATACAGAAGAAACGTTTGAAGGTGTGTTCTAGAAGAAGTGAATGCGGAGAGTGATTACAGTGGTGAAATTGATGATTAAAGAGACAATGAGTGGGATCGCTCGACGCAACTAGCGCACCGCACTGTGTTACACTGGCAGCACTGTTTCCTCTTACTTTGCTCTGTTCACTTTATTTCTTGCTCTCAGATCTTTCTTTAAAGCTTGTTATATATTTTAGAGCCCTGTATTTTCCTGTGACAGCCCAGGTCAGCTCAGAAGAGTGACCCTTCCCTCCTGTTCACCTCGATCGGTGGGCTCCTTGTCCAAGCTGACGTGGGCCTCTTATGCGTTCCCCTTGACTGGGGAGTGCTCTTACCTCTGACCCCAGGTCAACTCAGAAGAGTGACCCTTCCCTCCCGTTCACCTCGATCGGTGGGCTCCTTGTCCACGCTGACGTGGGCCTCTTATGCGTTCCCCTTGACTGGGGAGTGCTCTTACCTCTGACCCCAGGTCAACTCAGAAGAGTGACCCTTCCCTCCTGTTCACCTCGATCGATGGGCTCCTTGGCCACGCTGACGCGGGCCTCTTATGCGTTCCCCTTGACTGGGGAGTGCTCTTGCCTTTGACCCCAGGTCAACTCAGAAGAGTGACCCTTGCCTCCTGTTCACCTCGACCGGTGGGCTCCCTGGCCACTCTGACGTGAGGCCTTTTATGCGTTTCCCTGGACCGGGGAACGCCCTAGTTGTAAATTTCCCCACCCACTTAGGTTACCTTCTTAAACCCTCCTATCCACTCGGAGTGGTGGTTTCCTCGGTCTCACAGACGTGACCCTTTCTCCGGGCTTTGAATGCAGGGCTCGGGTTTGCTTTATTTGTCGGCAAAGAGAGTAATTATTTCTCTAACCCTTTGATGTGCTCTGTCTAGCCATCGAAGCTGTTTCTTCAATAATTTCTGTATTCATTTTCATTCCATACTCTTTCTCCTTCTCGGGCTGTACGCTACGGCCCTTTTCCAATGCTGCCCGGCATCACCGCACCGAACATCACATACAGTCCACTACAATAACATCTGTGGGCGGCGGTGTCGGCAACAGGGCAGTTAATATCACTAGTCTGATCGTGCATCAGGCAGCTTGCTTTACACTGAGAGATGACTGTGTTTAAGGGTTTTATGCGCATCTCTTTGTATTTTAGCAGTTTCTGCACCTTTTCCTTAGTTAGGATCATGTATTGTGAGCATAATCATTCTGTCCATTGTATTTGTAAATATTTGTACCTCATCTAACTTGAGCTGTCATTGGGTCTTGTATACCTGTTGCTCATAATGCATCAATAAACAATAAGTAAGCAATTGCCGTGCCAGAGTTAAACCATCCAGGACCCCCCTCGGTCGCGAAGAGACCGCCAGCCTTGCCTGTATCACCTCCACATAAGTGCCAGCGGGTAGCCACCTTCGTCGAGTGAATGGCATCGCCCAGGTGATGACGCGTTTGTAGCTGATAAACCCGAACAAAATACGGCATGTCGTGGGATTTGAACTGCACTTTCAGGCACATAGAGTGTACCAAAATAGCTTGGTGGCACATTTCGTTTGTCTCGAAATTCACATTCATCGGATTCACAGCACTTTACGAGCGTTCCTGGTTTTGAGCGCACTGCTCATACGCTTCCCCTCCCCTACCCCCTATGAAACTAACAGTCAGACGGAGCTGCTCACTAGTAACTGTGGTGGACGAGGGACCGACGGCAATGGAATTCGCTCTCAACACATCCTATTTTTCCGCAAATGGTGAATCTAGACCGAATTAAATGTTAAACTGGAGTGTTTCCGGTATCCTATCACCTGGCTTTATCATTCCAAATCGAATTATGAAGGTGCCACATTCCTTTGGGGCAGTTGTTCAATATGTCCAACTTTCTTGGTAGGCTGAAGGGAACCGGGGAAAAACTGAATGTTTGTGATAGAAAGTGATTTGGCACACCCTTCCTTTCTTCATTATCTAACAACTCGGCATTGGGTAATTTCTCGCATCTCCACTAATTGCATGTGATAGTTCCAGCCACGGACACTGTATAACTTTGGTGGGTTGCTACGTCCCAAAGTCCAATAGCTAAATTCCAGTAGTTAAAGAACGTCAGCTAGGCCACTGTTCGTCCGACGTCTGAGCTTATGTCAACTGAGTCACAGCTCATTATAAGCATCGTATTTGACACCATGAAATATATAGCAAAACATAGCTCATTCAACTGCCCCCCGTCGCCTTATCTTATGCTATCGATTTCGTGTCTCATTGAAACGTTTTGCAGTTTCACGAGGACAGATGAGGCCCGAAGCCTAGATCTCCCCCATATACTGAGCTTTACTGGATCCTGCACGCCTCCGGGGCAGATTTGTCAGCCAGCAGAGCTGTCAGCCCCACGTGGGCGCTGCCTCGTGGGGCGGACAGCCAAATCGTGACAACCCGCCACGTTTGTCACGGACTAGGCACGGTCACGCACGAGATGACACCCCCCCCGCCTACTACCACGAACAGTCGCGCTCCGAGACCACGACGACCACGAGACGATGCTGCTGGACAACGGCGAAGGCGAATCCCAGAAAACTTCGGAGAGAAGTACACCCAGAACTGTGGCGTCCCCTGTGACTTCGGGTCTATCATGCACTGATTCAGGTTTTGCAGCAATGACCAGATGACCAGAAGAAGCCGCTGATTGGCCGGAGGGACGCCTCGTCCTTCCGCGATATCGCACAAATGAACAGCATGTACAGTGTGAGGAGCTGCGCGGAGTCCTCCGACCGGGGAGAACGGCGACAACATCCGACTGAACGTGACGCTATCCTCCCACCACCTCTGGCACCGATGTGAGAGAAGAGTCACCGGCCCCCTCAACCCGGAGCCAGCCTGCGGTGGCAGTATCACAGCACCAGGCACCATCTCCTGCACCAACTGGCCGGACGCCTCCTCTCCCAGCTCCCAGTGCATCTGGTGGATCACTCCTCCTACTGGTCCCCGAGCGTGCGCCACATTCGCCAAGTTCAACACCATGTATCGCCTAGCAGGCAGAGGCTGCGTGGAGTTTCTGGAGCTGAGCCAGAACGGTCAGCTGGGTGATGGGAAGGAAGGTGATGGTAGTGCAGTAAAAAATCTCACCGGGAGGATCTACACTTTCACAGCCTCCGACGGCAGCACGGCGGTGCATATCAAGGCATTTCATAAACACTATGGGGTTTAACGACGCACCAACTGCCAGGGTCATACGGCTCATAAACACTATGAAGGAACAGGTTTCACAGCCACCATATAATTGTTTAACGGTTCCCTATTTACAACCGACACACAACGTGTGGTGAATAGACTAGCCCCGTCCCCTAGAGCTGACTAATTTTGAAAACGATTAGAGGAAATACTGTGATTTCTGGAGGATGGAGATTTGGCACCATGCTGGATACGCATACCATGATAGGTTTGAGGGATGCAGTTTTTCGTTTCAGTATATTCTATACAATACAATTTTGAACTGCACTGCCATGGTGCAGCAGCTGCATTCTACGTGTGACTTGGCTAAAGACATTCAGACTGTGCTTTCCTTCGGTAAGCAGAAGAATTCATATGTGTGCCAAACACGAATTTCTGCAGAGAGCTTCAATAGCTTACCGGAAGAGATTCAACAAATACAGGCCGTCGCAGTCGCACGGACACACCTAAATAAAAAGACTAGGGATGCTCCGCATCCGCAAAAGAAACAACATTCCAGATGTTTTTGTTCTCTAGCGGTGGTTTCCAGGCGCACCAGTTTATATGTTCCAATCTGCGACCCCTATAAGTTTTTTAATTTGCATACCTTTGGTACCATTGCATCCAGGAGGTCCCAAACAATGGGAAAAAGCACCGCACCAAATAGTTTGGACGGTCGGTGCGAAATGCGGCACCCTAACATACATGTATGGCATGTTAGGCACAATCAACATCACGGGAACAGAAACAACGTTTATGATAATAATCTTCCGGAAAATCTATCACAACTCATAGTTCTGAAACAACTGATTCAAAATGCATGTATGTGTGAATGCTTGACATGTGCAGATACATGACATCGCTCATCCACTTTGTTTTTTTTACGACTCGAGGCGTAGAGCAGCCATGCAGGCTATGAAAACGTCTTACAATGTCCACTAAATAAATAAATAAATAAGACAAAATAGAGGCAACAGTTTTACACGACAGTGCATGGCATGAGCCAGACATTCGCCGGCAGATTATGATTACCAACATATTTTCTATCGGTATTATCTGTCTGCGATTATTTTTCCGCTCCATACAAAACCATTAACATCCTTTCATCCACAAGGTCCGGCCAGTTCACCTCTGTGCAATGAATATATTCAATTGTTAATGTGGCAAATTATATATTTGGAGTTGCGTGCAGCCATAGATCGTGACAATTAAGTATGGAGAGTGAGAAACCCAATATCTGTATTAACAGGGATAATGACCATTTTTCTTTTAACTTAATCTTATTCTAAGCAATATATGCAAAGACGAACCACAAGTAGACGAAAGTGCAGTAAATTTTGAGAGGGAAGGCTTTCTATGGAATGAAAATTCAGAAAGGGGTCACACTGGTAAACAGCTATACAATCCCAAGCATGGTTTTGCCCAATCAGCAAGCCGTTGGGGACCCAACTTCCACAAGTTTGCGCCATGCTACCCTAGGCCCGGTTTGGGGCCTGATGAATTGAATGTAAGACCATCAATGGTAGCAGCTTCCCGCACAGCGGTGTTATATATTACCTCAAAAAAGACAGCGGGAAATAAAGTTGAGGAAAATACTCGCACGGTGGGGGATTCTCAACTGATCCACACAATGATAATATATATCATCACTGAGACGTGACTTCAATTACAAAACAAGTGACAATTGCTGAAAATAACGTAGATAGCCCACCTAAATGACGCCAGAAAGGTACAATTAACCAACCTAGTAAGCTGGTTTAGTGCATGGTTCAGAACCAGTGACGGTTAATTTCAAATTAAGCTCTCATACCAGGCGCAGCGCTATGAACGACGTCCGTCCCGTGGTGCGACCAGCTCTGGAAATACCCTGCAGCGCGTGCCCGCTGACCGGCCCGGCGCCGTAAAACAGCGGCGGCGCTGTCCGCCACCACACCGACGCCAGGCCGGCGGCTCCATTCATTCGGGCGTGCTCGGAGCCGACAGCACCAATGACGGCTCCCTGGGGGAGTCGACCGACCCCGGCCATCAGCCCCGCGCCCACCAGCCGACCACCGTCCCGGCAATCACGGCCCTCGTCCGCACCGGATCATCTCTCACCCACATCCAGCCAATACGAGTGGCGGTGTTTAGCCACACGTCGTGAGCACTCAGCGTGGCCGAGGGGAGAGCGTGTGCCGGCGCTGCCAGAGCCGTCAGCAGCCGGGCTCTGGGCCGCAGCCCGCCGCCCCGGTGTCGGAGCCCACGGTCGATAGCCTGCCGAGGTGCCGTGTTGCGCCTGCACGCGCGCCAGCCCAGGCTGAGAGCGCCAGAGCAGAGCACGCCGGCCCGCCCCGGCCACGCCGAGCACGGCAGCCCACGCTAGTCCGTACCGGCCGCACGCCGGACCACATCGGCCGCACACCGGTCACACAGCAGACCACACCGGCCACACACCAGACCACACCGGCCGCACAGCGAACCACACAGCATACCGCACCGGCCACAAAGTAGACCACACCGGCCGCACAGCGAACCACACAGCGGACCACACAGCATTCCACACCGACCACACAGCAGACCATACCGTCCGCACACCGGACCACAGCGGACCACAGCGGACCACAGCAGACCACACAGCATACCACACCGACCACACAGCAGACCATACCGTCCGCACACCGGACCACACCGGACCACACCGACCACACAGCAGACCGCACAGGCGGCCTGCTGCATAGTGGCGCGGTACTCAATCAGCGCCGCACAGCACCAGCCGACCAGTGCCTCAGTGTAATGCGGCAGCAGCTGCGCGCTCCCTTTACGACCCGGGCGGTTTAATTGGCCACGGATGTGAAACACGGTTAACCAGGTATCTGGCCAGGGTATGAGCTGCACGTTCACACAAAGCCTCACTGCACGCTGCTACCTGATTACGCTGGTCCGGAGGTACCCTGATGATATTTTAAACCTTCAGTTTTAACCTTGAATACCATGCCTGATGACCCAGAGTACCCTTTAGACTGATCCAAACATGCACGAATATTTTTCGTTAAGTTTTCAGAAAGTGTGCTCCAAAAAGCTGACCTTGTGTCACTCTGTGGCAACACTGTGTGCAAAATTTCGGACGCTGGCATGCAGTTTTAGAGGTCACGCAAAATTTCACTGTTTGGTTTATCCTTTAGCAGATGGCGTCTTCAGCACCAAATACGAGAACTTCACCAGAAAGGTGCCGCATAGGAAGTCCGTGAGAATTTTCCTCAACCACCCGGCTTCCCACTTGAGGTGACGTACTTTGCATGTTCAGTTCTACCAGCTGAGGCACCACCTGTCTTTGAAGGAGAGCTTAAATAATCCATGTGAAGCCTGCCGCATCAGCAGGGCACGACAGCAAATTCCTACGCAGTCTTTGAATTTCTGCGTGCGGAAACGAGAGGAGCTGATGAGCCGGTACCAACTTTGAGGAAGGGTCAAAAGAGAGATTAAATCAAATATAAAACACAGATGTATCTTGCAGGACCCTTCCAGCGAACTCTTTGACGCAGGAACAAGTGACACTGTTACGCAGATCAGCGATGAAAATGATCACGCATCCTTTCATAAATAGAGTGAGAATGCCATTTCACACACATGTCTGACCCCGAGTGCAGGGAGTGAACATCAAAGCAGCTTGAGGAGGAGCAAGACAACGTGACAAGGATAAAGAAAAAGGCTACGGCAACTTCACCCTCCGTGTCAGCGGCTCAGTTATCTTCCATGCTCCTCCGAGCATTAGATCGAGGATGACGAATACTTTTCCTGGACTCCAGGCCGCATGTGGTCTTCGGCTGATCCCAGGAAAACTAACATCTTCATACATCCTGTTACTGTTTCAGCCCTTTATAGAGCGAAAATTTCAGACCCTGGAGGCATGTTCGTTGCAAGTCCCATGACACAGGTTCCTGCACATGGTATCTTGATCTGAAATTCTAAAAAAATAAGTCCAGCGACCCGGGTTTCCAGCAACGAGCAAGGCTTCAAGTTACGAGCACGGCTTCAAGCAACGAACATGGGTTCAAGCAACAAACACAGGTTCAAGCATCGAACACAGCTTCAAGCAACGAGCACGGCTTCAAGAGCCCCCACAGGGTCAAGAGAAATTCGCCCCCAAAAATCCACGTTTCTACACTGGGATTGCGATAATTTCCTAGATTACACCGCGGATAGGGGAGCTACCGACCTCGGAACGACCGAATACTGGTATGGATGCATTTACCATGTTTCCATAAAATACATACGGCATGTTGAGTGGAAGAGTTCACATATCGTCCCGTGAATTTCCTAGTCTGTCTCTGGAAGATGAATTTTGCGCGACCCCTAAAATTAATCCAAATCGCCTGAAAATGTACGTGAACGCTCTGAGCGCTTTTCAGAACTGTTGTAACAGCAGCAGGCCTGTGTTGATGAATCAAACTTTATAACTTCGGATCATTTTACCCATTAATTTCGAAATTTAACATCAGATAAGAGTTTCTCACGTATGCAATAGCCAGATGTCATGCACAGCATTACTATGTGAATCAACGTCAAGGGTGAACTCGGTGTATCCGTCTGAAATCCCTCCAAGATAGCACATTTCACAAAAAGGAAGTGGAAAAGTATGAACATTTTCCGCTGTTATTTAGAATATGCTAAGTCAGGTAGCATTAAGTAATTTTGGATTGCATTCATAATTCATTCTTAGGGTAGATGACGTGCGTTAACACGCAGCAGATAACCTAGATTGGTTATGTACAGATGCAGTACAAACTATTCAAGCAATCCCCATTGCATTGTGTGATCCCTATTCCCCACCATCGCACAGATGGAAAGCTCGCACACCAGATAAAACGCAATATTTCGAGCTGGATTACTGGCCTCGCTCAAGCAAATGAGCTACGTCGACAAACCATTTCCATTTTCCAACAACCGATGCGTGGAAAAGCGATAATGCTGCCAGCAACCATATGTCGGTTCAATAAATCCGTCTATCTGAAATAACCTCAGCGGGTGACAGTCCTCGGCACCAATATAACTAACGTTACGTAGCAACCAGAAAAGCGATTAACACCAGCCTGGATTGCCTGGAACGACATGGAGGCATCACATTTCCAGCAGCGCGCAGCCAGCAGTCCCGTTATGAGTAGCGCCACGGCACGTGTTACGTTAAGTTTCACACCTTCTCTTTACGAGGATAATTGCCCCGGATACATGAGCAGTTTCAGTACGCTCTTTTACGTGCGGAACGCAGGAACGGACTTGTCTACTCAGATGAGTCCGTTCCCACGGTACATTTTTTACGTGCCAAACGCAGGAACGGACTTGTCTTCTCGGATGAGTCCATTTCCACGGTACGTTTTTTTTACGTGCGGAACGCAGGAACGGAATTGTCTACTCGGATCAGTCCATTTCCGCGGTACGTTTTTTACGTGCGGAACGCAGGAACGGAATTCTCTACTCAGATGAATCCATTCCCGCGGTACGTTTTTTACGTGCGGAACGCAGGAACGGACTTTTCTACTCCGATGAGTCCATTCCCACGGTACATTTTTTACGTGCAGAACGCAGGAACGAACTTGTCGACTCATGAGTCCGTTCCAATGGTGCGTTTTGTACGTGCGGAACGCAAGAACAGACTTGTCGACTCAGATGAGTCCATTCCCGCGGTCGGCACGTACAAGAGCGTACTGAAGCCGCTCATGTGCCGCGGGTAAATGTACCATGGCTAGTCAAACCGAGGGCTGAGACCAGCGCACTGCGGGTTGCCCGGCCCCTCTCAAACGCCATTGGAGGCTGGCACATCTTTTGGAACACAAACATATAGAGGCCTGACATGCTTAAAACGTTCGTGGAAGGGTAATGTGAAGTTATTTTCCACGAGAACCAATCACTAGCAGTGAGACTGGGGGAGGGGGGATCGGGGCACGGTGCCCAGGGTTGGCATTTTTGCCAGTTGAGAGGGGTTTCTGCCGCCAACCGGTTTTTACCGGTTTAAACCGGCAAAAAGTGGCAGAATGTGGCAAAACTCGGGCAGGCCAAATTTGTCATTATTTATGGAAACTGAACTTTAAGCGTTTTCCAATAGTTGTTACCAACATCATGCCGATATTTACACTGTATTTAAGGTATTCTGATAACCCTATTTATCATTATATATTTTCTAGCCTTAGTCTTAAGCCCTAGTGCAGCAAACGCAGATAGGATCGCATGCTACTCACATTTTAATCAGTTCAATTATTTAATGCTCGATAATATTATCAGCTGAATCAAACAGGGGCTAATTCTGATGTCTGGTGGTAGTCTAGATGAAATAAGACGGTTTTCCTGACTAGAAAGTAAAGCCGCTCGAGCTCAGTAAGAATCCAGCCCATGCGTTGGGGTCTCCGATGCAGTTCTCCATCGGAGGCGAGACAAGCGCCTTTTAGGTGCACGACTATTACTCCGAAGACAGTTATTATTTTACGTGTCGTATTTGGTGACAATTTTGAGTCTTCATCAACGCTGAACAGTGGCGAACATTAGAAAGGGTACAAGCTGGGGATTCCCAAGCCCTTCCGAGTGACTGGTGTACTGGATCTTTTACGGCGAAGGACATTATTTCAACCTGAATACATGGAAACTGCATTATTAGCAGTACTTTTGAGCTTCTGTAAGTTATACTTATCAAGTGAAGATCAGCATTGACAGACCTGTTCTGGTTAAAACATTCACCTTTTTCAAACATGTTCTCTCCTCGAACTACTTTGTTCGTCTCTTCTGATCATAAGCTCTCAAACCTAGTAGTGGCTTGTACCCCCAGTGGTCAGTTATACCATACATTTATCTCTTGGCAGGCGCACACCCAGGATTTTCGTTTGGAGGGCGGTAGGCTGATGGGGGGGGGGCAGGATTTCTTTGTCACGTGCAGGATTTCTTTCCCTGGTGAGGAGGCGGCAGTTTCGGAACAGGGGCGGCTTGAATCACATATTGGGCGAATGCTTCAACGCAGGGGCAGCACGCTAGGGGCAGGGACGGCAAGGTGAGAGTAGAACTGATACTAAAAGCCAGATCAGGCTCATTTCTGCCCTCCATGGGTGCCTGCGTCTGTCTGCCTCTCCCCTTTGATGGGCTACTGTCTCTTCGAATAAAATATCTGAAATAAATTATATAAAATAAAATTAGGCTGAATGGATCAAACTGTTGTTTATTAATACACGCACCATTTCTTGCAATTAGAGAACAAATCATTATATTGACATACCTACACTTCTGATGTGGTATTTCACTTGTGGCGTCATCTAAAATGTATGTACCGGTTCATAACAAACATAGAAGCAACGAAACTTCACCCATTGTAAAAACCCTTCATATCAGAAAGGTGAGGTCACTTGGGGATCCAGGCGGTCCGTTTGGGAGCGAGGCAAACTGATCGGCAAAAAGCCGATGAACAAAAAATATCACACAGCCTAAGCGGAAGCTGACTGCTTCTAAAATTTCTTGCTGTCGGCCGTGGGGGGAAGGGGAGGCAAAAACACTATTTTCGACTTTATAAGGCTGGCCTCTCTTCCCTCCACCTGGATCTGCCAATGGATTGGTTCCAGCAATAAAAGACCATTCGGTTTGAACAGATTATTGAAGTTGTGTGACAAAATGGAAGAAGAGAGTGCTGAAGCCTCCCAATACACAGTAATATACGTTTTCACCCCATAAAATGTCCTTACATTCATATCCAACGCGAATATCAGTTAATATTTAGTATTTCATAGTTGACACTTTTTGCCACCGGGTTTATGCCAGCCGGTTTAAACCGGCTTAAGCCAGTGGTTTAAACCACTTTCTGCCGGCTGCTGCCAATCCTGAAGGTGCCCCTCTTAAATCAGAAATTTAACACTCACCTCATGGCGCTGACTGGAAAGAAAGAGTTGAAAAGTCCTTGGTGCCCCCCCTTAAATTCGGACGTTCCACCGTCACTGGAACCAATCGATGGAACCATGACTGGGTTCAGAAGAAGAAATCGCACTTCGCGTCTGGTAAATACAACTGAAATCACAAAAAAGTATGTGCATCTTTTTAAGATTGCAAGTTGTTTGTTTGTCATTTGAGTTTAAGGGCGCGCCAACCAGTGTGGTCATTTAGCGCCCATTAATATTGCAAGTAAATTAGGGTTCATGGTGTTTTATTGCAATCAATAACATTTTGCTTCATATCTCGGGTAAACATAATTAAAAAATAATAATCCGTACCTGTGACATGACGGCGCCAAGGTCAGGGAAGGAGAGAAAGACCAATTACTTTTACCCTCAACCCCATCACTCAACCCCTTTCTTTCCAGTCAACGCCATAGGGTTAGTGTTAAAATTTCTGATTTAAGAGGGTCACCGTACCCCAATGTCCCCCCATCCCCCAGTCCCCCTGCTAGTATTTGGTTCTTGTTCATGGGCACCTAGCTCATGACAACAGCAGTAAAGCGGGACTTGGAGGATCACAGCTAGGAAGCTGAGGCAAATATCTGGAAAGACAAAACAAATGAGGCGCTAAAAATCCCAACCAAACCAACGTCAGTGGTTTCACAGAAGTATACGCTACAGCAATATACGGATGATTACATATGAAATCAAAATATGGCCGTTCAATAGTAAATCAATAGTACAACTACAGCAATCCATTTTTCAATATAATCTACGTCATTTCACTAACAAACCGCTGTGTGGAGACCAGCCACATCACGAAACACAGTCGACAGGGCATTACTAATCTGGTGCCATTCTGAGTCTCCCTAAGCCACACAAGTCGCAGATGCCAGCCGTCCAAGTGGACTGGCACGAATACGTGATCGATTCGTCAGTGTCACGTGAGTTCTCGATCGGAGCATAAGTCAGGACAGATCAGGAACGTAACCAGGGGAGGGCGGATGCAGCAGTCACCCCCCCCCCCCCCCGAGGGCCCTTTTATATAAGCAGTGCCCCAATGTTCGGCAAGTTGGTGAATTTCACATCAAATTACGCCACCATGATATAGTCACCTCCATGAACGTTACAAATCTCGGCCTGACCTTTGACTGCATCCTCAACTGGGACTCTCATATTTCTCTTCGAAGTAGTCAAAGCTCTGGAACTTTGAGTGATCTCTCACCTCTGAAACGCTGCTCACTTCCCAAAGTCTTCTCACCGGTTATCTCCCGGGTCCGATACTGCATCGCTGTGTTTGGCAATGATACTAAAATTAATAACGCTCCGCTCAAGAAAGATAATCAAAATTGCCGCAAAAGCCATATTCGGCCGCAAGTTGTTGAACGGTTCTGTTAAATTGTTGCCTTGTTTACAAAATTGTTTGGGATCTGTCAGAGGACCTGGGCTGGCCGTCGGTGGGCGAACAGGCCAGGTATCACGCACTTGACTTGTTCAACAGGCAGGGTGCTCCGAAAGGTCCTAGGAACTGGACCGGGCATTCGAAGATGTCAAGGTTATACGAGAAAGCAGTACTAGGCAGGAGAGATATATTTGGGCTCCACGCATGCGCCTGAATATGGGCCAGCGCAGGTGTATGGTCTGGGACCCGTTGATATATACTAGAGGTGGGAGTTTCGGGCCAATTTTGCAGGCCCGGGCCCGGGCCCGGACTGCTCCTGATTTTAGAAGCCCGTCACAAGCCCGGGTTGTGGAAGAAATAGCATATCAAGCCCGGGAAGGCTTGGTATCATAGAAAAACCATAAAAGACTATGTTCAACATTTATTTACTTTAAAGCCAGTTTAAGTACATGTTTTAAGCCAATTTATCCTGGACAAGTTTTGGTGTCACCCATAAACCATATTAAACAGGTGCAAGCAGCATCAGTAGCCTCAGATATCTTAATAATTTGGCAGAAAATGGTACTGAAAAATACAGTATGAAACATGGCTTGCTTATGATGCAAGCTGCCTTCAGGTAATAACCAGCATCACCTTATACAAACAATGGGCATTCTAGATAGAGGTACGCACATGGCAGCTTTAAGAATCGGGATGAAATAAGGCTACTCATATCAGACATTTCCTCCATCATTGCATTTTTATAAATCATGATGCGCTGGCACAAGCCTCATAATTGAGTTCCAATAATGTTGATGAAAAAGGAGAGAGCAGTGTCAAGTTTTCAGCTAAAACTTTAAGAATATCATGACAGAATGGCGGTGAATGAACAAAAAATCCTTCACATTATACCTCAATTGATACATGTTGTGAGCATTTTCTTTTACTTTAGTCACTAGACAGCTTGGCAGATAGTAAAACAATTGTTCTGCTTGGGTCAGTCCGGTCTGCAAAGTAGGTAAGCCAACAAGGACCACCAGCCATATACAATTATCAAACCACCAGCCATAAAGAACCACTAGTTCTCCATAGGTTCGCACCAAACATGGAAGAAAAAGAGTGCACTAATCTCCACCATAAGATAAAACTGAGGCAAAAAACCAACCCCAGTCCATCATCCACACCACCATGCATGCGGGCTTGAACACTATTCCTATCTGTTTCGTTGTATTTTGAGGGCTTGCGCTTAGTAGGTATCTGAAGCGCCGTGCTTGTCTACATCAGAGCACTCATTAATGTAAATATTTTGCACACAAATTTAGCAGAAATGTGAGTTTATTTCAGTGAAAGTATTTCGAAACTCTTGAAAGTATATTTCAAAAACTTCACAGATCTCAAACAAATAAGCACAAAGTGTGTGGTGCATTTGTTTTGTTTCTGAGAATAGGCCATCTTTCTGCGCACTTGTTTCATATATGACGCTTTTCTGCCTCTGCAAAGCTTTACAAGCTGCTCAAGGCCGCGGAAGTTGTTGGCATATCTTGAGTCCGTAATTTGGATTTTCTGTTTTTGTGCTCTGTGTTTCTATGTTTCTGTGAAATTTTTGGTGTGGTGGGAGGGACGTGCTGTTATGTTCAAACATCAAAGCCTGTAATATAATAAGTTTTATTTCATAGAGGCCAGGGAAGTATCTCCACGAGGAAAATGCAACAAATAATGTCAAGTATATTCATGTCTTGGTGCAGCTTCAAAGGTTCCTTTTAAGGGTGACTGCTCTCCTCAGTATCTCCCGACAACTGACTGATTTGTTTTAAAGTACTTCGATCCCAAAAATGTTTTCTTTGTGCTTATTCCCTTGCTATACTGCTTCATACTAGCCTTTTCTGAGTAGTGAGTGGATTCTGCATCTTTTGGGCAATGGAAGAGCAAGATGAAGCTGTGGAAGGGTCAAACTTATCAAAATTTGTTCTTGCATCTGGAGTTAGCAGGCCAATTTGACAATTATGGGCTCCCACCAGACAGTTTGTATCTGACATATTTTCTTGACCATTTTTCGTACAGGACATGGGTATGGCTCCATATATTGCAATTTTTTACCTGAAGTAGAAAAATTCTTGAAAGGATGTTCTAGCTAGAGCCAGGTGTTAGTATCAATATAATGTTGCCAGCACATTGGTTCAATGACTTCCTTTGACAATATGGAAGTAACCAATAGGCTATCACAATTTATATTTTGTGTACCTATATTACCATCAGGAGATTCATCAAATGACAGTACAGCATGGATGTGTGCAACTTTAGGCGTTGCTCAATATTTGATTATGAATATTGATACAGGTTTAAGTATCTTGCTTTTGACCCTGGCATGAGTAACAGATAGAAAGCTATAGCTTCATGCTTTTACATTCCTGACGAATGTCTAACAGTCCATGTCTCAAAATTAATTGTAAATGCATTTGCAAAAGCTGCTGGTGCATGAATAAGATTGTTTCAGTGTAAAAAACTAGCTCTGTACTGAAAAATGATTATTTAACCTACAAAAAATTGACTTTAAGTCCCAGTTCAGTTGAAGCCTGGAAGAGCCTGGGTGAAGCCAGTTATCAGCCCGGCATTGGCTTAAATCAGGCCTTCAGGCCCGGTCCAAGCCCGCGGGCCTGGACCGGGCTTTTTCCCCGGGCTCCCGGGCCTAGAAAGTCCCACCTCTAATATATACCGACCTGCCCGCAGACATAAGGGCATCAATTTAACAACTTTTCTGCCCAGCCCTAAGCACCACCTCAGGTGAATGCGCTGTGTGTGTGTGTGTGTGTGTGTGTGTGTGTGTGTGTGTGTGTGTGTGTGTGTGTGTGTGTGTGTGTGTGTGTGTGTGTGTGTGTGTGTGTGTGTGTGTGTGTGTGTGTGTGTGTGTGCGTGCGTGCGTGCGTGCGTGCGTGCGTGCGTGCGTGCGTGCGTGCGTGCGTGCGTGCGTGCGTGCGTGCGTGCGTGCGTGCGTGCGTGCGTGCGTGGTGTGTGTGTGTGTGTGTGTGTGTGTGTGTGTGTGTGTGTGTGTGTAATGATTGTGAAATATCCTATATAAAGTGTAGTCTTTATGTGACTACGCCTCAATATACCATTGGAATTTGTATCCCGAAAATGTTCACATCCACGAGCAAAATGAAACGTAGTCATAAAAGACACAACGTTTTTATCGTTTTGGACGATTCTAAAAAAAGTCTTTGAGTGTTTGAGTGGGTGAACTGCAAACGACCGGAGCAGCACTCGGGACAGACCACGCGGGTGAGCTGCTGCGGTCGGAGCTGCACTGAGGACAGATCACGCGGGTGAGCTGCTGCGGCCGGAGCAGCACTCGGGACAGACCACGCGGGTGAGCTGCTGCGGCCAGAGCAGCACACAGGACAGACCACGTGGAGTTGCAGGCACGCTGGAAAACAGCACGCTTGCACCCGACAGCAACATGTAGGTACTAGAAAGGGCAGCTCATTTCTGTTTTTCACAGGTCACACGTTTTTTACCCCGTCGCTGACTCTTGTGTGGAGGAGTCCACTGGTTGCCTCTGCGTGTTCGAAAGAATTATTTCTAGAAACAAATCGTAGGACGTAAGGAGCTAAAAAAATTTAGATACGAGAGCTGCCTTCAATGGCGGCTGTGGGAGGAATTCAACGTCATTTCAGTCGATTGTTTTTAAGTATATATAATTTCAAAAAGAAGTTACCGTATTGTGTAAGCCTGTTTTCCAATGTTTTATAGCATACGAAAGGGAAGCTATTGACCGTAACTGGTCTCCGTTACTTGTGCAAATAATTAGACGCAGAATGTAACCGATTTCATTCTCACATTTGTTTAATTAATTTTTTTCTGTCAAGTATGTGCCTGGGTCTTAACCAGTCATCCCCATACTTATCATTAACCTATCTACAGGCAGCGCGGGCATGCGCCTTGGGCAGCAACCGTTTCTCCGGGTAGTGTCTTAACATATATTCCTCGCATATTGTTAATCCTTACAGCCTCCGTGAATAATTCTGGTCACCTCGTTCATTTACAACGCTTAAAAAAATCACGCCATATCTGTGGAAATTTTAACAGCAAATGCAAAAATATTTCGCATGTGAAATATTTAGCATTCCGTCCAAAAAGCACAGCAACCCTCCAAACACGACTATCCTTTATATGTCTCCATTAGGAAAAAAGAATGAGTCCATATCACTACTATCTTTACTCAATGCTTTGATAGTAACGAATAGTAACATAACTCCAAGAAAACAATTTGGTAAATTTCAAGCCACTTGTGCGTCGTTCTGGGACTTCGTATCTACATCTATGGGAACGTTTATACGAACATCTACAATACAGTCTGTTTAAACACATCATGCGCGGCTTCCAAAGCATCTTTGGGGTCGGAACAGGGAATAAAATAATGACTTTGAACCAGCTCAGCGGAGGTCGGGATTGGCGGCATTATGCAGAGCAGATTGGGGTCGGTGCCTGAGGGCTATTCGGGTCCACTGGACTCCGCTCACGTCCCCAGCTCTGACAACAATCCTGAAAAATTCATGGGTAATCTGACAGCGTATTCGGCGGGACCCGCTCCAGGGCTCTATCTGGGTAGATCGAACCAGGAGTGTCATGGCAGCGAACAAAAGCCGGTGATATATGAGAAGATATAATTCAGTGATCAAACACCTGAAAATCGGTATAAAATCAGCGTTCCGAAAAAGAATGGATTTATTTTCCTCAATATCATTGCTTAGGTTGAGACATCAAGTTTCAGAAACCATCTCTTTTCATTTAAGGATTGTACCTTAAACCATTCTCAGCGACATGCCGAAGCATCTTCAATGCCTATATATAATGGAAAATATGACGGCATATCAGCACGGAGCTCCGTTCCTTCAACGTCCGAATGCACGGTTAAAAATATGCAAATGGAGTGGTGTGGCCAGACTTGACCTGCTGCCACACTACTCTGAGCGAATGAAATCTCCGGGTCAAACATTCAGCACCGGGAGCGAACCACGCACCAGCATACACGATGAGACCATCAGTTAGGGCGTTGAAAGCCGTTTTCACCGATGCAATCGAGCTCCCTAGAAACCAGTCCTCATTCCAAAAACGGCAGCTTGGGTGAACATATTCTTTCTGTCCTCTTTCTTTCAGGGGTCAACAACGAACTCTTCCACATATTTCTATAAAATAAACAATTATCAGAACGCGGCCAAAATGGATTCAAATCTGATCCCGTGACCCACCATACCCTATCAACGAAACTGACAACACCATTCGTGCACAGGACCTGACCATTGCACCTATCCGCTGTTCAATGGGGCTGGGAACGGGCATGAGCGAGATCTCGGTACGGCCCAGGCGCGTATTGACCCGGCCTCGGAAGCGACCAGGTGTGGGAGTCTGCCGCCAACGTGTATGTGGGAGGAGACCACGCGGAGGTCACGCCCCCACTCTCCCCAGACGGCGCGTATGACCGAGTTACGAAAGAAATGGGCAAAAAAGCTTCCATGAGCGATGCCGTACTTGTACCGCACCACTGTGCCATGTGCATTGCACAACTTCCCCCGGCCACAGAACATGGCGGAAAATGAGAAGCTGATGGGGAAGAGAGAAAAAGTGTGCGAAGAGCCCCGAACAAAGACAATACAGGGCAGAGAGAGAGAGAGAGAGAGAGAGAGAGAGAGAGAGAGAGAGAGAGAGAGAGAGAGAGAGAGAGAGAGAGAGAGAGAGAGAGAGAGAGAGAGAGAGAGAGAGAGAGAGAGAGAGAGAGAGAGAGAGAGAGAGAGAGAGAGAGAGAGAGAGAGAGAGAGAGAGAGAGAGAGAGAGAGAGAGAGAGAGAGAGAGAGAGAGAGAGAGAGAGAGAGAGAGAGAGAGAGAGAGAGAGAGAGAGAGAGAGAGAGAGAGAGAGAGAGAGAGAGAGAGAGAGAGAGAGAGAGAGAGAGAGAGAGAGAGAGAGAGAGAGAGAGAGAGAGAGAGAGAGAGAGAGAGAGAAGAGAGAGAGAGAGAGAGAGAGAGAGAGAGAGAGAGAGAGAGAGAGAGAGAGAGAGAGAGAGAGAGAGAGAGAGAGAGAGAGAGAGAGAGAGAGAGAGAGAGAGAGAGAGAGAGAGAGAGAGAGAGAGAGAGAGAGAGAGAGAGAGAGAGAGAGAGAGAGAGAGAGAGAGAGAGAGAGAGAGAGAGAGAGAGAGAGAGAGAGAGAGAGAGAGAGAGAGAGAGAGAGAGAGAGAGAGAGAGAGAGAGAGAGAGAGAGAGAGAGAGAGAGAGAGAGAGAGAGAGAGAGAGAGAGAGAGAGAGAGAGAGAGAGAGAGAGAGAGAGAGAGAGAGAGAGAGAGAGAGAGAATCCCCAACGACAACAGCATTTCGCTTAATAACTACTGCAAGAGTCAGAATCGCAGACAGAATAACTGGAGAGAATCACAGAGAGCGAAGTGAGATCATGCAGCACGCCCCCGGGGACAGCATAAACCAGAACTGAAAAAGGACACTGATTGGCTGGGTACTGTTGTCTGCCGCTAACACCCCCGTTGGTGGTTTCAGCCCATTTCGTCTGGCCATCAGCGAGCCGAAATGGAGGTACGAAATGCCACCGGCTCATGTTGAAATGGGTGTTTGACAGTAGAGCAGACAACAGACGGGTTTATTTGGCTAGAAATAAGACTTCCTATCGCGAATTGGATCAAGTCATCTTCTAAACTGATACAACATTTAGCGGTCGGATCGTTTGTCAAAGTCAGATATGAATTGAAAAGCTAATCACCTGAAAACACGTCCCTGGGATATATGACGGGATGGCTTTCAAGCGATATCTATCAGCAATTGGTGCAAATCCCAATAAACGCCAATGTTTACCAGGACGGAAGGCAGCGTCTTGAGTCACACCCATTAATTACATCACCGTGGCGGTAAGAAATGTTCACGATGTTACAAAGTGAATTTGCTTATATCGAACCATAAGCAACTTCACAATGAACACCGGAGACTGGTCGACCGCCCCACTAGTGGAGTTCATAAGCCTGATTGATTCTTTATAAGAGGGATGCAGCAGCGCAGCGACAGCGCTTGGGGCTTCGATGCCGCTGAACCGGGTTCGAATCCGCTGCGGGAATACCGAATAAAGACTTCCCGACACCCAAACTCGTCCTACGGGGCGAGAGTTGGAGATGCCATGTGACCTCTGCAGTGGGTGAGTCGCTACGTCCCAATGTTTCCCGATTTAACAGTTATCCTACCACATACAGTTGCCCAATAAGCCATGACTTATTTCATTGCCTCTGAAACCATGAACAGAAACCATGTACCCAATAAATAACTATTTGCTTTACTATTTGTGTTGAATGACGCGTTCGTGGGGGAAATTAGTCCATACAAGTGTTTGGCATAAATGCCATGCTTAGGCCGGATATTTCCAAATATGGGTAACACTCGGAGAATAACTTTGGGTATAAGGAGCCAGGGGCAAACACTAACGGTGAGGAACAGGGAGCATAACGTGACCAAGGATGGTCCTGAGGGGTCGTGGACCCTGAAACTCTAGCAATGGTACACACTGCCTCCTTAATCGTCAAAGAACTAATCCATTACTTGTCCAAAATCCACCCACACGTTACCCAGGTATTGAAGTATTCGGTCGTAAACAGACAACCTGGGACCAAAAGCATCTACATATGTTTGTATCACGCAATCCAAAACGTAGGTATGATCCAGTCGAGTATTGCAAATAAATATCAAAGGCCCAGACAATCAGCCCTGATCATTCCAACCGCACCCAGCATATTTTGATTTTGTATATACCTTTCATGTCTTACGTCGCGACGTGTCATCGTGAAAAGCCACACAAGTGTGGACCCTTGACGAAATACATCTCATCTCATCTCATCTCATCATCAAATACACGGACCCGCAAAGAAGGTAACAGTCAGCATGGAAGACTTCGTAGAAAACCGTGCGGGCGAGGGCTTCTACCTCGCGTTCCTACATTCACCAAGCACGCCAGCCACTACGAAGCTGACAACACTCATTATGAATAACGAGCTCCATGCCGGTGCTGGCGGCACGACCTGACCCCGGCGGCTGGACCGGCTAGAGGGCAGCACTGGCGACCATTAAATGGCCGCGCGGCTGCCTGGCTACCGTACCGCGGCGCCGTTACCAACCGCGCTCAGAGGTCACTGAATTCGCCGGAAGTCAGCCCGCCTGGACAGGCCGGATGCAAGTCGGACGGCCAGCTGAGACGATGTACAGACGGCCACCCAGACACTAAGCAGGCTCAGGCATCCAGCCGAGTCCTACCACACTGTCACCAGGACAGTTCGCAGTTTCACTCAGCTCGCCACTAGAAAACGCTGCACAGGCTCGACCGCGACATTACGAACGCCTCCTGCGGAACCCAGGCACTCCTCTGCGATAGAAACCCTCATTACTAATGATTAACGGCTTCGCAGCAAACACCATACCTCGGAGAAACTAGTCTCGAGCAGACGATTAGTGTGGATCTTCATTATATGGAAGCAGAGCAAACTGAAAAGAACCGATTCAGACAGGTACTACCGGCACCATAGACATTACTATATAAATTTCAGACTACTATAATATATTTCCGAGTTATGTGCAGCCTGGGCGAAAGCCCTGCTATTTAATGTATAACATGAGTGTCATGTAGTTTTCTCCTCTCTTTCTTTGGCTAATATGGACCTTGCATCTGTTTAATAAAGCCGTCTATCTATCAATCTGTTATAACAGAAAGACAATCTGAAGATTGGTATGGATCGAGTGTGAAAAAATGACTCACAACCTTAATGAGTCCAGGTGTCTTCATGCCTGAATTCCCTGGCATTTCCCCACAAGCTTATTGAATCGCCACAGCTGCAAACCACATACTTTCTACGGAATACTATTTAACGTCAATCCAATCCAGGGACGATTTAGCGACGGAAATTCCGAATTGCAAGCCATCAATTATCTCAATTATCATCTAAGATAACGGTCTACCTAAGCCCAAAGCTCCTACCATTGCCCTTCCCCCACCAATGCCCTGTATTTACCGGCGAGACTAAGCTCTTACACTATTGCCAATTGACACCTACCAACCACATAGCCCGTTAGCGCAAACCTAAAATACAGCTGGTACAGCCTGTGCAAAAGGCCAAAACAAAAGATTGCAGGAAAATGTTCAAACAGTTTGTTTCTGGCCATCATGATTACAAAACAAAACAACGCAACAATTGCAACGCATGTGCACAATGTTCAGTTTTGTATTAACAGGATTATTGCAACAACAAAAAACGCACCGCTGTTTAATGGAACAGCTGGAAGGAGCAAATATATTGAAGCAAACACTATACGCATTGCAACGTATGCACATTGTACATTGCAATGCTCGCAGCTTTGTCTTACCATTATGATTGCAAAAAAAACGCACAGCTGTTTGATGAAACAGCTGGAAGGAGCAAATATATCGAAGTAAACATTATACACATTGCAACGTAAATCTACCGAAAAAGATCGTAATCTACCCTAGAAAAACCGAAAACCTGTACCGACTGCCGGTGCAAATACTTCGTATCGAGACATGTTTGCTGAACTTCCGGGGCGGAGGGCTGACAGTGCCATCTATTCTACAAAACTGCCCAATGTCCATTCCCAGCTCTAGCTGACAAATGGATTGGTCAGAGGGCGCTAGGAGCGATGCCTCACACCGCGTACCGGGGAGCGGCTGGGGAGAAGTCCAGGAGCCCATTCATCCCAAATCGGGGCTTCTCCGCTTAATATTTAAATAGGATTTTGCAGGCAACAACAGGAGGGTTCACAAATTTGGTAGCTGCGCAGTACATGTCAAATATCAAAAGTGTTCGTACTTACATCGTTGTAAAATACAAACTTCTCCGGCTCAGCTCTTTGGAGTACAATACAAAGGTGCGTTAAACCGATATGGTTGGATGTTTACCACAATGCACGAATTCTGAAATGGCTTTAGCAATTTTTAGTCCTAAGAAAAGGTCATTACTTGCCCGGTAGGGCGAGCCGCAGTGATAAAGGTTTGACGCGTTGATTTAGGCTGGGATACTGCGACATGTCACTCGGACAGTTTTCCACAACATCTAACATTCAAAATAGTCATTCAGAATCGTAAGTTGGGAAATGGATAAAAAATCAGCAATGAAGCCAAATGGTTCAGATAACGCAGGATAGCCGGCTTGAACCACAATTCGCGGCAGCATGTGACCCATAGATACCCGTGTTACCTAGGCCGACTTCAATATCTGGCGACATAAATGTGTGAATCCTGGGTCCCATTGCAAGAAATGAAACGAAAAGAAATGAGAAACGACTGGACCAAGTCCAATCTGGGACCCGAATGACAAACAATGACAGTATGGACCGTAACCACGACCGTAGTCCCGGTAGTGAATATTTATAGTGTATTCTTTCTCCTCCACGCCAGGGCAGACTTATCACGCTAGGGAGATTTCCCAAGTAGCCGGTGGCCCCTCCTACCTCACACTGAAGAAGATAATGGGGACCGCAGCAGCCCCAGTGTCTTAGCTTATGCCCTAGGCTAACACATGCCAATGTAGCTCCTGAGTAATCATTGAAAATTGCAGGGATATGTCAGTGGTTGGAAAACAATACAAAACCAAACCATTCTGTATATATCACAACGAGCTCGGAGTTTCACCAGCGACCGACCTTCAGATGAGGTCGACAGAGAATCTCCTTCAGCTCTAGAATGTCCGCCAGATCGCCCGTGTCCTCGTACTCCTGCAGAACTTCTAGTACGTCGCGCCACCGAGAGATGGCATCGCTGTCCGGGCACGGGAGCGCCGCCCAGTTGCCGCGACGTCACACGATCGTAGAGCTGTCGGAACACGGGTGGAGTCAGGGGGCGCCTCCCGGTGATGTGGCCACAGAGGTGACACTGACGTCACTCGGACGGCCGCACGTAAACCAAGGACGGGCTGGGAAGCTCGACTGACATGCCTGTTCGTCCGATAGGTGGCGGACCGGCCGGTAACAGCAGGATGCACAGTAATTATCTGTTGCACTCAACTTAAAACAAACAGCGATCAGATACATGCCACGGGAGTCAACCACGCGTCATACGGCCGTACGCACCTGACTGGACATCGACAGCATCAAACATCAACATAACTAATACCGCATTAAATAAGCCTACATTTACTGAAATTAACAGAGTGTGGTAATAGGTGTGGTACTAACAGAGCCTGGTACTCTCCGACAATTCCAACCACGAAATTAATACAAAATTCGGGTTCAAGCCAATTAAATCACAGATCACTTCATCGTTGCTTAAATACAAATCCTCACCAGCGGACCGGAATGATGCAGCAAAGTGGAAACACGCTGCAGTTCAAATAACAGACCACCCATCCGATCAGGAAGGGGAACAAGCGCTATCACCGGGTACCGTTACTTGCATGCTGGGCGGGTGGGGGGCGACGTTTTAGGAGACGTCAAGGACGTTTCACGGGTTGAGGCTCGGTCGGAGGGCAGGGTGGCACATACCCATGTGACCCCTCCACCCGCCCATGTACTCATCTGATTGCCAGATAGAGGTTGAAAACCATGCGAATTTTCAAGCACTTGGCCAAACAAAATATTTAATATCCTTATAGCCGGGAGTTTCTTCTTGTTCCAAGGGGTGAGGCGTGAGTACTGCATGACTTGGTACTGCTAATGGGATACGAACTCTACGGGGGTAGGGGTGGACAAATCAAGGAGTTGCTGACCCACCAGTTCCCCACCACCTCCTCTCACGATAATCCATACTAAAGTTCGCAAGTGGACAGATTGCTTAGTGCAGCAGACAATGGCAAGATGATAGCATGCTAATTTAGCAAGTGTATTAAAGTGAATGTGGCGCTGGTCGCAGCCACCATCCCCACCGCGCTGTGCGACCTGACAGCTCAAAGGGGGAAGTGTAGGGGAGGCGCGGGATGTCGTTTCAAAGAAAAAAAGCGCCGTTTCTTCCCAGAGCCTGAACTCTTCGAGAAACAAAAACTGAAACTAATGCTTTTTTGGTATGCTCTCTGCGACTGGTAGCTCGAGAACCACACAAGAAAGTGCCATATTCCCCTTAAGATTATGACGACAGGAGGTACGCGAATGTACAATCACTGATATTGCACAATTTGTCCATTTCGGCCCTGAGTAAAAATGCAAAATACAATTTTATCCAGCAGCACAAACGTAAAATGATTAAATGCTTACGACATAAAACTGTGTAGCATTCCAAAGAACTTCCACATGTTAACAGAGAACCACGGAAAACGGCAGGGCACTGCCGTTCTCGCAGTGTTCACGACTGAGGGCATCTACTGAGCGCTGCGGGCGGCCCGGCTTCAGCTTCTCGACTCCGCTGCAGCACCGGTTCAGTGGCGGATCCAGAACTGTATGCGGGGGGGGCTCGATCTCCCCTGCCATTGTCTCAGAACAGGCTTCGGCTATATATCATGATAGCACACTATAGATTTAATGACACTGAAATTTCAGGAGGAGGGACTTGTGTCCCTAACCCCCCTTGTATCCACCACTGTTCCGGCTCATAATGCTGATGCGAGGTTTGAGCTCAGAGGACCGCAGATCGTTAGCTCATTTCTCCCTTTATGGCCCATCGAAAAGCTAATCCGACGAGCTCCCTAAACGAGCCACAGAAGGCACTGTGTTCGAACAATCGAAATAAAGGAGAAGTTCAGCGACCGGGGGAGGGCTAAACAAGTGTGTTTCCTGAAAATTTTCCAAAGGATGAGTAGGAGGCAAGACATTATAAGAGCTGACACTGCAGCCCATTTTCATGCTCCCGGCCAAATATCCGGCTTATCCCTCATCCAAGATTTTCGTGCCCGTAGCTAATATGCTGTCCACCCTCACACTTATAACCGTAAACCAAGTAACGAATTCGGGGAGCATATGTTTTAAATATGTAGCATATGTCACACATATATATATATATATATATATATATATATATATATATATATATATATATATATATATATACAGCATATATTCCAAAACTGCCTGTAATTGGGAAGGTGTGTCCGTTGGGAGTAGCCCTGATAAATACATATATGATGCGCAGTACAGTATTATTGGCCCTAAAGCGCAGCGAATGTCGATATGACCCGGTGATGTTCGGCATCCAGCCTCAGGCATAAGTGGCACCTGTTCCTTTCAGGACTGCGTCCTTCTTTTCACACATGATCACGATTAATAAATATGTACTGGAAAGGCAGCAAAAAGAAATTTGAATTTAGTTTTCGAAGTTTACACACATTAGACGCTAGATAGCATAGTCAGATAAGACCCAGATTCGCCAGGTAGAGCACAAAGTATCGGAAATTAAGTGTCTATATATTTCAATGAACTGTTCGTAAGACGGATTACGATATCGAATCTAAACAGAACTACGAAAACAAACAGCTCATAAGACTCGCATGGACAAGAGGGTACTACTTAAAGCCTCTTTCACAGTCCTCTCACCCCAATTGTATCATACAACGCGGGGACACCGTGCTGACCTGTTTGCGTTTGGCATATTCGCGCCACCTGCGCAGCGCCAGGCCCACTAGCGCCATCTGCAGCGCCGCGCTGCAGCTGCACAGCTGCACGCGCTGGTAGTGACCCAGCTGGGCAGCTGTGCGCCTGCAGCGACAGCAACAACAGCGGCAGCAGCAGCAGCAGCCGGAGCGGACTGGGCGCACTGGCGGAGAGCAGACCTGACACGCCCGGTCCACCGACGACGGACTAGGCAGTCCGCTGTCGGCGTCGGGCAGCGTCGCCGTCGTTTTCGACGATGCGACGCCGGTGCCGGCGGGACTCTCCGCGGAGTGGCGATACATCGGGCTGGGAGGGCCCAAGTTTGGGGTGAGGTGAAGGGATCGGAGTCCACCCGGGATGACGAGCCGAAGTTGTGCGCCGGCGTTATGGAAATCCACTCGGAACGGCGAAGCGGCGCTGTGTTTGGCTCACAGTGAGGTCGTCTTGAATCATGCCGTCCCTAGCCAGCTAACAGCAACTGGCGACGACCGGCAGTGCGGTAACTACACACCAGAGTCCACGGGAGAGTCGATGACTGGGAGATGGTAGCATCCTCTGCTTTGGACGAGTATCAGATGATGCCACGTTTTCGGTATCAGCTATCCTGTGAGGCTATCAATCTGAAATGCCCGATCGGAATACATCACACATAGCCAAAACATCCGCATAGACGCCCCCAATTTATAGGACACAGGACATATCAGCAACGCCAAAGCTTCCAAAGTTACCAAATAGACGAATCACTTCCGAACATCAATACGCGGCACGGCCACTCTCAATACGTGGCTGTCTTGGGCGTGTAATTCCCGCAAACGTAGCCGAAAAACAACACACTTTTATTCGCAGCCTCCTCTACGCTTCACGAGTATCAGCCAGGCGGTGCGACGCCGCTCAGATTGTACTCGTGTCAGAGCCTCCTCACGATTTCACCAGAAGAGCCGATATCAAACAACACAAACCACGTGGCACTATCAGCACTGTGTGCACCGAGTGTGACACGGATGACCCCACAGCCGACCCCGCCGACGCCGCACTGTCCAGCCCGGCGACCACCGCCGCTGCCGTCGCTGCATGCCGTGACGCCCCGGCAACGACGGCGTAACGTCGGCGCGACACGACGCGGCGTCACGCGCGTGTCGCTGCCGGCGAGGGTCGATGGCGCGGCGGCCGTCGAACAGAGTCGGATATCCTGCCGCCGGGTGGCACAACCACAGCTCACCCGTACTGTGCTTCCCGACAGCTACGCAGATGACGAGAGAAAGACTGACCAGGGCTCTGGGCGTCATGGCTCCACTGACCAACATGCATGGGAGTTGGGCCGTACCGGATGACACCCCAGATATGATGGACGCAACCCAGTGTGGCTTCACAGCTGGACAGAACGGACAACAGCTATACAAGCCCATTCGATTTTGTTCAAGTAAGCTTCATAATTTGTACATTCCACACTCCGTCAAAGTCTTATCCAGATTCGCGCAGGGTACAAACACATCGCTTACGCTAAAACGCCGAACACTCTGTCTACATATTGGATGCAAACAGGCGCTCTGTTAGAAAAGCGGAAACCGACCGGCAGCGCCGATATGGGAGTGGCGGCGACTGTAGTCCCGCCGGGATGGGGCTGCAGCTCCCACGGGATAGGGTCAGGGCAGCACAGGGAGTGTTCCCGCCTACATACAGGCCGGTATGGGATAACCACGGCCGGCATCCAAAGGAGGGTGGTACTGGCGAGGGAGAGGGTGGAGAAATGTCGCGGAAACAGGCCAAACCAACGACCTTTTACATAAGAAAACAGTAGTATCGATGCAAATATAAGGAGTCATCCAAGGACGATACAGTAAACACCACGAGAAATAGAATAATCTACAACAATAAATATGCATCAAGGATATTGGTTCTGAGTTGAAGGCACGACGGCAGTGTTGACATGCAGTGTTTGCCTACAGCACAAGTGAAACAGAGCGAGAAGAATGGAACAGAAAGAGGAAAGGTGGGGCACGGCAGTCACAGTGCCTGGCTGAATCAAGTCTACCCCGAAGCCGAGTAAACTAAAAGTTGCGTTGCCAGTCTGCAGGTTGAGATAGCATGGAATATCCTGGGTTCAAAACCCATGGCGTGCACCGCGCTCTCTCTCTCTCTCTGGTCCAGTGGAGAGGATAACTACCCCAACACTCCCTGTACTGGACAAGTGTGTCTCTCTGTGAAGAGGTCCTCGCGGGTGTCGGATATCTGGAAAATGATGCATATTGGCGGCATTAGGAGACTTCACAACTCCACATGCATGCCACCATCAGCCGAGCCAGGAACAGGACGTTACAGTGGTCGCCTGGCAGCGTAGCGAGAGCATGCTGAGTCATAACTGCATGAGACGACTGAATTCTGACTCGTATATGGCGTTCAGACTTACTCCACAAAGTGTTTTTGTATTGCTTGAACAAAACACTTTGTAAGGTAAGTCCGAACGACCATATACCAACATCCAAACTCCACACCATGTCTTTTCATGAATTCTGACTCATCACGGTATATCTAACTCTGTTTCAGACTCAACTCGCCATTTAAGCTCAGTACCATGATTCACTTAAAGTCGAAGAGAATCGCCTAGACAAGCCAATAAAGTATGTGAATCAGAGCCGAGACTTGGCTGGAATCTGCCCCATCGACATGCCTCTCAGCACCTCAAAGTACACATTTGCGTTTGCTAAATGTTTCACCAACACCGATCAAAGCCCTGATCGAACCCAAAAAAATGGTCAGCTGGTAGATCACATTGATTTATCGCGGTACTGGGACTGAACAGGCTCTCAGACGAAGCATGTTTCATAAACTAAATTGCAACATATGTCAATGATGCACGATGCAAGTAAGCCCTACTCCCGTTTTCGCAGTGCGATTCCGTGGCCGTGGAAGGTCATAAGTCGCCGGACGCAGAATATATTGAGCAGCCTTAAAGGGAATGTGGCACCTTCTAACGTGATTTTACTGAGATAGCAAGTTGTAAGCAAGTCGGAAACCCGGTAATCATATGTCATTTGTCTTGGAGACGATATTTCCGTAGAAAAAAGCTAAAACCTACATGACACCGCCCACTTGCCCGTCGCCGGGCGGATTGTTGTGAGCTGCTGGTGTGACGACATATGCTGCGTCACGATGAGCATCAGCCAATCGAAGCCCTTGAAGCGTTTAGTACGGTAGTGGTTGCCGATCGTGCATCATCCACGGCTGATATTTATTTCTTTTTAGAGGGTATTTTAAAAATAAATATTGAGTTATTGTACATTTTTGAGAAGTATGAGTGGTTTAATTATTTTGGTTAAAGTAAGCCTTATTGTAATTGGAATCGACGGTCCTTTAAGCTGACCACGGGCGGCACTATGCACCAACGTGGCGCTAAAAACATCACCGCGTAGGTGAGCGTTGTTCTTTTTCAGGATAAATCGACGGTTGCATGTTCCCGATCACCATCCCTGCAACGGCCAGAAACGAATCGTTGCAAATGATCCCCTTCCTGAGCCCCCCTCCTGATTACTGTACTTTTGCGAAGAGAAATATCCACCATTAGGTCGCTGCGATCTCACATGACCCCAGAAAATAATGTTTTTCCTCGGAACAAAGAACTCGGGGCTTCATCGGGATGTTTGTATTGTGACAGAAATATGTTGACGAGCGCTACGTTGGGAGACAGCCTGAACGATACTAGAATTAGGTCTACTTCCCAACTGGTTCACGACGATATGACAATGGGTGTTCCGTCTGATGATCCTGGGGTTCTGGAGCCGAGCAAATCTAAAAAGGATGTCCCTCGAGACATTCTGTTGGTTGGTTGATTGATGGAGAGTATATGGGCTCAAGGGTACGCCAACTAGCGCAGTCGCATTGAGCCCATTTCACTCCTTGTTGTCTAAGCCTTTCATACACTCTTCCAGAAAAGATGTGTTTAGTTTGCTCCAAGTATATCCGTCTTTAGTGAAATAGGCTTCCCTTCGAAAGTTTATCACTCACAATCTGGTCATCACCATCATCACTGAGGAAACAAAAAGTCAACTAAAGTAAAACAAAATATTCGCATTCACCAGTTGGCCGCATGGGCAAGCAGCCAGCACGCAGCGCCGGGGCACCAACTCCTGCGCCCAACCTGCACCCAAGGACTCCAGAGAGCGGGGGGGCAGCTTAGACAACGGGCGTCTAGCCCTACGATTACCGCAGCCGCCGGATCCAGGGGCTCGGGCGTGCCAGGGAGAACCTGTCAAGTGGGCGACAGGCGACCACCAGCGCGGCTGCAATCCCACAGCACACCTGTTCAACCTGGATCAGGTGTGATAACGTAACCAATGACTAAAATATATATTTAAAGAAAAAACATGGATATTGTCTGAATGTCGACCAATTCAATATTAATGCAGTTCCAGTCAGTACATCATCTTTTTGAACAGCAAGAACGTGAATTACTTTCAATGTCTTAGTATAGCTATGTTACATGTTGTCTTAACGCGCGCATTGACGGGGGCGCCCCCCCTCGGGTTTTTCGGACAGCAGTAAAACGGCGGCGCGTAGCGCCGCCGTACTTGGCATACCTTTTCCCTCATCATTTTTACAACTTCTGTGAACATTTTAAAGTTAGGTCATCTCAGGTCAGGTCACCAGCACAGGTCAAGTGACCTGACCTCAGAAAAAGTTTAAGATAGCATAAGTCGGAGCAGGGTGAACTTATCCGATTGAAACTCATATCACATAATGGGCCCACCAAGTTCTCTAAAATATGTTCCGGTATTTTTATATCGATGACCTAAGGTCGGGTACGAGGCATGACCTCTCCATTGGAAATACATGGGAAAAATGGTTTTTACTGAATAACTCGATAACGGATGGTGATAGAGCGTTTATTTTAGCTGCATGAGACTCGCCTTGGCTTTGCGGTTCTAATGATATGCATTTTATATAATTTGACCCTTACCTGACCTCAGGCCAGGTCAAATTCATGATTTGACCTAGCAAGGTCAAATTATATATCATTTGACTCGGCCTGCTGCGAGGATTCATATAGTTCAAGTCGTTTTGCTCTATCTTTACTTGTTCAGATGTAATGGCCGAAAAAACTTAATTTACATGTTATCCCTATGACAGCATTTTTTGACCTCTCGTGACCTTAAATGTGGCGTGACAAAAAATGGTTCAAATATTTTCGATGGAGAAGTGGATGGGCTACCCAACACCGTTTACCGTTTTTCGCTACCTACCGTGGTTCTCGAGATCTTAGGGGGGCGGGTACCCGCCCCCCTCGTCAAAGCGAAGGTGGCTCAGACCCCCGTCAATGCGCGTGTTAAAGGCAATGTTGCACCTTTATAACGTGATTCTAACTGAGATAGCCAAGTTGTTAAGCATGCCAGGAAAACCCGGCACTCAACATATTATTTGTCTTGGAACTCGAAATTTCCGTAGAGCAAAGCCAAAAACCCACCTGAAATGTAGCCAAAATGTATCCAAGGAGCCGGCCACAGTTGTCAGCTGTTGGCGTGACGTCATGCTGACGTCACAGTGAGTAGTAGGCTTATTGAAGCCTATTGAATATTGTAGCTGTTGCCAGATCATGACATTATGCACCGGCAGAGGCTTATTTCATACCAGAGATGAGCATTTCAAATGTCAAAATATTGAAATTATCATACATTTTTAGAACAAATCATGGACATTTTCATGATCTTCGGCTAAAAAACCCTAATTACACTAAGTTCCGGGATTTGACCAAGGTGCCACGTTCCCTTTAATCGGGACTGAACAGTCCTCTCCGTGCAAGATCTCTACAAGAATCTGGGGGTTTATACACGTTGAACAAATTTAGAAAAAAATGAAACGCTGACGCGCTGACGTATCATTTAAACTGTTATGCCTGGTACACGTATGATTTGCCCACACTCCTGGCCACACAATCAGCTAAAATATGAGAGTAGTATCCAGGACTGTCATCAGGGGCATGGATTTCCGAAAATCATTCAGGATGCCCGAATTCGAAACAATGCCAACGCCCCTTACAAAAAGATATTGTATTTGTTTTAATCCTTACACAGACCTTCTGAACGAGACAAATCAATTTCAACGCGTACAACTCAAGACCAATCATTATACAAGGAAATGTCATGCTCCATCCACAGGATCGTTACAAGTGTGAAGCATCTGATAATAACAAACCGGCAGCCAAATGGCCTTTCAAATGGTAGGCGTCTCGACTATGGTGTAATGTGATAAAATAGCAGAGGCCATTTTAGGCCATGAACTAGGGTCACCCGAGGTCGGCATGACTTTGTAATGCTCCAACATATCCGAAGCACCATGAACCTGTCAAGCCTTGAAATGAAATCGGTTGCGACGTGTTTGCGTACTTTTCTTTTAAATGACATGTAATGTCAAGCTAGGTCATTTAGTCAGGTTACAAGGGTATTTTCAGATCCAAGGCATAAGTAATGGTTCGAAATCTGTGGTAGGTAAGTGATCAGCTTTCATTTGACATCCATCTCAGCCATGTTGTAGCGCATCCGCACGAAACGTAATTGCAATGAGCGTTTTGCCCTTGGTAATGACCTCTGTGACCTGTTATTTAATCTGAGTTACAAAGAAAATCACCCACCCCTGGTTAGCTTATACCCTGAGGACCACCCAGTGAAAACATGACATTTGAAAATAGAGTTTTAAAAAAATTCTGAATTTAAAGAAAAGGCTACGAGGTCACGAGGTCAAAGCTGACCTGAGGTCAAGTTTTTTATTTGTCTTATATAGCCCGTTGTATCTTCTATCCACTGGTATCAATTTTAATCAATTTCGATCAGCAACTTTTCAGATACAAAAATATTTCTACTTCAATGTTAGCCTTGACCTCGAAACTTTGGTGACCTCTATCTGGTGACCTCTTTGACGTTGAGACCTGAAAATGGGCCCAAATTTTTCTTTTGTATAGGGGACCTTGGGTAAAAAATTTTGTGGAAGTCTGAGAGGTCATGGTGAACTTTTTGGTGCCTACCTAGACGATTTGTCCTGGAATGACCATTATATCAAATAGTTAAGTCATCAAATAAGCCCAAAGTCAGGGCACCGAGTGTTCTAAGAAAAAAATCAGAGGGTCGAGGTCACACGAACAATGGATATATGCACCCTGAGAGGGACTATTAGGTCACTTAAAGGGAGATACACGAAACAAAATTTTATTGGCTAGATCAAAAGGTCACAAAAAGTTGTTTCAGAAGTCCTATTCTCATTTTTGCGAATTCGGCCTGCAAATGCCTTAAAATTTCTCTCAAAGTCAACATTTCTAGACGACTTTACCGGCACACCTCTTATCGATGTAAATGACGTACCTCCGGCTAAGCCTATCAAATTCTCTAAAAAAAACGGTCCCATTTTTCCCAAGCAGTGACTTAAAAGTTTGAAACTATTAAATAAAAAGCTATTAAAAAACTCAAAACAAAGGACTTTCAAGAAATCACAATTGACCAATCAGAACGTACAGCCACCTCATAGGGGGTCACGTGACCTTTCTGACGCAAAAGTTTTATCATCCTGGGGCTGAAGCAGAAAACGACTCAAGACCCGAGGTACGAAACGGCTGAAGAATTGAGTAATTATGTTTTTTTTCGTTTCTGGGGCGAACTAATTCATGTTATATTTTTTAAAGGCTTTGTAAAATTAATTCAAATACAAATACAGGAGAATAGACATTTTTATTACAAAAAACAATACTTTTCAACTTTAAATAGTTTTCGAAAAGTAAGTGATGGGTGAAGGTTTCAGCATTTTACCGGAACTGTTAACCTATTTTGATAATAAGTGAGTGGCCTCCCAAAATTTTTCCGAAGATACAAAAATAATTGACAGTTTCGTAATCAGGATTTTTCAAATAGCAAGAAACCACAATAATGATTTTTTTCGCGTATCTCCCTTTAAGCAATTGCTTATGCTTTAGTCAATAATTTTGCACGAAATGAGCAAAAAAACCTGCTTAGTTACAGTGTGTCCCTCGCTATTGTTGGTTCAAGGAAATGTGGCACCTTCATAACGTGATTTTAACTGAGATAGCCAAGTTATAAAGCATGTCGGAAAACCCGGTACTCAATATATCATTTGTCTTGGAACTCGATATTTCCGTAGAAAAAGCTAAAACCTACCTGATATGTACCCCTCTTGTACCCTTATAAGCAAGCCACAGTTCTCATGGCTGTTGGTGTGACGACATATGCTGACGTCACGGTGAGAATCAACCAATCGAAGCCCTTGAAGCGTATTGAGTATGGTAGTGGTTGCCAGATCATGACATCATCCACCGGCAGATATTTATGTCTTTCCCTAGAGGAGCATTTTAAAAATCAAAATATTGAGCTTATTGTACATTTTTTTCAGAGATATCATGAGTGGTTTCATTATTTTCGGCTAAAAGTACCTCCAATAACACTAAATTCCAGGATTCGACCAAGGTGCCACATTCCCTTTAACTGATACACATTATGAAATAAACATATTTCGGGGTGGGTGGAAATTACCATGGTGCGAGGAAATCATAATCCATAATCGCGACCTCTGTCCAGAGGCGGATCCAGGAGAGGGGGCAGTCCAGTCATACCCACCAAAAACGAAATAGAGGGACCAAAATCTTCTCCTACCAAAACAATACTATGATTCATAAATGATCGATTGGGAAGAACGCGCACGGCAGCACAAAAAACTTTCTTAACTTTTTTGTCAATTTCATAAAACCAACGTTACAAGGACTCGCCGCTTCCGTGTATTACACAGTCAAGCCAACGCACTCGTCTGCACAGCACCTCCACACCAGCAACCTCGTCGGTATAGCACCAACCGTCCTTTACCTAACAAAGCTAACATGGGGCAACGGTAAGCAAACGAGTACTAGCACAGACTGAGGATGGTGCGAGCTCCAGGTAAGCTCGCCACCAACGCACTCCAGCGGCGAGTCCAGTAACTACAGTTCGCAAAGGAAATTTCTCTCTCTCTCTCTCTCTCTCTCTCTCTCTCTCTCTCTCTCTCTCTCTCTGAAGCTGAACAATCGATTTTCCACACCAGTTAGATCCTGCCGGCCGCCGTATACACCGCTCAGCTTTTTTACTCGCCGATGCCGATATGGGTCCCCCAACCAAAGCGACCGGCTTCGCCACTGCCCCCCCAAACTTGCACACGGTTGTCCCTGTCTAGCAAATCCAAACAATCATTGTTTTTACTCGATGAACGGACTCTCCTCATAAACCAGCGCCTATGAAGAAAGGAAACGTCATCCTCAAAGGAAAGTGTCCCAACTACCGCGCCCTCTGACTATGCAAACAAGACATTTGACCAAGTGAGAAAACAAATTGTTTTCCATTCTATAATAGATGGGTTCATGGACGTTTTACAGAGCTTCGAAGAATGGATTGCACGGCCAAACTTGCAATTCGGTGTTATACATTAAAGCGCTTGTTTAGGGTAAAGTTGGTAAAGTCGGAACAGCTGAGACAATTTTCATTGAGGCTCGCGGAACGGCCGAATCTTCATTTCAACTTGCTTGAGAGAAACGCCATATTCCTTCCAGGTATTCCAATGGATGCCCCTCTTCACGAGAGAAGTGTCTTCGTCCGATAGATATAATCCGTTTAGATTTGCTGTATAACATGACTTATACCACCAGGCTCCTTTAAAATCCGTCGCACAACTGTTCGAATTTGAATCATTATCTCTGTCTTTCGTTGTGTACCCCATGCCCGAGTGGTAAAGGAGGCTGTCCCCGGCGTCTCCAGAGTAGGTAGCTACATTCAGCCTATATTTATCTTCTTCAGAGCCGATGTCAAACGTCTGGTACTGGGCGTAGCGCTGTTCCCCTTCAAAGTCCTCCAAGTCGACGCGCAGTTGGTATTGTCTGTCCAGAGCTGTAGTCAGTTTAGTCATATTTTCCAGACCCCACCAGAATTCACCTTCCAGCCTGCCGAACCCCTCTTTGTAGTCCTGCCAGCCCCTGTAGAAGTCCTCCCGCGGCAGGATGTCGGCGCGCCGCTGGATCACCGTCCAGCCGCCGCCGTCCGTCTGCTGGTCACAGTAGGCCGGCACCGACTGGCCCAGGCCCAAGCTGATGTTGTACACACCGCTGGGGTAGCTGGCCGCCAGGTCGCTGCAGTCTCTGAGGAGAGTGGTGACCGGTGGACCGGTAAGAGTCTTGACCGAAAGCTCTTCGTAGCCGCTCGCTAGCTTCGCCAATATGTTCTTCAGCTCAGTCAGAGAAACATTCTGTGTGGAAAGTTCCGACCGAAGCTGAGAGGACAGCTCAGAGCCCGCCTGCCGCTGCTGGTTCGAGAGTTCAGAGATGCTCTGCCGTACCACTGCAGATATTTTCGAAACTCTCTCCTCCAGTTGAGAGGACAGCTCAGAGGAACTCTGATTCAGCTGAGTCGAAAGAGTTGAACTACTCTGCTCTAACTGTGCAGATAACGTAGAACTGACGCGCGTGGTGACTGTAGAACTGACTTCATCCAGCTGGGAGGAGAGCTCAGAGATGTTGTCCCGTAGCTCTGCAGCGACTGCCGACACCTTCCCTTCAAGTTGAGAGGAGAGCTCAGAAATTCTCTGCTCCAACTTAGAGGACAGTTCAGATATATTCTGCTCTAGCTGAGACGATAATTCGGAGCTCCGTCTCTCTTGTTGTTCACTTAGCTCCGCCAGAGAAGAGGTGATGGCAGATTGGGTTATCTCCGTCATCAACAACAGCAATTCCTCAACAATACTGCTGGAGCCAGTCGCTGATGATTTCGTCTCGGCCGTCGGTGAAACTTGCTGCTGATATGTTGACTGATGCGTGACGGCCGCATTTGAAATGCTACTTCCCACTGCCAGGATCACACATGATCCTGTCATCAGAAACCGGCACCATCCGAGCTTCGTCATCCTGGCCCAAGTAGCAAGCTGGCGCGTAATGGATATAGAGCGAAGATATGTAAATGTCGGTGTGCTAAGCCCTGCTGTCACAAGCAACTGTGGCCTCCAACTGCCTGCATGAAAATTTCGTTTGTATACATACATCAGGCATTGCATCGAGATGGTGTTTACATGACGTTTCTTGTGTTCCCGACGCTCCTGCGCACTGGCGGATCCAGAGCTCGGCTTGGGGGAGTGGGCTTACATTTTGTTGAATGAGGGAAGGAGCTTGAGCCCAACTAGCTTGCTTGCGCAAAAAATGCTGGTGATCAAGGGAGTGGCGAGTGGGGGGAAAGTGCGAGCAATTCTCACCAGCTTAACATACAACTGCGCCCTTCTCACCGATTCTGAACAGTTCCGCTTTCATAGGACCAATAAGGGCAATGGTCTCTCTGATCATATGGGTGAGTCAGAGGCCATGGTTATCCTTCTCATTTGATATTGATTGGAAATGAATGTGATATAATTTTTTGGGATACAGTCACTGATGCAAAATAGAATTCAAACAATCACATCCCTACCAAACCAGTCGATCAACGAACAGCAAATTATATTTACCGACCCTGATTTCATGCAAAATCCTAATTGGGGAACTAAATAACATGGACCTCAAATTGTACATATCTAAGGGTCAGGTAGATTACCTACTGGTCCTCGAGTTGAGGCGATGGGTAGCGGGTTAAGTCAGTGAGCGAAAAGAGACAAGAGAATAAGCAGTCAGTGTACAAGTAAAGCATTTTTCATGAAGTGTGAAATTGCACAAGTGATATATATGAAGGAAAATAACCACCTCAAAAGTTTATCGCTTCCAATTCCATATTCAATCAAAGAAATTAAGTCAGTGTAACAAAACCATTCTAAAACGTTTCAGTGTGTTATGGTGGGAAACGATTCTAGACACGTGAGAAAAAGTCCTTCATGCATTTTTAACACGTGCCCCGCTGGGGGCCCCTGGCAAAACACGCCCCGCTGGGGGAGGTTTTCACCCCCTCCGTATATTATTTCCTGGAAAAGCTGAAGCCGATTTACGGACAGCTTCTGAAAGCTCCAACAAGAAGAAGATAAATCACCCGAAACATTTTTCTGTCAGGTCAATATTGAGGTCACCACAGGTCAAGGCAGATTCCATACGCATTCAACAAGGCATTGTAGATTTACCCAATATGTTTTTACTGAGCGGAGCTGGGGCATTCCGGCACAAATCGACCAAGCGATGCACCCTACATCTCAGATTTTGATGAAAATTTGTCCCAGAGCTTGTCCAGGGCGTAGATTACCGCTGTGCTATTTTTACCTTCGTCCGTCCAAGGGTTTACGGGTTATGGCCTCAGGCAGTTTTTGAACTCTATAAAAAGTGTTTTTCCAATAGTAAGGGGAGGAATCCAATCTTCGTGAACAACCATGATGATAATATACAATTATAGAGGCCTGCAATCGTTAAGACCTAAATCAAATTTGATCGTGTCTAAATTGAAAATATTCAATACATTATGTAATTCTAGCGGTGTCCTAGGGTCAGGTCACTTGATTTGATAATGATAGCATTAAAAAGTGATATATTTTCTCCTTGCAAAATTCGATTTCGGGTTTTGGCATTCCGTTGTGAAAAATTGGAAACATTTCATTTTCACAAAATTGATAAATTACATTTTTAAATTGGTGACGCAAGCACAATGCGGCCAAGCATTGTACGATATCCGCACTAGCAGACTTCGATGGGACTTCTTGAAAAGACATCGTGTGGAGTTCGGATTTCGTATATGATCGTTCGGACTTCTACCACAAAGTGTATTTGGGGTCGGAGCTTTCGATCTGTATTTACGGAGCTTCGTCAGCGAATCGGAAGAGCTTCGTCATCCGATTCGCTGAGGAAGCTCTGTAAACACAGATCGAAAGCTCCGACCCCAAACACACTTCGATGGGACTGTTATGGGAATACACTTTTCAGAGATGACCTTCAAAGAATACAATAACTTATAGTATAACTGTATACTCAACTTACTATGTTTTAACATGCACCCCATGGGGGCAAATAATTCTCCCCTGCTGGTTATTTCCGAATAATGCAAAAACGAAATACCACAGAACACAACTTACAGTACTTTATTCCCAATTGGTTACATGCAGCTGTACCAATTTTTTAGGTCAAGTCATGTCAGGTCAAGTAGTAATTTTAGATCAAGCAACCCAACTTCAAAACCCAAAATCACCAGTTTGGAGCGGCGCCAAAAGTACATCTGGCAACTGATCAGTTACAAACTATCATAATTTTATGAGGTCATTAGGGTCGTCTACAAATCTGCTTTCTCGAAATTTTCCAATTATTTACCTAAGAAAGGACAAATTCTTTCCAACCCATGCTAGGTCTATAGTGAAAAATGTTAAGAGCTGACTTTTAGTAAACATGTGATATATGAAACCACGATCTTGACCATTAATTTGAGTTTTTGAACATCTGACCAATCAAAATCCGTGTGAGGTCACATGAGCATACAGTAATTACTCTGCCAATAACTTCGCACCTCATTAGGATAGAGCTTCCATTTTACTTTCTTTGTACCTATCTCGAGATCTTAGGGGGGCGGAAACCCCCTCCTCGTCAAGGCGAAGGTGGCTCAGACCTCCGTCAACGCGCGTCTTAAGAAATGTCAGCAGAACAGGGATGCCGCTCAAAGGGCAGGGCTGGGTTTGAAACATGTCTGATGGAACAGAATAGTACAGGGTGATTGAAAACGGAAACAGTGTAAATATATTGATATCCTTATATATGCTAGATCAAATCCATATACAATTACGCATGTGTGTTCTTTCGAGACTACGTCGTTCGCCTGTAAGAATTTCACGCATGTCATGCATTACAAAGGCGGTGATGATTAGAAGTACGCAATGCTTGGCTATAATGTGCCTGCTGTAGTAGTTTCCAAAATACAATTGAAAAAATTCGAGGAAAAACGTCTCCAATTTTTTCCAAACCATGAACCTATACCTCAAATTCAACTTTGCCAAATACAAAAGTGTAAATTTTGTGTATCATTGTATGAAATTCCATGGCCTGACCCTAGGTCACCAGTTAACTTACGTCTTTATTTTTAAATTTTGAAGTTTGACTCCGCCAAATTATCATTCAGGTCTTATGATTTCCGGGCACGTATGTTTTATTAAAATATCATGATTGGTTTTGGATATACGGCTATTTAAAAAATAGGTTTTGCACCTTATGGAAAACTTCCGGAGGCAACAACTCAGAAACCACTGAAAGGACTAGGTTAAAAATATCACAGCTTGAATCAGGGCCCAATAGAACCTCTTTGACAAAGTTTCATCAAAATCTGAGATGTACGGTGTTCTTTTGATATTGTTTAATCAATTTGTCGTGGAATGTCTCAGCTAGAGAAAACCTTTGAGCAGCATTCGAGTCCTCCATAGTGGCAAATCGAATTATGTATTATATGACCATGCTAGGTCAAATGGGGAAAAATATGACCTCAAGCTAGGTCAGGGCCACATAGTGACCTGGTATACTCATGTTGCAATCAATCCGCTTCCCATGACAAGATAAGCAGAATGAAAGCAAAATGGAAGCTTTATCTCAATTCAGTGTGAGGCTATTGGCAAAATAATCGCTGTATGCTCATGAGACCTCATGCTTATGTGATGTTCATGTGAATTGTAATTTGAGTCATCAGCGTAGCGTACAAAGGTAACGCAAAATCCATGTATTTCTTCCAGAATATGACGGAAAATATCGTTAAACAGGACGTTGAACAGCAAGGCTCCTAGAATTGTACCTTGAAATGTGCCAATAGTGATTGGATGAGGTCTCGAGAGTTTGCCGCCAACTCTAACTCCTTGAGTGTGTCCAGAAAGATAGCTCTTAAACCGACCGGGCGAGCTTCATTTTAGCCGAAGTTTAGTGAAAGTTGTGCCATGGTCCACAACGTCAAAACACCGACTCAAGTCCAAAAGGGTTAGCAAACAAATGTCTGACCTATTCATTGCCGCCAAACTGTCGTCCGTTGCAGTTAAAAGAACTGTAGCAGTAGTGTTGTGAAATGAAACCATGTTGATCACAGCCAAAAACGTATTGGAAGGCAAAAAAGTATTGGATATTTATTTTTTCACATAAGTTGTCCGCTGGTTGTGAAGTACTTTTCTATAAGTTTGCATATCGCTGGAACGATTGTTATGGGTCTGAAATTTGCGGGCTCTGACAGACTACTCTTGTGTCGTGGTATTACCTCGGCTCGTTGCCATCTTGCTGGGACCGTTTCTGTACCAACATTGACGTTTATGATCTGAAGGACATAAAAGTAATGATGACATCAATCGTTATTAAAATTGGGCAATTAGGTTAATTAGGTAGGCTTGCAAGTTCGGCAATCAAAATTAATCAGGACATTCAACGTGACTACAAACGTGATTAAGGACATTACAATGTGATTCGATGACACCGAAACACATTAAAAAATTGTTAAGGGTATATCTCCTACACAGGAGATGTTGTTGGGTAGGGAAGAACTAATTTTCCAGTTCACTCAGCGTAATCGGCGTTAAGTTACGTGTATTTGCATTTACTCTAGGTAGGCGCATGCTAAGTGGGGCAAGGTTTGACTTCTGAAATTAATTTATAACCGTTTCGCTGGCTTTTTTACCGACCCATGGGAAGTGTTTATTTATTTGGTTGTGTTGGAGGATCGCGTTTCGGGGCAATTACTGGCTTTAATTCCAGAAATAGTACTGATGGTGGGAATTCAGCAGTCCTTCGCGTTATGTGCTCACGTGTCTCTCGTCAGATTGTCCTTTAAACTAATAAATTTAAGCGGTTGTATTCTGCTAAATCAGACTTGGATTTAGCTAAACGTCTTTGGCCCATCAGGTCTAGTGCCTCGTCCCACACGGGTGTCGGGTTCGGATTATGTACATACATGTTTAGAAAGCGATTTGCTGAGTGAGGGGGTGGAGTCTGGCAATTTCTGACCAAGGGGGAGGGTTCGGCAAGTTTCGGACGATTTCTGACAAAGGGGCCGGGAGTCTCAGAACACTCCCAATTTCGAATGACATGAAATGTGAATAGTCCATGATAATGGGGTGACCAAAAATTTTGCCCCATCATCGGCAAAGCAATATATATATATATATATATATATATATATATGGGGCGTTCCACGACAGATCGACCAAGGCATGACACCCTCATCTCTCAGATTTGCACCAAAATTGGTACCATAGGTTGTCTGGGCCGTAGAAACAAGATCTGAAAGTTTTAGCTCGATCCATAGTATGGTTACAGAGTTATGGCCTGAGGCAATTTGTGAGGTCACCATAAACATAAATTGTTATCTTGCTGATATCTCAGGGTTGAAGAAATGAAAAATAGACTTTCTATACATCGTTAGAATCGCAATGACCCATAGTTTCCGTTTTTGACGTTTCTTTTTCATTTTGAGCATTCTGTGTAATTGTGACCGGCTGACCTCAGGTCACGTGACCTGCCTTGACCCCTAGATCAATAAAAGTTACTCTTTTTCTGGAATGAAAAGTGAGTTCAATTAGTTGTCTTTGGATATAAAAAAATTCACGATGGGGTTTTTTTCTATAAATGTATCCAATAAGCCCAAATGGTGCAGGTGTTTTGGAAAAAAATTGTAGATCCTGTTTTGTAATACCGCTTTTTGATCCCAAGAACGCATCGGAGAGTCGGGGCCATGTAATGGCTGCGAATAAAAGGCTGAAGAGATAGTTTACTAGTGGTTTTACGGATTCAAGCACTTCCATTACCCCCATGCCCCCTGTTATGGTTCCAAATATTACAGTTTTACCGACCAGTACAATGGGCTCCATCCAGAATGTATGTTCCACCATATTTAAGAGTGAATAACTTATCATCGCTAGTTATTAGCCTTTTGATTACCAGGAAAATGGCATTGACCATTGTAACAGTGCTCACTTGGTCTCGTTTTGCTCGCTACCATCTCATCGTCCGGGACGGTGTTATGCCACGGCGATTGGGCACGGTCCTATGCAAACGGAGTCTGTCCTATGCAAACGGAGTCGAGGTAGCTCACAGATGATAGTCTGGGGAGGTTACCCGAGAAGGGAGATCGAGTAAAGCCAGGGATGCATGTCAAGAAACGTCTGGTGGTTGGACTGGGGTAGACTATTATTGTCCAGTGACAGTGTGTGGCCAAGGGAAGGTGCTCGCGTGCGTCGCGCGTCACAGTGAACAGGAAAGAAGGATGGTGCGTCATATTTGCTGTGATCCCTACAAGAAACACAAATGTCAAGTATCGAAAAATTTGAGAATTGTTTCGGAGAGTCTCGCTGACTTAGTCCAGGACAAACGTGTTGAAAAGGGAGCGCTACTATGCATGGGCTGTCGTGTCAGGCTCACTAAAGACCCAAGAAGCCTTCCACGGGAAGAAACTGTTAGTGCCACTTGTGTTGAAGATACTTCTGGATCAGGAACCGAAAATTCTTCTGAGATAAGCGAGCCAGCGTGCGACCTGAGCAAGGAAGACACAGGGCGTGTTCTTCCTATGCTTGGAATATCGCCCCTTCGAACAAGTGAGTAGCTATTGCATTATCTTTCCACGGGTATACATGAATAGAAGTATAGGTAACAATGCTATAAATACCTGCTGCGTTTATTGCCTCCACTGCTCTTAAACCAAAGATCCAATTATGAATCATTCTTAGAGAGCCACGAAAATAAAAATGGACTGCACACTTGGAACGAATCATGGCGTGCATTATAGCAAAGCGAGAAAGGGTCAATCAGTTCCACCATGGCTCTTATACTTTACAGTTGGCTATTGTAATAATTTAGTGAAAGCTGAAATATCCATGGCAGTTATTTGCTGTGTTGCGTGCCTGACCGTGGTACTACAGTAGAATGTATGTAATTTTTACTTTTTCCCCCAGAGGGGCTGAGACCAGAACAAAGACGGTCGAAAGGATCGGACAAACTGAGCCGCGTAACGAAAACTCTGAAGAGGAAGTTTGAACGGACGCTAGATGTAGATCTCCCTTCACCCTCTGGGTCACCTGCGAAGAGACAGAAAATACTCGAAGAGGAAAACGCGAGGTAGGTGAATTGTTGTGCATTGAAATATAAATTTAAAGTCTGATATTTGTTGTTGTTTGATTTTTGCATGTTTTTAATTTGTTTTATGAAAGAAGAGGTCCAAGAGATTGCTACATTTCAACATATCATATCTAATTGAGGTTAATAGAAAGCATAAACAAGCCCATCATAAAACTGAATTATTAATTCAGCATGACGGTTAACGTTTAGGCTTTCGGCTTCACGCAAATTATGATTAACAAAAGTTGTAAAATCGTCTTCTCATTTGCAGGTTTCATCAAATGATGAATGAGCTGAGGCTGGCGTTTCAAAACGCCACAAGCTACAGGAGGAAACTCTCAATTCTGACAGTGTCGCCTTATGGCCAGGATCGCACAGCTGAGTTTTTTCAAGCCTCTAAGTACATGGTCAAAATGAGCCGCCAGCTAAAAAAAAACCCATGGTGTGTTTTCTGAACCACAGCCAGTGCCAAAGGGTATCCATATTACTGACGAGGACAAGTCGAAGGTAAAGGACTTTTTTGAATCTGACAAAGTGAGCCGGATGTGCCCTGGAAAAAGTGATTTTGTCGTTGTGAGAAATCCGGATGGCACTAAGGCAAAAGTGCAAAAAAGGCTTGTGCTAGGAAACCTGCAGGAGATTTACGCCTCCTTCAAACAAGATTCCACTAATCCGAAAATAGGGTTCTCTAGCTTCGCTAAACTCCGCCCGAAAAACTGTGTGTTGGCTGGTGGCAGCGGTACCCACTCTGTCTGCGTCTGTACCCGCCATCAAAACCCAAAACTTATCACATCAGCTCTGGGCTTACAAGGCCTCACCTACCATGACTTGTTTGATTATGCAGTATGTGACGCGAACAACCGAGACTGCATGATGCAGAACTGTATGGACTGCCCAGGTGAGAAAGGCGTTATTATGTTTCTGAGGCATGCACTGGGTGAAGAGTCAGAAGATGCATCGGACTCTGATTATGATGAAGAACTAGACAGTGAGGTACGTTACAGCCAGTGGGTGAGCACAGACAGGTGTACGTTGAAGGATATTGTAGAAACTAAGGAAGAGTGCATGAGGACCTTAAGTCAGCAGATAGTGGATCTCACGAAACACCACTATATATCAAAACATCAAAGTGAGTATTTCTCCACGTTGAAGGCCACGATTGAAAATGGAGAGGTAGTTGTACAGGGAGATTTTTCTGAAAATTATTCTTTCTCTGTTCAGGATGCACCACAAGGCTTTTACTGGGAATCATCTCAGTGTTCACTTCATCCTTTCGTGGCCTATTGGACAGAAAATGGAGCTTCACACCATCAGAGCTTTTGCTTTGTCTCGGACAGTATCAAACATGACACAAACATGGTGCACGCTTTCGTAAAACGGCTCATTCCGGAACTACGCTCCCTGGTACCCAACATGAAGAAAATATACTACTTTAGTGATGGCTGTGCGGCGCAGTACAAGAACAGGAAAAATTTTGCTAACGTATGCTGTCATGAGGCTGATTTTGGAATTCCATGCGAGTGGCATTTCTTCGCCACTTCACACGGCAAGGGTGCCTGTGATGGCATAGGAGGGACCGCCAAACGAGCTGCGTACCACGAGAGCCTCAGGCGTCCCTTTTCGAATCAGATCCTAACAGCGGAGGCACTATTTGACTATTTGGACAAACAGTTTGTCAGCGTCGTGAAATTTATTTTTGTAAACTCAGAAGAGGTAAAAGACATTGCAGCCGGGTTACAAGAGCGTTTTGCATCAGCAGTGACGGTGAAGGGCACACAGGGATTTCATAAGTTTGCACCTGTGGATGTTAGGACATTGACCGCGCATGAACTGTCAACTGACATCGGCTGTCGTGTAAAAATCTGCAAGTGATGTGTTTGCATGAAGAACCCTCAGTATGAAGCAAAATTAGAATAATATATGTCTGTAATTGTTCGCTCATTTTGTCATGAATGCTAGTATAATAGTGACGTCCCAAATGTATATTTTTTGCAAGCTTGTCGCTATTTTTAGGATGCCCAATCGCATACCGCATTAAGCCATGTTGTGTTTGTATTGAACGTTTAGCCAGTAAACGTAGCTTAGCGCATCCCTTGATTCTAAAGTTTGGCCATATTGTCACAATATAAGGTCATTGAGTACTTTGTGCATCCTTTCATTATCATGTTTTGTACGGGCCAACATCCCGTGGTATTTCCATGGAGCCTCTCATTTCGATCGGCTATGCAATGTTGGTTGACTTATACATATCTGTAAAAAATGATGACAGAGAAATAAATCCGTGACCACCTATGAACCCTAGACTCTTCGGAATTTTCTCTAGTTAAGAGCAGTACGCAGGATCAATGCTAGAGAGAAAAGTCTAGCTCAGCATGCACAAGTGCCACAGCTATCGTGGAATGTCCCGCAGGTAAACTTATTATAGATAATTGGAAACATAATTAGGGGGCAAGGGGGTAATGGAAGTGCTTGAATCCGTAAAACCACTGGAAAACCATCTCTTCAGCCTTTTATTAGCAACCATTACATTGGTTCGACTCTCTGATGCGTTTTTGGGCTCAAAAAGCGGTATTACAAAACAGGAACTACAATTTTTTCCAAAACATCTGCACCATTTGGGCTTATTGGATACATTTATAGAAAAAAACCCAATCGTGAATTTTTGTCTATCCAAAGACAATTGCTTGAAATCACTTTTTATCCCATAAAAAGAATAACTTTTATTGATCTAGGGGTCAAGGCAGGTCACGTGACCCGAGGTCACCGGGTCAAAATTACAAAAATGCCCCGAAATGAAAAACAAACATCAGAAACGGAAACTATGGGTCATTGCAATTCTAACGATGTATAGAAAGTCTATTTTTCTTTACTCCAACCCTGAGATATCAGCAAGAGAACAATTGATGTTTATGGTGACCTCACAAGTTGCCTCAGGCCATAACTCTGTAACCGTACCATGAATCGAGCTAAAACTTTTAGATCTTGTTTCTACGGCTCAGACAACCTAGTGTACCAATTTTGGTGCAAATCAGAGGGATGAGGGTGTCATTTTGCATTTTTTTGGTCGTTTTGTGGTGGAATGCCCCATATATATATATATATATATATATATATATATATATATATATATATATATATATATATATATATATATATCTTCCGAGATATTATATTAGTGGAACCAAATGACCTCATCATATCATAAAAGTTTGGAGCTGATCCGTTGACAGATGTTGCTTTGACGCCGCTTTTAAACTCGTGCTATTTTTTTTTAGGTTGGGTCCCTTGATCTTGAATAGCTCCCTCACCTGACATGATATGGCCTAAAAAATGTCAGATGCCTGAAATCGGTCAGGGATTACGGATAAGGTACTGAAAGAAGCGTTTTTCTGCGTTTCTTCATTTCTGCGTTATTTGGGAGAAAAACCAGGAGAATGGGCGAGATTCGTCCCCGCCCAGATGGACGCACGTTAAGCTACGAGTGGATAGAAATAAGGCGACGTGCCACGAATATAAAACAAAATTTTGGAGATAATCTGGATATGGTTTACCTCAATATCAATGTCGCTTGGGTCAGTGTAGATACTATTATACTTTTGAAAAGTGTGAACGGGTATTAACAACAAAGTCTTATCTATATTCCACACGTTGTCATACTTGGGACTGATCAGTTCTCTCCTTGCAAGAGCTAAGGAATAGGTTGGAAATATTTGAAACACTGACGCATTGATTTATCGCCTAAGCTATTGGTACGCAGATTATCCACCCACACTCCTGGCCACACGATTAGCTAATCAGTGAGGGTAGTATCCAGGACTGTCACCAGCAGAGATGGCCTGCGTTACGTCACGAAATTACTTTTCCGTAGCCGTAGCTCTGGAAATGGAACGTAGCGTAGCTGGGCGAATTGCGTAGCGTACTACAACAAAATTTAGCGCATCGTAGCGTACTACGAAAAAAATTCCGTCATATATGTATATAACTTCCCGTGATCTCGATCGCGGTACCAAGAATTCTTGGTAACAATTTGCTTTAATTCGGGATTTGAAATAGAAGTGAAAGTATTTGAAACATTAACGACCAAGCAATTTCCTTAAAATTACTAACTTTAAACAATTTCACGAGAGATGCACCAAACCGCTGTCAATTAACACGCGCCCCGCTGGGGGGGCGAAATTCGCCCTGGTTTTCCCCAGATAGCTCAAAAACAAAGAGACGCAGAACAACGAAACTTACAGTACCTTACCCTGATTAATTTTACACATCTGACCAAATTTTTGAGTTTAGGTCATGTCAGGTCAAGGAGGTATTCAAGGTCAAGTGACCCAGCCTCAAAACCTAAAATCATGAGTTTGAAGCGGTGCCCAGGGAACATCAGCGAACCGATCAGTTTAAACCTTCCACAATATGATGAGGTAATTAGGGTCTACAAAGCTGCTATCTCGGAATTTTGATATTGTTGACCCAAGGTGGGGTCAAATTTTTGGTCATCCCATTATAAGTCCTTCTATATATATATATATATATATATATATATATATATATATATATATATATATTAGTATAGTATGGGAGCAGGTTTTGGTTCACACATTCTTGATTAAAGATGACAGCGTGTTTGGCATTTGTCAGTTTTCTATTCAGTGTTTCGATTTTCCTTATTAGTTTTCTCTGCTCGTTGGATGGAAACTCAGATAATAGTTTACCAAATGATACATTTCGCGACGTTTCGTCAATCACATTAACATCTTCGGGCATATCAATTGGTACAAATACATAAATGCATACAAAATACACTCATCTACTTTCGGATCGTCTCGATATAACTAGCTCTTAATTCTTAAACAGCATGGACAAATCTTAGTTTAAAATTTCATGCTGATAGCTCATGAGGGCACCATCAAGAAAAAGACACGATACTGGTTTTTAAAATTAAACTTACATACATATTCTAACATATTTCTAAACACTTTTATTTAGGGCAATCCTTTGTCACTTATGCTACCTACCTTTACGCACACTTATCTTAACCTAGGCCCCAGGGGTATACTGAACAGCTTGAAACTCTGAAGAACAAGTTAGAGGAGGTCTCTGAACTCCATTTCACGACGGAAACAAGTGTTGAGCACAAGATGCCTTACCTCGATGTGCTGGTGGATGCCACCAATGCTGAATACACAACACAAGTGTACCGTAAAGAGACAAATACAGGTCATTGCCTCAACGGTAAAAGTGAGTGCCCACAGCGGTATAAAGACAGCGTGATAAGAGCGTACGTCCATCGTGCGCTCACCCATTGCTCGTCATGGGCGCTTATACACCAAGAGCTGAACCGGATCAGAAGTGTTCTAGCTTCAAACAACTATGAGAAAGCCAACATAGAAGATATAATTTCCAAACAACTTAACAAGTACCATCAGCAAAAACCAGATAATGAAACCAACAAAGGAAACGACATCAGGATTTTCTACCAAAACATTATGACAACCCAATATAAAAAGAAGAGAAGACCCTGCAGGATATCGTCATCAAAAACTGCAAACCCAAAAACCCAGAGCACAAGATCAGCCTGGTAATATTTTATAAAAGCCCAAAAATCTCAAGTCTAGTCATGAAGAACAACCTGTCCGAGAAGAACTCGAAATTAAAAGCCATCAACATAGTCTACCAATTTAAATGCCCATTTGGTGACTGCGCGCACCGTCCAGAGCGTAGCTATGTTGGTTACACAACGACGAGCTTCTCAAGGAGGATGACTATGCACTTGCAAGAAGGCGCTCCACAGAAACATCTAAGACAAGACCACGACAAGACCCTGACAAGAACCATCCTCGTCGATAATACAGACATCCTCACTCGCTGCCAAGACAAAAAGAAGCTGCAGGTTCTGGAGTCCGTATTCATCCACGATCTCAGCCCGACCATCAATCGGCAGATGAATCAAATATCCACATTATCATTATTCGATGGCGCCCCCCTGGGGCCTAGGTTAAGATAAGTGTGCGTAAAGGTAGGTAGCATAAGTGACAAAGGATTGCCCTAAATAAAAGTGTTTAGAAATATGTTAGAATATGTATGTAAGTTTAATTTTAAAAACCAGTATCGTGTCTTTTTCTTGATGGTGCCCTCATGAGCTATCAGCATGAAATTTTAAACTAAGATTTGTCCATGCTGTTTAAGAATTAAGAGCTAGTTATATCGAGACGATCCGAAAGTAGATGAGTGTATTTTGTATGCATTTATGTATTTGTACCAATTGATATGCCCGAAGATGTTAATGTGATTGACGAAACGTCGCGAAATGTATCATTTGGTAAACTATTATCTGAGTTTCCATCCAACGAGCAGAGAAAACTAATAAGGAAAATCGAACCACTGAATAGAAAACTGACAAATGCCAAACACGCTGTCATCTTTAATCAAGAATATATATATATATATATATATATATATATATATATATATATATATATATATATTAGTATAAGACGGAAGCAAGTTATTATTAATACAGTAAAACATAAAACAAATTAATAAAACTATATTGGTACGCAGATTATCCACCCACACTCCTGGCCACACGATCAGCTAATAAAACAAATAAAACAAACGCTAGCGGACAACAGCTACGACATCGCATTTATAGACCAACAAATCAACAACACTCTGAACAAATACTTAACAGCAACAGCAGCAAAAGACCAAACAAACACCATCAACATCTTCTATAGAAGCCAAATGACAGCAGGCTACGAGACCGAAGAAAAGGTGCTAAAAAGGATAATCGCAAAGAACTGCAAGCCAACCGATCCCGAGGCAAACATCAAGCTGCAAGTTTATTACCAGAGCCCGTCAACTTCATCCCTGGTAATGAAGAACAACATGGCGGAGGACAAATCGGCACTGAAACAAACAAACGTCGTGTACCAATATAAATGTCAGATAGGAGACTGTGCACTCCTCCCAAACAGTGATTATATTGGGTACACGACAACAACGCTATCAAGAAGACTCACAATGCACCTGCAGAGTGGAGCACCATCCTCCCACACCCTGGAAGAACATCACAGGCGACTGACCAGGCAGCAATTGGTAGAGAACACCACCATCATTGGACGAGCTCGGGACGTCCGACGCCTGGCGGCACTAGAAGCCGTGTGCATCAGGGAGCGCGACCCACTGATCAATAAACAACAGAACGCCAGGGGAACGCTCCTACTTTTTGAGGGGCCTCGGCTATCATAGAGTAGCCCCTCCCCCTCACGTGTACTTTCATTGTAACGCTTAGAGTGTATTATGAATTTTGTCCTTGTCTCGTAATGTAAAGCTTTCCTTTCAGACAATTTATTCATCTTGACAATCTAATCAATCTCTGTGGTGTTAATCGTGTTGCATGTTTATTTGCCGCAATGTGAAGTGATTAGTGCTCATATGCATGGGATCTTGTGCGAGACATCAAAAATTCAAACCTTAAATTTTTTAACTACTATTCAACGTACCTCAGTCTTGAAAAGTATTTGACTTCTTTCTGGAGGGGAGCCGTAAATTTTATATTGGAGCATCAAGACACACTAAATAACATTATCAAAGATACACTTAAAAAAAACGTAATCCTCTTCCTCCTCCTCCTTTAAATGTTTATGTGAGATAAATGAAACCGGTCGACTTTAGGTGCGTTTTTACTTCAATTTTCTTTAATATGACATGAATATCGGAACAATTTTACACCAACATGGCATAGAAAACCGAAAACTCATCAGGAACATTGAAACCCCAGAAAAAAAACTACAAAAAGCCAAAGCTGCGGTGACGTTCAACCAGCACTGTATTAATATATATATATATATGTTGTGTTCATAGTGACAAATATAAGTTACAATGATGTTTAGGCGAATTTCAAAAACTAAATTTATAAAAACATTATATTGCACCACATAAACGCGTTTCGTATTCACTTCATCAGTATGCAGCACAATACTGATTGAGTATTGTGCTGCATACTGATGAAGTGAATACGAAACGCGTTTATGTGGTGCAATATAATGTTTTTATAAATTTAGTTTTTGAAATTCGCCTAAACATCATTGTAACTTATATATATATATATATATATATATATATATATATATATATATATATATATATAAGGTGAAAAATAGAATGGGCTTGTTTTCAGTAAATACTGGATAGATAAAGCTGAAAATCCTCAAACCGTCTATTCATACCACATTCTTGACCATAGATAGAGTGGGATGATAATATGTCAAATTCGGAATTTCCAACAAAGCATTTGGGAAAGCATTCAGTGGACAATTTTAGACCACTTGACACTTAAGACCGATTTATTCCTTCCTAAAAACCCCCTACTAAGCAAGAATTCCAAAAACGCTGTTTTCGCAGTATAATCCTTCACCGCCTGGTGAGACCGACTGGGGTTCCCCTCTGTTTTTCGCAAATAAGTTCAAACGTATCTAAATAAGAGGCGCGTCGCCTTTCACACTCTTAGAACAATCAATTCGAGGGCTTCTGGCAAAAATTTGATATCAGGTCAGGTCAGGACATTGAGTTATGACGTCATTTAAAAACCAATGTAAGGGAATTTTCTTCTGCTACGAGGAGGGTGACGAAACTAGGGTGTATATCGGTTTCTAGAAGAGCTATGACAGTTTTCTAGCCATCATTGGAAAGTTCTTTGAAATATAAATCGGCATGCTGCCAATTTTTTTAGGTCAGGTCAACAGCAAGGTCACCAGAGGTCATCAAATGTCACAGTTTTCGAGTTTGTATTCTTCACCTTTTGAGTATGACAGGATAGAGCCATACATTTTTTAATTATAGTTAGGATCATAGTCATGATTTGAATTATTTGGAAGAAAACATTTAAAGGTCTTTACTTGACCTTGACCCTAGGTTATCGTCAGGTCAGGATTACCATGTGACCTTGCAAGGTCACGCCGCGTATCGTTTGAATGCTTGGACCAAGACAAACCTATTGATGCTGGCGATGGAGCGAAAGGTCTATACCTGGGCAACCTGCCAATAGAACGACAGTGCGGGAGGGTGGATTTCATGCTCAGGAAGCTGCAGAGGAAGCAGTTGCCCGCTCGATGATCCTTGCAAGAGCAGGGGAGCTGCGGGAGGGCAAAGTCTCCGAGTTTAGGTATTTTAATGACTAGGTGCAATGAAAGAAGCAAGTGAAGCTGGAATGGCGGGAGCAGACCAAAGGGAAGCCCGCCATGGGTGCCGAAGGCGGCAGCCGGTCGCCCACACAAAGGAGACGAAGTAACTGGATATGCTGAACATACTGAAGGCGGGTGGTGGACCCTTCATGGACGCAGGTCAGGTGAAGGAGTACGTAGACCAGCCGGACCAGAAGGAGAAGCAAAAAAGGATGAAGAGGAAGCTACAGTTCGCGAGGGAGAGCTCCACCACCCTGCCCAGCGTCGATCCACTTTTCAGGATCCAGATCACTCTTCCCAACAATAGGAGGCGAGAAAAGACTACCAGGGAATTCGCCAAGTGTTTGATGGCTTTCCCTGGGCAAAAAAGTCGAGCCCACGACTGTCGAATGCAGCCTGTTCAAGTCCTCTCTCCGGAGCTAAGGACCTTAGCGCGATTTTCCCGTTTGCATTGATGGGAGGAAAAGTGTCCACACAATGTAGATAGAAAAAACATTATTCATGGGGACCTGTGGGAAATAAAACTCTCAGCCACGATGAGTAAGTGGGGGATTAAACTTCCCTGGGAGTAGCTCTTCTCTAGACCTCGGGTTTCGAACATCGCCTGCAGCACATGAAAGAAAACTGAAAACATCGCCTGATTTCGCTAAAATAAGAACAAAAAGCATGAATCGTGGGCGACCTGGGCTCAGGTATTTCACGTTGCCAGTGTAGGAGCTGCACCTCTTCCTTTTATTGTCCCAATAAATACGGTAACATTACCAACTTGCTTGATTTACCACACTGACGATCGTCATCATGGTGCGTCGCACCGGTGGGAACAAGTGGCTGTACGCCATCTGAGACTTACGAGCCTGGTCTCGAATAACATTTCAGGGGAGAGGTGGTAAAACTCAGACTGAATATGAGAATCTTATTTTTGGACGTTTACATCCGCAGTGCACAGTGCAAAGCGCAGTGCAGTGCATTGTGTTGCTTCTCCTTCTCTTTCAGGTCCGGCTGGTCTACGTACTCCTTCACCTGACCTGCGTCCATGAAGGCTCCACCACCCGCCTTCAGTATGTTCAGCATATCCAGTTACTTCGTCTCCTTTGTCTGGGCGACCAGCTGCCGCCTTCGGCACCCGTGGCGGGCTTCCCTTTGGTCTGCTCCCGCCATTCCAGCTTCACTTGCTTCTTTCATTGCACCTAGTCATTAAAATACCTAAACTCGGAGACTTTGCCCTCCCGCAGCTCCTCTGCTCTTGCAAGGATCATCGAGCGGACAACTGCTTCCCCTGCAGCTTCCTGAGCATGAAATCCACCCTCCCGCACTGTCGTTCTATTGGCAGGTTGCCCAGGTATAGACCTTTCGCTCCATCGCCAGCATCAATAGGTTTGTCTTGGTCCAAGGATTCAAACGATACGCGGCATGACCTTGTAAGTTCACATGGTAATCCTGACATGACGATAACCTAGGGTCAAGGTCAAGTAAAGACCTTTAAATGTTTTCTTCCAAATAATTCAAATCATGACTATGATCCTAACTATAATTAAAAAATGTATGGCTCTATCGTGTCACACTCAAAAGGTGAAGAATACAAACTCGGAAACTGTGACATTTGATGAACTCTGGTGACCTTGCTGTTGACCTGACCTAAAAAATTGACCCCATGCCGATTTATATTTAAAAAAGCTTTCCAATGATGGCTAGAACACTGTCATAGCTCTTCTAAAAACCGATATACACCCTAGTTTCGTCACCCTCCTCGTAGAAGAAAATTCCCTTACGTCGGTTTTTAAATGACGTCATAACTCAATGACCTGATCTGACCTGATATCAAATTTTTGCCAGAAGCCCTCAAATTGATTCTTCTAAGAGTGTGGAAGGCGACACGCCTCTTATTTAGATACGTTTGAACTTATTTGCGAAAAACAGAGGGGAACCCCAGTCGGTCTCACCAGGCAGTGAAGGGTTATACTGCGAAAACAGTGTTTTGTAATTCTTGCTTAGTAGGGGTTTTTGGAAGGAATAAATCGGTCTTAAGTGTCAAGTGGTCTAAAATTGTCCACAGAATGCTTTCCCAAATGCTTTGTTGGAAATTCCAAATTTGACATAATATCATCCCCCTCTACCATAAAGTTGAGATTTTTGAGCATCTGACCTGTCAAAAGGTCATGTCAGGTCACGGAAGCATAGAGTGATTGTTTTGCCAAGAACTTCTCACTGAATTGAGATTAAAGTTCCCATTCTGCTTGCATTGTGCTTATATTGTCACGGGGAGTCGATTGATATGCAACATGACCATACCAGGTCGCTCTGTGACCCTGACCTAGCTCGAGGTCAGGTCATTTCGCCTATTTGACCTAGCAAGATCATATCATACATAATTCGATTCGCTGCGATAAGAGGAATCCAATGATTCATTACGATTTGCTCTAGCTCACCTGAGGGCAGATCTAGAGAGAGAAACGCACACTGCACTGTTGTAAGCCTATGGAACGTTATGCGGACCTCAATATTGACCTGACATAAAATTTTTCGTATAAAATCTCTTCGTCGTGTCAAGAGCTTTCGAACGCCGCCCGTAATTTTCCTTTAGCTTTCGTGGGGAATGAGATATGGAGGGGGCGAGAAACGCCCCTCCCCCATCGGGGCGCGCCATGCCAGGGACCCCAGCGGGGCGCGTGTTAAGATCGGGCCTTTTGTGTGGGTAGTGTAAATCACAGACACATTATTGGGCCTATACAAACTAGAAGTCGTTTGATTTATATTTCTAAATTTGTCTTTTCAACTGGTGAAAAGAATTCCCGACCTTTGACCACACACATTTCACTTCAAAAGATCTTTGTTTATCAAAACGCAACTGTTGACAAAGTGTGTGAAACCAGCGACCGGAGAATGCCCCCGCGCTATGTCTATCTGAATGAGTACGTGGGGCACTTTTGGTTCAGGATATTCGGTTTGGAAGAAAAGAAATGTTATTTTATCTCATAGTAGAGCTTATATTTGCTCTCAATGGGTGAACAAAATTTGAATATCCTAGTACAATATACTTTTACCGTACCCGTAGCTAAAATACCGTAATTCCGTAGTCGATGAAATATAGCGTAGCGTAATTCCGTAGCGTAGTTTTGGCCCAAATAGAATCGTAACGTAGCGTAATTCGGTAACATAACGTAGCGTAGGCCATCTCTGGTCACCAGGGGCGTGGGTTTCCAAAATAATTCGGAATGCCCGAATTTGAAACAATGTCAATACCCAACATATAAAAATATTTCTCACGATGTAATCGTTGATGTAGTCTTCACATACGACTCTTCGGACGATGTAAATCAATGTCCAGCTCCCAAAATGCAGACAAATAGAATTTCAAACGACATTTTAACACTGATTTTACTTTTCTTGCAGGTAACCGTCCCGGCAGCTCAATTGGTAGAGCGATGGGCTCCGGCCCGCTGCTCAGAAACATGCAGTGGCAGTGCATATCCAGGCTTGGGATCGGTTCCCCTGAGACACCCCGGCGCTCAATAATTTACCCGACGTAGGTCAGCTGGCAAGATGAGGGAGTGACTTGAGCGGGGCGGTCGTCCCTGTGCTTTATGGGACCTTAAACTTTGGCTTCTAAACTAACTTTTCATTGTGGGAGTTGCTCGTTCGAGTGGTGGGGTCCGGGTCTCCCTGACAAGTCCCTTGATGACTTTAGTGAGACTCCGACTCCAACAGTCGAACTGGGAACAATTTGGATACAATTTATAAAACAACGTACAACCCCAGATATGTATATATATATATATATATATATATATATATATATATATATATATATATATATATATATATCTTACCTCGGGCTCCTACCTCTTAAAAGTGGAAAAACAATTATTCACTCGCTGTACCTTCTCGCGACTTCCCTTAGCTTCTCAAAATGTATGATGCATTTTGCATTTTGCAAAGCAGCACGACAAGCAAATGATAATCACTTTTGGCTAATTTAACAAATCAAAGAAATGATTGTTTCTACCTGCTTGAAAGCATTTGCCTCACAAACCAGCACCTATTTATCATTCCTACTACGAAAGGAAGCGTCATTGCTCTAGGGAAAGCAAAGCGAATCGATAATTGCAGCTACCGCGCACACTCACACTACGCGAAAAAGACATTTGACCATGCTCCAAATTGCAGGTTTATCAGTGGAAGAACAAAATCCCTTTCATCATATTATAGATGGATTTTTTTTTCGTTCCCTTCCCGGGAACATTTTGTGTTAGTAGCTTAGTCGCATTCATACAGCGCACTCACACTATGTACAGAGCGGAAGTTTTCCATTTGCCAGCACCCTAACGGGACAGCGGCACCGCACTCGGCGGGCCATAGGCTGCTCCGGTCTCCCCGAGCCACAGCGCCCGGCACAGGCCGAGCCCTCACATGAGGGCCGCGGGCGGGAGACCACACCGGTGTATCACTTGTAAAGGCCGATCTGGCCCGTGCACCCACAAACAGGGACGCCGGCTAGCACGACGTTGATTCCACAGCTGCGGCGCGCACTCCCCAGTGTACCGCTATTTCCTGGGTAGGAGGCGGCCGCGGAAAAGGCTGCCACATGTCAGCCTTGATCCAGGGGCCTTCCACACCCAAGCGTGGCGCCTTTGCCAGCTGCGCCACGGGGGTGGCATAATAGATGGGTTCATGGACGCCATTACAGAGCTACGACGACTGAATTTCACAATCAAACTTGCAGTTCTCTGTTGTATATTACTGCGCGTGTTGAGGGCAAAGTTGGCACACCCAGGAAAAACGATTAAGGCTCACCAAATGGTCGTATCTTCATTTCAACATGTTTGAGGGAGTAACGGAGTCCTCTCCAAGTTTTCCAATTGATGCCCTTTGAGAACGTAGTGTCCTTGCCGGATAGATATAATCCGTTTAGGTTTGCTTGGTGGCAAGCCTTATACCACCAGGCCCCTTCCCAGTGCGCCGCACAATTGTTCGGATCCGGATCATTATTTCTGTCTTTCGTTGTGTACCCCATGCCCGAGTGGTAAAGGAGGCTGTCCCCGGCGTCTCCAGAGTAGGTAGCTACATTCAGCCTATATTGATCTTCTTCAGAGCCGATGTTGAACGTCTGGTACAGGGCGTAGCGCTCTTCCCCTTCAAAGTCCTCCAAGTCGACGCGCAGCTGGTATTGTCTGTCCAGAGCTGTAGTCAGTTTAGTCATATTTTCCAGACCCCACCAGAATTCACCTTCCAGCCTGCCGAACCCCTGTTTGTAGTCCTGCCAGCCCCTGTAGAAGTCCTCCCGTGGCAGGATGTCGGCGCGCCGCTGGATCACCGTCCAGCCGCCGCCGTCCGTCTGCTGGTCACAGTAGGCCGGCACCGACTGGCCCAGGCCCAAGCTGATGTTGTACACACCGCTGGGGTAGCTGGCCGCCAGGTCGCTGCAGTCTCTGGGGAGAGTGGTGACCGGTGGACCGGTGAGAGTCTTGACCGAAAGCTCTTCGTAGCCGCTCGCTAGCTTCGCTAAAATATTCTTCAGCTCAGTCAGAGACGCGTTCTGTGCGGAGAGTGCCGACCGAAGCTGAGAGGACAGCTCAGAGCCCGCCTGCCGCTGCTGGTTCGAGAGTTCAGAGATGCTCTGTCGTACCTCTGCAGATATTTCCGAAACTCTCTCCTCCAGTTGAGAGGACAGCCCGGAGCCCGCCTGCCGCTGCTGGTTCGAGAGTTCGGAGATGCTCTGTCGTACCTCTGCAGATATTTCCGAAACTCTCTCCTCCAGTTGAGAGGACAGCCCGGAGCCCGCCTGCCGCTGCTGGTTCGAAAGTTCGGAGATGCTCTGCCGTACCTCTGCAGATAATGTCGAAACTCTCTGCTCCAGTCGAGAGGACAGCTCAGAGGAACTCTGATTCAGCTGAGCCGAAAGAGTTGAACTACTCTGCTCTAACTGTGCAGATAACGTAGAATTGACGCGCGTGGCGACTGTAGAACTGACTTCATCCAGCTGGGAGGAGAGATCAGAGATGTTATCCCGTAGCTCTGCAGCGACTGCTGAAACCTTCTTTTCAAGTTGAGAGGAGAGCTCAGAAACTCTCTGCTCCAGCTGAGAGGACAGCTCAGAGCCCGTCTGCCGCTGCTGGTTCGAGAGTTCAGAGATGCTCTGCCGTACCTCAGCAGAGATTGTCGAAACTCTATCCTCCAGCTGAGAGGACAGCTCAGAGCCCGTCTGCCGCTGCTGGTTCGAGAGTTCAGAGATGCTTTGTCGTACCTCAGCAGAGATTGTCGAAACTCTATCCTCCAGCTGAGAGGACAGCTCAGAGCCCGTCTGCCGCTGCTGGTTCGAGAGTTCAGAGATGCTCTGCTGTACCTCTGCAGATATTTCTGAAACTCTCTCCTCTAGTTGAGAGGACAGCCCAGATATATTCTGCTCTAGCTGAGAACTTCGTCTTTCTTGTTGTTCACTTAGCTCCGCCAGAGACGAGGTGATGGTAGATTGGGTTATCTCCGTCATCAACAACAGCAATTCCTCAACAATACTGCTGGAGCCAGTCGCTGATGATTTCGTCTTGGCCGTCGGTGAAACTTGCTGCTGATATGTTGACTGCTGCGTGACGGCCGCATCTGAAATGCTACTTCCCACTGCCAGGATCATACAAGATCCTGTCATCAGAAACCGGCACCAGTTGAGCTTCGTCATCCTCGCCCAAGTAGCAAGCTGGCGCGTAATGGATATAGAGCGAAGATATGTAAATGTCGGTGTGCTAAGCCCTGCTGTCACAAGCAGCTTTGGACTCCAACTGCCTGTCTGAAGTCTTCTGTTTATGTATATCAGGCATTGTGTCGAGATGGTGTTTACATGACGTCACTTGTGTTCCCGACGCTTCTGCGCACTGGCGGATCCCGAGCTCGACTTGGGGGGAGTGGGCTTACATTTTGTTGAATGAGGGAAGGAGTTTGAGCCCAACCAGCTTTCTTGGGCGGAAAATACTGGCGACTGCGGTTGTAGGGGGTCGCGAAAGGGTACCAGCGAACTTCACCAGCTTAACATACAATTGCATTTTTCGCACTGATTCTTAAAGGTTTCACCCTCATCGGACCAATAAGGGGAATGGTCCCGCAGATCGTATGGGTGATTCAGTGACCCAGGTTATCCTTCGCAAGTTAGTTTGATACCGATTTGTGTTAAAAACTGCATAATTTTTGGACTGCAGCCATTGCTTCAATATAAAATCGAAACACAGAAATCCCTCTCAAGTCGGTCAATCAACGACGAGCAAATAACTTTGTTTACCCCGAGTTCATACACACTCCTTATTTGGGAAATACCCAACGGCCCATGAGTTAACACGATGAACAGCGGGGAAGGGCTATCTGCGAATAGAACCGACAGACTAAGCAGCCAAAATGCAACAAATGCATTTCTCATGAGATGAAATTGCATTGGTGGTATACATGAAGGAAAGCTGGAACCTGAAAAGATTATATATTCCAATTTCGTATTCAGTCAAATTATTTAATTCAGTGCAACCAACAATACACGTGCGCTACATAGCCTTACGAGTTTTGTGCGCTCGAAAGCCCACATGACTAACTCAGTGCAAGCAAAGATTCTAGAACGTCTGCGTGATACCATGGGAACAATTTTAGAAACGTGGGAATATTTTCGTGCGATTTAAAGCTAAAAGTGGATAGAGGCGAGAATACTTTTAGGTACCCCAACCAAAGCAAAATACCAAACAATCGGATAAGTCCAAACCTGTCACTAAAATATATCATTCTCTGCGACAACAAAGTATGATTAATGAAGAAAAGTTTGAACTAACATATTTTGACTTGTTTGACTTGCAATCAGACTGTTTTATTCGAAATTAGTAGACATTCTGTCGCAGCCAAAGTAAGCTTTGGCGAAGCCAGGGAGCAGTTGCAAAGTCGCACATACTAACAAGCAAAACGTTCAAATATTGGCGAAGTTATTTATCAGACCCAGCAGCCACCCAGTCCATTGCCCCCTTCAGTCGAGACAATGTTTTTGACTGTTTTGTTTTCACGTCCAAAGCTCTACTGAATCTTGCCGCGATGTTAGTTACATCCGCCAGTCATGCCGCACTTAATCTGGACCCCCTACTGGCTCATTCCATCCGCACCTTTATACTCAGACTTTCTAGTCCTATTTCATCTAACACAGTCACTGAAAGTGGAAATAAATCCAACAGCGTCAATCTCATCATTCTCGTCATGTCAAAAAAGTACAGTTTCAAACAATATGTAGTGCGTGGTTATTTTTTTTTGTTCAATCGCATACACATTTTTCGATAGCCTCTGGATAGTTGGAAACTTTGGTCGCATATTCCAGCACTTTACAAGAATTTGTATACAAAATTGTGTTTTAGATACATAGGCGCAGGAACGGGGGGAGCAGGGGAGCGGCTGTCCCCCCCACTCCAACTTTGAGTTGATTTCAGACATTTGCTGTAAACAAATCAAGTGATAGGCCGAATCATATCTGACCCCACCAGCGGTGAGAACTTTCCCACCCCCAGCTTGAAAAAGTTTATGTGCCTATGTTTAGATACATGATGATTTCCCGTTGCCAGAGCAAGCCATAGCTGGAAAGAATCAAGCACATTTTCCAAAATGCGAAGCTAATCACGGTTTAAAGCTTCCAGCCGGAGCCACTGGGACTCCCAAACCCCCAATGATAAAGCCCAGTCAAACGTCCCAGAACTAGGTATGACGTTCAGTAGAGGACTGTATGTACAATTTTTTTTTCAAAGCGGGGGGCTGTTCCGTTGCTTGGAGGAAAACCCAAGTATTTGTTTCTGAACTCAGCTTCAGAAATTGCTTTTTATCGATTGACATGTATCGATGTATTTATTTTCTCAGGGCCGCTCCAACGGACACACATGCGGAAATACAGGTGTACTTGCAATGTGTGTTATGGATCCTCTCCACCGGGCCAGACTGGACAGGAAAGGCGGTCTCCCGCCGTGGGGATTGAACCCCCGCTAAATCATGCCGTCCTAATCTGGAGCCAGACAGTGGTGCAACTAGAAAACCCGATTCTCTGACAAAAACAAATGTTTTGAATAAACAAAGCCATTCGCGTTGAAGCAAGTAGCTCCGTTTTCAAGGACGAACCACTTATGTTGCTCTACCTTGTAATATTTTGATGGATTAAATGAGAAAATTCAGCGTTGGGGAATGGGGAGCTCAACTCGTCTCCATTCTGAGACGAAAAGCCCGATGAACACGCCAACCGTGATTTAACTGAACCGGTGGAGCCATTTTGACAGTCCTCTGAATCCAAACCGCGTGCTCACAAATTTGGAAAATGGCACCTTGGGGGCGATATGAAAAGAAATAAAACCATGGGGTGGCGACAGATTCAAGGTACAGAAAATGAAAAGTGCGATAGAAAATGATGTTCTTCTTAAAGCGTTATTGGAGGAGGCATGGACATTTAAGCACAATTATTCGATGCATTATGTTTGTTATGTTTTCCAGTTGGCTTAATTTGCTTCACTGGCCCATATTATTTAGTCTTGAGCGATCATCCAATAATTTTCAACTGCAAGTAAATGCCTTTCAATTGCGAGTAACTATCTAGTCCTTGGTAGGTGGGAGGTTTTAATTTTCATTTGTCCTCAGCTGAAATGTGTTTTATATTTCTCTAGCTGGAAATGTGCTGTGACATGAATCCGCGATATACCTACATTTGGTATCCTCGGAGAGCCGGCAGGCTTTGGATTTTTTTAAACAAACAACCACTTAGTCAAGTGAACCCTGAACAAACCCTGAACAGTTTTTGTCCGCTCTATAATTTTGCGGTAGGCGCTGCAGAAAACGAAGTTCCAATACAACTTGCTCAGGGCAATCAGAGCTTTCGAGGGCGGCACCATTGGCAACAGAACGAGTGGGCCAGTTAATTGTCAACCCCCCTTGTGACCGTAAACTCTCACTCTAGCATAAGACTCTTCGGATTGAGCTGTTGTCTCCTGCTTATGCGGCTTCCAAAAACTTCCAATTTTCCATCAAAATGCGGCAAAAAATTGGCCAAGACGAGAAGGGACCAGGGTCACAATGGATCTCGTACTCCAGCGTTTATAAATATTTTCGAAAATGGAAAAAAATAGTGAAGGCATACCACACAGCTCAGAGTTTGAACATAAATGTCCAGTGTTTTCCTTTTTCACTGTCATACAAACTTTTGTCCTCTGAAAAATATCCGAAATATGATACTGAAGAGTCCAAGACCGCACCTGGTAGGATGGCGGGGTGGCACAACATATCTGGCCCCCAATCTGGGCACTTTTGAGAGGGAACCAATGTCTTAATGCCTGCTCCCGTCTAGATCTGTCAGTCTCTTGGTGAGCTCATATTGAGCGGCGTTAGGGTTCGTGTGTTATCTGTGAGGCCTCAGTGTCGCCGTTCAGACTACATATTTACAGCTGTCGCGACATGTTGAAGCTTCGGAAAAACACCCGGTGCCGGACTGACCAATCAGGACACGCCGTGAAAGACACCGCGTCGCCAACTCATCTTTATTTATCTGTTCTGGAGGGCTGCAGAGAAGCCGGGGAAGCCCGGAGAGGCCCACATCTGGACGGCACTGGAAACAGATGATGTTATTGGACCTGGAGATATTTACCAGAGTGAAAGTCCCCTGTTCGTTATCTGGTTAATGTTTCTTTCTGGATGTGGATAGTAGTCAACTATGAAGGGAGTCGCAATAGTATTAAAAACCAAAGACCTTAGCAGAGTTAACAGCAGTACAACAGCAGCTTAGCAGTGTTTCTTTATTGCATGTTTTAAATGTTTTCTGCCGTTCAATATTGAATTTTGAGGCAAATGAATCATCCAAACAGTTTTTAAATTCCTAGTACGAGTTTCCAGTCGCTACTGCATGACTCATTAGCAGAGGTAGGTTAGCATTAACTCATTATCATTAGCCTAACTCATTCTCATCGAGCTCATTAGCATTAACAGGTTAGCAGAAAAAATACACTTGATATTTCTAAACTAAAAGAACTTCACATATTCCTCAAATCGGCTGAATACTGGGCGGAGACCCGATCTGAAGGTAAAAGTGACGTATCTAGGGTTCCACTACGGGGGAAGTGGGCAAAACCTCGGAGTAGCGACGAAATATCAACCCAGGGACGCCTTTTTAACTAACGAGGGGCACTTCATTTTTCAGCCAAATTGCTTACAGATAGCAAATCTGTGACACAAATTCAAATCAGCGTGCCTTCCAAGCGTCCGCCAGTTCCACGTTGCTCAAATAACCAGGAAGGTGTAAGAAGGAATAACACTGATATCTGCCTTCTAAAACAGGGAATAAGTAAACAAAACAATACACAAAAAAGACTACGAGCTTTCGAAAGCTGATCATCTTCAGCTTCGACAGTCGTGCATTTCATTTGAGTTATTTCAATTTCACAGTGCCAGAACGAATCGTGTGCCTATGTGACTGCAATTTCAGTTCATATTTTCTCTGCTTTCGGTTTTCGGAAATTACGCATTGAACGCGCAGGTAAAATTGTTCATGGATCAATCTGTCCGCTGTCCGACTCAACTTAAGCCAAGTTTAGAGTGACTCTGAGATTGATTCGCTTCAGCGGTATAGTCAGTGGGTCGTTTCTGATTCAACTCAAATCCCGAAATGAGCCCACACGAGTTTATCCAAACCACCGAACCAGTGGAGCAATCTCAACTCCGATTTAAGTCATCATTAGATCTTATGGCAACTGGATAAATCGTCAGGAACGCACCCAGCTCCCTTCTAGCGTCAGCAGCCACCTGAACACTCCACACAGCAACTGAACACACACGTGCGCGGCACCATTTCGCATTGCACCGTGTTCCGAACCCTCGCACCAACCGCCATCATACTTAACCCAGAGAACCGCAACTGGGCATGGACACGCACCTCCTCCCCCACGGTGCAAGTCTGGAGGGGGCAGGGTGAGCCGCCCCGACCGCGGCCGGAACCGAGCGAAAGACGGCGATGACCCCACCGACCTCCCGCTGCGCCATCGTCATCGATTAGTCCATAGCCAGGGGCCAGTGATTGACCGGTCACATGGGTATCGGCGGGAACACAGACAAGGAAAACTCACCGAGACCAGTGACACGGCGGCAAATTCCGGAGCTGGCTAAAAAAAACAGCTGAAAACCAGCAGCAAAAGAACATTGCAGCCGCACAAAGAAAAATCATCTCACCTCAAGCTGCTGGTTGCAGTGCAGGAACTGCTAGTAGTGGTCATTTGATGTGTTCTATCAATCTAATGTGAATTATACATCAGCGTACCGAATGCCACGACGATTTGGACCGAAAACCAATTACGGGCAATTACCCGCCCAGTGATGCATCATTCATCATGTAGGTGGAGCATTTATCAAGGGGTCTAAACAACGTGCCAGAACTGCCATCAGACCTACATGACGCCCCCCATAAATAATTTAACCGATAGTAGGAGCTAAGACCATGAGTTAGCCAGCCACGTAATAGAGCATCCCAGGCAGTCCATATTTCTTAGTTAAAGGACATAAACGGCCAAACATCACTTCGAAGGCCATTTTTTACAACTCCTAGTACATAGATCGGTGCACAGAAGCGAATAGATTTTTGCATAGATCAGTGCATTGAAGCGAATCCATTACTGCGGCGATTTGATCGAGGCCATACGGATAACTGACCAGAGTGTAGCCCTTACAACGATTTCCCAGCCCAAAAATGTAGAATATTGACATCAACTGCACCGGAAATAAGAAAACTAGTTCGGTCACCTCTCGACTTGGTTTGCACTATCGTGCGGCGTGCGTAACGTTATATACCTAGCTGATTATATGCTCTATGGTAAAATCGAGTCAATGCAGTATTGGCCCGCAGTAATTTCAACTGGTGAGACAATATTGAAACGTTTAGGACTGTCAGCAAGGGCGAGGCCACCGTGGGGCCATGTTCCCCATGGTCACAAATCCATGGGGTTCTGGGTACCATTAAAGTTACCAGGCTTTCTGCTAGATTCAGGATTCCCCTTAGACATGTGATATACCCAGGACGATGATGAACTATGAATGCGTCATCAATATGTATAAAAGACTACATATTCGACATAGAAAGCCCCTTGTCCGGTATGGAGGGGGCACCTGTCTGGTCCCTGCCGCTGTCTGAATTGAACAGATCTTCAAAAAGCTTCCATGCTTTTCACACTTAGCCATTTTACTCCAGCTATAAATATAAAAATTGTAAGTTTCTAAAACTGGCCCTGCTGACAGGCAAATATCCTTCTCCAAAATCCATCCTTGGCAACACCATACCATACATACCATAGGCAATTGTGAACTGTTCAGGCTCAAAGGCTCAAAGGCCTGTTTCGAGTTCTATCCTGCCGAGCCCAGGTACCCTGTTAAAAGCCGAGAAAGGCCTCAAAATCGATTGACCAACATATACAGCGTCCAGTACATATCAAGATTATTTTCTTGAAGTGACCTTTCAGTGCTGGTCGATAACACAGGAATACCCTTGTTGGATATGGCTCTCACAAAGTCCGTCTCCTCCAATTTCTGCGGAAATGAACCATTTGCCATCATCCAAGCCTCGCCAAACTTTCTGAATATCACCGTGAAAAAGTAGAAAGTTTTCCCCTGGTCCTTATTCCACGACCCCAAAGATCCTACCTAAAATCGACATCGCAAACACAAACGAGATATCAACGGCAGCGGTTGTGGCGTTATGACGGGAATAGACAGGAGGAAGGTAAGCATAAAAGTACTTTTAATCAGGTGCCGTTTCCTCCTCACTTTTTAATGGTTCGAAGTGTCCTGAGCGTGCTAACCATGATTATGGCACATAAAATTTACCGATAATCGCTCATTATGATATAAAGTAATTGAAAAGCCCTAAGAGTATATTATGATATTTCGACACTGTGTGTTCTTCAAGAGAAGTTTTTTTCTGACGAAGACAGTGTTGAAATATCATAATATGCTCTTTGGCCTTTTCAATTAAAAAACTTTTTTCTGACGTAGCAACGGTGTCGAAATATCAAAATATACTCTTTGGTCTTTTCACTTACTTTAGACTACCATGAGAGATTATCGGTTACTTGTAATTGATGGGGTTTAACAACGCACAAACTGCCAGGGTCACACGGCGTCGCCAACTCTCACCCTGTTGGAAAGGATTTCTGGTGATCAGATGGACTAATTCAGAGGCTCCGCCGGGATTTAAACCCGGGACCAGTGGCAGAGAAGACAAGGGTGCTATCCACTAAGCCACCTCATACCCTGGGTTAATGGTATATATCTCCTGACTTTTCGGTGTTACTTACATGAACGCACAAGAGATCTGCATGTATGGCGTCGGCAGCACATTGCGTTACTCCTCGCAGTAACTTGCAATTAGAGAGCGCCGACATCAAATTCCACCACTCACAAAACCATGGAGTTGATAATTGGACACCCTAGCTACGAACCGTCAAATAAGCCATCGGAGTGATAAAAAGTGCTTATCTATGAAAAGCAATGATGCTCTTCTAAGGCATACTACAATTGTGTTCATCAAAATGATTATAAAGGCCAGCATCTTAAATTGTGAAGTTAAACAAGAACACGTGTTGTCGTTGTATCATGGGAAATTGATTATTATATAAAACAGAATTACCCATAACCCTTAACGCTGCGTCCGCTCCAAGACACCCAGTGACACCCTAAGCACAACTGCGGCGAAATAAAACACAAACTATGAGTATCCCATGACTAAACGACAAAAATATCTACCTTTACAGCTGATGAGACAGTCCAGTAGCAAATAAAAATGCGATTACCAGAAAAACATTATTTATTTTTGCATGTGTTACCTATGGTGCGAATTTACCGAAACGGCATCTTTCGAAGTCAGTATATCCAAATGCGGCATCTCTGTTACACTTGTGCAAGCTTTAAGCGTACTCACTTTAAACAAATCAGCTCGCAATCATTCTGCCTCGGTGTTTTCATTTGCGCAGTTGTGCAGCTTGTGACAATTGAACGCATCATAGTGCTAATAGTTTGTTACATTATAATATTCTGGTGTATTAAGACGGGAGAAAAAAGTCAATCAAGGTAAAAAGAAACAAATGCGAGCGGGTAGAAGTTTACTTTGCAGCAAGCCATCGAACTTCAGTCGCAGTAAGTCTGAGGCAATTCTTGTGGTAAAGATATCTGACTAGGTCGGGGCTGACCTGAGGCGTTGTACTTCACTCACTGTGCGTGAGGAGACCGTAGAAATCGCTCACATTTCCTCCCTCCTGAACAAACAAAATCAAGCAGCACCATAGAGTATGCCCTTTTAGCTTACGGTGGTCAGAGTGGAAGGTGTTGAGCAGACAAAGTTTGATTGCCAAGGCTTAATAAAGTTAACTCTATCTGATGCCTGTATGTTTATCATAGCTTGGACCAGGACTTGAATGTCTGCGGCTTTTCCTTGAGTGGGACAGCCCTATCTGTGATGATTGGCTCTTTTCTAGGGCAATTTGCCTGGTGTGATGATGTGTTTGCATTTGCCTTAGAATGTTTAGTGGGTACCTGGGAATGGGTGGGGAAAATAATTTTAGACCAATTCTTATCAAAGTACATGTTAGAATTGATGGGTTTTGATGGCAAACATTAGCTGGTTCTCGTAACCTATTCTTAAGTGCGTATCTGGGAAAGCAACCTTAGATTTCTAACATCATCAACACAATCTGCCATAAACTAGACAAAAACTGGAAACTTCGTGCCACTGTAATGGAAAGTCGATGAACTTTCCACTCAATAGATGAAGACTTGGGTTGAATTTTCTACTCGACACCCTTGCTCAAAGCCTGTTTTGTGACACTGGATCAGTGTTTCCCCAGTCTCCCAACACGATTTCTTCTTTTCTGCAATTGGCCCCTGCATCAGGTTTGTGGTTACGCTGCCTTTTACCCAGACCTGCAACAAGCTCACCCAGAAAAACTGATACATTTCATAGCCCTATGCAGCAGTACGTCTCCGTAGGAAGTACAAGTTAATTCACAATAAACATCGGACGACTGGACAGTACAAGTAATTCAACAATCCCCCAGTGAACAGCTCAGTAAATGGCGCAGCGCTCATGGCTCCACGAGGAGTGAGGCCTCGCAAATACCAAAAAGCCGTATAACCAGCCTGCAGGGGCACCGTTCATTTGCATCGGAAATGCAAATGAACTCATATGCAAATGCCAACCCGGCACAGCGCCTGACGCTGACATACGGAGGACTTCGGTCAGTTGGAGTTGGCAGTTCTTTGTGATAGCAGGACTCAGCACAGCACACAGCGAACGTCTTGCTAGCTATATTGCCAATGTCCGTAAGTCTACATCTCGGGCGAGGATGACGAAGTTCGTCTGGTTCCGACTTGCGCTGCTACTGCTGTTGGCAGAGCCTTGTGTGCTCCAGTCTGGAGGAGGTGCACCTGAAGATTCCGCCGGCGCACAGAAGTCAACATATCAGCAACAAGATTCTCCTACCACCACGACGAATTCACTGGCGACTGAACCTATCAGCACAGTTGGAAAAATTTTGCTGTTGATGACACAGAACATCCAATCCACCCTCACCTCCTCTCTAACAGCGCTCAATGAGCAACAAGAAAAACAGAATTCTCAGTTATCCTCTCAGCTAGAGCAGAATATATCTCAACTGTCCTCTAAGTTGGAGCAGAGAGTTTCTGAGCTCTCCTCTCGACTTGAAGAGAAGATTTCGGCAGTCGCTGCAGAGCTACGGGACAACATCTCTGATCTCTCTTCCCAGCTGGATGAAGTCAGTTCTACAGTCACCACGCGCGTCAATTCTACGTTATCTACACAGTTAGAGCACAGTAGTTCAACTCTTTCTGTTCAGCTGGAGCAGAGTACCTCAGAGCTGTCCTCTCAGCTAGAGGAGAGAGTTTCAGAAATATCTGCAGAGGTACGGCAGAGCATCTCTGAACTCTCGAACCAGCAGCGGCAGGCGGGCTCTGAGCTGTCCTCTCAGCTTCGGTCGGCACTCTCCACACAGAACGTTTCTCTGACTGAGCTGAAGAGCATGGTGGCGACGCTAGCGAGCGGCTACGAAGAGCTCTCGGTCAAGACTCTCACCGGTCCACCGGTCACCACTCTCCTCAGAGACTGCAGCGACCTGGCGGCCAGCTACCCCAGCGGTGTGTACAACATCAGCTTGGGCCTGGGCCAGTCGGTGCCGGCCTACTGTGACCAGCAGACGGACGGCGGCGGCTGGACGGTGATCCAGCGGCGCGCCGACATCCTGCCACGGGAGGACTTCTACAGGGGCTGGCAGGACTACAAACAGGGGTTCGGCAGGCTGGAAGGTGAATTCTGGTGGGGTCTGGAAAATATGACTAAACTGACTACAGCTCTGGACAGACAATACCAACTGCGCGTCGACTTGGAGGACTTTGAAGGCGAAGAGTGTCACGCCCTGTACCAAACGTTTAACATTGGCTCTGAAGAAAATCAATATCGCCTGACTGCAGCGAACTACTCAGGAAACGCCGGGGACAGCCTCCTTTACCACTCGGGCATGGCGTACACAACGAAAGACAGAGATAATGACCCGGATCCGAACAATTGTGCGACGCACTGGGAAGGAGCCTGGTGGTATAAGGCTTGTCACGAAGCAAATCTAAACGGATTATATCTATCGGGTAAAGAAACTGCCTTCTCAAAGGGCATCAATTGGAAGTCTTGGAAAGGACTTAAATACTCTCTAAAGCACGTCGAATTGAAAATTCGGCCGCATCCCAAGCCATAACTGCACTTCCTCTAGTTGTGCTGGCTTTGTTATAAACAACTATACCCATACAGGTAATAGAACTTGCATTTCGGCAGTGAAGTCCAGGAAACTGGGCTTATCGCCTAATTAGTATTCCTGTAAAGGCTTCAGTCGTATGACGGAAAATGATGCTATTCTTACATTAATTGGCCTGTAGGCGGAAATATCGTTGTCTATTTTGCTCCAGTGCGCGCTGTATTGCACGGTGACTCGAACACTCTCCTTTGATGAACGACTTTTCTCAAGTGCACGTTGTATTGCACGGTGACACAAACACCCTCCTTTGATGAACAACTTTTCTTTAGTGCACGTTGTATTGCAGTGACTCCCTCACCCTCCTTAGATGAATGATGGGTTATGAGGTGAATAATTACGTGTATATGGATCATTTGGCCGCAATCCGGCCCATTGGTATCGTTGATCAGGGTCACGTGCCCCAGGGTAGAAGTGGCGGATCCAGGAGTTCATTTCGGGTGAGGTTAGGGGGCTGAAGCCTCCCCTGCCATAGCCTCGGAACAGCCTCCGGCTATAAAGCTACTAGAGCCATTCTGACATCTCGGCGAGGGAGCAGGGAGGCTTGAGCCTCCCTTCCTTGTATCCGTCACGGCGAAGTAGGCTGGAACAGGTGAACGGTCATCAGGCATGACTCACAGTCCAGGTATCGGTTTGGGAAGGCTGCGCTAGACTGTACTGTGTGCCTGAGAACAATATTTGTCACACAGCTTCCAGAAAGTGAAAACGGTGATCGGTCCGGTGGTGTATTGGCTCCGTTTCTGCACTCCAGATTGGGATGAGTTACCCAACAGCGGGTTGTTGCACCACCTGGAGTGATAGAGCCATGCTGAGGTCATGAAGGAACGTGAAACGAGCCACGGATGTTTAATTGTTACGGCTTTGATGCAGTCTCCCCTGATTAAGGCTGACTGCAAAGGTATTGTACCTTCATTGGCAGGCTCTTTGATAACTGACGACGTTTTGCTTGAGTATGTCGCTAGGCAGACAAAATACACTAGCTTACGTGAGAACATGGCGCTTAAGGTACAGTTTCTAGGGAAAAACAGCCGACTGACTTCGGAACAATACTGCCGCCCCACGGAAGAAAAGCGAAAGTCACATCTTTTCGATTTTGAGGTTTTAGTATCATTCCATGCAGAAAGACAACCTGCAAATCCTGATTAAATTATTTGACAAAATTACATCAACATATTTAGTTCTATCGCCCTTTCAAATCATTTCCAGGGCTTTGCTAATGCTAAGCAAAACGAAAAAAGCTCTCCTGTAAAATACTCCTAATGTGAGATACGCTTTTCTTCCATTGGACGGTAGAATAGTTCTGGCGGTTTTTTTAGCCCCTTTCAGCTGGGCGACGTATCTGTGGGAAACCATTTTTCGACCATAGTGGCCATCGGAACAGAGTGACGGATCCAGCCAAATCCCAAAACCTACTCCCAGTACGGCATCGGTAATCCCAACATTCACAGCCTGACGGGAAGAAAGGGGTAAATCCGTGTGTGCTATTAGGTCGTATTCTAGTATTCTATTGCGTTTTGTTTTTCTCAAAATGTGTTAACTGCTAGAAGTAACAGAAACAGTTAACGCTATGTTTCAAAAATCGAAACAACTTTTTAAGCGATTGGGTATCTGCGTTCTCTGACCGTTGTGAGGATTATAAGTCGTGTCGGGAGGGCAGGGAACAGCCGACCTACATCTTGTGTTGCCCTGAACTGGCGGCTTGTCTGAGCATGGCAGCGTAAGGGGTTATTACAGAGAGGACACGCGAAGTGGCCGCGGGGTATCCTTCTAAGTTAGCACAAAAAAACACATACGACCCAGCGTGGCCAGGCCATGCTAGTATGTGAGGTATATCGTTTCCGCTTCGACCATATTTTCCATATTTTGTCAGCGTGTTAGTATACCACTTTGAAAACCGTGTCTACACCGGAGCCCCCAAAACACCCCCTCCCGATCATCAATTCACTGAATATATGCCTCCTCCACGCAGCAGTAACGGCTGAGTGGACAGCTGGGCCGGCACCAACTCCACGGGCTCCAGAGGAGGAATATCGGCCTGCTGTCAGCTATCTGTGACGCGATCGGATGTCAACGCATTGCGACGGCCTCAGAGGTGCCGCCGGTCATTAGGATGGTTCCTAGATCTCCAGGGTTTACTCCAGCATCATCAACCGGCGACGGGTGGGGGCGCAAAATGTCACTTGTCACAAATGTAAAATGTCACTTCAAAGGCACGACACGGCACTCGCAGGTCCGCGGGCAGACCCGAACAGAAGCTGAGGGATCCCGACAGCGCCTAAGTGAAAAGCTCACCTCTCATTTTCTGAAAACATGTTAGCAGCGTAAGCTACAATCAGTGTTCTTAACTTCAATTTCTCGATGTCAGGTAACCGCTGGTCTCAAACCCACAGGATTTTCTGAATTAACACGCCAATATGAAGAAGTGACAGCTATCAAACTATCTCAACGTTAGACTATTCTTAATCACTGCAAATCCTTGCATGTGGCCCGAGAGGTATTTTGAAGCGCACCACGAGTCCCCTATACGGATAATACAGATGGCGCCAAAGACCATTTGATAAGACCTAGAGGGCGCCCTGTCCATCCCTTCTATTTTCAGCAGAGTGCACGAGCGCCCCTATTGGTGAACATGCATTGTGTGTGGTGCCTATACTAAAATAAACAGAGCAGTTTAACGAACGTATTAGAATACTTCAGCATAACACCGGCTGGCCAAATTTCGTAACTCTCAGACTGCAGCGCGTATGGCAGGGGCAGTGCCATGTTTTGCGCCTCAGCTATCGATTGCAATTAGACTGTCGCCAACCACCTTCAACCACCGAATTCGCCGTGATAGCCACATTAACAACTGGGTCACACCACACCGTCACGAGCAAAGACGGCTGTATGGAGAGCATTGGGAGGGATGCGTAACTGGTCTATCCAAAGTATGGGAGCACCACATGCCTGATGGCGTTTGCCTACACTAACGCCATCTGTAGTGTAAGATGTGCTCGCGGGCGTATGGCGAGTCCGCCGATGGCCGGAAGCGTATGCAAAGAGACGCCGGTCCAAAGCGCAGGTGTAAGCAGTCGCTAGCACTGGTTGTCACTTTATCATGACACCGACAGTGACGTCACACACTGGTGGCAGATCAAGCGGGACGCCGCAGCCCAGTTCCCTGGGAGTGACGTCAGGGCGGCCGGACTGGGACACGCCTCTCACCTCCAGTAGTGAGAGTTCCCCGGGACTGGGACACGCCTCTCACCTCCAGCAGTGAGAGTTCCCCGGGACTGGGACACGCCTCTCACCTCCAGCAGTGAGTGTAGCCTCCAGTCGTCCAGCACCGGCATCAGGAAGGAGGGCTCCCTGACCGGGCAGCCTTGCAGACACTGGATGTCGTCCAGCGAGTCGAGTACCTGCGAGACGGCTGCCGACGGCACCGCAACGTTAGCGAAATCCCAGCATCCGGGCCTGCCTGTACTTCCCAAATACAAGTCCAAATGTGCATGAGACGAAAACTATATGTCCCTATTCTATGAATGTCGTATCAGTTCAGGTTGGCGCCCAGTGTCACTAGAGATTATCTAACACCTAAAGAGTAAAGCTGCATCAACGGATAAAATATATCATACTACTAAGCACAAGTATAAAAACAAACAAATCAACCGCATATGTGAACAGTTCCGGTATCGTTCCGTCTTCCATTCCAAGGCCCCTCTCGTCACCCAATGGAAGCTAAAACAAACGTGATAGCGTAAGCCATCTACACCGACACCAGCAAACCTCTCCACATCGACTTCCCCACACCCAAGACACGCCAGCACTGGCGGGCTCCCCTCAGACCTGCCTGAGCCGGGCCGCCCGTCACCGTCCGTACCTGCGGTGGCAGCCTCCTCCTCGGCGCTCTCAGCCATCCCGTCGTAAGCAGCGTCGCCAGCCGCCTGCAGCCAGCGCGCGCTGCTCACCGCCGCCAGCACCGCGCCCTTCAGCTTACGCCGCGCGTTGAAGCAACGCATCTCGTCCACCGTGCGTGCCAGGTGCTCCACACCGCTGCAGCTGTCCCGCTCCTGAGGGGGTGAGGACCAGCGTCAACTACCAGAGGGTCGTCAGTACAGACCCTCACAGCACCGTCACAGACCCTCACAGCGCCGTCACAGACCATCACAGCGCCGTCACAGACCATCACAGCGCCGTCACAGACCATCACAGCGCCGTCACAGAACCTCACAGACCATCACAGCGCCGTCACAGACCATCACAGCGCCGTCACAGAACCTCACAGACCCTCACAGCGCCGTCACAGACCATCACAGCGCCGGCACAGACCCTCACAGAACCTCACAGCGCCGTCACAGCGCCGTCACAGACCCTCACAGCGCCGTCACAGACCGTCACAGCGCCGGCACAGACCCTCACAGAACCTCACAGCGCCATCACAGCGCCGTCACAGACCGTCACAGCGCCGCCACAGACCATCACAGCGCCGTTACAGACCCTCACAGCGCCGTCACAGACCCTCACAGCGCCGTCACAGCGCCGTCACAGCACCGTCACAGCACCGTCACAGCACCGTCACAGCGCCGTCACAGACCATCACAGCGCCGTCACAGACCTTCACAGAACCTCACAGCGCCGTCACAGACCCTCACAGCGCCGTCACAGCGCCGTCACAGCGCCGTCACAGCGCCGTCACAGCGCCGTCACAGCACCGTCACAGCACCGTCACAGCGCCGTCACAGACCATCACAGCGCCGTCACAGACCTTCACAGAAACTCACAGCGCCGTCACAGACCCTCACAGACCCTCACAGCGCCGTCACAGAACCTCACAGCGCTGTCACAGCGCCGTCACAAACCCTCACAGCGCCGTCACAAACCATCACAGCGCCGTCACAGACCATCACAGCGTCGTCACAGACCATCACAGCGTCGTCACAGACCATCACAGCGCCGTCACAGACCCTCACAACGCCGTCAGAGAACGGTCGTCAGGGCGCGCTAGGTGCTCATTGCCCTAACACACCAATTTCCCGTGATCGTCTAAAGGTTAGAGCAGGTAGGCGATCATCGGTATTCAAGCTCACGATACAAAACAATGATGTTTTCGGTAACTAAGCAACAACAGGCAATCATGCGCTGGGAAATCAAGCACATCGCCTTAATGTCTGCGCATAAGTCGCGGCTCTGCACCTCAAACGATTTTTCACTGAGAAACACTCATGTCACAAACGGAACAGGGCCATCAAATATCACTCATTCTTTTCCAATCGTAAGCAGTGCTGCCATCTCTCCGCCCCTATCACAAGCCTCAGTCCACTATTCCAACACTACCCTCGTCGTTTGACCAATCTTGATCAAAGCGTTGTTGGGCACAGAACCAGCCTTGATCCAGACGGGGCTCGGCGCAGAACTAAATTTGATCCAGGCGTGTTCGGGCACGAAACTAGCATTGATTCAGGCGTGGTTGGGCCCCAAACTACCCTTGATTACGGCATCGTTGGCGCCGAACTAGTCTTGATTCAGGCGTAATTGGGCGCCGAACTAGCCTCGATTCAGGCGCAGTTGGGCGCCAAACTAGCATTGATTCAGGCGAGATTGGGCGGCGAAATGAACTTGATACGGGTGTAATTGGTCGGAGAACTAACTTCGCTCCAGGCGTAGTTGAGCACCGAACTGACCTTAATTCAGGCGTGGTTGGTTGCCAAACTAACCATAACTCAGGCGTGGTTGGTCGCCGAACTAACCTTGACCAGAGCGTTTTTGGACACCAAACTAACCTTGATCCAGGCGTGGTTAAGCGCCTGTTGGACGGTGATCCGTTGTTGGGGGTCACAGGTCAGCATCCGGGCCACAAGGTCTCGCGCCGGCTCACTGACGTCCTCCATCGCACCAACATGCAGCTGCCGGTGTCGGTAGTGTCATCATCATCCCCCTCATCATAACTTGGGGTTTGGAGCGTTTCGGTCTTGCGGTAGTACTTTAGGGCCAGGCGCCAGAAAAAGCATCACACACACGACGCATGGGTCTTCCCGTTTGAAAATCATCTTTATTGATGTAAGAATATCTGACATGTATTTGCGAACGAGCCAGCCCTTGTAAGCCCTTCAATAGCTGGTCCAGAACGCCCCAAGTTCCTTGCAATACCTACTGCAGTCTGCACCGCACTGCCAAACACGATCAATTCAAACACAGACTAGCTGGCAATAACACGAACACCATTCCCTTCTCTTCTAACGCCGCTTACCGGCGGGTTCTGGCGCCCTCACTACCCCTCCCTCCCCGTCCCGACAGCGGGCGCTCACGTTGAGTCGGCCACTGCAGATGTTCTTGTAGAGCCGGTCGCCGGTGCCGAAGAAGGGCAGCGTGCCGGAGAGCAGGATGTGCAGCATGACGCCGGCCGACCACACGTCCACGGGCTTGCCGTAGGCGGACCGCTGGATCACCTCAGGTGCCATGAAGTGAGGCGTGCCAATCCGACCTGCCAGAGTCAGCTTCCTCTAGTTCAAAGCATAAGGGGTGCAGATGGCAATTGCCATCGGCAACATGGCTTATAATTTGTGTGGCTTATCGATGCACCAGCTCCCAGAGTTATATGGCACCACCAAGTCTCTCCCCATTGGAAGGGTTTCTGGGGGAGGGGGGCCATAGTGAGCATTACTCAGGGACTCTAGCGGGCCTTGAACCCCGGTCGGCTGCGTGAAAATCAAGCAGGCTAACTACTACGCAACCGAAATTTTGCCACTTGTGATTGGGAAACTACGGAAGACAGAACTGACGTAATAATAACAAATTATTTGTGATCAATACATGATGGATGTATATTTTGGGCAAACTTAAACACTTACGAACAAAATTGTGTTTTTAAATTAAACTTCGAAACAACCAACTAATAAATTGTATCAGCAGAGCCACAGTGTCATTGTCAATGTCCCCCGGTCCATTTTCATTTCATAACCCGTCAAAAGCCACGTGACATACGTTTTCCTCAAAGTCGACGCTGGCACTCGATCCAGTGAGTGTACCAATTCGATTCTGGGGATTCCTTGTAAGGGCTGATTTGGGTTAGTTTGGGAGTGCTTGGAGCCTGTTTTAGTTTCATGTGTATGTTCTTAGAGCTGCAGCGTATCCAAGCAGGGTTATTGGGGTCCACGGACCCCCTTGGGCTAACCCTGTTCACTGCGAAGCACGATTATTGGTTTCGGGGGGGGCGAGTTTGGTCTCGGGAGGATCCCCAGAATTGTTCTCGGGGACTCCCGAGCATCGGTCTCGGGGGCTCTCAAGCATCACTCTTGGGGACCCGAGCATGGTCTTGCAAGCCCTCGAGAATCAGTCTCGGGGTCCCTGCACATCGCTCTCAGGGCCACGAGACCGAGGTTCGGGGGCCCGCGAAACAGATGCTCGGGGTCTGAGACCGATGTTCAGGGGCCCCTCCCAGACAGATTCTCGGGGTGCCCCAAAGAAAATCTCGGGGGCCTCCAAGACCAAGGCTGAAGCTTTGCGGTGAACATGGTCCGTCAAAAGGAAGTGAAGTGTTCGTGCTCAAGAGACCTCCGAGGCCGGCCATCTGATCACGTCCATCCAGAGCGGCGAGGACTTTTTCCTTCCTTCCTTGCCATGTTCTTCCTGATTTCTGATTATGATTTCCTGATCTCAAAATTCTTTCGAAAGATCAACACAGAAAGCAAACGTTCTCTCAGTCCTAAAATGAAAATCCTGAGTGAAGTTCACCGCGCATATTGGAACATTTATGCATTAACAAAAAAGGTGGGGATGGGGGCAGGAGCGAAGGCAAGGCGGGGGGGCAGCTGGGGCAGTTTTTTGTGAAACTTCATACCAGATAGGGCCCTCTTAAGCCCTCTCCATCACTCAATTGTGCGACAAGCAGGGCCTTTTTCACTCATCAGAGCCGTCTGTAGAAAAGTGCCGTTTGAACCACTGGGCCCGCTCTGATCAGCTGGGCCCTCTTTAACAGATATAGCCACGGTGGCCAGCGGGACTCTTTTACAGCAGGGCCCAGTGCGACTCACAGGCCGTCAGGGTTCTGCCTGATCAGCAGGGTATTCTTTCATTCTTTCAGTGAGAAGGCCATTGTGGCTAACAGGGACCTTTTAAGCCCACAGGGCCCACTCTGACTTTCAAGACCCTAATTAACTAGAGAAGTCTCTGAACGAATAGGACCAACTGTTCTCCGCAGGGCTTTCTATCGTCAGCAGGGCCCTCTACAGAGGCGTAGCCAAGGAGAGGTGCCTTGAGTGTCAGCCCCCTCCGAGTGCCCGGGGCCCCTGAGTGCCCCGGGGTCCCCTCGAGGACGCGCTGTCCAACAGCACTATAATTTTTGGCCCGCCGTGGAACTTCATGTCAGACAGGGCCCTCTCCAGCACTCCAAAGTGCTGGAGACTCCATAAACTCAACTCTGTCAGACGCTAGAGCCCAAAAACTCTACTCAAAATGTCACTTTCTTTGACCTGCCATGACCTCAATATTGACCTGAGCCAAAAAGTCACTAATATAGTTTCTTCATGAACTTGTATGAGCTATCCACCAGCGTTCGTGTTTTTCACTATCCCGCATAGGGGCCGAGTTCGAGAGGGGTGTTCAAACACCCCCCCACCAGGGCGAAGGTGGCTCGGAGGCCCACTGGGGCGCGGGTTAAAACAGGCAGACAATTTGTGACCCGCAATACCCTATAGTGTTTTAAAGTCCCCTATGACCACAATATTCTATAGCCAGCAGGGTTCATTGCAACGCTCAGGGCCCTCCAAAACTAGGACACAGTTTCACTAGCTGGGCCTTCATTTAGAGTGACAACCACAACGTGGTTAGCACTGCCTTTGTAGCCAGCAGAGCCTTCTGTGACTATCAGAAGTAGTCTATGTAACTAAACGACTCATTGAAACCAGTTGGACCCACAATTGACCGTAGACCCCCCTATCAATTGAAGGGCCATATCTAGTCATCTGGACACTTTGTAAGCAGATTCGGAGCGTCCTGGTGGACCTCTGCATCCAGCATAGTTATCTGTAATTATTTACAAAGAGCCCTCATATACCAGCAGAACACTTTGTGACCATTAGTTTATCTAGAGCATTGCTTATCAGCTGACCCTTTTGGCCAGCTGACCTCTCTTTGTTAGCCGGTAAATAATATTTTAGATTTTTTGCTTGTTGGGAGAAACCCCTTTGAATGTGAAAGAAGATCCTCCAAAACTGGTTCATTGTCCCTATTAACCAATCAAATCCTCGAATCCTGGATACACAATAAAGCAAAAACAGTGATTATAAAACAGGACACAGCGCTTCCTCAGAATCTTCATGAAGGTAATTGATGAGAGAATTTCTTGCTGATGGTGTGAGCCGAGACCTCAAATTTCAGAATTCTCTAAATTTCAGAATAGTCACTGTCTTTTGGCTATATTATGCATCCATGAATCGAGGATATAGATCAATTAACAAGTTTTACACGCACAATCACGTCCCTCGCTGCAGCACTCCGAAATCTATCAACCTTTGAGGAAATCTTCTACCCTGAAGAGGCATTTATACCTAAGAACTTTTCCACTTTTGAGTGTGATTGGTTTTTAAACCAATGTGGTAGGTACACAAATGTCTTGCCAGGGCGCAGTTGAGATATTTCTGGGGCGCTCTGATTTAAAGAGACTTCTTGGGATTAGCTAATGTGGAAAACTGATTTATTGAACCAGTTTGGTTTTGAAAGTTGCCACCCACGCCGCTCAAGTTGTTTTTTTCGGTTTAATTTTGCGGACCATTTCCGGTACCGCGCCTCCCCGTTGAGCGAAATCCGGGCTAAGCCCCTGAGGGAGGGGGCATAAAGCTGTAGAGGGGCCCAATCTGGCGCTTAGAACCCCAAGCCAAAGCCTGGCTGCACCTCTACCAGAAAGGTTTATCTTCTGAGAAGTTGTTACATAAAAAAATTTGGAAGAAAAATAAAATGCAGATATTAAAACAAAGCTTAAAAATATCACGTCATGACAAACAAAAATTTAGATGATAAAAATCGCCACCATGGATAGAAGTCAGATGCGAATGTTCACACGCCCGACTCATTCAGCTATCAAACTCATCAGCCAAATATTCCAGCAATATCCTCGGGAATGATTTGAGCAAAGGTGTTTTGGAACCGTTACGGTTACGGACAAAAATTCTCGGACAGCGATACTTCTGCGCTGAAAGCCGAAACGCCTATCCCTTTGTACGCCCATGATGATGAATAAAGTTATATTATTCCACCACTGGGGCTTACGTAAGCGGTAACCATAAACGACCGTCCATGCTACTGCCAGTTGACGCCCCGTGTGTGTACGTGTGTATGCACAGTACACAGCCTCCTGTAACTGAATCTGCACACACCAGACTTTGCGGGTTTCGGGTCACTGCTGGTAAACTAGTTTCCGCTTCATCATGATTTAATCCACACACATGTGTATTTTAGCCACAGCCATGGATGACGACACAGCGGCCTGCTATTATTACTAATTTTGGGGCTTTAACCCCTCGCCCCACCGGGGGGCCATCGATGGCCCCCTAAGGTTTTTCCGAGATAGCAGAAAAACGACGAGGCGCAGCACCGCGGTTGAGGGCTCTACCTCTCACTGCATCATTTTCCCATCATCCCTGAAATTTTTTACCCCGGGTCACCCAAGGTCAGGTCACCAGACGAGGTCAACCAAGGTCACCTCACTTCGCCTTTAGAGCTCTGTAAGAGCTACATTTCAAAGTCGATCGATTTGAAACTTCCTACACTTCATGACCCCTCCAGGGTCTACAAGGTGTATATCCGGGATTTTTTGATTTCGTGCCCTGAGGTCAGGTCACGAGGCGACCTCTCCCATTGGAAAAGCATGGGGAAAAGCTATTTCATGATATAAAAGCCACAAAAATGATTGCAAATACTCAGACTGCTCAGAACAACGTTTTTGGACACCCTTTCACGGATCCCAGGGGTCATATTTGCCCTTTGACTTTTCCAAGGTCATCCAAGGTCACCAGAGGTCAAAAACAGTATTTTGACAATAACTTTTGACCTAATTGAGCTAGAGCGGAGAAACAAACACCATTGTGTTTGTCTTGTCACTGGCTTTCATTTGATATACGGCAAGGTCACTTTTTGACCTTTCGTGACCTCAGGTCATATTAGGTCACAAGGTGACCTCTGGCGGTTAAACCACTGGCGGGAGGTCTTTACGTTCCACATAGCGGAAAAAGTACTGGCAATTTGCTATCAAATGTACTTTACCAGGTCTCAATAGCTCTAATGACATAAGAGTTATGCCCAGTTTGCTTAATCATTGCATATTTGAGTGAAAATAGCCGATCTTGACCTAATTTGACCTCTGGAGGTCAAACCATTGACCTGAGCACTAAAACATGCGAAGTAATTTCTTACTGAATTCACGCGAGCTTTCTATTGCACTTGGCAGATTTGCGCTAACGCCCATATTTTCGGAGTTAGAGGGGGGGCCATCGATGGCCCCCGGTGGGGCGAAGGTGGCGCCGGACCCCCGGTGGGGCGCGGGTTAAGAGGCAGAACATTCGGAAGCCAACCCACGTTTTCCCACGTAACGGCAACGAAATATCACAGTGGGTTCAGCCATGATAAATAAACACCTTGCTTACAATCAATTACCATGGAACATAACATAGAAAATCGGCAAAAAATAATTCGATAGGAATATATTGGATTATTTCTTTCGGCCTTCTTCAATAAATCAATCATTTGTTGATAATAATCAAATTGTTTTTTCTACATTTGAGCCCTCTGAATCAATTTATTCAGATTAGTCGTCCGAAGCTACAGTCAGATAAATTTTCAGAAATATAGCCCTCTATCAAGCTAACGGGAATTCCAGTTGCAAACATTTCGTTTTTTCAATATAGCCCTCTAACAGCCCCTGGTCACGAGCCGACATGCTGTGACGCCACAACGGCGCAAGAAGTCCCTTCACCTATCTTTAACATTGAAAACTTCACCAAGTTTGGAAGTGTTTTGCTAACACCAAATGCGGAGCAGACAGCTTTCAGGCCTAGATCTGCAATCTTGGGTCTCCTTCGTTTTAGAAAATGACCCTAAAATTGTGGATCTAAGAATACTTTCGGATTTTATTTGCCTCAAAAAGAGTCCGAGAAAAAGGAAAGGATTTCTTTCATATGCCTGAACTTTTCCCTTGGGCATTCGCAAAGGAGAAATCAGTTCACTTCATATCAGTGATCGATATTATAGGAATATTGCAGTTACTGTCGTAGCTCATTCAACTGCGGCACAAAGTGATTCAGTGGCGATTTTCTTCTAGTGAATTAGTGACGTATCAATGAAAGTTATGTTGTGGACACGCACGCACTCACTCACGCACGCACGCACGCACGCACGCACGCACGCACGCACGCACACGCGCACGCACACGCACACACACGCACTCACACCCACGGAATTGCCTATCACGGAATTCCGAACAGGACCGGTAGAGCGTGTGGATAGTTTTCGCGACAGTAGTCTAACTGTGTATGCAAAGCAGATAAACAAACCGGTGAACGATCAATTAAGGAGCGCGCAAGGCTAGTGAGCTTTGTTGAATCACACTGTCGCTGAAATTCCGTATTTTCAAACATGTTTTACTTTTAGCTGTAAGACTTATTCTAAGCAGCATTGAGGTCCTTGCATGTGAATTTTCAGCAACTACCCTGAACACACGCAGTAGAGGGGTCCTAAAGTGCACAACCCTGAGATCTCGGAGACCAAGAGGGATAGAAAAACGCCCGTTGACGATGTAGGGGGCGATGGTGATCTACCTTATGGCAAAGTTTCATTGTCTTAGATCAATATCTTCAAGGTCAAAGGAGGTCGTAAAGATCAAATCTGGGCCACGCTGGAGATCTGGGAAATGGAGTGATTATGCGGGGAAAAGCCGGGAATAATGTAACAATATGACATATAACAACATGTTTCCAATAATATACCATACAACTGGCACTATAGCAGTCCTTTAGAGGGAAATGAAGGTTTGACCTTGAAAAAGACCTTTGAAATTGACCTGTGACCTTGATTAGACTTAACTAGAAAGTAATAGCATAACATACATCATACTGAACAAGGTCGTCTGACCGGAATACTGGGGTCAATGACCTTGACCTATGACCTTTGACCTTCTCCTACATGTGGTGTGACCTTGACATATTATGATTATATGACGTTATGACGTCACCACTCGGTATACAGTGCAGGAGAACTGGTCCGACCGCGCGATTGTGACGGTCTCAAAATATAGGTTTGACTTTGAGAGCCTATAAGTCAAAAAGTTATCGACCGATTTTCAGAGTTTCTTCACCAATCAGCGTGCTCATAAATTATTAGGTCAAGTGGCGTTCTCCGGCGGCTAACGGTACTCCGGCCACCTCAGAAAAATATGTGGGGGAGCACTTTAGGACCCCCTCCACTGCGCGTGGTAAGTGGCCGAAGGCATCAGCATTGATAAAAGCTTAGTCCCGAAATATGTATGTCTATAACATGTCACGGATCCGATTAGCGGTCCCTGCACACTGCCTGGATCGGAACAGATGAAAAAAACAACACAGACGCTTTCTGAAGGCGATAGCAACACAGGGCTGGAGCTCCTTTCTACTTTTCAACGCACCAACCAACAAGCAATACGCTCAGCTGAAGCATGTCACCAGTGCCGGGTACAAGGGGAGGGATGGCTAGAGGACTCAAGCCCCCCCCACCCTCCGAAATTCCGATTGCCTATATCCAATTTATAGGCGGGGGAAATGGCGATGCGAGAAAATGGCGGGGAAGGCTCGAGCCCCCTAGCACCCCTCCCTCCACCGAAATGAAGTCCTGGATCCGCCGCTGTATGTAACTTCCCCCGCTCAAGATCCACCCGAGCAAGCCTTGGCGAGGAGGGTCATGTACGACGCACTCTAGGATGCATATGACATAAACCTTGCCTATCCAGTTCCCAAAGGTGATAGGGCAGCCTCCTGGATAAACTGTTCGCGGTCATCACCACCTGTCATTGACAGCCGTCGCAGTCACAAATCTAGAGAGAGGCCACTCCCACTAAGAACATGAAAACGCCCCTCTACACCCCGCCGCCGTTGCGATGGAGTTGTGTATTGGTGTTTTGGGCGCTTTCAGCAACTGGGCTATACGCGCTCACCATTACCATGTTTTTCAATTCATAATAATATGCTTAATCTAGATCATGCCAGGGTAATATAGATCACGGGTGTCAAGGGCACTTGCATTATGCAATGTTGTTTAAGGGGTGACAAGAAATCTGGCATTACTTAACAGTGTCTAGGTTTCCCAGCTCCTCCTATCAAACATTTCTGACACGCACCAAGGTGTGCTTGCATCCCATTGTTGAGGTCTCTCGGTTCGCTCAGGGTATCCGAGACCTTTGGGCGGAGATCGGCGAACGAACGTCGTGTTCCCGCCCATGTAGGCCTCCCAGGCTCTAGGTCCGGAATGCCTTCTATCACTAACGGCAGAAGGGCGAGGCACATCCTGCCAAACATTTTGGACTTCTCCAAAACTTTCCAAGGAGCCAGCTTGCTTGATTTTAATAGGGAACTCTTTTTGCACCCTTGGCACCCATATTTTCTTCCCCTTTGAGTCTCGGAAAAGAAACTCTGGTTTCTGTTGATTCCTGGCACCGTGGTGAGGAGACGTCTTCTCGGAGTCGGAAGTCGGGGAGCAGAGCCTCCGTTTTCCGTCACGCGACTCTGGGATCACGGAACATGCGTCTGCTATGTTGGAAGGCGTCTGTGTGGGCGGTGGTGGAGGAGGGTACGGTGGAGGCATAAGCATGGTGTCACCGTTCGCAGGAGTTGGAAGAAGTGCCACGCTCTGCTCTTTTCGCAAACTGCGTCCTTTAGGTGGCGCTGAGGCTGAACGTTCAGAACCATGTTTCAGCGGTTTGGCCCGCGCTTTCCGAAGTGAAGCGGGCTGGGCAGCGATTCCAGACTGTGCCTTAATTTCCTTAGCAGCTAAAGGTGGACTTTTCTCCTCACTCTCACCCCCGGTAGGATCCGTGGTAAGTTCAGCGGTGGCTGCTGGTACCTCACCCTCATGCTCGGAGGTGTCCTTGGAGAGTTCAGTGGTGACTAGACTGTGACTGTCATCCAGACATGTCTGAATGCACTGATCTGTTGATGTTGTGGTCAGAGTGGAAGGCAGTGTAGTGTTAGAGGTAGCGTCCGAAATCCTTGCATCAGTTCCGGTTTGAGTACCCTTGTCCATGGTTTCTGGAGGACTTGGACATCCAGTGTCACCCCCATCCGCGTGCGAAAAGAGCCCACCGATAAGTATGAGGAAGTCTCGCAGTGACAGGTGTGAGACATCGCCCATGCTCGTGCCCAAACTTAACAGTGGTTTAAGCTGGCCTTTGTCTCCAGTTAGTGCGTCCCTATACGAACTGGGAGGACGAACCACATCGGTTGCAGCCACTGGAGGTGTTTGCAAAACCTGTTCCTCGGGATGAATTGAAGCCAGGTTGGGATTTGCGGAGCCCTGCCTTCCGGCATCCTGTTGTTCACCACCGAACTTATCTTTCACCTTCTGCCGCTCTGAAAGAAAGGTAGGGCAGGTCCGGCACCAAGCCTCGTGGTCGCCTTCGCAGCCAGTGCATTTGGGCTTACTAGCCTCACAAGTTCTCGATCCATGCCCCAGGGACTGAGCATTTCGCACACCTTTCTTTCCCTTTGCAGGATTTGGCTACGTGGCCATATCGCTGGCAGCGAAAGCAACGAGTGGGGTCAGGCACGTATCTACGGACAGCTACATATATCCATCCCAAGCGAACCCTCTCTGGTAGCTTCTTGTCTCGCAACGCAAGTACGATGGCGTTGGTACCTACCAACTTTCCCTTCTCTCTCCTGTTCATCCTCCTCACACTCACAACTCCCTGATCATTCATGCCCTCGAGTATTTCGTCGTCCGTCAAACCCTCCAACAGCTCCGTTGAGATGACACCCCTTACCGTATTTTTTTGTCGGGTGTGGCCTAACAGTGACTGGGATCGAGTGGTCCGAATCTCTACTTTTATACGTTCGTGACTCAGCGGCGAGAAGATCGGCTGTCTCTGTTTCGGTGGACATGGTCACTTCGATTTCGGTTTCCGAGATTCGAAGCGCATTAGAAACTGTTCCAAATTTCGACAGAGCCTGGGCGGTTTGAAAGGGGTTCATTTTGTGGCCATTTTCTATCGCTACTAGCAGCACCCGTGCTAACTCGGGGAGGAGGATAGACTGGTCGGGTTTGTTTCGCGAGACAGTCGCATCATCCGAAAAGTTATTCACAGCGGCGGTATCAGAAAGCGTGCTTGAGGTGGTCCGGTTCGAAGCAGAGGTCAAAATCCGTGAGGTCTGTGCAGTCGAAGTGGGAACCTGAGATAACGCCATGAGAGATAAATTTACCTTCGGCCCCCGGGTTACCAGCTGTCAATAGCTGGGCCCAGGGGCTGGTACAGTGCCTACGGGGGCAGGTGCGCCCGTCTCAGAGGGACGAGAGATACTCACGCAACCCCTCCGATCAGAACACACCCACCCCCTTGACGCCATCAGTCCAGTGGGCCGGCAGGGCCATGAGTCGGGACGAAGCAAAACGCGGCACCCATCACGCAGCGGAGACTGCGGTCCACCAGGCGCACGCAAAAGGCCGGGGTATCGAAAAACGACGGTTTCCGAAACCCCGGCCCGCGTCGCGCCCGGCAAGAACTATCACAGTCCCCACCGCGAAGGGCGCCGCGCCGCACGCCCGAAACATAATCCCCCTGCCCAGCTGGACCGAGCGACAGTGCCCGTAGACACTGCTGCGTAGCTAGGCCGCCCGCGGCAGCCTACGGACGGCTTACCCCCGGTTGGATCGAGATATCTGGGCCAAAGGGGGCGTGTTGGAGCCCTCGGGACTGACCCGCCCGAGGGGGACCTCAACCCCCCAGGATCCCGTCAACCTCGTCGCTGGGGCTCGAGATAGGCCTCGAGTGGGCGCCTTACACCCATAAAATTCCGAAGAAGGCAAATAAGTGTGGGACCAATAACTGAAGCGTAAAAAGAGGACAGGAACTAAAAATAATCAACTAAATAAGAAAACAAAAACAAACAGGAGCTACATACTGGGAGGTGCAGGACAGATCTGACCCGATCCAATACGGTTACCGACTGGGTAACAAAGGGCCCGTAAGGCAGTCATCAGCATCGCCGCGAACCTCATCACCTGAGCCACCGACGACAGACACCGACTCTAACCGACCGAAGTCGGAAGAGGCGGCGGCCGTCGGAAGGCTAGAAAAGATGTATCCGCGACGATGCCACAAAGTGCCTCCCGAGACTGACTGGGGCCCCGAGCGCGTCACACCCCGTTGCTCCAATCTTTACTTGCCGGACGAATCCGGCAAGTGAAGATCGGTCCCCTGAGGGGTTGCGATGGAGTTACTGCCGCAGGGCGAGATCCAGCAGCTGCGGCCAGACCCTACTCCCCGCACCTGCCTCCGTGCCTCCGTGCCACTCCCGGTTGTTAACAACACAAAAAATAATATGGCGGGATGTATTCAGATGTATATGACCGGAGTAAAAAGGGCATTAACACGCGCATTGACGGGGGTCTGAGCCACCTTCGCTTTGACGAGGGGGCGGGTACCCGCCCCCCTAAGATCTCGAGAACCACGGTAGGTAGCGAAAAACGGTAAACGGCGTTGGGTAGCCCATCCACTTCTCCATCGAAAATATTTGAACAATTATGAGCTCAGTGGTGTTGAAATTGACCATTATCTGCCAAATTATTATTTTTATTTTAGATCTAAATTCACACTAAAAGGATAGATACAGTAAAAATCGGAGCTTTCGACTTCAAGTCATCTTCAGCAAAAGATGACTTGGTGTCGAAAGCTCCGATTATTACTGTATCTATCCTTTTAGTGTGAATTTATATCTAAAATAAAAATAATAATTTGGCAGATAATGGTAAATTTCAACACCACTGAGCTCATAATAACAATGCTGCTGCCAACTGTTCTCCGCATACTTATTTGAACATTTTTTTGTCACGTCACATTTAAGGTCACGAGAGGTCAAAACATGCTGTCATAGGGATAACATGTAAATTAAGTTTTTCGGCCATTACATCTGAACAAGTAAAGATAGAGCAAAACGACTTGAACTATATGAATCCTCGCAGCAAGCCGAATCGAATGATATATAATTTGACCTTGCTAGGTCAAATCAACGATTTGACCTGACCTGAGGTCAGGTCAGGGTCAAATTATATAAAATGCATATCATTAGAACTACAAAGCCAAGGCGAGTCTCATGCAGCTAAAATAAACGTTCTATCACCATCCGTTATCGAGTTATTCAGCAAAAACCATTTTTCCCATGTATTTCAAATGGAGAGGTCATGCCTCGTACCTGACCTTAGGTCATTGATATAAAAAATACCGGAACATATTTTAGAGAAATCGGCGGGCCCATTATGTGATATGAGTTTCAATCAGATAAGTTCACCCTGCTCCGACTTATGCTGTCTTAAAATTTTTGAGGTCAGGTTACTTGACCTGTACTGGTGACCTGACCTGAGATGGCCTAACCTTAAAATTTTCACAAAAGTTGTAAAAATGATGAGGGAAAAGGTATGCCAAGTACGGCGGCGCTACGCGCCGCCGTTTTTTTCCTATCTCCGAAAAACCCGAGGGGGCGGGTACCCGCCCCGTCAATGCGCGTGTTAATATGTCGGCATGTCCGCATGTCCGTATGAAGCTCACTAGCTAAGTGAGCTGCACCAAGGTCATGGGAAGGTCAATGCCCGTTGGAGGGACAGCTGTATGGAGAAGCGGTGAAGCAGACTGGCAGACTGGCACCGCACGCTGGAAGCTTTCGCATAAATTGGCTACCAGTGTAGCTATATCACAGCAGAAGCGCCCTGAATGGCAGCACTACCCTATAAATACTTTTGTTTTCATGAAATTCATATCACTAGATAATCAATGAGCGCTCTATTATTGGCTTTATAAGTGAAATTGCAATCAATTTTGACCGTGTGCATCTCATCATGGGTAAACAAAAAAATCCAGGAAAATTTGAACGACATGACAATAGGTCAAAACAGCACGGCACTTATCAATCGAGAAAATGCGGTTCACGCAACTTCATGCGCTTATTCAATATGTCCAACATGAATCACATCTCCCCTTCTAATGAAAAGCCTCTGCGCATCGTATGACACTTGATTATCGTATGACACTTGATTAAAAGCCTCTGCGCATGCGCATGCAGCGCCCGCGATGCATGCATGCGACTGACCTTGCGCGTCAGCGCTGAAGTACCCGCGCGCCACGTGTCCGACCCCGGGTCTGGTCTCCCTGGTGGCTGGCTCTGCAGCGCGCGCCAGAACAGACGCACCGGTCACGCGCATGCGCGGACAACACAGCTAAAGTAACAGCTCATGCACCACTGAACACCGAGTACGTTCCTTAACCAATACACTGATTTATTTCGTATGACATTTCTGCTGGCAGCTTCAATGTGTAAATAAGCTGAATAACGCAATGCCCGATTTCGCAGGTCAACAAATGTGTCTACGATCGAAGAAAATGGGAGTATTTACCCGAAAGCACGGTTGCTTACACTGGCCATAGTTGTGTTAACTTTGGCTGCCTCAAAATGTGTCATACGAAAAAGACAATACAACGTGACAAAGAAAGAGTGTTGGCATACATCGTAACGAAATGAATAAAGAGGTAGTGGGGCAAAGGGAGAAAAAATCGAAGTAAAGTTTAAGTACATATTTATGTGTAAAAAAACTAAGTCCGAAACATCGCTGTCCGAAATATTGCGAACACATATGGTCTTCTGCGGAGAACATGAGCCTTAGGTGACAGGAAAAAGAGTACTTGCACAGACAACTGATTCTAATCGCTTGAACTTCTAGAGTAGGCATAGGTACAAGCACAGGTACAATCAGCCCTCACGTACAAAACAGATTCCACCATAGGCGCAGGAACTTTTTTCCAAGTTGGGGGAGCAACAGTTGTCACCGCTGGCGGGGTCAAATATTATCCGGCCAGCACTAGATTGATTAACGGAAAAGGTCCGTAATCGGCTCAACGGTCGTGGGGGGCGGCACTGCCCCCTTCCCTCCATCCCAAAGTCCACCCCCAGCCCCCCTTCTCAGGCTCCTGCGCCTATGGATTCCAAAAGCAAAAGAGCGCATCTTACATTTTACAAGGAGATCGGAAAAAAACTGAAAATTATACGTCACTTATTTAACACGCGCATTGACGGGGGTCTGAGCCACCTTCGCATTGACGGGGGGCGGGTAACCGCCCCCCCCTAAGATCTCGAGAACCACGGTAGGTAGCGAAAAACGGTAAACGGCGTTGGGCTGCCCATCCACTTCTCCATCGAAAACATTCCAACCATTTTTTGTCAGGTCACATTTAAGGTCACGAGAGGTCAAAACATGCCCGTCATAGGGATAACATGTAAATTCAGTTTTTCGGCCATTACATCTGAACAAGTAAAGATAGAGCAAAACGACTTGAACTTTATGACTCCTCTTAGCAAGCCGAATCGAATGATATATAATTTGACCTTGCTAGGTCAAATCAACGATTTGACCTGACCTGAGGTCAGTAAGGGTCAAATTATATAAAGTGCATATCATTAGAACCGCAAAGCCCAGGCGAGTCTAATGCAGCTAAAATAAACGCTCTATCACCATCCGTTACTGAGTTATTCCGTAAAAAACATTTTTCCCATGTATTTCCCATGGAGAGGTCATGCCTCGTACCTGACCTTAGGTCATCGATATCAAAAATACCGGAACATATTTTAGAGAACTCGGTGGGGCCATTATGTGATATGAGTTTCAATCGGATAAGTTCACCCTGCTCCGACTTATGCTATCTTAAACTTTTTGAGGTCGGGTCACTTGACCTGTACTGGTGACCTGACCTGAGATGACGTAACCTTAAAATTTTCACAGAAGTTGTAAAAATTATGAGGGAAAACGTATACCAAGTACGGCGGCGCGTAGCGCCGCCGTTTTTCTACTATCTCCGAAAAACCCGAGGGAGGTGGGTACCCGCCCCCGTCAATGCGCGTGTTAAAGAGCAGACAGCGTGCACTTTTCAACATATATTCGTTGCTACAGTCAGTGAGATGCCGTAGTTGTATGGTAGGTTACAAGTGAATACAAACATCTGCAGAATCAATCATCATAATAACCAGAATACGCCGTTGGGTTTTCAGGTAATGTTATCATTATCATGGATACTCGTCATGATTTACTGCCTATCGATGATGTCATGATCTGGCAACCACTACCATACTCGGAAACACTTCAAGGGCTTCGATTGGCTGATACTCATCGTGACGTCAGCATATGTCGTCACACCAGCAGCTCACAACAATGGCCGTCTGGCGAAAGGTACAGTCCCCCGCAATTGAAATTGCCATAACTAGGCTCGACCGGTTTAGGATGGATATCTTGCATCCTATGGTGCCTATAGGTTTAGAAACGGGTGCATCATGTGTATTTTTTCAAGAGCTTTCCAGTGGTCACCATTATTTACTAATCTGACATCTGGGTGAGAAAATATTACACAATTACTGATTTTGCTGCTTTCTGACGGGGTAGTCTTCGGCTGACTTGCCACCGCCTCTGATAATCCCTGACCCTCTCGCCCATACCTGGACCACGTGACCTCACAGATGAATGGGCGGTTGGCATTGTGCCAGCTCATTCATCCCTCTCACAAATCTTGTCGTGTCTGAGGGGCACTCGTATTGCAATTGCTCCCACTGTGTTGCTGTGTGCTGGACAACTGGCGTCACTGACCTGGGGCCCCGGTCAGTGGCAGAAACCACGCAATGCAGTGGCAGAACCACGAGTTGCTTTTTGAGGGGGGAGCAATATCCAATAAGATGGGCACAGATGGGGCCAACCATCGGAATATATTTTGCTGCGGGGAAGCACACGAATTTTCCCTCCTATATCCGTCCTTGTGCTTGGGTTGCGAAATATGTAAGCTGTCATTGGCTGCCGGGCTCCCCTCACCTGCATGTTTATTTAGACAGGATTCTGGTAAAACGGCTGATACAGTGATACAACTTTGTTTGGAGGTTTCATTAAAATAATATTTTCAGATACTCGTCAGAAGAGGGGACAGTTGGAGCCATAGGTGGATCCAAAGGTAAAGGAATGCAGGTCCCCCTCATTGACCCTCGGCGTCCCTAAAATGATCACAGCATTCCTCTAAACGGTCGATGGCACTTCCTGAAATGTCACTTCCACCCCTCCCCCAGGATGCGAAAATCGGCACCCCGCCATAGGATTTGGCACCCACCTGAAAGCTTTTACCGGCCAAAAGTGGCACCCAATTTGTACGGATGACGTCCCACCCCCGGCAAGGTGACCCCCATCGGTGATCCTGGATCCCCCTATGGTGGGGGCAGGCCCCCAATTTTCATTAAACATCGCGATTTAAGAAACAATAGGAAAATCGGGCATTGTGTGGGCAGCATTTTGCGAAGGTCTCAAGAAGCCTGAACCTGACGAGGTTTTGTTTTTAGATGGGAAATTTTCTTGTCAAGGGTGACGGTTCACTGGCTCTATCACTGTTTCGTCGGTGGGGGCGATTATTTATTATGGGACAATTGCTTCCAACTAAATGAGCTTAATTCCGTCCACAGAGAATTTTTAAATTTCCAGCTTGAGAACCTTTGTAGAGTCTATTTCTCGGGAGCATAAAACTGTGCCCTCGCTTGACTAAAATCACGCAGTCGTCTCCCCTCAACGAACGGCAACCATTGCTTTAACTGGGGAGGATTGAGTTTCCATGAACTGGCCTCTAGACTGACATCACACGGTGCAAGCTTGGCATAGCATTTGCGATAGTCTCTAACAAAAATTGTTGGGGTTAGACGACGCTCCAGCTCTCAAAGTTATATGGCGTTACCAACTCTCACCCTGTAAGGAGAGATTTGGTGCATTTGATCATCATACCTATTCAGAGAATCTGCCTGGACATGAACCCAAGGAGTTGAACCCGGGGAGTTGAACCCAGGGGAGTTGAGCCAGGGAATCAGCGCTAGGTTTCTTGCGGCCTTTTGGCAGCACCCTCACTTGTCGGAAGGATATGATCATATTTTATGCTGAAAATATTAGATAATTTGTAGCAGTATTACAAAGGTATAAAAGCCTATGTAGCAGCTTTAGCGGTGATAGCGATCGTTGTTGAGAGTATCATTAGCGGTAAAATTGGTCAGTGATGGATCTAGGCGGTAGTTTTGGTGGGACAAACAAACATCGAAACGCAAGAAAAAACGTCGCGCAGTGAAAGCTTTTGCAACAATCTAACTAGCCGGCAGGTTGGGGAGGCGGGGAGTGGGGAGTAAATATAAGTCGAAAAGCAAAACAAACAGGCGTCACTGGGTGAAATATGTGGCCACAAAATGCTTGCTTTCGATATCCAAGGATCATTCATCCAAATACGATTTTAAATATCAAGAGGACCAGGCTCCAATATTCACACTGAAGTTGACTGGTTCTGTTTGAAAATGATTTCTTCAGTTAAAGCACCAACACCTTGCTTATGAACTTAAAAGGAGCCGGGGAAAAGGTCGACAGCTTGGGGGAGGGGGATAACATTATGGTTTTGCTCCGAGCTTTTTCGTTCGGGGAGAAAATACGTATTGTCCCCCTCCCCTTGGGTCCTCCATTAGAACTGGGTGCTGTTTGAGGGGTCTCGTTGCCACGTGCGACCACTGAGGGTAAAAGGGCAGTGAATAGTGAATGTTTCTCTGATGAAATCCACCAACTCGAGAGCTACTATTCTTCGAAATTTAGCACGACATTGGTTCCAGCAATTATTGATGTTAAAATTTTTCGATGTGTCGCTGAAATGAAAATATTTTAGGATAAATATTGTTTACATATTCTGGTTGGGCGAAACCAGAATATTACCCGGGGGACCTTGTAACCAAAGCCTACCTTTGGCGGACGCAGGGGGGCATTCCGGTCATGGCCCCCAAAGCGCTGGAGGGGGGCCAAACTATCTTTCCCCCCCAAACGCCGGAGAAATTTTTGAAAAAAGGTGTGTCCACTAAGCCTGTAGAGCAAAAAATATTCGCTTCCCCCTCCCCCCCGGAGAGCGATCATGCACTTGGAGAGGTAGCTTATACTAGATCTGTCGAGCACTGAAAAAGGTGTTTACAATAGGTATGTAGAGCAAAAAATCTTCGCTCCCACCCCCTTCCCCCCCACAGGAGGACAGGCAGACATGGGTTTGCCCCCAAAACTCGGGTCTGCGTACGCCTCTGAAGCCTACGCTGCTCCCTTGACCTGAGAGGGTATATTACCAACAAGACCAAAATTGGACTGGAAACGAATGTTAAGCTGGTCTGATTCTGGTTTAGCCCGAGAGATTATTATCAGTATATTGTTTTGGGATTTCATTGAGTTTAAATCTTTAGCCTCGATAAATTTTTGAGAACTCCTGCAGCCTAATATTGAGCCCCTTGGGCTAAAGGGTGTTTTAAGCTCGTGCAATCTTTCGAAAGCCTAGCTGGCTCAGAGGCCCCTAACTATCGTGCATCCTTAGCTGCCATCTCAACTTAACGTATCTGCATTGGTTTTGGTCGCCCGGAAAGAGGCACATAAGCATTTATCACTAACTTTAAGAATTATTGGGGTTTAACGACGCACCAACTGCCAGGGTCATACGGCATCCCAAACTCTCACCCTGTTGGAAGGGATTTTGGGGATCAGATCGACTTATTCAGAGGCTCCGCCGGGACTTGAACCCGGGACCGGTGGCTTAGAAGACAAGGGTGCTATCCACTAAGCCACCTCATCCCCTTATCACTAACTTTATACGATATTATACGTAATAAATAATTTTTGGGCTTATCGATGCACCAACTGCCAGTGTCATATGGTATCGCCAACTTTTTTACTGTTGAAAAGATATCCCGGCAACCAGCTTGCTCCTTGTTCAGGGAAACCGCCGGGCCTTGAACCCGGGTCGGCTGGGTGGAATCCAGCTACGCTGACCACTCCAATACAGCGTCTCTAGCATTTAATTGGAATTGAAGACATCCCTCTATCTGAATACTGATTTGTGCAAATCAGGATATATTTGAATATAAGCTGATGACCATTGTTGGTTGGCAGCCCCTACCAATGGTCCCCAGCCTTTGGAATTTTTCCCTAACTGGCAAACAGTACCCCTCTAGCTCGAAATACCTGAAGGCCTTTCCCGTTTGGCAAGGGCTAATGTGACCTTTGAGGAAGGTCGTTATGAGCACATAACCAGGCAAGCAAGGGCAAGGTAGGAAACCGAAGAGCCTAATAAAGAAAACAATAGCTCTTTTTCGATTCATGTAATGTTCCCTTTGTGCCCATCTCCCAGCAACATGAGAGTTGGCGACACTATATAGCCTCAACAGTCGGTGTGTGTAAACCCCCAAAGCTGCTTTGAACCCATTTTCTTCCTTTGTCCCTGGAAAAATGCGAAAACAAGCAAGACCTGAATGTGTGTATTTCGCTCTGGACACATGAGCAACAAGAAAACAGTGGAATAAAATTCAGGCAGAATATCTGCTCCTAATTTCGAAACATTTCAAATAAATATGAGGATTCAGTACTTGCAAGTCGATAGTTTTAGTCATTTTTAGTGTAGTGGCAGGTTTCGACTCATTACCTCATGCATTTATCTACCATTTTTTTGTGATTGAGACCCCATTAGCCAAACGGCACTTTTTCATGCTCCCTTCTTGTTCTTCATAAGGAGTTTTAGCGACCTAGCGTTCATGAATTGTAGCCAAATATGTTAATCATTTTCATTTTAACCATTTTCTGGTCCATAAGTCCTGATTACCATATAATAAAGAGATATTTATTTATTTATTTTGCAGCACAATGGTGACAATACTATCAGCATAATTCACAACAGGAACAGACACCCATGGAACAGGCATATATGTTAAACCTGATAAACAATTTGAATTCAAACTTACCCCACAACCCCAGGCCATTCCATTGATAAGCTAAGCGGGGAATATAAAGGAAAAATATGCCCATATACATAATTTTAATCGCCTTGGTGCTCTTCCCGGGCCCCATCCTCATTTTTGGCGAGTTATTCGGAGCCGATTTAAATGAGAGACTAGTCGACTTACACCAATTTATGGTTATCAGCCTGACAACTTATAACTGTAAATTGATAACAGTTCAGGTCAGGTGAACGAGTTTTAACGTGATTTCCACGCCCATGTGGGTCATTTTTGTTTTTCTTAGATAAGAACGACAAAGCAAGGGAAAAACGCGACTCCTACAGCAGGCCATGGTCGAGTTTCCTCCTCATTCAAAAGCTCTTCGAAATAAAAATTTCCCAGATATCGTCTAGTTATTTTGAGATCACGTCAGTAAAGACGCTACCAGGGATCACCGGAGGTCATAGTTTCGAGCTTGTTTGTGCTCATATCTTTAGAACAAGACGGCAAGGAGCTTCCAGCGCCATTTCTATTTTTCGTATCACCTTTGCCTCTTGAGTTAACAGGGGAAAGGGACATGGACTGACGCCCCACGTCGTAGTGGGTGCGAAAAGAGGCCAGGTGGTGTCTGGTTGACATACTTGGCTTTTCCCATTATTATCCCTTGCACCTGACTGGATTCAGCCAAATCAAAAATTTATTGGCGTCGTCTTCACCCTTCCCCCGGAGGGAGGGGGGTCTGAACACCCTCCCTCAGATTTTTCCGACTGTGCATAAAAATGCCGGCGCGAAGCGCCGCCGTAATTGGCGCACCCTATCCGTAATTAATTCTTCAACATTTTCTAGAATTTTACGTTTGCACCATCTCAGGTCAGGTCAACAGTGCAGGTCAAGTTACCTCAACTCCAAAAAAGTTTAAGATTTCATGAGTAGGAACGGTGTGAATCTGTCTTCTTAAAACTCATATCACATAATAGCCCCATCAATTAGCGCAAAACATATTCCGGGATTTTACATATCGATGACTTAGGATAAAATACAGATCATGACCTCTCCATTGGAAATGCATGGGAAAACAAAAATTGAGGGAAATGGTTTTATTTCTGTTGATATGTAGTTGAATACCTTCACATTCTCCAAATCCTAGTAGCTTAAGCCCCTCTCCAGGCTCATGGTGCAAGTTTGGACCTGTGATCTCTGAGAGGTCATCTTGGATTGCTTAAACCGCGCCCCAGTGGGCCTACGAGCCATCTTTGCCCTGGTGGGAGGGGGGTGTTTGAACACCCCCTCGAACTTGGCCTCTACGTGGGATAGCGAAAAAGTGAACGCTGTTGGATAGTTCATACAAATTCATGAAGAAATTACATTTGTCACTTTTTGGCTCAGGTCAATTTTGAGGTCATGACAGGTCAAAGGAAGTGGGATTTTGAGTAGATTTTTTGGTATCTAGCGTCTGGAGAGTTGAGTAAGACACCATTCGCTTCCTCTCGTCACGGAAAATCGAATGATGAATCAAATCGGAAAATCGAACGAGCCATACTAGGTCAAAACTTAAAAATGACCAGACCTCAGCTCAGGGTCACTTTTTAACCTAGCATAGTCAATATGCAATCAATCGACTCGCAATAGCAATCTGAACGCAATGATATCAAAATAAAAGCTGGATCATTTCATGCAGTTATTGACATAAGTCTGAAAACTGCTTAAATAGCCCCAGATGACCTCTCAGAGGTCACAGGTCAAAAATTGCAACAGGAGCCTGGAAAGGGTCCCAGGATACTACGATTTAGGGAATATTGAGGTTTTCTCAGCTGTTGAGTACACAAATACAGCCCAATTTCTGTTTTCCCATGTATTTACAATAGCGAGGTCATGGTCCGTAGTTGACCTTAGGTCATCGATATGAAAAATCCCGCAATATATGTTGTAGCACTCGGTGGGCCCATTATATGGAATAAGTTTTAATTCGATAAATTCACCCATTTCTTACTTATGCCGCTTAAACATTTTTGGAGGTGAGGTCACCTGAACTGGTGACCTGAACTGAGATGACCCAACCTTAAAATTTGGGGAAAAGTTGCGGAATCAATCAAGGATAAAGTGTGCTAAGTACGGCGGCGCCTCGCGCCGCCGTTTTTTCGTGCCGCCGGAAAACACCCGAGGGGGTGCTTAAGCACCTTCCACCGGGGCGAGGGTTAAACAGGTAGACTTGGGTCAATAATTTCGCAGGAAATGATGAAAAAGTTTTTTATTTTGATACCATTACGTTTGGATTGTTATTGCAAGTTGATTGATATGCATATTGATTATGCTAGATCAGATAAAGACCTTGACCCAGCTTTAGGTCACGTTACTTTTATGATTTCATGTAGTATAGTCATATTATACATGGTTCAATTTTCCGTAAAAGAGGAAGCCAATGGCGCCATACAGTTTATACTAACTGAATTCAGTCAGACGATAGGCCCCATAAACTCCTCTACACCCTATCACATTTTTTTACCTGTCATGACCTAAATATTGACCTGAGACAAAAAGTGAGTAATGTAGTTTCGCGATAAATTCTTATGAACCATCTACCAGTGTTCGCGTTTCCCTCTATCCTGCATAGGAGCCGGGTTCGAGGGGAAGTGTTCTCCCCTACAGCAAAAGATGGCTCGGACACCCACCGGGGCGGGTGTTAAATAACAAAATTCGGCCACAGGGTGCCGTTTTAAACCCCATGAACTCTAGTCCCCCAGAAAAAATATTTCAGCAGTGATCCTGTGAGCCTTATGAGGCTGGAAACATTGTTTGAAGCCATAACTCAGACATACCCAGTCTTGGACTCTCGTGCCCAGGCGCCTCGGTCACTGAACGGACCGCCTGGGGCTAGACACCTGCGAGACAGTACTGATCACCTCGGTTCAAAACACTGTGCCCCCTGCCTGCCACACACTATTTACTACGTGTGGCCTTGCACCTGTCGTTGTAAACACGTAGTAATCACGTGACCCAGGTATGCGTGCCAGTCGAGCGAAGGGTCGGGGATTATCAGGGGCGGTGGCAAGTCAGCCGAAGACTACCCCGTCAAAATGCAGCAAAATCAGTAATTGTGTAATATTTTCTCACGCAGATGTCAGATTAGGAAATAATGGTAACCACTGGAAAGCTCTTGCAAAAATACATAAGAAGAACACGTTTATAAAGCTATAGACGCCATAGGTTGCGAGATATTCATCCTAAACCGGTCGAGCCTAGTCATGGCAATTTCAATTGCGGGGGACTGTACATGAGAGGTAGATTTCGGGTAGATTTTATTTTTTTCTACGGAAATATCGAGTTCCAAGACAAATGATAGAGTACCGGGTTTCCCGACTTGCTTTACAGCATGGCTATCTCAGTTAAAATCACGTTATAAAGTTGCCTCATTCCCTTTTAAGGGACATACACGAAAAAAATTATCATTGTGGATTCAATTATCATTGTGGATTCTTGCTATTTGAAAAATCCTGGTTACGAAATTGTCAATTACTTTTGTATCTTCGGCAAAGTTTTGGGAGACCACACACTTATTATCGAAATAGGTTCACAGTTCCGATAAAATGCTGGAACCTTCACCCATCACTTACTTTTCGAAAACTATTTAAAGTTGAAAAGCAATGTTTTTTGTAATAAAAATGTCTGTTCTCCTGTATTTGTATTTGAATTAATTTTACAAAGCCTTTAAAAATTACAAAATGAATTAGTTTGCCCTAGAAACGGAAAAAACATAATTACTCAAGTCTTCAGCCGTTTCGTACTTTGGGTCTCGAGTCGTTTTCTGCTTCAGCCCCAGGATGACGAAACCTTTGCGTCAGATAGGTCACGTGACCCCGGTATGAGAACCCCTAGGCTTCTGATTGGTTAATTGTGATTTCTTTAAAGCCCTATATCTCTGTTTCAGAAGAGTTTTGGAATGTTGTTTTTCTTAAGTAATTTGTTTCTGTAGTGGTCTCAAGTTCTACATCACTGTTTAGGATAGATATGACCTAATTCTTAGAGAAATTAATAGCCTTAGCCGTGGGTACGTCATATAAATCGATAAGAGGTGTACCGGTAAAGTCGTCTAGAAATGTTGACTTTAAGAGAAATTTCAAGGCATTTGCAGGCCGAATTCGCAAAAATAAGAATAAGGCATCTGCAACAACTTTTTGTGACCTTTTGATCTAGCCAATAATTTTTTTCTCGCGTATCTCCCTTTAAGGCCTTTTATTTTGAACTTGTGTGCAAAAATATAATACAGAGAGCGTTGGGTGAAGTGAAGTGTCAATACTGGTTTCTCAACATGCTTTACAAAACTGATATCCCAGTTCAACACCCATGATAAAGGTGGGGCACTCCTACAAGCCCCCATGATCAAGACAAGTGAAAAGCGCACACATGAGAGGAATGTTTTCTTTCTGACACTTCTCGGCTTTCCTTAATTCAATCAGAACACGCCCGGCGCAACGCCCTGCAGAGACGATATATCTGATTGTCTGGCTATTTTCCGTTGGTAACGCAGCGGCGTAGTCTCGCTATGCTCCTGAACCAATTGTAGCGATCTGGCTAACCCGATTGCCTTCATCCGCACTGGTGTTGGAGCACACTGTCGTGCTGCCAACAGCGACTTTTCTTGTGCTGTCCGCGATGATCCCGACGTCCACGGCCGCGCGGATTTGTACCCGCACTGCAAATTTGGCGCGCAAGTGACGGGATATATGCGGCCAGTAAAATATGTTCTGATCTTAGGATATATCACCGGTCAATTCTTCAGTTTTTTCCAGCTTACCCATTTACGCCACTATAATGTACATACATTGAGGTTCTGGCAACACTGAGGTTGTGGCAGGACTAAGCATATTATGTTCCTCGGAACAAAGTCACTAAAAATCAGCTTCATTCAAATCAAATTTATTGGGTAGTTCTGCAAATAGCAATTGTACTTCCCCTGGGTGTACCAACTTTACCATTCACGCTCGTAGACACATAGAGCACAGAACTTCAACTTTGGCTATACAATTCAGGTTTTGTAGCTCTGTAATATCGTCAATAAGCAGGAACCCATTGATTACATAGTGGAAAGGGACGCTGTCATACTCATGAGCCAGCGCGTGGTGAATTGAATACTTCTGGAAAAGGCAACAGTTTGTAAGGGAAATGGTTTCAAGCGAGTAGAAATAGTGATTGTTTGGGCTTGCGACATGTGCACAACATAGAAAATCATTTGCTTGTCATTCTGCTGATAATGGTCATTGTTTACCGCATACTGCATGATACATATTCCCAAGCAAAGAGAAATGATGAAACGGTGCCGAAAGTGAAAAATTAATGTATCCATATTTTCCAAAATCACGTAGTAGTCCTAAATATTGTGTTTCTCTTTTAACTGAGAGCGTAACCAGGAAAGTGGGTGAGTTTAAACATTATAAGTAATAGACCTATTCGCTTTAAAAAATAGGGGATACACACAGCAGCATTAATATTGAATTAATTCAGTTTCATTCCAAAACACCCTTCTATTTAAGGTTGTTCTGTCAGGTCGCGCCCCCCACCCCAGACCAATCTTCCTGGGAAATCTACGAGATCAAAACTGGATCTCTACACAATATGCTACATTTTCCCGCTTTCCGTTATAAGAGAGCCTTTGATGCACAGTTCAATTGGCAGGCCCCTTCCACAAAAAGGCACCGAGCTATTATCGGACAAACTTTAAGCGGGCGTATCGTGTGAAAGCCGATGTTTGTCGAGGGTTTCAAAGCCCGGGCCACTCTGTGCCACATGAGATGCAGTCAAATGGAGCCGGAGCCAAGGACGGTTGATACGGCTCCCGGCTTAACACGCACCCCGCTGGTATCCCTGGCATGACGCGCCCCGCTGGGGGCATTTTTTTCGCCCCCCCTCCGTATCTCATTTCCCAGGAAAGCTAAAGGAAAATTACGGACGGCGTTCGAACACTATTGACGAGACGAAGAGAAACTATAAGTAACGTTTTTATTTCAGGTCAATATTGAGGTCAGCAAAGGTCAAAGAAGGCTCCATAGGCTTACAACAGGGCTGAGTACGTTTACCCCTCTAGCTACAGTAAATATTTATACATCATTGGATTTCTCTCATCGTGGCGAATTGAATGATGTATAATATGATATTCCTAGGTCAAATGGTTAAAACGACCTCACATCGAGCCAGGTCAAGGTCACACGGTGACCTGGCACGGTCATGTTGCATATCAATCGACACCCCGTGACAATATAAGCACAATGCAAGCAAAACGGGAGCTTTATCTCAATTCAGTGAGAAGCACTGTTTGTTCCTGTGACTTGACATGACCTTTGAGAGGTCAGACGGTCAAAAACTCAACTTTATGGTCAAGATTGTGCCAAGAATACACGTTTTGAGGATTTCCCGGTTTTTCTATCCGGTTTTTACTGAAAACGAGCCCTTTCTATTTTTCACCATAGCCTTATAGTGGGGTGATAAAAAACTGACCCCGCCTTAGGTCAACAGTATCAAAATTCCGAGATAGCAGATTTTTAGACCCTAATGACTTCATCATATGGTGAAAGTTTGAAACTGATCGGTTGACAGATGTTCCTTAGGCACTGCTTCGAACTCGTGATTTTGGGTTTTGAGGTCGGGTCACTCGACCTTGAATAGCTCCTTGACCCTGACATGACCCGACCTAAAAAGTGTGGTAAGATGCGTAAAATGATCAGGGAAAAGTTACTTTTTCGTGGTTCTGCGTCTTTTCGTTGTTGCGTTATCTGGGGAAAACCAGGAGGGGGAGCGAATTTCGCCCCCCCCAGTGGGGCGCGTGTTAAACTGGACAGGGGCAGGTCTCAGGGGGTGAGCGAAGTATCCGAGTCACCAACCGCACTCATTCCCCACTGCTTCACAAACCACATGGGTTCAGTCCCCTCCATCTGCACTCTCCGAACATCTTTGGTTTGGTCGAGATGAGTACCATTCATCCGGGCCCTTTTCATAAAGTCGAAACTTTAAATTCCAGCCTACAAGTCAAATTTTCCTAGGACATTACAGAAGAAGCCTGTTCCTCCGTTGATTAACTGTTCTGTCCAAGTGAGTGTCTGTCCAGCCCGTACACTAACCTCCGTTGATGCACTGTTGTCTTTCCAGGTGAGAGTCTGTCTGTCCGGCCCGTACACTAACCTCCGTTGATGCACTGTTGTCTGTCCAAGTGACAGTCTGTCTGTCCGGCCCGTACAATCATCTCCGTTGATGCGCTGTTGTCTGTCCGGTCCGTACACTAACCTCCGTTGATGCACTGTTGTCTGTCCAGGTGAGAGTCTGTTTGTCTGTCCGACCCTTACACTAACCTCCGTTGATGAGCTCCTGCGTCTGCAGCTGCACGGCCACACCGAAGCCGCCCAGTTTGACGGGCGCCGAGTTCTCCTTGGTGGCCAGCAGGACGCAGTGCGGCTTCAGGTCTCTGTGCACGATGTCGTTACTGTGGCAGTGACGCAGCGCCTCCAGAATCTGACGCATGTAGTGGCTGCCAACCCACAGAGTTCGGGCGGTTAGGCTAGGCGCGAGTTCACCGTCCAGGGTTCGTTTGCAAAACGACATCTTGAGTTAGGGGCATTCCAGGACAAAACGACCAAAAATATTTCAATTTGACACCACCATGTCTAGAAAAAATCTGAAACTTTGTCTCCGGGGTAGTTTTGGGCCAGAAACACGCCTGTGAGAATCTTAGCCCCCTCCGACCAACGGTGACCGAGTTATAGCCCGAGGCATTTTCGGGAGGTCACGTTGTAGACTCATCTTTGATGCTTCATAACTCAACAACGCATCACCTGATTAACAAGTTTTGTATATCATTGAACTCGTCTTGAATTATAGTTTATTTTGAAAAAAGAAAATGTTAAAATTTGAAAATTGTTGACTTTTAATTTGTTTGACCTTTTCCTTTTGACCTAGCTTGACCTTTTCCCGGTTGAAATTGCCCTTTTAGACACCTCAAAAATGTTTCGTCATAAAATATCTTTCGATAGCAAAAATAAAAAAAATGCGTTCTTGCTATAAGTTCCGAATATTTAGCACCTAAGGTAGGTATGTACACGGTTTTTGTCCATTGCGGTAGTACAGCCTTATGTTTAACGCCGCAAATATAGCGATTGCTTTTGTAATCGGTCGCTGGAAATCATACTCCATTGTCTTTACGAAATTTTAGTCGTACAAGTATCCGAATTTATGACAATTAACACGCGCCCACCCGAGGGGGTGGGCAACCGGCCTCTTCAGGTCTCTACAGGTAGTAAAAAATACCTTCGCGCAGCGCCACCGTACTCCATCTACCTCTAACACAACATTTTGCAACTTCTAGAAAAATAATTTAGGTCAACTGGGAGGTGGTAGGTACCGTAAATGCTGAAGGCCAGCAGGCAACTCACTGGTGAGGGGGTGACCTGAGGTAGACGGTCGTCGTTATGCCTTGTGGGACTTTCAACTTTGTTTCCTTGATTAACACTTTATCGTGGGAGTTGCTCGTTTGGGTGGTGGGGTCAGGGTCTCCGTAAAAAGTCCCTTGATGACTCTAGTGAGACACCTACTCCTAAAACCTGTGATGTGTTTGCACCTGTGAGATAACAGATGTGTTTCTTGGGAATTACTGCAATGTTTAATTTACGTAGCTGTGTATGCTTTATGTATGTTTTTTATACTGGCAATATATGTGTATGGATGTAAAACCGCCTCCTTGCCGCCCCGGTAGCTCAGTTGGTAGAGCGTTGGGCTCCGGCCCGCGGCTCAGAAGCCTGCAGTGGCAGTGCATGTCCAGGCTTGGGATCGGTTCCGCTGAGACGCTCCGGCGCTCAATAGCTTACCCGACGTACAGGTCGGCTGGCAACTGACTGGTGAGAGGGTGACCTGAGCGGGGCGGCCGTCCCTGTGCTGTGTGGAACGTTAAACGTTGGCTTCTAAAATCAACCCTTCATTGTGGGAGTTGCTCGTTCGGATGGTGGGGTCGGGGTCTCCGTGACAAGTCCATTGATGACTTTAATGAGACCCCGACTCCAACAATCGAACTGAGAACAACTCGTACAAAATGTATAAAAAAAACTGAACTGGCAACAACTTGGGCAATATTTATAAACAGAAAAACTGCAGCCATTAAAAGTGATAAAAAGGGATTCCTTGTTTCGAGGGAGACGAGGGCAAATGAACTTATTAATAATAAGCCTTTCAGCCTTAAACGAAAATTTACAAAGATGTTGCGACCTTATCAATAATTGAAACAAGTATAACTTATCCTATGAGCACCACTAACTCACACAATTACATCGTTCCCGGAGATGGAAAATAGTATCGATGCAAGCTGATCCAGTGCAGCACAGCATATGTTTGAGAGGATTCATGCAATGTAAACAAACGTGTCTGAAAGGCTTTCATTCCCAAAAAGTAATTTGAATCTGCTCATATATTCGACAAAATGTCCTGAAATTGTAACGCATCTGACTTGGTCGCTTGAACAGGTTGCCTCATGACATTTTTACAAGGTGATCATTTCATAGCTGACACGGATCCGAGAATCCCAGATAAATAATGACACAGTGCACTGGGAGTGATGCCGCTAAATAGCCAGTTTTAATCATTACCGAATATGTTACATACAATCGTTTGGTCGTGTCGCCTTTGAGGTTGCTCAAGGTCACAGTATTTCTTACGGGAACTAAGTGGAAACCTAAATTTTGTGGCATAATAGGTGACAGAGAAGAGCCGTAGAAAGAAAAGTTCAGCACCATTGGAACACTCTTGTTGAGCCCAAACGGATTATGTATCTTATAATATTGCCTAGTCAAATGTCAAAATTAACCTGCTTTGACCTAGAGCCAGGCTTAGGTCTGTATGGTAAAAAGAATATTAATCAAACTGCAGAGGCAAGTCAGACACGACAATGTAAAAATACAACCTCCATCGCAATTCTCGACAATTCTCAATTCTCGCAAGTTATCAAAATTTACCAATCGCCCCATGCATTTCTAATGGAAAGATCATGACCTTTGCCCTGCTCCCGGTTATGGATATAGAAATCCTGCTACGAAAAATTATCTTGCTTGGCGATCTTACTATGTAATGCGATTCTAACCACGATAGGCTAAATTTGATATGATTTATGCACCTCCCAAAGTTTGAGGTTAGGTCTCTTGACCTGGGTTGGCGGTCTGACCTGGTATGACCCAGACCTAAAATTTTGCCAGAAGCTGCAAAAATTTTGAGTTAGAGGTACATGAAGTACGGTGGCGCTGCGCGAAGGTGTTTTTTTACTACCTGTGGAAACCTGGGGAGGCCGGTTGCCCACCCCCTCGGGTGGGCGCGTGTTAATTGTCATAAATTCGGATACTTGTACGATTAAAATTTCGTAAAGACAATAGAGTATGATTTCCAGCGACCGATTACAAAAGCAATCGCTATATTTGCGGCGTTAAACATAAGGCTGTACTACCGCAATGGTCAAAAACCGTGTACATACCTACCTTAGGTGCTAAATATTCGGAACTTATAGCAAGAACGCATTTTTTTTTATTTTTGCTATCGAAAGATATTTTATGAAGAAACATTTTTGAGGTGTCTAAAAGGGCAATTTCAACTGGGAAAAGGTCAAGCTAGGTCAAAAAGTAAAAGGTCAAACAAATTAAAAGTCAAAAATTTTCAAATTTTAACATTTTCTTTTTCAAAATAAACTATAATTCAAGACGAGTTCAATGATATACAAAACTTGTTAATCAGGTGATGCGTTGTTGAGTTATGAAGCATCAAAGATGAGTCTACAACGTGACCTCCCGAAAGTGCCTCGGGCTATAACTCGGTCACCGTTGGTCGGAGGGGGCTGAGATTCTCACAGGCGTGTTTCTGGCCCAAAACTACCCCGGAGACAAAGTTTCAGATTTTTTCTAGACATGGTGGTGTCAAGCCTTGGTCGATCTGTCCTGGAATGCCCCTTATGGAATCCAACTGGAAACTCCGCTGCGGTCGCGTCGCAGCCGCAAGATTGATAAATTGGAAAATTATTTAAAGATCAGGCGGCATGCCCCTATATTGCCACTTTCCAATACTTCAGTTTCATGGAGTAGGTAGATGCCACATTCTCATGGTGAGACATTTCTCAACGTCCTTCAAAGTCAAAGTCAAAACCTATAGGTGTTGAGAGTTCACCGCAATCGCGCGGTCGCACCAGTTCCCCTGCATCGGAGACCGACTAGTGACGTTAAACGCCATATAATCCAGCTTATATGTCAAGGTCACCCATATGAAAGTCAAGGTCACAGGTCACGGCCATAGTAGCATTCTCAAGGTTTATTGGCCTCGGTATTTCCGGTTAAATGGCGTTACCCAACATGACGCATATTATGTCATGA